>JANUWF010001001.1:150000-756583 GCA_026120185.1 Voacanga thouarsii
TTCATTTACTTTCTCTTTACTCCAATTAACAAGATGAAAATTAATTTCTTCAACTTCCCCTAATAGAAGAAAAGGTATCACTTTCTATCCTCCTTTGCCTCCTTCCCTTCCCCCTTTGCAAACCAAAAGAAGTGTTAATTTGATTAGGGATAAAATGTAAAAAGAAGAGGGAGGAAGAAGTAAATGTGAATATAAATAATATGTTTATATAATTTGGTTGGACTAAAACATAGATGGAAAATAAATCAAGAAAGATATTGCTTTCTTTATGACATTTCTTTTCCTCCTAAATTGGAAGGGTACGAACAGAGAAAGTATCCATGATATTAATCATTGTTTTCAGAATCGGACTAGACATCAAATTGGAAAATTTATTGGTTCACTATTTAATGGTCCAACCGCAATTGAATTGTAATTGAGCTGGTAATATTATTATTTAAAATTAAAAATATAATATTTTTAAGAATAAAATTGATCGATAATATAATGTAATTTAAGTCCATAAATACATAAATAACGAAATTAGAAGAACATATGATATTTTCTCCATTAATATAAACTATTTATTTCATTTGTGTAGCTTAATTTTTTCCTATGAATATATTATCTTAATTATGAGGGAAAAAAGGGGACTAGTTCAATTGGTTAGACCGGCCGGTCCAAATCAATTTGAACAAAATACGTCGATTTTTGAAATTTTCAGCTCAAATAGATGGACCGAACTAATTTGGGGACCGGTTCACGGTCCAATCGATCCGACCAGCCGATCCGATCCAATCCAAAAAACAATGATATTAATTAATATAATTAGTCTATTTTCGGGGTTTAAAATTAAATAAGGGGAGAATAATAGTAGAAAATAAAATAAATTAATTCTTTATTTTCATTCCTTACCTTTCTACTTCCCCTGTCCTTCCCTACCTACCACACATACTACTTGTTGGTGAAATGTTTATTCACTTTCTCCTTCCCCCTCCCTTTCCCAACCCAAACAATTAGGAGTGTTTATGATTTGAGTTTATTTGGTTTGATTTTAAACTATTTTTCAAATCAAATCAATAATTACGGTCTGAAAATTTGCAAACCAAATCAAACCATTTGAACTCCAAACTATTAGCTTCGGTTTCAATTGGTTTGGCTTGATTTAATTTGAAAGGTTTGTTATTGCATAAATTACTATCAAACAAATAAACCATTATCTTACTTTATACTAAACAAAAAAAATTCTAATAATAATGAAAATTAAAGAAAAACATATTTAAGAATATTTAATAACAAAACTAAACAAATATCAATCAAACTATCAAATAAATATTCCACTAAATAAATACAAATAAAGGATATTGAGATGAAGAAGCATAGAAGTAAAAGGAAAAGTAGAGGTGAAGAAGTAGAGAAATTAAAGGAGTTAGGGATGTTCATAGGTTGGGTCAGTTCGGTTTTATCTATTTTTTAACCTAACTCAAATATTTCGGTGTGGAATTTTAAACCCAAACCAAACTATTTAAAATTTCAAATCGTCGATTTGGGTTGTGTTCAGTTTGATTCAGTCGGTTTGTACATAATTTATTGAAGGACGAAAATGGCAAAAATGATGAAACCAAAAGTATGTTTACAGACCGAAAAAATTTACCTCTATGTTTGAATGACCTTATTGGCACTGAAGAAGATGTCTGTACCAGAATGCTTGAAACTACTGGATCATGTCTTTGTAAACGTCAATTTCATCTCATTCACGCGAAGCTTTTGAGCTTCCAAAATAATGCCCTTTCTTCCATCGATGAAGGCTTACAGAATTGGGTTTGCTATTTTCTTAGCCTGAGAAAGCTTCTGTGACAAAGGGGTTTGCTGTGAAATGAAATCCAAGAGCTTCAACTTTGATTTCCTCTTCATTTCTTTTCATGCCTTCACCGAGAGAAAGAGACCAACAGCATGAAACAAAAAACACCATGGTTTCTATTATCTTTTCACACCAAACAACCCGTATATGTTTTTATTTTATTTAATTATTTTTTTAATTTTATTTTACCCTTAGTCTTATTCATTGGGCCAAATAAAATTATTTACTCTTGAGTTTGAACACCCATAAATAATAAGTTTCAATTATTTATTTTTTAGACTTCATAAAACAACCCAATAAATAATTAACAGGCCTAAATAGACCAATATAAAATATCAGGCCTTTTATCTAGTTTATACCTAGATTAATTTTTTAATTATTTAATCTGGACCTTAGGCCCTAAATAATTAATTAACCAATTAAACTAGATAAAATATATACTCTCTCTCAGGCCTTTTATTTTATTCTAGTCCAATAATAAATTAGACTACTTAAATAAAATAAAATAAAATCCATAATTTTCAAGGCCAATTCCTTAACTTAAATCTGTCAAGACTTAAGGGCTATTCCAAGGACCAAAAGGCATATCGCATTAGCTACTGAAATAACCAAAATACCCTTACTATATAAATAGCTATATTTTGTATTTTAAATATTTTCTAATATCACCATAAGAAAATATTGACCCCAAGGATAATGTTGCGTTAGCAAAGTCTTCTACCTACAAGTGTAATGACTAAAATACTCCTCTATGTATCGCCATGCATTTAGAGAGGAGAAGTGTACTAACACCTCTCTAATAGACATCTATCATCCTTAGACCTCTAGTCCAATGATTCACAACTCCTGGAATGTTTTCACTTTCCAAGGGAGCTACCCTAAAATAAACATCCAAGTCATGTTCCCTAGGGCCCTGGATATTTAGATCATTTGAACAGTCACAAGGACGATATAGCACAGAAGTTATCTTGTACAAGTCTGTCTTATCTAACTAGTCACATCTACCTAACATACAAGTATATTGGCTCTACGAAAGAACCTCAACTACAATATATCAAAGTACATGCTTCCAGCTTCGTCAGACCACGAACTCATACTCAAGCGATAGAGTATTAGTCCATATTGTAGCAATAATAGTATGAATTTCTTCTAAATAGTACTTTTAGAAACTATTATTCCAGGTCCTGTTCTACGTATTCGAAATATACTCATACTATGAAGTGAGTGAACTACTCACTAGTTAAAGGTAAGCCATTACCCATTTGAAATTCATAACACAATAACCTATAAACATGATGAGATCCCATTCTCATCAATCAGTTAAGAACAAACATTTATGTGTTAAGTAACCCGTGATCCATACCTTACTGTGAAATACCACCATTTACATAGATCACTTACTTAAATACAATGGATCCTTTCCAAATGAAAATCATGCACAAATAAAATGTAAATTTACAAACAAATTTTGAGAATAAATTCTTTTATTAATAAATTCGATAATGACATCAAATAAAATTAGTCTAAAGGGCATACATTCCAACAATCTCCCACTTGCACACTAAGACTAAGAAAGCCCGTAGATGCTCAACCCTATGGCGTCTAAGTGTCTCTTGAAGACTCTCTCAGCCAAAGGCTTAGTGAAGGGATCTGCTAGATTGTTCTCCGAAGCTATCTATTCCACCATGATTTCCCGTGTTTGAATGAAATTTCGGATCAAGTGGTACTTCCTCTGGGTGTGCTTCCACTTCTTGTGGTTCTTGGGTTCTTTGGATTGTGAAACTGCTCGAGAGTTGTCACAATACACCATAATAAGTATGTTTATATGTGGCACAACTTCAAGTTTTGAAAGGAACTTTCGGAGCCAGACTACTTCCTTGGATACTTCCGAAGCTACCACATACTCAGCTTCCATAGTTGAGTCAGCAACACAAGATTACTTGATACTCCTCCATGAAACAGCTTTTCCAGATAAGGAAAAGATATATCCACTAGTGAATTTTCTCTCTTCCTTATCTATCTGGAAATCTGAGTCTGTGTATGTAGTAGGAACCAAGTCATCAGCCCTATAAACTAGCATATAATCTTTCGTACCATTAAGGTACTTGAGAATATACTTTACAACTTGCCAATAAACCTCTTCAAGGTTTGACTGATATTTGTTAATTAAGCCTACGACAAAGCAGATATCTAGCCTAGTGCACAGCATGGCGTATATGAGACTTTCCATAGTTGAAGCGTAGAGAATCATACTCATCCTGTCTTTTTTCTCTCGAGACTTAGGACAGTCCTTAGAATAAAAAGACAATCCATGTCTGTAAGGGATTAGAGCTCCCTTGCATAAGTCCATGCTAAACTTGGCTAGCATCTTGTCAATGTATGTTATTTGGGATAATCCTAACATTCTCTACTTCCTATTTCTAAGAAATTTAATCCCGAAAATGTAACTGGCTTCTCCTAAGTCCTTCATCCTAAATTGACTAGACAGTCAAACCTTAGTAAATGATAATGTTCCTATATTATTTCCAATGAGTAGAATGCCATCCACATATAGGACAAGAAAAATCACATTTATACCTTCTAATTTTCTGTACACGCATAATTCATCCTCTTTTTGAATGAAATTGTAAGACTTTATAGTCTCGTTAAAATGAATATTCCATGTTCTAGATGCCTACTTAAATCCATAAATGAACTAAGCTTACAAACCATATGTTCCTTGCCTTTAGTAATAAAACCTTCTGGTTGGGACATATAGATGTTTTCGTTAAGATGGCCATTAAGAAATGCCGTCTTGACATCCATTTGCCATATCTCATAGTCGAAATAACATCAATGGCAAGGAGGATACGGATGGACTTAAGCATGGCTACCGGGGAAAATGTTTCCTCATAATCGATTCCCTCTTTCTGAGTATACCCTTTCATCACAAGCCTAACTTTTGAAGGTTTCCACATTCTCATCCGCTCCCCTCTTCCTCTTGTATAGGCACTTACACCCAATGGGTTTTATCTCTTCAGGTGAAACTACAATATCCCAAACCTGATTGAAATATATAGATTCAATCTTGACTTTCATTGCTTCATGCCATAGATTTACACCGGCATCAGCAATAGCCTCCTCATATTTAGTGGGATCTTGTTCCTGATGGTCAGAGACCAGCTCAAAAGCCTCTCTTATCCATCTTTCTGGAACTCTAAATACCGGCTCAGTACGACGAAGCTCCGTTTTTACAGGTTCTTAAGACTATGCCTCTTCTTGTTCCATAATCGGGTTTGAAGAAATTGATTTCGAAGATAACTTCTTCTCGAGTTCTAACCTTGTTGAACCTTTAGTAGAAATACTTTGATCATCCTTCAAGTATCTATCATTAGTATTTACCAATACCTTTTGTTTCTTGGGATGATAAAAGTAACCTCCTTTTGTTCCTTTTGGATATCCAACCAAGTAACATAATTCTGATCTTAATTCTAGCTTGTCTTTCTTGATCAGTACATAAACTGGACAGCCCTATATCTTGAGATGATTTAGATTTAGCTTACGTCCAGTCCACATCTCATAGGGTGTCCTAGGTACTGACTTGGAAGACACCAAGTTCAGAATGTATGTCACTGTTTCTAAGGCATATCCCCAAAAAGAGACCGAAAAAGTAGCATGGGACATCATTCTTCGAACTATTTCTATTAATGTCCCGTTCCTTCTCTTAGCTACTCCATTCTATTGGGATGTACCCGACGCAGAGAGTTGGGATACTATCCCATAATGTACCATGTAATCCTTGAACTCATCGAGGAGATATTCTCCACAACGATTTGATCGTAAGGTTTTGATCATTTTACTTATCCGACGCTCCACTTCAGCCTTAAACTCTTTAAAATTGTCAAAAGAGTCAGACTTGTGCCTCATCAGGTAGACATAACCAAATCTTGTATAACCATCCGTGAAAGTAATGAAGTACTCAAAATCCCCTTTAACTTGTGTAGATAAAGGACCACACACATCAGTATGAATAAGGTCTAATATCTCCTTAGCTCTATCAGCCTTTTGGGTGAACGACCTTTTGGTCATTTTTCCCATAGGGCAAGATTCACAATGAGGCTAACTTTTCAATTTTAATGAGTCCAAGGGCCCATCATGGATTAACCTTTGAATCCTGATTGAGTTAATATGACCCAACCTTAGATGCCAAAGATATGAGTCATTGACATTGATCTTTCTCTTCTTACTTAAAGGTTCAGATTGAGCGTTATTTATTTGATTGTTTGTAGGATTTAAAAAGAATAAGTTTCCATACATGTGCCCTGTACATAAACTTCTTCATTTATATTGATAGTAACATCACTACAAGAAATCATTGTTTTTCCTACCAAAATTTCCTACCTAATATTAACAGTTTTGGTAGGAAATTGCATTTTCCTACCACTTTCCGTCCACACCTAAGTGGTCGGAAAAACCCTCGTCGGAAAAAAATTTCCGTCCAACTTATAGTATATGGTAGGAATTTTGGGACCCAAATTATGGTAGGAAGTTTGGTATGTGGTTGGAAATCTATGAATAAAAAAGCTGAATTTTTTCCTACCAAATTGGTTTGGTAGGAAAAAATGTATACACTTTCCTTCCAAAAGATTTGGTAGGAAATTATTTAATAAAAATAATTTGTAAAAAAATAAATTAAATTTCCTACCAAAATATTTGGTAGGAAAATTTATTTTCGTAAAATAAATAATTTTTCCATCCAAAATATTTGGTAGGAAATGATTTTTAAAATATAGTATTTTCGAAAAATATATTAAATTTCCTACTAAATTATTTGGTAGGAAAAACTTTTTTGTAAAGTAAATAATTTTTCCATCCAAAATATTTGGTAGGAAATAACTTTTAAAATATAATATTTTTGAAAAATATATTAAATTTCCTATCAAATAATTTCGTAGGCAAAATTATTTTCATAAAATAAATAATTTTTCCATCCAAAATATTTGGTAGGAAATGATTTTTAAGATATAATATTTTCAAAAAATATATTAAATTTCCTACCAAATTATTTGGTAGGAAATTTTATTTTTAAAAAATAAATATGTTTCCGTCCAAAATATTTGGTAGGAAACATCATTTCGAAATTATTTTATAATTAATATTAAATTTAGAAGAAACGTTTATTTTTTTAAAATTTCCAACCAAAATAGTTGGAAGGAAATGTTTTTGAAAAATATTTCCTACCAAATATTTTTGTAGGAAAAGGAAATTTTTTTTCCTACCAAAATGTTTGGTAGGAAATTTAATCTTCTTATTAAATGGTATTGTTTCTTCCAAAACTATTTGGTAGGAAAAACTATATTCCTACCTTATAGTTTTGGTTGGAAATAGTTTTATGTGGATTTTTTTTTTCTACCACATTTTGATCAAAAACAAATTCCCTGTACAGAATTTTAAAATTAGTTTTATAACTAAGTACCAACAAAATAATGTGAATAAACAAATGCCAATAATATTATATTCTAAAAAAGTATATACCCTGAATCCAAAATATACTCAACAAAACATGATTGTAAATTGTCAACTTAAATTTTCAACAACTCTAAACTGTATAAGTAATTGTCAATCAAATCTTGAACAGGAAGAGCTAAAACTCCCACATTTACTTGAATTAAGTTGCATAAACTCCTTTACTGCAGCCATTAACTCCTCTTTTTCCTGATTTGATTTGTTAAATGCAGCTATTAACTCTTCCTTATCTTAATTTGATCTGTTGAATGCATTCATTAGCTCCTCCTTGTCTTAGTTGGATTTGCTAAATGCAGTCATGAGCTCCTTTTTATCCTCACTTGCTTTTTGGAGTTGCTTCGTTAAGGTTGTAACTTGAGTTTTAAGCTGCTCATCATGTCCATGTAGTGAGAGGAATAGTTTTGACTATCACTCTGTGCTCTAAATGTTCGTGAAGAAGATGCTTGGGTGAGTGTATGTCCAACTGAACCAAGGCCATAAACATGTCCATGTCTTATGCCACTAATAGTTTCTAACCATATTACTGTATGATTAATTGTGGGAGGTCTACTCGAGTCACTGTCTTCTATATTTGCCACTATCTCATTATAAGCTTTATCATATAACTCATGACCTCTCTCCTACAAAAAATTAACCATGTCATGAAGCTCAATTGGAGCATAAGAAACTGTAAAGCACTCTATGATCTCAAATTCCATAATGAACAATACATAATAACTAAGTGTTAGAGATGAAAAGTATTCTCAAAACACGACCTTTTGTTGTTGATAATATATGGGGAGATCTACTTTTATAAAGACTCATAAATGCAAGCTCCTCAAAAAGTTCAGCTATATATATGCAAAAAGGAATATCTTTTTATTTCTCCAAGTTGAAGGTGTTGAATGTAGAAAGTGCTAGACTCTACAGAGGTGCACCTCCAAGCTCCCAAAAATATGAATTCTTTATAGACCCCAATTGCTAAATTCAATTAGAAGGGTTAAAAGGCTTTGACATTTCTCTAATGATTTGCATACCCAAGACATTAAACTAACATCAGTCAGGTAATAAAGGAGGTTAATTTCGAAGTTTAAGATTATCCACAATTTGACCAAATTTGTCTTTTTTGTTTTTAATCATTTCTCAAACCCATGGTCAAATTCAAGTACACATAGCAACAAGATAATTCATTTTTTTGTAACCAATTCGAGCACCATTATTTATACATGAATGCACTTACAGAAACAATTCGAGCCCTCTCATCCACAAACATCCAAACAGTAATATTTGGCCTATCTGTTATGTTCTCCTCCCCTTCATCGCCAATAGCTGATGGAGCAGTTGGTTCAATACGAGCATTTTTCGATGAATGAGCATAATTATGCAATTCCAAAGGAGTGATTTCCTTGTTTAGCTTATTCTCCTAAAAAAAATAAAAAATTATGAGTGTTCATAATTGATAGTGTATTATGTAAAACAGTTTACATGGAAATCAATTCCTACCAGCCTCTTTTTTGTCAAAGAAAATGAAATCGAGCCACTTGTCTGCTTTGAAGGACCAAGTCCATCTAATCCATATTCTTGTTTAATTTGTTTTTTGCCAAGATTTTTTTAAATTCTTCTGATTCCCAATACTGTGTATACTTGTTATAAACTTCCTTTGACATCCATGGTGGTCTCCTTGTTGTTCGTGCCTCATACAATGTGTCAGTCAGTCTCCTTTTCCCTTTTTTTTTTCAAATGTCAACTTCACATAAGGCTCCATTTCAATATCCCGAGTACAATATTTCTACATTTCATTAATGTAAGTCAGTAAAATATACTCATAACAATTTTGGCATAAATATATTTAACTCATCAAGTAATACCTTAAACTCCTCAAACCACAAATCCCTCACATTCTGTGGCACTTGTTTCCAAGTTGAATATGCATCTTCAAACTTACATTTGAAAGAAATAGCTAATTTTCGCACCACTTTATCACTATCAATGCAATCAAATCTGTAATTGCCAAAACAAATATGATAAGCATATAGTAAGCTTTTATGTGAGAAATTATACAATAAATATGGAAATTATAAATATTTAATTATATAATAATATATTCTCCATATTAATCTAAATAAAATATTCTTACTCTTTCCAAGGTGGAGAAACATTGACCTGTAACTTTTGATTTGGTCGAGACTCCGACTGTTCCTGTTGCTCAAATCCCACAGAGGGTGCAATTGTGTCTAGAACAGAGCTCGGATCATGATTTACGAAAGGTGATGATGCATCATTATCTACAACATGAGGAGGTTGTAGTGGAGGTATAGATTGGAGACATTCTACTCTTCTCTTCCTTCTTCCTGTCATTCCTACCTGATGACAGCAATAAAGTCCATGATTGTTAAAGCTGTCCCCCTATATGGCTGAATATTTTATTCACTTTCCCTTTCTACAATGCCATTTCAAGAAACCAAACTGTTTTTTAGCCATGTTGTTAGTGCTAATTTTTGTTGAATGGTTAGCAGTTAAAGAATATTATAAGCATATAACCCTTCCAATTTTGTATACAAGAGATTGAGGTACATCCCAATGCTGCCTCATGCCTCATATTTGGAACCTTCACTGTATTTTTGAGTTGACCGTATAGTAATGTAGAAAAATAGGTTTTATGAGATCAAATCAAATCAAATGTCTAGGTAATCACACAAGGTTGAATTTTCCATGAACACATGGAATACAATAAATAACAAGATCAATATAGCTCGGTTGAGAAAGAGGGAATCAGAAAAGGACGAGAAGGGTATCATCTGCATAAAACAAAATAGAAGCAAGCTCCATACAGTTGCATGTGCCATTGTATAAAGTATCTGATAGAAGACTCCAGGAAACATTGAGGGTTATCCTTGCACCAATAAACTGATGCTTACAATCAAGGTAAAATTTAACTAAAACAAAGTCAGCATTTCAAGCATCCAGCATTTCCACTCATCTAGCATTTCCAGTAAACTGATGCTTACAATCATTTCCAGCATTTCCACTCATCCAGTCCAAATCTATTACACCATCCTTGTTTTCACTTAAATTGTTGGAAACTCTTTTCTGTTTAGTGCTCACAGATAATGATTTGTTATAGTTGTATGTCATCTACAGGGTGCCATTGGCCATCTACTTGGAGCAGCCACAGCTGTGGAAGCCATTTTTACAATTTTGGCTATATACCATGTAAGCCACTTTTAGGAAACTCCAAGCCATTTTTATAGTTTTGATCTTTTGGAACCATTATCAACATTTGTTCAGTTAACTTCTCAACCAAGGTATGCAACACTAGAACTGCTAACTCATAAAGTCCTATGCTGTATTATTGTTGTTGGGGAGATATTTCTAAGGTGACTATTATCTGTATTTAGGGTTGCTACTAACTTTGGCTGAGTTGGATATTTGGATATTCCAACTTTGTTTAACTCAATTTCTACACTACTGGTATGGGGCTTGAGTGCTAGTTAACTTGTATATTTTAGGTCAAGTTCAAAACTAAACAATGTTAAACAAGCTCAATCCGAGTTTGAGGATTTGAATAAAGGATTTAGTTTTCTAAACTGAAAAATTAAGATAACCTCTCTAAAATTAATTATAGGGCTTGTTTGTTCATGGGATGGGGTCAGATGATTGGATATTAATCTAGCACCATCCTTTCTTTGGTTGGTTTTTATGTGCAAAATCAGAATTCAGTGCAGAATTCAGTGCAAAATGCAGTGAGAAAAATTAGATTCAGTGTTGTACAATGACACATGAAAGACTCTATGGTTACCAAATTAAACATATATTTCCTCCAACATAAAATGCTTTTGATCAAACCTAAGTTAAAGAAGATGGGGGGACAACTTTAACAATCATGGAATCATAAATCATTTCCAGCATTTCTACTCATCCAAATCAAGTCAAATTTGTCCTAAAATGTTCCTATGACACTTATCTATAAAGTCCACTTCATTAGGGTCCAGAATTAATGGCCATTTTGTTTAGTTTATTCAGTGACCAGACTGCAGCAAAATCATAATTCAGTGCAAAATTTAGTGCAACAAAATCAGAATTCGTTGCAATATTCAGTGTAGCAAAATCAGAATTCGTTGCAGGTTGATTTTACAACATTTGTTTTTCAGTCCTTTCCATTTCCTACCAGCTGTATGCATTTTCATAATGAAGGATGGGTAAAGGTTCAGGTGTCCTGGTGTTGGATGTGAGTTAATTAGAACACTTAAGTATGGTACACAAATTTTATTTGTTTCTTTTTTCTAAATTTCTAAAATGCAAAAATTATTAGTAATTAAAATGTATGGCAGAATCCAATTATCTTCTGAAGTTGCTTTCTAGTTATCTAGTGGTAACAACTGTAATATTGTATGCCCAACTACTAACTTTAGTTGATGACTAGTGAAATCTAATACCTTACTCTAGCGAAGACATGCTTACATATTTGAAGTTAAATATGTAGATAGTCACCCACATACAAGAGTAAGCCTGTTTCATTATGGCAATTCTAAGTTGGAAACATTTATTTATGACCAGGGAGAGGGTGTGACTATTAATATGTTTGGAGAAACTCAAAATAATATTCACAATGTCATTTTCTATATATCTTCTTCCCTCTATATAATCATAAAGGCTTCTAATGAGCCTTTATCCCTAGTCGTTATGATATTCCTTGTTAGTGATACCCCTGGTTGTTATGATATTCCCAGTTAGTGAAGTAATGACATGTTTGATCATTCTATTAGAAGTTTGTGTTTCTTTTATG
Organism: Voacanga thouarsii; assembly: GCA_026120185.1. NCBI lineage: Eukaryota > Viridiplantae > Streptophyta > Magnoliopsida > Gentianales > Apocynaceae > Voacanga > Voacanga thouarsii. The sequence goes on from JANUWF010001001.1 coordinate 162,111, forward strand.
TCTTGACAAGATATGGCCTTTTCCAAAATTATGTTCTCGTCTTACGATCAGTAACTCAATTTTTGGTTGGAGTTCCATCTTTATTATTGTTTCACATATTTAATTTCTTTCATAAGGAGTTGGTGTTAGGAATATGCCCTCTTAGACTAATTTTTCTGATGAAAATATTGAATATATTAATAAAAGAATTTATTTGTCAGAAATCGTTTGTGAAATAATTTTCTTTATTTGTGTACATTTTCGTTTGGAACAGACCCATTGTGTGTAAATAAGTGATCCATGTGAATGTGGGTCTTTCACAGTAAGGTATAGATCATGGATTATTTAAACACACAAACAGTTGTTCTTAACCAATTGATGAGAATGAAAATCTCTTCATGTTTAGGTTATTATGTTATGAATTCTAAATGGGGAATGGCTTACCTTTAGCCAGTGAGTAGTCCATTCACTTCATGACATAAGCGTATTTCGAATACGTAGAATAGGACATGTAGTAGTAGTTTCTAAAAAGTACTATATGGTAGAAACCTAAACTACTACCGTTACAGCGTGGACTAGTACTCTATGACTTGAGTATGAGTTAATGGTCTGGCGAAGCTGAAGCATATGCTTTGATATGCTATAGTTGAGGTTCTATCGGAGGGCCAATATATTTACATGTTGGGTATATGTGACTAGTTAGTTAAAACAGATTTGTACAAGATAGTTTCTACACTATATCACCCCTTATGGTTGTTCGGATGATCTAAATATTCAGGGCCTTGGGAAACGTGACTTGGATGTTTGTTTTAGAGTCGCTCCCTTGGAAAGCGGAAACACTCCAAGAAGTCGTGGATCATTGGACTAGAAGCCTAAGGATGGTAGATGTCTTTTAAAGAGGTGTTAGTACACTTCTTCCTCTCTAAATGTACGGCGATGTGTAGAGGGGTATTTTAGTCATTTCACTTGTAGTTCGAAGACTCTGCTAATGCAGCATTGTCCTTGGGGTTAATATTTCTTTATGGTGATATTAGGAAATATTTAAAATATAAAATACATCTATTTATATAGTAGGAGTATTTTGGTCATTTTAGTAGCCAAGGCGATGTGTCTTTTTGGTCCTCGGAATAGCCTGTAAGTCCTAATTAATTTTTAGGTTGAGAAAATAATCTCAATTGATAGAGTTTTATTTTATTCGAGAAGTCTAATTTATTATTAGACTGAAATAAAATAAATAGAGAGAAATTTATTATCTGGTTTAATGGGTTAATTAATTATTCAGAACCTGGGTCCAGTTTGAATAATTAGAAAATTAACCGAAACTTAAACTAGAGGAAAATAATTATTACTTAATTATTTATTCGGTTATTTATTGAATTAAATCCCAAGAAATAAGTAATTAATGTTTAATTATTTTTGGGTTCATTTGGGTTCATTAATTATTTATTGGGTTATTTATTTAATCCCAAGAAAAATAATTAATGTTTATTATTTTAGATTTTTCGGGTCCAAGGAAAATAATAAATATTATTTTGGCCCAATAGCCTGGACCATAGTATTTTTCCAAACACAGTTTAGAAGAGTTTAGGGTGAAGCCAAAATTTATTTTGTAAATAATATTCGGGTATTAAATCTCAGGAATATTATTTTTATCAAAATAATTATTTTTGATTTCATGACTCTTGGCTTTCTATGTGGAAAAATAAAATAAAAGGAAAAAGGAAAAATAATAATAATATTTTTTCTTTTTCCTCGGTGACTCTTGGCTCTCTCTTTCTCATACTCTCTTGTGCCTTTTCTTCTTATGACTTTTGGTTTTGAAACCAAAGGAAGGCAACCGAGAGGACATTTGTGTCTCTTGGTTTTCTGGCTTCTGGGTTTAGTTTATGGAGCCACTGCTATAAATAGCCAACCGAGAGGTGAAGGAAAGTGAGAGATATGTGAGTGGCTTTTCTCTTCTAATTCGTTGCTCACCAAACAGAGATTAGGTTGGGAATATTCCGCGAATTGAAAAGCTAAGTATTAAATCTTCACCGAAAAAGGAAGAAAGGAAGCTGCAGTGCACTGGACAGTGGAAGCTTCGGTAATGTTCACTGGATATGGAAGGAAGAAGCTGTTTTCCCAGGTTCAAAGCTTTCTTCAATGTTCTTCAAATTTTTAAGGCTCCAACAGGTATGTTTCAAGTCCACCATGATGCTGCCATACTCTATATATTGTTCATGTTCTTCCATTTTCGTTCACTGAGTTTACATACTCTGTTATGTTCAATCCTTCAGTTGGAACATGCATAGAGGTGTGGAGCTAAAGTATATGCAGAAGTTCGGGGATATGGGATGTCAGGTATTGTATTAGATTTAATTTATGCCATGAATGTACTCAAACTTTTCCTTGTCATTTCTCAACATTATATTTGGTATACTACTGTTTGATTAGTGTACTGAAATTTTTCAAGTGATGCACTTCACATTACTTAACCATATGCTGATGGAAAATGTGCCATTTTAGCAATGACATTATTCTTGAAGCATGACTAAAGTTGCAAATTCCTATGATATTTGGTAATTTTCTTTCACATGGATGTTATTTTTTAATTTTTGTCATGATCTTTACTTGAGAAGCAGAGATATGTATGCTAGTCACAACTAAAAACATGTCATGGGCATGTGGATACAAGACTTCTCTGAATGTAGGATATAAAACATGAAGGATTAGCTGATAGAAGCTTATATATCTGAGTTACAATTGATAGGCATTATTTTATGTGTTAAATGTTACTATCTCGATTGATACTTGTCCAATTTAACTGAAATTTGATTTACTATTTTTATTTATTTATTTATTATAGTGGTGGTGTTGTTGAGTATGTGTTTGGCATGCTTTTGTTGATCGTATGAAATAGTGGTATCCTATTCAATTTTCAATTACATAATGTCTCATATGTCTTCCACACTTTTGACAAAGAGGTAACACTTGAGTTTGATAGGGGTTGGAATGCCCACTTGTATTTTTTATAGCTGGGTTGGAGTATCAAATAGGTCAATAGAGGCGTTGAAGAAGTTTTAAATTAGTAGTACTTCTTAGGTTATGGCTGCTAAGATACAGGCAATTTTTTTTTTTTTTTTGCTTGGGGTGAAAAGATGTTTGATAATTAGGGAAATCAAAATAAGCTACACCTATTAATCCTCTCCTGAGTTATTGATGAAGGAACTAATGCCTAAGGTATTGATATGGAACTAATCCCTTTCTTATTGGAATGTACTCTCATGCAGATTCCTAACTTTCAAAATTCTATATAAATAGTTCTTTTATAACCAGTTCCCTATACTACATTCTCATTATGCATCTGAAAGGGCTTTCCTTAGTGTTATTCTCTACTTAGTTGCTAACCATATTATGTGGCCCCTACATTATTTTTCTTTTTCTCTATCATTTTCTGCATTTTTGTTCTCTGCTTTGCCGGAGTGGGTTGGATTTCCTCTTTGGGGTTTCTTGTTTCTGTTTTGGTTGTCTCTTTAGGGGTTGGTTTTTGGTTGTTGGGGGGAGGGGGAGTGGTTGGGGAAAATTCTTTTTATCATGCTAATATTGTGATGTAAATAAAGACTTCATCCATTTGATTATTTTTGGATGACAGTCTGGCCTTTGTCCTGATCAAGTGGATTATATTAATGCTCATGCTACATCTACACCTCTAGGTAACTATCTATTACAAAACTCTGTGCTGTAAACTTTCAGAAATTGGTTATATGAGATGTTGAATATTTATTTGTACATCACCAAATATTTAGGTGATGCAGCAGAAGCTAATGCAATAAAGGCTGTATTTTCTGGTCATGCACCATCAGGTGCTTTGGCTTTGTCCTCTACAAAAGTAATCTTTGAAGTAATAGGCATACAGTTATGCTGAAAGATAACATGAAAGGAAAAAATAAAGTATCAAGGTCATTTTTGTATACCTAGTACACCAATATATGCATGCAGAAATGGTAGGAAGGAGTATTGTTAGGAAAGTAATGTCTCCTATACTAGGGTGAATCATAATATTTTACTCTCGCTATGTATGCTTCAGTCTTCTTGTTAGTTATTACTTCCAATTTTTGTTAATTTCATTTTTCCAGTCCAAATCTATTACACCATCCTTGTTTTCACTTAAATTATTGGAAACTCTTTTCTGTTTAGTGCTCACAGATAATGATTTGTTATAGTTGTATGTCATCTATAGGGTGCCATTGGCCATCTACTTGGAGCAGTCGGAGCTGTGGAAGCCATTTTTACAATTTTGGTTGTATACCATGTAAGCCACTTTTACGAAACTCCAAGCTATTTTTACAGCTTTGATCTTTAACAATTATGGAATCATACAGCATTTCCGGCATTTCTACTCATCTAAATCAAGTCAAATTTTTCCTAAAATGTTCCTATGACACTTATCTATAATGTCCACTGCATTACGGTCAAGAATTAATGGCCATTTTGCTTAGTTTATTCAGTGACTGGACTGCAACAAAATCAGAATTCAGTGCAAAATTCAATGCAGCAAAATCAGAATTCGTTGCAGAATTCAGTGCAAAATGCAGTGAGCAAAATCAGATTCCGTGCAAAATTAAAAATTTAGTTTTAGTGCAGCAAAATCAGATTTAGTGCAGAGGATGTAAAATTAACCTGAACTGGAGGAGCCATAAGATTCAGCGCTGATTTAAAATTACAATTTAAAAAAAGAATAAAACATTTGTCTTCATACTTCAATACCAAGTCATCATGTAGCTAAGCAAAATCAAGAGATGTATTTGTTCCAATTTAGCACAATTGTTCTAAAGATTCACCTTCCACACCACAAAACACATATATCACTTTAGCCACTAACCATTAGTTCAAATGATCCTAGGTATATTCCTAAATACCATCCAAAACAAAAATGCAAACTTAGGTATAACATGTTCAAATCAAACCAAGCTATACAATGACACATGAAAGACTCTATGGTTACCAAATTCAACATATATTTCCTCCAACATAAAATGTTTTTGATCAAACCTAAGTTAATGAAGATGGGGGGACAGCTTTAACTAAAAATACCTACAAAATTCAGTCTTGGTAAGTCAATAGAATGCTGTACAATGACCTGCTTTATCCTGCAATAGTAGATAAATTAATGAAATTAAGAAAACCAGACAATAAACATGAGGCTGCTTCAAAGCATGAAGGTAGGTTTATGTGAGCCTATCAACAGTTGCAGATTTTCATTAGTTTTGTTCACTTGGTTCTGAAAATAATGAACACTTGCACAGTAAATAAAGGCTAATGAGTACTTGACTTTCTGCATATTACACATCATGACAAGCTTAAAAAAACAAATTAAGAATAATTTAGTTTAAAGAGGACTGAATGCCTTTCCAACTACCAGTAGAGATTGGGAAAGCCTAAAACAATTGAGCCAAACTGCATCCGGTTACTCTTGTTGTGGACCAGAGGATGTAAAATTAAAAATTCAATGCAGAGTTGAAATCAGATTCAGTGCAGAATTCAGTGTAGCAAAATCAAAATTTTGTGCAAAATTCAGTGCAGCACTTGCAGAATTCAATGCAAAATGCAGCGCAACAAAATCAGATTCAATGCAGAATTAAAATTTAGTGCATATTTAAAAATTAAAAATTCAGATTCAGTGAGGATTGATGCACACAAAGACTTACCCAGTATATCCAGAATAAAGCAGGATAATGGAGTTATGCAAGAATTTTAACTGTTTATGCAATTCTAGATCACCAATAAGAGTGGGGTAACAAACTTCTCAATGGATAGAACTTATATATGTGAAGAGAAGTGCTTGATGTGTATGAATTCCCTGTCATGATAGGGCCCACAATGCTAGTTATCTAGGTTTTGTTTCTACTACTTTGTGTTTCTATATGTTTTTCAGTTTTCCATTCTAATTTAACTTGCAGTGGTTTAGACCAGTGGTAAGATTACTATGGATGTGTATAAAGAAGACCAGGGCAAGATTTGAATCCCAGATAATAGCAAATGAATAACGGATCAGATATGGTTTGGTCCTATGTAGGACAAGCAGAAGAGTTGGGCCAAACATCTATCACTTGAACCATCAACCATTAGTTCAAATGATCCTAAGGTATATTCCTGAATACCATTGTTGGGTTCTGCTTGAAACCAGTTTCTTCTTACGTTCATATTTGGGCACTGCTGGTTATGTTATTGAAGCTTGAAACCAGACTAATATACGTATTTTTGACAAGTTGAAACCAAAATCAGGAAATTCAAGAAGAAATTCAGACCAGCCATCACAGAAATTCAAGAAGAATGGCCAATGCATAAAGATAGTACTAGGAAAAAAAATATGCAACCACCCAAAAAGGGAAAAACCAATAATAAATGAAATATTTCTCAAAAGCAATTTCATTTACAAATTTAAAAAATGCAAGCAATTTCTTTGTCTATATCTTTTTCATAGCTAATCTTCATTACTACACTCAAATAAACTCTCTTCAAATGAGGCACTACTGTTAGTGGTATCATCTTTGTCCAAAAGCAATCCATTCTCCTCAGATTCAACTTGAGAATCACTATTTACTTGCACAATCTCATCCATAGCAGCTTCTACAACAAGGGGGCAAGCTTCATTTTGTGGCATAACAACTTCAATGGCATGCATTTGATCCTCCTGGTAAATAGCTTCGACTGCAAAATCATCTATAGTTTTTCATGCCTTAATTTGACATATAGCCCTCCACGCATCCTTATCCTTCTTTTTGCTAGGATAAGAGATATAGTCAACTTGATGAGCCTGTTGTGCTAGTATAAATGGATCATATTTAGGCCATTTTCTTTTTGAATTAATGTCCACAAGCCGGTATTCACGATGCACATTCATGCTTTGAGTACCACGACAATCATACCAATCACACTTGAATAGGACCACAAATTTATCCGGTACTCCTATATATTCAAGATGGACAATTTCTCGGAGCATGCCATAATAGTAACCATCATCACTATCAATGGGCCCTTTCACGCACACTCCACTATTCATGGTTGATTTTCCCCTTCCATGATCCACTGTGTGAAAGTTGTATCCATTTACAGAGTACATAGGATACGTAATAATTGCATGCTTAGGACCTCTTGCTATATCCTTGATATTATTGTCTTCGACATTGTTCAATGGGTCTTCAACCTAATTCAAGCATAAAACCATTTTATCAATTTACTTTTACTTAGTTAAACATTAAACTTAATATTAAAGAATGGAAATAAAAAGAACATTACACTTACATAATTTTTGAACCAATTTGAGAAATCTTTTTCAAATCTCAAATCTATGATATGTCTTTGAATCTGAGGATGCTTAGATCTCAACTCTTTTTCGAAGATCCTAATGTAAAATATAAAGACACAGTAAAGGTTATAAAATATTCATATAGTCAAATTTCAAGGACCAGAACACAGTAAACAGTCACTTACTCTTTATAAGGTAACAGCTCCTCACAATTCATTATCACATATCTATGGATGATATCAAAATCTTTATCTTCAATCCATGTTCTTTTTTTTTTTTTTCTCCACTAGGCCATCCTGGATATGTGAAAATTGAAAGATTGGGAGAATTTGTTGGTAATTCACCACCGTCATTGTTTCTCCCAACTCTCCTACTTCTCGTTTGAACATGGGACTCAAAATAATATGAGCAAAAATTAGAAACCTCATCCACCAGATATGCATCGATAATAGAGCCTTCTACTCTTGCCTTATTCTTGACCTTTTTCTTTAAATGGTGTAAGAACCTAACCATAATGGTAAGAATTAGTACTCTCACGCATAAATTAGAACAAATTAAGAGACAACGAGTATACCTCTCAAAAAGGGTACATCCACTGATATTGTACTGGACCACCTACTCTTGTTTCATAAGGTAGGTGAATTGGAAGATGCTCCATTGAATAAAAAAATCCCGGTGGAAATATCCGTTCAAGTTTGCAAAGAATAACTGGAATGTTCTTTTCCAAATATGCAACATGTGCCTCTTGTAATGATGAAGATGTAATTTCTTTGAAGAACAAAGATAACTCAGTTAGAGCCTTCCACACGTCTTCAGGTAATAATTTTCAAAATGTAATTGGAAGTAATCTTTGCATAAAAACATGACAATCATGACTTTTCATTCCATGCAACTTACTTTCCTTCATATCAACACACCTAGACAAATTGGATGCATAGCCATCTGGAAACTTCAAGTTTTTAATCCAATCTAGCAAAATTCGCTTACCATCCTTATCTAATGTGTAAGACGCAAATGGCTTCTTGGAATTACCATCTTTCAACTCCAATTCTTTACGTTTGCAATATTCCTTCAAATCTTTCCTTGCATTCACATTATCTTTTGTTTTTCCCTTAACATCCATCACCGTGTTGAACACATTATCGAAACAATTTTTTTATTATGTGCATAACATCTAAATTATGCCTTATTAGCAGCATTTTCCAATAAGGTAATTCCCAAAAAATACTCTACTTTGTCCAAATGTGTGTATGCCCAAAACCCTCTCCAGTTTATGTACCCCCAGTTGGCACAACTTTTAGCATTACTTTAACCCATTCCCATATTTCCTCACCAGTCAACCATGGGGATGGAGGTGAATTCTCAACCCAATTTTTAAAGAAGGCATTTTTATTTCTCCTAAATAAATGATCACTTGGAAGGAATTGGCGATGACAGTCAAAGAAAGAAGTTTTTCTCCCATGCTTCAGTGTAAATGACTTAGTTTTCTCCAAACAATAAGGGCAAGATAATTTTCCAGTTGTGTTCCATCCTGACAACATACCATAAGTTGGAAAATCATTAATGGTCTACATCAAAGCTGCCTTTAATGTAAAATTCTACTTCATTAACACATCATAAGTCTGCACACCAATTTCCCAAAGGTGTTGCAATTCCTTTATCAATGGTTGCAAATAAACATCAATTTTCTTTTTAGGATTGGAAGGACCTGGTATCAAACAAGTCAAGAACATGTAAGGGGTCTTCATACACATCCAAGGTGGTAAGCTGTACGGAGTGATAATAACTGGCCAACTTGAATATTGCTTTCCAGATTGTCCATAAGGTGTGAACCTATCAGTACAAAGACCTAATCTTACATTTCTTTCTTCATTAGCAAATAATGGATAAACTTGGTTGAAGTGCCTCCACGCTTCTCCATCGGATGGATGAATGATTTTCCCAGGTTCTGATTGCACATGTTCATTGTGCCACCCCATGTGCTTCGCAGTTGTTGTAGATGCGTACAATCTTTGAAGTCTTAGAGTTAGAGGAAGATAATGCATCTTGGCATACGGAACATCATAACATTTTTTGACATGTTTTGGTTTGTACCTAGGACTTCCACAAAATCGACGTTGCATCAAATTCACATCTTCTTTCCAAAATAACATACATCCATTTACACAACAATGAAATTCTTTCACAGGCAAACCCAAACCTTTAACCATCTTCTTCGTGCTATAGAAGTCCATAGGTATATTATTCCCCTCTGGCAAGCATTTATTAATGAAAGAAGCTACTGCATCAAAACATCCATTAGACATATTATAATCAGCCTTAATGCTCAGCAATCTCCCCACCGCTGATAATACTGATTGTTTACTACAACTAGGCCACAATGACTTATCTGCAGCATCAAGCATATCAAAGAACTTTTTTGCCGTAGGATTTGGTGGTTCTACAGTGCTTCCAGTTGACTATGATTCTTTAGATTGTGGCATTATAGAAGGGCCAATAGCATCCCACACCATTTCTGTAAATTGGTTTCTTGGTTCCCCATTATTAGTTGCCATGAATATTGGATCATTTACACCTACTCCTTCTGACTGTGTGTTTAAAGTTTCACCATGTGATGTCTAAATATAATAATCAAGCACGAAACCTCGCTGAGGAAGATGAAGTTCAACTTCATCTGCTGTGGCATATCGTAAATTTCTACGTTTGTAACAAGGACATCTAATTGTCCCCCCCCCTCGTTTGAATGTATCTTGCTGGCAAGAAAAAGCACAAAATGTTTGCAGCCCCTCGCGAAACCTTCGTACTATACCTTTACGACCTGGGTTAAGTCTGTCATACATCCAACTACGATCCTCTCTCATGTTTAATTAATAATCTAGAAAAAAAAAAAGGAAAACTATCTCCATTGAGTTCACTAACATTTTCATTGTGGTGTATAAAAATTATTAGTTTATTTACATGGATAAGTTGAAAAAAGAATGCATTGAGGAATATATAGCACAATTAGAATGAAAGTTTAAACACAAAATAGATAGAAATTGAGAAAATGTAGAAATTGAACTATCTATTCTTTCCAACTTGTGATGTAATTGCTAATAAGGATAGTTCTTTCATGGCCACACACTTTCTGAGTTTTCTACTCACAATTTGAGAGTTGGGATCAGATGTTATTAGGGAGGCTATCTTTAGATTTTTATTTGGGATGACCAGAATTTGGTAAAATAGAATCTTATGAAATATTCTTTATGCTAATAGGTAACACTATTATGTACAACATTCTTGTTCAATAAACTTTTTAACCTTTCTTCATGTAAATTGTCTCATTTTCTTCACTAATATTCTCTATGCTAATAGGTAACACTTTTTTCATGAAACTTTTTATAAGTTAAATTCATCAATGCATGATTTGCTCATTCCATGTTATAGCTTTGTCTCATATTAGAGAATATTTCAGAATATACAGAATGAGAATGTCAACTTACAATAATTTTTTTATGTCATATGTGATTACGCCTCCCCTATTGAGAAGGGTTATGGTGTAGTTAAGAGATATGGGAGTGTTGGTAGGATTCATGTGGTGCCAATGCACGCAAGTTTGGCTGAAATTTTCTTGCTATAATATCTTTTGATGCTAAGTTTTTTTTAGGCATTTACAGTTTATTTATGTTTCCTTAGATTTTGTATGACATATATACTGGATTTTATCTGATGATGTATTTGCTAATTTATTAGTGGACAGTGACGGTCTATTCTTTAGTTAACTTCACTAATAGATTGCAAGCTAAAGATATGAATCTTGGTTATCAGATTCTGAAGTCGCAAGTACTTATACTTTGTAAGGTTTTAATAACTTTAAAGAGGAATTTGTTGGTTATTAGAGACTCCAGGCTTGTACGTACTTGCATTTCTGAGAATATTTATCATGCTTCCTCTTGTTTTAGTAGTTTAAGGATTGCAATTTCCACAACAGTGGTGGAATTTTGTTGCTTTTTATGTCCATCAGTAAAGATTAATGACAAGTTATATAGGATCTCCTCTTTTTAAATATAAAGATAGATGAAACCATCCAGAATCAGCATGTAACATTTCAAGAAAATAACTATGTATCAACCAAAGTGTATCAAGGGAACCATGTCCAATAATCCAAGTTAATGTAAAAAACTGAACTCCCATATATTCTTTTTGCTAGGTTTCTACCCTAAGAAAGGTGCACTGAACTCCCATACCTGATCGAATCCTTATTCCATTTTAGATTGTTTCATTGCTAGTAATTAATGCATTAGATCTTTGATCACAGTAAATCCTTATATAATCTGCATTTTGGTTTTTCCAACTTACTACTGCAAGATCAAATAGAAACAGAAACAGAAATAGAAATAAAATAAAAATAGAAACATAAACAGAAAAAAGGAAGAATAAGAACAGAAGAAAGAGAAGAAGGCAGTCAACAAAACAAAAACAGGAACAGGAACAGAAGAATACTGAACAAAATAGAAACAGAAATAGAAATAGAATTAGATTACTCCCAGGTTTGGCAGTTAACAAAACTTAGATATAGTTCAATTCATTGTATTCCAGAAATGCTTACTCAAATGCAAACTGCTCAAAACCTCATTCTCCCACCCAACTCCTAACACACCCCACACTCAACCATACGATCAACAGCACCAAAACAGCACAAATAGAAACTATTAACATTAAACCCAAACAACAATATAAATAAAACCCAGATATTTCTGCAAAATAAATCACTTTTTTCTGCAGTATATTCAAATCAAAATCCTAGTACATATCCATATCAAGATAAAGATTCAGACAATACAAGGGAAAACACAGGAATCTTACCCATTGTATCCTCTTGACAGTAACAAGGTATTTCGATCCCCTTGCCGTCTTCTTCGCACTCTGTTAACTATCTTCCCACCCGCTTTGCAAAACAACAACACAGACGAAGACGGAGACGGTTCTGCCCAAATAAACAAAGAACAGCCCAGTTCTGCCCGAATAAACCCCTAATGTTTGGCCTACCACTACCAAATCCACTGCCGCCGGGAATGATGACACAGACGGAGACGGTGAACTGTGGGAGTCGTGGGAGGAAGAGGCAGAACCGGGAAGAAGAGAGGGAAAAAAAAATTAAAGCACCAAAACGAGGAGGGAATTGGGGATGATTTCCAAAAAAAAAAAAAAAGTTTTTTAAAACTTCATAATTTAGGTATATACAAAATTTTAAAAAATAATTTAGATATATAAAAATTTTAAAAAAAATAATTATTTATAGATATCCATAATTTACACAACCTATTTAAAAATAGAAAAAATAAATAATTTTTTAATAATGTAATAAAATTATAAAACATATAAAATTCTATAATTTTTATTTTACTACAATGATATCATTTTAACTTAACAAATTTTTCATTCTTTTTGAATTTAATAAAATTTAAAATGTTAATTTTTATAACAAAAAATTGATACGGTTAAAAGTGAATACGTTCCTATTATATATATATATATATATATATATATATATATATATATATATTATGAGCCTTTGATATAAGATTATCCCAATAAATAGGTATGATATTACATATACTTTAAAAATAATGATTATTAAAATTAATTAATAGTCAAATCAAATAACTATTTGTGACTAGAATTCATTAATCACATCATATAATTTTAGGCTTACTTCAATATAAGATGGGTTAATGTTAAAAGATGGATCAATGTTAGGCTTACTTCAATATTTTGACGGAATGACTAAATCAATATATGAATCATTTAACTCAAAAAGAAAAAGTAATACTCGCTCCATCCAAAATTGCATATCAACATTTTTAATTGATGTCTACAATTGAATGTTCCCTTATAATACATGTATTTTTCCACCAAATTTCTACTAACAATCTTCTTAATTTAAAGGAATTGCGTGTCACTAACTAAGCTTGGGGTCCCGCAACTAATTAATCACAACTACAATAAGGATAATTGACTAATTTTTTTATCAAGTCAAAAGTGAATATTCAAACTGGAACGGAGGATGTACCTATTTCAATATTTTAAAACCAAAATGATACTTCTTTTCATATTTTATTTATTTATTAAAAAGTAAAAAGTCTGGAGATACATCAACTACTTTTTTTATTAGAACATTTGATGAAATTCTTTTTATAAGCAAATGTAAATAACCCAAAATGACAAAAACACTACATATACTTTATCTAATAATACTAATTACTTTCTAGCAACATGTTAATATATCTTAGGAAAATTCTTCAAAAATTAATTTACTATGTTCATTTTTTAACTATCTTTTTTAATTGAATTAAAAGTTAGGATGAATATTTTTGAAAAATTAATTTCATACCAATATTAATATGGTCAGAAACGTTTTTTTTTTTTTTTCAGTTTCCTCCCAAATACAAATTGGTTAGAACATACACTTGAAGAAAAATAAATATTAAATTAAATTTTCAACCAAAAATTTAAAAATTAATTAAATATCCAACATCAAATTAAAGTGGTCAGAAAATAATTATCCATTTCCTACCAAAAATTACATTTTGGTTGGAATTTACATTTTCTTCAACAAAAAAAATTAAAATTATAAATTTAATTACTTTCCTTCTCTGAGAAACAAAATATAAATTTTTTGGAGAACTAAATCATATTTCCTAGCAAATTTCAAGATGGCTGAAAAACGGAATTTACTCCTACCAAAATTACTTTTTGTTGGAAATTACATTTTCTTCAAGCAAAAATATTTTTAAATCATAATTTTAATTTTCACCTTTGAGGAATAAAATAATTTTTTAGAGAACTAATTCATATTTCCTACCAGATTTCTGAATGGTTGGAAAATATATTTTAAACTCTTGCCAATATTAATTTTGGTTGGGAACAAATATTTTTTTGAAGAAACAAATGAATAATTTAAAATTTTCATTTACTACCAATATAATTATGTAATTGGAAATGCATTTTTACTTTCCTACCAAAATAGCATTGGCTGGAAATAATTTATTATTTTCCTACCACATCTCAATTTGGTAGAAACATTTTTACTATTGTTCCTACCGATAAACTTTTGGGTGTAAATGTAGCTATATTTTCCTATCAAAATTGTATTGATAGGAAATAATTTCTCATTTTCCTACCACATTGAGATTTGGTAGGAAAGTGTTTATTAATATTCCTACCCATAAATATGTGGACGGAAATGTAGATATGTTTTCCTATGAAAATATAAGTTGGACAGAAATGTAGTTATATTTTCCTACCAAAATAATATTGGTTGGAAACAATTTATTAGTTTCCTACCAAATTGAGATTTGGTAGGAATGTTTTTATTACTATTCCTACCCATAAACGTTTGGATGGAAATGTAGCTATGTATTCCTACCAACATGTAAGTTGGACGGAAATGTAGGAATATTTTCCTACCAAAACAATATTGGTTGGAAACAATTTATTAATTTCCTACCACATTTTAATTTGGTAGGAACATTTTTATAACTATTCCTACCCATAAACGTTTGAATGGAAATGTAGCTATATTTTCCTACCAAAATAGCATTGGTTGGAAATAATTTATTATGTTCCTACCAAATCTCAATTTGGTAGGAAATGTTCTACTACTGTTCCTACCTATAAATGTTTGGACGGAAATATAGCTATGTTTCCTACCAACAAGTACGATGGAAGGAAACTATAACTATATTTTCCTACCAACATGTACTTTGGACGGAAATGTCACTAATTTTCCTACCAAAATGTATGTTGTTGGAAATTAGATAGAAATGTAACTAAAGTTGCCTGCCAATATGTATGTTGGACGGAAATGTACCTATATTTTCCTACCAACAAGAATGGTGGATGGAAATTTCCAATCCCATTTCCTACCAAATTTAGTGTGGTTGGGAACTTCCTACCAACTACTTCGTTGGTCGGAAATGGGTAGCTGATTTGCTACCAGTTAACTTTGGTAGGAAACTTTTGGTAGGAAGTAGCCTGTTTTGTTGTAGTGCATTAGAATGGAAAGAAACAGAATATTCATGATTTATTAGCTTTGCAACTAGAATCAAATTCTGTCTAAAATTGGGTACATATAAAATATCTTTCAAAATAACTACTTTATTACAATAAAAAATAAGATTCAGCTCTCCCACAGCAAGGGCCCATATTTGTGCTCTATTTCGTGTTCGTAGTCTATGCTCGCCTTTCTGGAGTCTTCTTATCTTCCTAAACCCTGTAAGGAGTAACAAATATTGTCAGTGGCACCAGAATTAACAATCTAAGTGGAAGTTGATCCAACTATTGAAATTGACTCTAGATTGAGAATAATACCTGTAGAGTTTTTCTTAGCTTGAAGTTCTGAACACTCATTTTTTTAGTATCCCTTCTACCCGCACTTGAAGCATTTGCCTTTGGGCTTATTGGGCTGGTTCTTGGGTTAGGCTGGTGCGTTTCCCATCTTCTTCTTGAACTTCCTGAGTTTGGACCCAGTTTTGGAAGAAAAAATCCTAGCAATCATAGCCTTGGACTGTGGCTTCATGGCCTTCTCTGCCACCTGGAGCTCTTTCATTAACTTAGCCAAACTCATGTTTAACTTGTTCATGTTATAGTTTAATTTGAATTGAGTAAACGAGCCCATAAGAGATTCGAGAACCATGTCCACTTGACTCTCGGGGTCAATTACAGCCCTTAAGACTTCTACTTCCTCGAAAGTAACAATCATCTTGAGCATATGTTCTCTAACTGATACTCTCTCAGCCATCTTAGTGTTGATGATCGTCCTAAGAACCTCCTGCCTTGCGAGCCGGCTCTTATTTGCAAACATCGTGGCTAGTGTTGGCTAATGTCGTACGCAGTGGCCATGTGCTCGTGTTTAGACTGGAGCACATTAAACATGAAGGCCAACATGTAGCATTGAGTCTTTTCATTGGTCTTCTTCCATACTTTCTCAGCCTCTCGCTCCTCAGAGGTGGAATCCTCCCCAATAACATGATAGGTGTAAAAAATGACATACTTATACTCCTCAGCAGTGAGTATTATGTCCAAATTTCTTTTTTAATCCACATAATTTGAACCCATTAGCTTATTCTCTTAGAGAATAACGGCCAAAGGACTAAAAGAACCTCTACAAACCATTTTTGAAAAATCGAAAATAAACGAAAATTCAATTTGTGAAAAATAAAATAATTTGTGACTTTATCCTCATATTAAATCCGATAATAGTTAAATCTATCACTATTATCTTTAATATGATTAATTTGGCTCTTAAAAAAATTGTCATAACTTCTTGGGAAGATTAACAATTTCCTAAGTTAAGTGTATTAACCACCATAAATTAATTTTTCTTCTAGGTAATGATCTAGAAGATAACTCCATCGTAGGATGACCGTTTCTTCTCATTTTCTATAGACATTCTTCGCACTATAATCTCCAATGTGGGCTAACCAATCATAACACGTGTCCCGAATTATTAATTATATCCATCTATTAGTTTTCGATCCTTATGGTATCCCCATCCTATACAGATTCACTCCTAGAGTGACGCAAAGGGACCCACGATCTTTAATGAGGATCGTGATGGAAGCCGTGAAATCGTTGGAACCCCTCTCCCATTTAGTATTTTAAAATAAGGGTTTTCTTGAAAAATATCAATTGAAAATTTCAATTAAGTTTTCTTTTAACTCAAAAATAAAATATCTAAACCCATAAAAAATTTTATATCAATGTTTATACCCTTTGAGAAACTTTTTCATGGATTAATTTTATTTAAGTTAATAAACTTAATAATTTCAAAAATTTCGAATAAAACTTTCAAGAGATTTTGATCTCAAGTTTAATTTGACAAAAATAATTTTTTCTTGTTAAAATTAAATCAAAATGGTTTTATATTTTAATTCACAAAAATATTTAAATCCAAAATATTTTCTATGTCAATGATAAAATCCTTTGAGAAAATAACCAAGAATTAATTTTTGTTCGAATTAAAATTAACCATTTGATTTAAGAAAAATATTTTTCTTTGTCAAAAATTCTCAAAGACTTTGGTCTTTGAGAAAATGCGCACATAGGGTACAAAAAGAAATAAGCATGTTAGAAAATTTTAAACGTTTTCATACTTTTCTATTCTTTTAACTTAAATTTTCAAATAATAGAATTAAACATATTAATTAATTAATGGTCTTATTTAATCCTAAATTTCCTTTACTATTATTTTTCATGCAAAATATTCAAAAAATATTAGCTATTGCAATAAAAATAACTTCATCTGGTATGAACCAAAAACAAAAAAATAATTTTTTTTATTATTTCGGGTCTAGTGCACCCGCCACACTAGATCATGGCCT
The DNA here is from genome assembly GCA_026120185.1 of Voacanga thouarsii. Lineage (NCBI taxonomy): Eukaryota > Viridiplantae > Streptophyta > Magnoliopsida > Gentianales > Apocynaceae > Voacanga > Voacanga thouarsii. The sequence continues at coordinate 179,742 of JANUWF010001001.1, forward strand.
ATGGGAAAACCCATGGGCGGTGATCTAGGCGGGTGCCTGCGACCTAGCCCACCAATAGCTCCAAAAATTTTGACCGTGCAATTGCAAATGCACTTCCTCGCGGAAGGGGCTCTTCCTCGAGGATGGCTTCCTCGCGCACCGCAAGGAAGCTACAGGCTTCCGCGAGGAAGCAGTCCTCACGAGCCGTCTAGGTTGTGGCTCCAACTCACGGCTCGGACGTCTCTTCACACATCCAATGAAGGCGGCTCAGCTCGCTCAGCTCGGCTTGGCTCATCTTTTTTAGATTTTTCTGCGATTTTTCTTCTACAAATTTTCATTCCTTCTTTTGATTCTTTCGTCCAGACAGCATGTAAAGACATTTAACAAGCTCCTATACCCTTAAAAATAGTGGGCTTACATGTTTCATTTAAGAAAGCAGTAAATTACAGTGTTCCTATGCTTCTACTTGCGAAGCTTACACAGAGACTATCCCATACCAGAAACACGAAGGTTCACAAAAAACATTCAAAACAAATATTTTCTTATTTTAATTAAACCTAGCATGCTTCTTATATTTGGCAAACCATGGCTCTGATACCACTTGAAGGACGAAAATGGCAAAAATGATGAAACCGAAAGCATGCTTACAGAACGAAAAAATTTATTTCTATGTTCGAATGACCTTATTGGTACTAAAGAAGATGTCTGTACCAAGATACTTGAAACTATTGTATCACGTTCTTATAAACGTCGACTTCATCTCATTCACGCGAAACTTTTGAGCTTCTAAAATTATACCCCTTCTTCCACCGATGAAGGTTTGCAGAATTGGGTTTGCTATTTTCTTAGCCTGAGAAAGGTTCTATGACAAATGGGTTTGCTGTAAAATGAAATCCAAGAGCTTCAACTTTAATTTCCTCTTCATTTCTTTTCATGCCTTCACCGAGAAATAGAGACCAACAATATGAAACAAAAAGCACCATACTTTCTGTTATCTTTTCATGTTTTCCATCCCGTATTATTTTTTATTTTATTTTATTATTTATTATTATTATTTATTTTACCCCTTGGTCTTATTCATTAGGCCAAATAAAATTATTTACTCTTAAATTTGAACACTATAAATAATAAGCCTCAATTATTTATTTTCTGGGTTTCATAAAACAGCCAACAAATAATTAATAAGCTCAAATAGACCAATATAAAATATCAGACTTTTTATCTAGTTTACATTAAGATTAATTTTCTAATTATTCAATCTGGATCTTGGGCCCTGAATAATTAATTAACCAATTAAACTAGATAAAATATATACTCTCTCAGGCCTTTTATTTTATTCTAATCCAATAATAAATTAGATTATTTAAATAAAATAAAATAAAATCCATAATTTTCAAGAACAATTCCTTAACCCAAATCTGTCAGGACTTAAGGGCTATTTCGGAGACCAAAAGACACATCGCCTTAGCTACTAAAATAACCAATACTATATAAACAGCTCTATTTTTACATTTTAAATATTTCTTAATATCACCATAAGGAAATATTAACCCCAAGGATAATGCTGCGTTAGCAAAGTTTTCGACCTACAGGTGTAATAACTAAAATACCCTTCTACACGTCGCCGTACATTTAGAGATGAGAAGTGTACTAACACTTTTCTAATAGACATCTACCATCCTTAGACCTCTAGTCCAATGATCCACGACTCCTGGAATGTTTTCACTTTCTAAGGGAGCTACCCTAAAATAAACATCCAAGTTATATTCCCCAAGGCCTTGAATATTTAGATTATTTGAACAGTCACAAGGGGCAATATAGCGTAGAAGCTATCTTGTATAAGTTTGTATTAATTAACTAGTCACATATACCCAACATACAAGTATATCGGCTCTACGAAAGAACACCAACTACAGCATATCAAAGTACATGCTTCCAGCTTCGTTAGACCACCAACTCATACTTAAGCGGTAGAGTATTAGTCCATACTATAACAGTAATAGTATGAGTTTCTTCTAAATAGTACTTTTAGAAACCACTATTACAGGTCATATTCTACGTATTCAAAATACGCTCATACTATGAATTGAGTGGACTACTCACTGGCTAAAGGTAAGTCATTCCCCATTTAAAATTCATAACACAATAACCTAAATATGATGAGATTCTATTCTCATCAATCGGTTAAAAATAAATATTTATTTGTTAAGTAACCCGTAATCCATGCCTTACTGTAAAAGACTACCATTCATATGAATCACTTAAACACAATGAGTCATTTCTAAACAAAAATCGTGCACAAATAAAATGTAAATTTGTAAATAAATTTTGAGAATAAATTCTTTTATTAATAAATTCGATAGTTACATCAAATAAAATTAGTCTAGAGGGCATATATTCTAACATTTATTATGTAAATAAACTACTCCATAATATTTGATAAAATATTACATATAAAAATATTAAGTAAATATTACAAAAAGTAATCATTTCTCAAAAATACAAAATAATCAAAGTTAAATTCATAGTTTCATACAATATCAAAATATTACTCAATATCAATAGCACAAACTAAATAAAGTTAAATACATATAATACTTTGCTAATAAACTAAATAAATAGAATTAGTTTCATATCATTTTCCAATTTTCACTAAGTGTTAAATTTCAAACTTTTCAATGCACCTACAAAACATATTATTAAAAATAATTACAAATATATTATGAATAAGCATGAAAATCCAAGTATATCCCGTGAAATCATCCACAGATCCACAATAGTCAGAAAATACCAATGAGTCTATGACCATGAATTGAAAAAGTTTTGAAAGAATCCCAAAGAGTCAGAAAATACTATTATCGCTTTTATCTCCAACCAGTAATGACCAAAGACCAATAATTTTTCCCAGATCTAGAAGAATGGTGGTGTAAGTGATGATGGAGAGTGGCACTATCGAGTGTCGAGACTCAAGAGACGGAAGCAACGGAGATCATCAAAGGAAATTAAGAAGAAAGAAAGAGTGGCAGAATAGCCACCAATATAGGATTTGAATTGGGTTATATAATTTTAAAAAATCGAACTAAATTATCGATTTATAATTTTTTTAACTTAATCCAAACCAAATCAACCCAAAAAATTCAAATTCGATTTGAATTGAGTTGGTTCGATTTTTAACTTTATTGAACAGCCTTAAAATGAGCTAAGGCATCGCCGCCGTGAATGAAAAATTTGAGAAAGAAAGTCTTAGGATTAGAAAAGGTTAATGATATAAAAAGTTTATAAAATTGCTCTTTAAGTTTTTAAAAGAAAATTATATATATATATATATATATATATATATATAAGAATTTATTGGTTCTATTTAATTTTGATTGATTTAAAACAAATTTTCAAATCCAACTAATTTTGTGATTTGAAACTTTTCAAATCGAAATCAAACGAAAATCAAACTAAATACACTGAATTTAATTTGGACTGATTTAGCTTGAATGGGCTGAGTTTGTTTTACACACCCCTCCAAATAATGTTTATTTCTTTGTTGATGGCATGTTTGATAATTTAATTAAATATTTAAAATTAATTAATTAAGTATTAATTTCATTAAGTATATTTGATAACAAAAAATATTAAGTATGTAATTAATTAAGTATATTTGATAATAAATTTTTATTATTATTTAACTGATTAAAATATACTAAAATCTTTTTATAATTTTTATGTGAAAAGAAAATTACCTAAGGACTTGTTTAATAAAATTGAAATTCAAATATTGAAATCTAATTATTTAAATATTGTATTCTAAAAATTAAAGTTTGAAAATTGAATTATAATATTTGAAGTCTTAATTTGAAATCTAAATTAATTATAATTTATTTTTATATTATATTTTATTACAAATTATACTAAATATAAAAATATTAATAATTAAATAATTATTAAACATATTCAAATTTTAAAATAAAGTAATTTTTATTTTACTTAATTTATAAAAAAATTAATATATCTTAGTAATAATAAAAATTTATTATCACCACACACTTAATTAATTAAGTACTTATGATTATATATTATCAAATATATACATAATAAAATAAATATTTAATTAATTAATTTTATATACTTAATTAAATTATCAAATAGACTCTAAGTTTGAAGTTGAATATGTTAAATACTCGTCTAATTATTAATATTATTTTATATTTAATTTAAATTATAATAAAATAAATTATAAATAATTTAAACTTCAAATTTAAAAATTAAATAGTCAAATATCAATTTTAAATTTTAATATTTAAATATCTAAATTTGAAATTTGAAATTTCACTTTTGTCAAATGCCTCTTCAATTTATGGTTACATTTACTATCTCACCCTTCCACTTTTACATTTTACTCCAACCAAACCAAAATTTCAAAATCGAATATGCCAGCCTTTCCATACTTCCAATGTTTTGGGCCCCACCCCTGCACAGGCTACTATTATATTATAATACACACAGAATCTCATCACTCCGTCAGCGAGAGTGGGATTATTCCTTGAAGCGTAGCACTGTCTCTCGGAGTCTTACGGATCTGTACTTTCAAACCGCTTTCAGGTGCTGACTTTTCTCCCTTCTCCCCTTTCTCTGTATTGAGTTATATGTATTTACTTGGACAAATGCTGACATTTGATGTAATTGGAGTCAAACTATGGTCTTTGCAACTTTGCATATTGGTAATCCTGTCTCTGTTAAATTGTTTTGGACATGATGCATTAACATAGAAGGAATTCTGTTTTGTTATAACTTTTTAGAATAGGGCCTTTCATTCCTTTTCTTCATTAGATTGTTCAATTAAATTCATGGGTTTTTCTTGTAAAGACGAATGGTTTCTTGTGGTTGGGGTGTAGAATTCACAGCCATTGTTCGGTTTTAACTTACAGTAACTGTAAAGACAATTACTTTCTTGGTTACGTGGTTCAATTAAATTCATGGGGTTTTCTGTAAACACAGAGACTTTCGAGAGGTGTAGTATTAACTGCCATACTGGTGGCTATTAGATTTTCTTGTTGGGCTTTTTTTAGTTGGTTTTGGATCCTTTAGCTGGGTTCTTGTGTAATCATTTCTGTTGCTGGTTATGACTCTGTTTGTCCGTTTGTTGAGGTAGTGTAAAAATTGTCATGCTCTCGTGCTTAACTATATGATTTATAGGCAGTGTGTAAAACTGCAAGTTCCTAAATTTTCTGTTATTCTTCTTCTTTGATGTGGGAGATTTACATTTACAGTTTCTTAATATATCGTAAATACACATGTTAAAAGGTACATCAAATATTTGCAGGAGCGTTGTTTTGTGAATTTACTATAGCTTGTCGCTTGGGTTTGAATTATGTGGTTCGCTCAAAACCCAAGCAAGCGATGGGGGGAACAGTTCTTCCTTCTATACACCCCCTTTTGGCTCACTCTTTGCCTTGGCATTGTGGTACCATACAAATTATATGAGGTAACATCAAATAAATTAATATTGTATAAGGAATATGCTGTAACAGAATTTCTTGGTTGCGTTTATCAAAAGCTGCAGTATCACTAATGTGTTGGTTGAATTGGCTTATTATTATTGAATTGGTTCCCAGATTATATGTTGATGGGGGAAGCATGCTTTCTAATGGTGAAATTTAGCAGAACACACTGTGTTTTGTGAATTTCTCAAAATTGTGGAAGATTGATAGGAAAATGAAACGGGGTTTATGGTTAGAGTATATGTTACTGCAGCCAATGGTGCAGGATGAGATTGTTGAAAGATGTTTTCTTCCTGAAAAAAACTATTGTGGCTTTGATAGCCTAAGGGGTACAATCTGATTTGATTATCTAACAAGAGATAAATTTTTTCTATAATTTGCCTGATTAATCATGAGTTTTTTGAAGGATGAAGAGGATGCTAACCTCATTGTTCTTGTCCATGAATGTGGATAGATGCACATTTTAAACCAGTAATTTTCCTGACTCTTGCAGCAGAAAATTGCACTTTTTTATAATGGCCTTTCAGTTAGTAACCCATAACAGCCAATGAAGATAGCCCAGACAGCTAAGAGATTTTTTTCTACCATTACTTCTTATTTTTCTAACTTTTTGCAATATATCTTGGTGTATCTTATATAAATTTAGATATCTTTCAATTGTGAAATATGGGCTTACACATAAACTTGTGACAGAATTTTAAAGAATGGGAGTACCTACTTATTGGACTTGTTTCAGTAGTTCCTGCTTTCCTGTTACCAGTGTTCATTGCTGGAAAGGTAAGCATTCAATTCTTTTGCTTCTATTAGATTTTGCTCACAACTTAGTTTCAGCTGGTGATGTTCTTCATCCCATTTGTTTGAGGGGCTGAATGAGGTGCATCAGTTCTAGTAGTGCGAAATCTCATTTGCAATAATTTGCTCTTGTTGCATGATCATGGTTTTTTTCTTCAAGTTGTTTGAAAGTGCCTCTTCTTCTTTCTTTTTGTCCCTTTTATCTGGGGGGGCTGAATGAGGTGCATCAGTTCTAGTAGTGAGAAATCTCATTTGCAACAACTCGCTATTGTTGCATGATAATGGTTTTTTTTTTTCTTCTAGTTACTTGAAAGTGCTTTCTTGACTCTAACTTCATGTCATGAGTATTTTATTATATCTTGGTTGTTTCTTTCAGTGTGCATCAGAATAGATACATGATAGGCATCACTAGGATTTACAATTTTGCATCTTTTTGGATTGGATCATAATTATTTAGAACATTTATTGCTTGGTCTTCTCTTTAAAAGTAATAGTATCTGCTTTTCGCATATGTTTTATTGTCTTCTTTTTGAAGGAGCTCATTATTTACGACTATGTCTCTGCTACTACTTTCTTTGCATCTACATGAAGTTAAGAAGTATAGCCTAACTGATGGTCTGTCTAAGAGAAAAATGAGCTCTGTTAGCACCTTTAGTTATCTAATAAATCTTAACTTCTCCTTTTGCTTTGCAGGCTGATAGCAGCATTCACTGGAAGGACCGCTACTGGGTAAAGGTAAGTGTTCTTGAAGAATAAAGTTGAATATGTTATCTGGTAGCTGTCAGGGACCTTAATAAGATGTTGTCCAAAGTGCTGAATTGTTTTATTTTATGTTTTGTATTGCATGATAGAAAACCCATTATATCTGGTGATGTATCTTTTTATGCATTTTCATGGTGTATGTGAGCCAAATAAATCCAAAATGCAGCAGCATCACAAGAATTTCGTCACTAAAAGCATGCTCAAAAACAAGGGATTTTGGTTCTAGATAGATCAACAAGAAACAAGCACAAATCCACCCCTTGAAACCCACTAATCTGACCCCTCAAATAAGAGATCTTCAAGGCTTCGAACAACATAAATGAAGGCTTAAATTAGTGGCTTAGATCTATGAACAAGAAATCAAGAGTTGGTCACCCAACTCTCTATCAAACTCTCAACCCAAGAACACGAGAAGCAAGGCAACAAACACCTTTGAGATCTGGAGAATCTAGCCTATTGCAAAGACACCTTAATACCCCAATAATTTTTCTCATATTCACCATACCTTCTTCCACTTGTGCTTAGCCCTTCACCACATTCATACCTCCTACCTTGCACTTTCTTAGGACTTTCATTCCAACTAGCCATGATGTATTCCTTTACAAGATGTACCTGCAATATTTGAGTAGAAAACACAAGGTATGTTCTTCACTTCACTCCCTCATGTATTTAACACTCGATTTTTGTAAGTCATTCTTCTCTCGTATTTGCACTCTCCTTTGGCTTTTATAACAATGAACTCTTCCCTCTTGGCTTCTGAGACTCTCCATTTTTCTCACTCAAGCTCTTCCCAAAATTTCCAAAATCAAGGATTTAAGTCGACTAGTTTTAGTCAACTAAATCCCATGAGATAGAAGAAAGAGTTCTTAGGACAATTTGTTGAACGCTTGGGAGGCGACAAGGGTGTGACACAAATGAACAAGAATTCAAGAAAAAGATTGCTAACTAAACTCAAGATTTTCAAGAAGGAAATAAAGTAACAATCACTATGCAAAAGCACCACTAGGAATCAAGGATGAACAACACTAGGGCTCAAGTAGACAAACTAGTGTGAGATAGGTTCATAGATTGACAATTGTTCAATTAACCCCAAATTTCACAAAGAAGTTCAAATTCTAGAACTTCTACCCACCAATCACAATAAATACAGCATGCAAGTCTAATGCAAGTGAGAGATGTAAACTAAGGACTCCAATAAGAGAATGTAGGGTCACTTGAACTTTTCATCAAACATCTAGTAGGCATCAAAGGATGTTTGTAAATTTCGAGGAGTTGGTAGGAAATGATGTTATCACAACGTCAAAAAAAATCAATTCTAGCAATCAACAATCATTCAAGGCAATGATAACACAAAGGATTTTCAAAGATTAAAAAGGGAAAAGTACTATGAAACACTAATGCACCAATTACTTTCCAAGCTATAGACGAAGTTCAAAGAGAACAAATTTTGTAGCAATAACAAGAAGATTTACCTTACTAAGAACAATCTCTCAAGCATAGAATCTAGTATATCTCTTGGATGAAAGTTTTGTAAAACTCATAAAAGGCATTCTCAAGCATAAGAAATTTCATCAAACACTTGGCAAAGTTGTAAATCAACAAACCTTTCATCAAAGACTTAATATGCACAACTTGACACTAAATTTTGTTCATCAATTTCCACTTTATTTTAGCTCCAATTCATCAAATTTTCATGCCAAATGATTTCCCAAACTTCAACATATCATGTAGGCTCAATATGTCATCAAGTTCATTGCACAAATTGAGTTTTGTTCATTCAAAAATTGCAATAGAAAAAGTGACGAAAATTACGAAAACACAAATTCTTGAGAAAGCTTGTACCTTCGCCCAAAGAAAGTTGGTTTATTGAAATCCATACAAAGCTAGCTCTAATACTAATTTGATACGAGCTCAAAAACTCATAAAAACCAGGATCTTTCCATTCACTCAAAACAAAGATTTTTGCTTGAAACTTGAAACAATAAACACTTGATTCAAGAATAATCTAAGCAACCAAGAATGCTAGATTTGGTGAATAAATTCTACTAAATCAACACCCTAACACACCTAATTTACAAGAGATCAAGCACAAGAGGGATGAGAAGCGACTAGATCAAGGTGGGACTATTCCCTTAATATAATCTTAATGAATGTGGGAACCTAATCTACAAGAGATGAAGCACAAGAGGGATGAGAAGATTCAGGCATCCAACTTGGATTATCCCCTGAATTTTAGAGACTAGATCAAGGTGGGACTAATCCCTTGATTTAGTCTTGATGAATGTTAACACACCTAATCTATAAGAGATCAAGCACAAGAGGATGAGAAGATTCAGGCATCTAACTTGAATTATCCCTTGAAGTTTTGAGATTAGATCTAGGTGGGACTAGTCCCTTAAGTCTTGATGAATGTGGGAAACTAATCTACAAGAGATCAAGACCTGGAGGGATGAGAAGATTCAGGCATCCAACTTGGATTATCCCTTGAAGTTTAGAGACTAGATCAAGGACCTAATTTGGAGTGACTAAATAGTGGGCCCTACCTCAATTGGAGTGACTTTAATGTTGGGTTCTGTTCAGTTTCAAATTTAAAATTTGAAATTCGTGGTGTAAAGTTTACTCTGTGGGACCCATGTGCCTAAAATGTGGGCCTAACCAATTGAGGAATTGGTAAAGTATAGTGCACTCAATCATATCAGGAATGTATAATTGGAGACTATTTCTTCGGGTGGAAGATTTAAACAGTAGATAATGAAACAACATCGTTTAGGGATAGCCAATGAGGTCGTTGTATTCAAATTAAAGGTATATCTGATATGACATGTGTACTCTTATGGGGATTTTAACTGGCTTTGGGAGTTTATAGTTGTGAATAAATGCTGGCAATTTCCGGTAACGTTACAGATTTTTCAATTTCAAATATGTATAGGCTTAGAACAGGTTACAGGCGATATAATTGCAAGAGAGGTGGTAATTATGTTAAGTCGAGGGGAAATCTGAATTTGTTCTATATTAATAGATGTAAAGTCCAGACAAATTTCAGACGTAGTACATATGCACGTACTAGTGTGTTAGATGAAATTATTGTTCTTGGTTCAGTCGTTGATGGGGCTGGTGTGATTGAAGACTTTCTTACCATGCCTTCACTTGGGAGTTTGCATTCGGAAAGGAGAAATAGAATCCATTTGGGGTCTGTGAATCTTAATGGTTCATTTAATATTGTAAATTCTCATTGGTAGGCTCTATTATTGCTGACGTAATCATTCGGTCTATCCCACGTCTACCTTTTCCTTTACCCTTTAAGCTTTAATTTGATTTTGAATTCAAAATAAAACTCCAGAGTTGTCTACAGTAACGCCACTCCAATATAGATGGGCCCACTGTCAAGCCACTCCAAAACGGGTGGGCCATACCTTTTCCTTTACCCTTTAAGTTTTAATTTGAATTCAAAATCAAAACCCACAGTTGTTTACAGTAATGTCACTCCAATATAGGTGGGACCCACTGTGTAGTCACTTCAAATACTATGGGGTCCACTGCCAAGTCACTTCAAACCGGGCGGGCCATACCTTTTCCTTTGCCCTTTAAACTTTAATTTGAATTCAAAATCAAAACCAACAATTGTCTACAGTAAAGTTACTCCAATATAGATGGGGCCCACTATTTTGTCACTCCAAATCGGGCAGCCATCCATTGATCTAGTCTCTAAACTTCAAGGGATAATCGAAGTTGGGTGCCTAAATCTTCTTATCCCTCTTGTGCTTGATCTCTTGTAGATTAGGTGTGTTAGGGTGTTGATTTTGTAGACTTTATTCACTAGATCTAGAGTTCTTGGTTGGTTAGATTACTCTTGAATCAAGTATTTGTTTTTTCAAGTTTCAAGCAAAAATCTTTGTTTTGAGTGCATGGAAAGATCCTGGTTTTTATGAGTTTTTGAGCTCGTATCAACTTGCTTGTGAGACACAAGTCTTGAAGGACTTCCAAATCAGTATTCCTCTCTGAACTAAGCAGTCATTACCATGTAATGGTAAGGTCCTTTGATGGAGTCTGGAAAGGAAGAAAAAGAGAAATTTTGGGAGGTTTTGTGCCTGTATTTTGTTCATACCTCTATTACTGCTTAATCCTTTTGTCTGTTGTTAACAGTTAGCTAGCAGATTTCCTTTTTGCAATTTTGGCTTCCTCCTCTAGCTGCCTCTGGTCTAAAAAAGCTTTAGCTCATTAAGTAAAGATGTAAAACTGAAATATGTGGTTTTGCATGACAATGATCTAATGATGGAATCAATGAATGAATACTGTGTGTGTGTGTATATATATATTTAAAGCAAATGCTGTTTTAGTTTTTTTTTTTTCCTTAAAAAATTGAATTGCATATTCTCATGATGCTGATTAATTTATCTCTGTCCAAAGGTCTTGAACAAAGTCTTGTGTTAGCTGCTCAATATGTACCATCTCTTTCTCAACCACCATTCTGTTAGTTGGTATGGTGGAGTGTTTGACTCTGGGTATAACTACAAGATTGTCATTATGCCAGGCTAATATCTGGATGATAATTTTCAGTTATGTCGGAAATTACTTTTGGACTCATTATTTCTTCACAGTTTTGGGTGCTTCCTATACCTTTCCATCATGGAGAATGAACAATGTAAGCCAAAGTGTGGAGTTTTAACATCTATTCTTTCATATTATTATTTTCATACTCCTCTCCACAGACACTGTTTCAATTTTTCCTTAAAATGTCGTTCTGAAAGCATTTTTTTATTTTTCATTTGCAGGTACCCCATACAACTTTCCTCCTCACTCAAGTGTGCTTCTTGTTTTACCATGTTATATCAAACATAACACTCCGTAGACTACAGCATGCTACAGCTGAATTGCCTGGGACAATTCAGTGGCTTCTTAAGGCTGGTTGGATTCTAGCTCTCTCATATTTCATTGCATACCTGGAGACTCTTGCTATTGCCAATGTATGTGGTCAAAGTTCTTTCACATTAGAGGGTCTTGTTTGATAATTTTGCTGTATATAGTCTCTGGTCAATTGGATGTACCATAGAAGCTGTCTAAACAAATGTCTGCTTTCAACGTGTGGTGCAGTTTCCCTATTACACATTTGTGGACCGAGCATCCATGTACACAGTTGGCTCCTTGTTTTATGCTATTTATTTCCTTGTAAGCTTCCCAATGTTTTTGAGGTAAGTTCCTGCTTTGTGGATTTCTTACACTTTCTCTTAGTTGATTTATCTTGCTTAATTTCTGCAACTTTTCAGTTGTACATTTATCTTTTCTAAGCTTAATGCCTCTGGTAGTTTCCCAATCTGTTATACTCCTTCCACTAGGGCTGGGTTGTTTGTATAACAATGCTTTGATGTTAAACTAAATAATAGTGGGAAGGATCAATACATGATATGTGACCTCACTATCATTCCAATTGTAACTTTTTGCCCTTGAAACTGGTTCACATGGGATATTGAAGAACCTACTAAATCAGGAGCCAGTTTGAGGAAAGGGCATAAGAAGTTATTCAGAGGGTTGGAGTGGTTCAGGGGACCTGGATTTTGGTAGTTGATAAACAGCTATCCAAGTTTGAGATGGCCTTGAACAAAATTTTATCTAAGCAGCTTACTTGAGCGCATGTCTGGGCACAGAACTAGACTGATGTCTGGAAAGCATGTATTGGGTGAATGTTTGTCTTGACAAATAATAAGATATGAAAAAATGAATTATGACCAAAGCGTAGGATTAACTAAGGCTACATGCAGAAATTGCAACTTCGAGCTATGGCATTGTTGAGTCAATATTAGTAGCATTAATATCAGAAATTGAAGGTGCCTCACTTTATGGTAGCTATGAACCTCACTTTATATAGATAGATGCAGAATTCCACTTTGTAAGTTTAACAAGAAGTTTCCAGGTTTTCAATTTGATTGCTATGATTAATATTCTCTGAACTAAAGGAGATTCATCTTTTCTGTTGAACTCGTCTTTGATGTATGTCTTTTATGATCTTAAATTTGAAGCCTACCTTGGAATCTATGTGTAAGGTTATATAGTTTGTTTTCCAGCAAAACTTGACTAGAATTTTTTTCTTCCTTCTTCTCTCACAAGACTTTGTATATGTTTTACTGTTAACCATAAGATCAACTGGCTTCTACTCGCTCAAGTAAAATAAGCTACCTGAACATCAAGAATAATAGCTGTGCACTTGGCATATATTTTTCCTTGGCTCTTTCTCATAAATTATCCCCGCAAAATCTTTCCTGGGAGCATCTATTTGCAAAATATAAATGATCTTAAGAAACTTGCGAAGACTAAATGGATAACATGATGTACATAAAGATATAACTAACAGTATTGGATAGTAGTTTTCTTATGGCAATTTGTGAATCAATTGCCACAACATACTGTTCTGGCATTGATTTCCGCCTAATTATTATTATTATTATTATTATTATTATTATTTTAAATTGGGAATTCACTATATTGTACAGGATTGACGAGAAACCGGGTGATCCATGGGACCTACCCCGGGTCGCTGTTGATGCTTTGGGGGCTGCTATGCTTGTTACCATTATACTGGACTTATGGCGCATATTCCTGGGACCTATTGTTCCTATTCCCGAGTCCAAACAATGTCTTGAACCAGGACTGCCGTGGTTTCCAGGACATGCCTAAGAAACTTGAATCTGAACTAAAAATGGATGGACCATGCTGGCGAATCCCTGTTGTGCTATATCAGAGACATGAGTGCAAGTCCGCTAGCTTCGAAGCAACACAAATTCAGTGCTTCTTGTGTTATTATTATTCAGGTAACCTTTGAGTTGCGAGACCTGCATTAATAATCAAAATAGACAAATTTAAGGTTTTCTATACTGATTGGTAGTATCATGAACACCTTATTGTTACGTGTTGAACATGGTAGCATGCTTTAGATGATCCCATTGATGTTCTTGTGGTGTGGGATGGTGTCTGGCCTAGGGTATAGAATGATGCCAGAAAACTTCTAAACCAAAGACATTTCGGTGTCATTCTTCCCTCCTGCTAACCTTGTACATTTGTTATATTTAGCTCTACTTCTCGACTTCAGCTTTGGAAACCTTAAAAAGTCCAGTTTGTTGGTTGTTCTGTGCACTGCAGAGTCTAAAGGTATTTTCTACAAATGAATTGTTTTACCAAAAGTGCATTGAAGGAATGGAATCAAATCGGTTTGGGGTTCAGGAAACTGTGACTTGGATAAATTTTGCTGAATTTCAGCTAGTATGTGTGGGTGGAATCTGGCTACTCTTTATTCGGAGAATTCTAGTGAATTGGATTGGTCCAATCTACTGAATTATAACATTAATTAATACTTAATTTTTAAAACTAACTCTATAATTTTCAATGAGGTTAATTCAATCTTTTCTCTTAAAATTATATAAATATTAAAACTTTCTTAATATGTATGAATTTTGTAAAAGTGACAATTATTTAAGAACAAAACTGAGGATGGTTTTCTGTGATTATACAGAAATCAAGAAAATTCTAAAATTTAAAGAAAAAAGAATAAATCAACTGTATAAGAAATAGAAAATCAAGTCGGATTACTTTGGCACAGTTGATGCTACAAGCGATTTTATAAATCATGTTTTTACTAATTGTGATTATAGAAAATCAAAATATAATAATTTATATATATATGGAGAATTAGTTTATTTGGTCCTTAAAGTTTGGGCTTCTAATGTCTTCATCCTTATCTCTCTTTTTCGATAGAAATTTCAATAAGAAAAAATTATTTTCATTATACATAATTAATTGATTTTAAAAGAAAAATCACGTACGATGGGATGATTTTTTCAAGTTGAAATTTATATCGGAAAAGAGAATTGGAGATTACTTGATATGTTATAATTTCCTTAGAGATTATAACGACAGAAAAAAATTATTAAAAACGAAAACATTACAAGTCCTAAAATTTAAGAATCAAATAGGCTAATTTTTCTATATTTTGCAATTTCAGTTTAAACGTGATTTGATTTTTAAAATGTCCAAAACAGCTGTATATTTATTTAGATGTGATAATATTCAGTACTCCCTCCTCTTAGGGTTTTATGATTTTTTTTTTAATGTATATCTATATTTGTTTATATGAAGAAATAACTTTCCATACCAAAATAAATAAATAAAGAGGAAAAATATTGAAATTTAATAATGAAGATGTAAATTATCGCAATAGAGGAATAAAAATAAAAGAGGGACTAAATTTACATTCTTAAAATTTAAATCTACACCCTTAAATTACAATTACTTTATGTGGTCATTACTACTATTTAACTCTTCCATTCTTAAACTATTAAAATTCTAATTTTTAAACTATCTTTTTTAATAAAAAATATACATTGGATTTTTTTTTTCTCTTTTTGCATTATGGAGAAAATTTTTTCAAAACTACAAAGAAAATCATAAATTAAATTATAATTAAATTTTTTTTTTCTAACTTTTGCTCATAATTAAAAAAACTTTTATTATGAACGAAGTCACTCATAATATGAGCAAAAGTTTTTTAATTATAATTTAATTTATAATTTTATTCGTAGTTTTGAGTTTTTCTTTCCATAATGCAAAAATAGAAAACTAATATCCAATAGATTTTTTATTTATTAAAAAGAGAGTTTATAAATTAAAAAAAGTTAATAGTTTGAAAACGAAGAGTTAAAAGGGTAATAATGACCATATAAGACCTTCTCTAAAAATAATTATAGTTTAAGGTAGATTTAGCCCCTCTCTAAAAATAATTCGATAGAATAAAAAAAAAATAAATTTAATATCGGTTATTAGAAATAAACAATTTCAAATCACGGTTGAAATTTCCGACATTTTCCAATCATGGAAAAATCAGGATTCGAAAGGTCAAGTTGTTTTATTTGCCAAACGACTTGAGGAACAACGTTTAGAGCAAACATTACTTTTGAATGAAAAATCTCTCAAATGAGCCTTTAATATTATGGTTTAAATAACTAATAGAGTCATGAAAATGAATAAAGGTAAAATTAAAAAAAGAAGAAGATATGATGAATACCTACTTAATTTTCTAAGACGATACATAATTATTTATATAAGAAATGGAACCAGTTTTGAACTTATCCTACAAATTTTTCTATATTGAATTATTGTTGTACGTTTTCTCCCAATGACTCGTTGACAGAAATGGAACTAAATCTTCCTTGCAGCGTTTTCACCCATGAGAACTACGAAGAACTGAACTGCTGTGCTTAGCAGCAATGATTGATTATGTGATGTTTTATAGTTCTACTCATTTTTAATTCCCTACTTTCCGTTTTATACAAAATTGCAGTCCTTTGTTGCATTTTTTTTTTTTTTTTTTGGAAATGTTATACTGCCGAGTGGGGAATCTACCTATTGTAATTCATTTTGAATTCAATAATAACAAATTTGATTAAAAAAAAAATAAGTTAAACTAAAAGTTAATAAGTTTTATTAAAATTTATCACTGTGAATTTAAAGATTTACTATTTTTTGGTTCAAATTTACTACTTTTGCAAAATAGTTACTACCAAACTTATTATCACTTTTATTATTTCTTTACTAAAATTACTACTTTTACCAATTTAATTTCCATCTAATTAAAAAATATATATTATTTCAGTAGATACCTGCACTAAAAAATTATTGCACTAAAAGAAAAATGCAGTTAATTTGATCAAATTTAAGATAATACCAAGATTGTGACCTCTATATATTCATTTTGCATCCCAAAGTAGAAAGGCTAGCTTAAAAAAAAAAAAAAATAGATAGAAAGGATAAGATAACAGTTGAAAGAAAAATGTTAAACCTTATGGCCATATTTGGATTGGCCTTCAATTTTTAAGTTTTGAGATGAACGTTTTAATTCGTGAGGGTGTCAGTGAATTGGGATTTTTTTTTTAATTCATTCTAATACAAAATTTTAGTTTAATTTAAAATAATTATAATTTAAATAATTTTTATTTTTTAAAATTGACATATATTCATAATTTGTTATATTTTCTTTCTAATTTTATTTAAACTCTACCTCGACTCTATATATTTCATAAATTTTATTATATTTATATAAACTTATTTTAAAACAATTTCTATGTACTTGACTCTTGAGAAGAGTTTTAAGAGTTTAAAATCCATTTGGATTGGGTGCTTAAGCACAAAAAGGAAAGGAGCGAACACAGTTGGAGTAGTTCTTATATTTAATTTTTATAAAGGCTTAAAAAGAAAAAAAAGTAGCCTTATTGTTGCCGATTAAATTATGATTATGCTCTTCTTTTTTCACAAAATTTACGCAAGCATCTTCTACCTCAATTAATAAATCCCTATATCTACTTAACGGCATATCAAGCGCGGTTATGGCCACCGTACCACTGGTTCACCAGATAGATCTCAAAGCCCCTCCATTGTAGGAGATCTGGGGACGAGGGAGAGAAGCTGATGGAAGGTAGAGAAATGGTTTAAAACCTGTTTTTTAAAAATAATCCAATTTTTACATAAAAATACCTATTATCAAAATCGCAAAATCCACAAACTCATACAGTGTTTTTCTTCCATCAACATTACTTAACAACCATCCAAGTACAAACTCCACCCCTACAAATTGGTATACATTTCTTTGCATAAATCAAAATCATACTGCATTGTTAGTGGGGAAAAAAATACCAAAAAAAAAAAAAAAAAGATCATACTGCATTGCCAAAAAACAGTTTTTCTACCCTAACTTCCATGCGTAAAGATTATTTCTAGAATCTCGGATTGACCTTTTTCCCTACCCCACATAACTTGCACGTGTGTGTTCGTGCAGATAATTATTGCTTGTGTGCGTACTTGTGGTCTTTCTTCATTGGGACAATGCATGGGAGTTTAAATTAATTTTAGATGTTCTTCCAGTTTGAGCTTTTATACACAAGCCAGTTACTTAAAAATATCTTAAGGGTTGATATGTTTAATTGTGTACTTAATCTTAGTGCTTGGTTTGTGATATGTAACTTGCAAATCATAAGCAACTACCTTAATATTTTGCTTATAGTATATTCTCTGGGACTGCATGAAGGTCTCAAGTGATGACTCTACCTTTATAAGTTTATTTTGACATCCTTTGTTTATATAAAAAATTATATGTTTTGTTAGGTTTTTTAATTATTTTTTATTTCTATGCTTAAATTTGTGATTCTTATTAATAAATTGTGGACAATTTGGAGTTGTCTTGATCCATAACTTCTTGGATTTGGAGTCGTGCAAATTTGAACTTGGGGGCCTTTCATAATTTGGATTTATTTTGGAGAATTTCAATGACCAAATTTTTTGAGTGTGTGAATATATTTATCCACTTTCGATTTTTATATAAGTTTATTTGTGTTATAAAATATCAGAATAAAATTATACATAATAAATCTCTAATTATTATTTGCACA
Organism: Voacanga thouarsii; assembly: GCA_026120185.1. Taxonomy (NCBI): domain Eukaryota; kingdom Viridiplantae; phylum Streptophyta; class Magnoliopsida; order Gentianales; family Apocynaceae; genus Voacanga; species Voacanga thouarsii. Next base: position 198,193 of record JANUWF010001001.1, read on the forward strand.
ATAATTTTTTCAAACTTCTCTCTTTCTTTTCTCTCACAATTTTTTCCAACAATTCTATCACAATTGATATATATCTCAAGCTTGGAAAAGAGCTCTATTTATAGAGCTCTATTAATGGAGTTAGTGGAGTTAATCATCTATTTCTACTAATTCCACTAATATGTATTAGTGGTATTAATGATGGACATCCATATACATTTTTCCACTAATGGAATTAGTGAATTGACAACTTCCACTAATGTATTCACAACACTCCCATTTGGATGTTCATTATATAAAGAATATGCTTCGTTAAAATCTTACTAGATAAAAATCTAGTGAAAAAAAAGAGTACATTATTCTATATGTCTGCTTATTACTTCCCCTGATGAGATAATCCCTTTAAATATTTAAACCGACGTATACCGATTTTATATATCAACTTCTCAAATGTTGCAGTCGGTAAAGTTTTCGTGAAAATATCTGCCAGGTTGTCACATGACCGAATTTGTAGCAGATCAATTTCACATTTTTTCTGGAGCTCATGAGTAAAGAAGAATATTAGCGAAATATGTTTTGTCTGATCAACTTTAAAATATCTTCCTCGTAATTGAGTTATGCAAGCTACATTGTCTTTATAAAGAGGAGTTGGAATATTTCTTCTAGATGATAATCTACAACTTTCTTGGATATAATGAATCACTGGTTTTAACCATACACATTCTCGATTTACTTCATTAATGGCTATAATTTCAGCATGATTTGAAAAAGTAGCTGCTATAAATTGTTTTGTAGAACGCCATGATATAATAGTATTTTCACATGTGAATAGATAGCCCATTTGAGAACGTACTTTATGTGGATCAGATAAATAACCACAATCTGCATAACCTATCAATGTTGAGTTGGTTTTATTTAAATAAAATAATCCAAGATCAATTGTACCTTGGAGATATCAAATGACTTGTTTAATTCCATTCCAATGTCATCGTGTTGGCGAAGAACTAAATCTTGCTAATAAATTGACAACAAATATAATATCAGGTCGTGTATTATTAGCAAGATACATTAATGTACCAATTACACTGAGATATGATACTTCAGGACCAAGGAGTTCTTTATCATCTTCTTAATGTCAGAAAGGATCTTATTCATTTCTAATGACCGGATGATCAAGGGAATACTCAATAGACGTACTTTGTCTATGTAAAATCTTTTTAGAAATTTTGCTGTATATGTTGATTGATGAATAAATGTTCCACTTTCCAGATGTTCAATTTGTAAACCAAGGCAAAATTTAGTTTTATCAAAATCCTTGGTTTCGAATTGTCTTTTTAAATAATCAATATTTCTTGGAGCTCTTTTGGAGTTCCAATAAGATTAATATCATCAACATATATAGCTAATATCACAAATTTAGAACTAGATTTCTTAATAAAAATATATGGATATTGGTTCAGGATCATCATTATCTTGTGTAATATCAAGAAATATATTGTATGCAAACATATTATCAATAACTGTTTCTATTCGATTCCAACTTCTACCGAAAGTGGTATAATTGACAAAAATTTCAGTGTTACTTTCATCAACTTCTTATTCTTTTATTTTGTCATCAATTATCTCTTGATCTTTATCATTCTTTTCTTCAATATGATCATTTGGATCATTTAATCCCCTTTTCTTTCGAGTATTTGTATCTTTAGAACTAAGAGGTCGGCTACGCTTTTAGCGTGCTTTTGATTCAGCAACTATAGGTATAATCTTTTGTTCTACTGGGACTTCAATTCAAATAGGAGCATTAATAGCTAGAATATGCAATTTTATTACTCTTCTGGAGTCAACAAAAGCGTCTGACATTTGATTTGCAATGCTTTGCAAATGAATTATCTTTTGAATTTCAAGTTCACACGCACTTGTACGCGGATCAAGATAATTTAATAATATTATCCAAGCAAGATCTTTCTTATGTTGTTTATGTTCTTCTCCTAATTTAGGGAATAATGATTCATCAAAATGACAATAAGCAAATCTTGCTGTGAATACATCTCCTGTTAGAGATTCAACATACCTGATAATAAAAAGAGATTCATATCCAACGTATATCCCATTTCTTCTTTGAGGACCCATCTTTGTACGTTGGTTTGATGCAATTGGAATATATACAGCACACCTAAAAATTCTTAAATGAGCAATATTTGGTCCTGAATCAAAAACTAATTGCAAATTAGAGGATTTATGATAACAAGTTGGCCTTGTTGGGATTCGTGGACTCCTAAACGCGGAAAACATCTACGAATCCCTCCCGAGGACCCAAGTAAACGATTAAGAAGATCTAAGCTTTAAGAATTACCTCTGGTTGCTGTAATCGAAATCCTTCGATTCTGGTTGCACTCGTTGTACGTTCAACCCGAACAATCACCGAGATCGTTGCAAGTATGCGAACGTCCTCTATCGGATACACACCGCGAACTCACTCGATACTCGGGAGTGCTAGCGCCTAGGGTTTGAGAGGTTTTTTTTTTCTCTGGTAGAGAATGGCACGAATGTTCTCAACCGAAAAATTGGACTATTGAAAAGACGGCTAGGGTTTTCTTAAAAAAACCCTCGAACCTCTTAGAGTCCAACCCTAATAATATCTTATCATATTCTAATTTAAATTCAAATTAAATTAAAACTGATATGATAAGATTCTGCCATTATCTCGGTAATTTAACTAATTATTTTACCGAGTCAGATTCTTATAATCTGGATATCATCCAGATTCATCGAACCTGGTCACCAGAAAAATAACCTAACAAGTTCGCTTATTGTGTGACCCTATAGGTTCATTTAACACCTGCAGCGATGCCTAAATCATATTTAAATGGCCCACAAGTTATAAGCGGTTTCTAGCAAAACATTATAACTATCCAGGTTAAATGAAGATCGGTGATCTCTTTGAACCAAACCATAATTTTATATTTAGTCCTTTTGTCACACGATATCCAGATTAAGCATAAGGCACGGAGCATGTCATCCTTATTAAGCTTAATCAATTATTTCTTGATTTCATAGTAGACTGTTCAAACAAATGATATCAATATCTTAGATTGATATATTTGAGCACGACCATGCATTTTTAACAGTCTAACTTATCAAGGGGCCCATGGATATCTCTCCCATAATCGAGAGGGACAAATTCCTTCACAATCAATCATATTCCTCTCCTTGATTTATTCTATATCCAACGATAGTCTAATTTATTATCCGGTTAAAGACAACTTTAGACAATGTCAAAATATAGAATTTATCAAGTAAGAAACTATGATGAATTTAGGTCGAAGGACTTTCAATATTATTATGGCTAGAAAGTACTTATGACATATTCCATGAAGTACTCTCACGAGTGGGTCATGTCCAATACAATGTTCTCTAACATTTATTTATGTCTTGACTCGATATCACAAATATCCATGGCCGATAAAACATAGCAATCAAGTCACAAACATACTAATCTTAATTTATTATTATTCCAATAATAATCGATCGAGGACAGATTTTAGAATAGTCATTGTATTCATTGTAGGGTTTTACTATCAAGTCACGTACTTGATGACCAACAAAACAAAACTCACTATTCATGGAAAGAAAAGCCTCATATTATTATATAAAACATAATGACAATTGTATAAGTACAAATTGACTCTAGGGCATATCCCCAACAGTCTCCCACTTGCACTAAGACCAATTTGGCATAAGCCGTAATCCCATTGTTCGGTATGACTATCATGTTTAGACGATGGGAGAGGCTTTGTCGATGGATCTGCAACATTGTCATCAGTTGGCACCTTGCATACATTGACATCTCCTCTATCAACAATTTCTCGAATGAGATGAAAACGTCTAAGTATATGTTTGGATCGCTGATGTGATCTTAGTTCCTTAGCTTGTGCAATGGCTCCATTGTTGTCACAATAGAGATGCACTGGGTTCACAATACTAGGAACTACATCTAGTTCCGTAATGAACTTTTTAATCCAAACTGCTTCTTTAGCTGCAGTGAGGCGACTACATACTCGACTTACGTAGTAGAATCGGCCGCGGTGTCTTGCTTTGAACTTTTCCAGCTTACAGACACCTCCATTCAAACAAAATAGAAAACCCGATTGCGATCTATAATCATCTATGTCGGATCGAAAACTAGCATCGGTGTAACCATTTACAACTAGCTCGCCTTCTTGTCCTCTATAAACTAAGAACATATCTTTAGTTCTTCTTAAGTACTTTAGTATGTTCTTGACGACGATCCGAGTGTGCCTCTCCAGGATTTGATTGGAACACTGCTTGTCATGCTCAATGCATATGATACATCGGGTCGAGTACATAACATGGCATACATGATAGACCCTATAGCGGAAGCGTATGGTATCTTGTTCATGCGCTCTTCTTCATCCTTCGTAGAAGGACTTTGAGTTTCTTCGAGCTTAATGCCATGTGACATTGGCAAGAATCCTCTCTTAGAGTCTTGCATACTTGAACCTTTTCAGTACCTTGTCAATGTATGCACTTTGACTTAGTCCAATTAGCTTTCTAGATCTATCTCTATAGATCCTTATACCTAGAATATAGGCAGCTTCACCTAAGTCTTTCATTGAGAAACAATTTCCTAACCATGTCTTTACACTTTGTAGAGTTGGGATGTCGTTTCCAATGAGTAAGATATCATCAACATAAAGTACCAAAAAGACTATAGCATTCCCACTTGTTTTCTTATAGACACAAGGCTCATCTTCATTTTTGATAAAGTTAAATTCTTTAATTGCTTCATCAAAACGAAGATTCCAGCTTCGAGATGCTTGCTTCAATCCATAAATGGATCTTTGAAGCTTGCACACTTTATTAGAATTCAAAGGATCATCAAAACCCTCAGGTTGTGTCATGTACACATCTTCGAGTAAGTTTCCATTAAGAAACGCGGTTTTGACATCCATTTTCCAAATTTCATAGTCATAATATGCTTGCTATGGCAAGAAGAATTACGATAGATTTAAGCATTACAACTGGTGAAAAGGTTTCATCATAGTCTATACCATGAGTTTGTCTATAACCTTTTGCTACCAGTCGTGCTTTGTAAGTATGCACATTTCCCTCCATGTCTGTTTTCTTTTTGAAAACCCACTTACACCCAATGGTTTTTGAACCTTTAGGTGGGTTAACCAAAGTCCAAACTTGGTTATCATACATGGATTGCATCTTAGACTTCATAGCCTCTAACCATTTTCTAGAGTCAGAACTCTTAATGGCTTCTTGATAGGAAGTGGGCTCATCATTAACCATAAGCTCCACATTGTGATCGTCAGTGATGAGAAATCCATATCTCTCAGGTTGTTGACGAACCCTATCAGATCTTCGAGGTCCTTGTTCTATAGATGTAGGCTCATCTTGGACTTGTGAGCCATCTAATCGAGATTCACTATTTGGTTCGAGCACTAATTGTGGCTCTTGAATCTCATCTTGATGAGGTTCGAGCACTAATCGTGGTCCTTGAATCTCATCAAGATGTATTTTACTCCCATCGATTCTTTTGGAAATAAATTCCTTTTCAAGAAAGAATCCATTTCGAGCAACAATTACTCTATTTTCTTTTGGGAGATAAAATTGATATCCTTTAGTTTCTTTAGGATACCCCACAAATATGCATTTATCGGATTTAGGTGCAAGTTTATCGGATAATAAACGCTTTACATAAACTTCACAACCCCAAATCTTCGAAATAACAAACTAGGTTGTCTCCCGATCCATATCTTATATGGCGTTTTCGAACCGATTTAGATGGAACTCGATTTAGTATGAATGCAGCAGTCTCCAGGGCATAACCCCAAAAGGAGATTGGAAGATCGGTTTGACTCATCATTGATCGAACCATATCTAATAAAGTCCGATTTCTCCGTTCAGATACACCATTCCATTGAGGTGTTCCTGGTGGAGTTAATTGGGAAATAATTCCACAATTTTTAAGATACTCGTCAAACTCGTGGCTTAAGTATTCACCACCTCGATCCGATCGAAGTGTTTTGATACTTTTGCCAAGTTGATTTTGTACTTCATTTTGAAATTCTTTGAATTTCGGAACGATTCAGATTTGTGTTTCATCGGATACAAGTAGCCATATCTCGCTGAAATCATCTCGTAAATGTAATGAAGTATCGAAATCCTCCTCTAGCGAGTGAATTCATTGGTCCACATACATCGGTATGTATTAGGCCCAATAAATCAGTTGCCCTTTCATATTGTCTCTTGAAAGGCGCTTTCGTCATTTTGCCTAATAAACAAGAATCACATGTTCTGTAAGATTCTAAATTAAACGATTTTAGAAGCCCATCATTATGAAGCTTTGTTATGCGTTTCTCATTTATATGGCCCAAACGACAATGCCGAAGTAAGTCCGATTTAAATCATTGGATTTCAATCTCTTAGTATTTATATTATAGATAGACATGTCTAAAGATCCACGAAGATTTAGAATATAAAGCCCATTCGATAATGAAGCATCTCCATAAAAAATGCCGTTTTTATTAATGGAGCAAATGTTATTCCTAATAAGAAATTCAAAACCTTCTAAATCCAAACAAGAAACTGAAATAATATTCCTACTCATAGCAGGAACATAAAAACAATTGTTCAGTTCTAAAACAAGCCCACTGGGCAAAATTAATTCAAAAGTTCCTACAGACTCATCGCAGCAACTTTTGCTCCATTCGCAACTCGTAGGTCCACCTCGTCTTTTGCCAAGGCTCTACTCCTTTTTAGACCCTGCACATTTACACAAATGTGAGATCCACAACCGGTATCCAATACCCATGAATCGAAGTAGATAAATTAATTTCAATAACATAAATACCGAGCTGGCAGCCTCACCGCTCTTCTTTTTCTTTGCTTCCAAATAGAGCTTGCAATTTCTTAACCAATGTCCTTGTTCTCCACAATGGTGGCAAGCTCCCTCCTTTGGTGTCTTGGCCTTAGGTTTGGGCTTGAACTTGGACTTTGCCTTGTCCTTACCCTTACTAGCCATGACCTTGCCCTTTTGGTTGTTCTTTTTGCCTTTCCCTTTTTGAACCATTAGAACACTTGGAGTATTCTTCTTAATGTTCAGTTCAGCTTGTTTTAGCATCCCATGCAATTCAGTAATGGATTTCTCCATATTATGCATGTTAAAATTCATGACAAACTGGTCATACTCAGCAGGTAAAGAGCCCAAGATCAAATCCGTGGCCATGTCATGATTAACAGGAGCACCAAGCTTATCAAGATGATCTAGATAGCCCTTCATTTTAAGGACATGAGCACTTACCGAGGTGCCAGAAACCATCTTACATGCATTTAACGCCTTGTGAGTTTCAAATCTCTCTTGTCGTGCTTACTCTTGGAACATTTCCTTGAGATGCACAATCATGTCATATGCCTCTACTTCTTCAAACTGTTTTTGAAGTTCAGAGTTCATGGTTGCTAGCATGAGGCAAGTAACATCGTTGGAGTTATCTTTGTGCTTACTATAAGCATCTTTTTCAGCTTTTGAGGCGTTATTCGCTGGAGCAGGGGGAATAGGATTTTCAAGAACATAGAGCATTTTTTCTTGCTTAAGAACAATTCTTAAGTTTCGTGCCCAATCAAGAAAGTTAGTCCCACTAAGCTTGTCTTTCTCAAGCACAGATCGCAATGAATTATTCCAATTGTTTGTTGCCATTATCTACATACAAAAATATACAAAGTAATTAATTTTTGAGACTCTAACGAAAAACTCCCACTAAAAAGCATTTAAACTTTTTGAAACTTCAACATTTTGATGTTTCGTAGTGGGAAAAAATATTTTGTTTTAATCATAAGCAAGCTTTGGCTTTAATCTTATAATTAAATAAAATTCTAATTTTAAATGAGATAGACATCAAATGTCCCGGCTAAAAATATCTCATAAAATGCCTTAGGCCCAAAACCATTTTGATAGCCCAGTTAAGTCAAACCATATCAAACATATGGAAAACTATTTTCCATCTTATCTCACTAAGATAATCAAAAGCATCCTACTTTGGTAGGAATGACCATATGATGATCCAAGTAATAACAAGTGTTTGATTTTGGAAGGCATTTAACACTTAAAATTTTTTTTTCTTAAAAAAATTTGATTGGATTGTAGTAAGCAGGAAATAAACATATCAAATATGCATCCTCTGTTGATCATCACGAGCAAAGTGAAGATCAATGTGGTCAATCTAGGTATATGAACTCCTTAAGCATTCTCTAATGCCTTGAGCATACTCCTCCTTGGTTGTAAATGTTGGCTGCCGTCTTCTTTTACATTGGATAGTAAAATTAAAATAATTCCTGTTCTAGGAAAGCAGTACAATTTTACAACAATGAAAAACGACACGCAGGCCGTATTTAAAAAATTTCAACTTAAAACAACCATAATGTAACCAGCCAATCACATTGGGATAAAACGGGCCATGCTATGCACTATTCAAAGTAATCCACAACTACAATCAAAAAACATTGACGAATAACACACAACGAACAGTTAGTTGGGGTTCCAAGGGGCAACGCCCCTGGCGGAGGTCCCGCTGGCCGGTCACGTGGCGAGGGTCAAGGGGCAGTGCCTCTTGCGAGGTCTCCTGGTCGCGCCTCGAAAGGAAAAACGATTTTTCCTACTCTCATTGAATGAGATTTTGCCTTCCGATTTCCGAAAATTAATCAAATTAACGTTCGGACCCCTTAATAACCATCGCCGTGAAAATTCATATTACAGACAATATGCGTTCTTTTAATCATATTTATACAGATAACATATTATCATGTCCGATTAATAAAAACAATTCGCAAATATAGAACGACGGATAACATGCTTACGATACCATATCATATTAAAACAGACCAATTTACGTGACAATCCGCAACTAATCTAGTCCGATCAAGCGACTAAGATGCACACATTAAACCTAATTCAGCAGATCTGCATGCTAAGTATTCTAAAATCATAATCATGCGAACATGCTGATACATACCCGTTAAGTTCATATATACATATTATACATGTATTCAACAATACGATTAATACAGATAAATCAACCTAATCGTTTAGCAAGTTGCTCTGATACCACTGTTGGGATTCGTGGACTCCTAAACGCGAAAAACATCTACGAATCCCTCCCGAGGACCCAAGTAAACGATTAAGAAGATCTAAGCTTTAAGAATTACCTCTAGTTGCTGTAATCGAAATCCTTCGATTCTGGTTGCACTGTTGTACGTTCAACCCGAACAATCACCAGACGCTGCAGTATGTGAACGTCCTCTATCGGATACACACCGCGAACTCACTCGATACCCGGGGAGTGCTAGCGCCTAGGGTTTGAGAGGTTTTTTTTTTCTCTGGTAGAGAATGGCACGAATGTTCTCAACCGAAAAATTGGACTATTGAAAAGACGGCTAGGGTTTTCTTAAAAAACCCTCGAACCTCTTAGAGTCCAACCCTAATAATATCTTATCATATTCTAATTTAAATTCAAATTAAATTAAAACTGATATGATAAGATTCTGCCATTATCTCGGTAATTTAACTAATTATTTTACCGAGTCATATTCTTATAATCTGGATATCATCCAGATTCATCGAACCTGGTCACCAGAAAAATAACCTAACAAGTTCGCTTATTGTGTGACCTTATAGGTTCATTTAACACTGGCAGCGTGCCTAAATCATATTTAAATGGCCCACAAGTTATAAGCGGTTTCTAGCAAAACATTATAACTATCCAGGTTAAATGAAGATCGGTGATCTCTTTGAACCAAACCATAATTTTATATTTAGTCCTTTTGTCACACGATATCCAAATTAAGCATAAGGCACGGAGCATGTCATCCTTATTAAGCTTAATCAATTATTTCTTGATTTCATAGTAGACTGTTCAAACAAATGATATCAATATCTTAGATTGATATATTTGAGCACGACCATGCATTTTTAACAGTCTAACTTATCAAGGGGCCCATGGATATCTCTCCCATAATTGAGAGGGACAAATTCCTTCACAATCAATCATATTCCTCTCCTTGATTTATTCTATATCCAACGAGTAGTCTAATTTATTATCTCGGTTAAAGACAACTTTAGACAATGTCAAAATATAGAATTTATCAAGTAAGAAACTATGATGAATTTAGGTCGAAGGACTTTCAATATTATTATGGCTAGAAAGTACTTATGACATATTCTATGAAGTACTCTCACAGTGGGTCATGTCCAATACAATGTTCTCTAACATTTATTTATGTCTTGACTCGATATCACAAATATCCATGGCCAGTAAAACATAGCCATCAAGTCACAAACATACTAATCTTAATTTATTATTATTCCAATAATAATCGATCAGGGACAGTTTTAGAATAGTCATTGTATTCATTGTAGGGTTTTACTATCAAGTCACGTACTTGATGACCAACAAAACAAAACTCACTATTCATGGAAAGGAAAGCCTTATATTATTATATAAAACATAATGACAATTGTATAAGTACAAATTGACTCTAGGGCATATCCCCAATAGGCCTTATACGTACAAATGCTACAGCATGTAAAATAGTATATCCCCAGGAAAGTGTTGGAAGATTTGTTTTCATTAATAATGGTCTAATAATTAATTATAATCTTTTAATAAAAGATTCAGTAAGACCATTTTGTGTATAAACATGAGCTACATAATGTTCAACATTAATCTCAATTGACTTACAATATTCATCAAAAGCATGTGATGAAAATTCACCAGCATTATCCAAACAAATATTTTTAATTTGATAGTCAGAAAATTATGCTCGTAATTTAATTATTTAAATAAGTAATTTCACAAATGCCAGGTTGCGAGTAGATTATAAACACACATGTGACTATTAGGATGATGCATCAATTAAGACCATAAAATATCTAAACGGTCCATATGGTGGATGAATAGGTTCACAAATATCTCCGTGAATCCATTCAAGAAATGTAGGACTTTCAATTCCTACTTTTACTGGTGATGGTCTAATAATTAATTTTTCTTGGGAACATGCAGTACATAAGAATTTTTCTGATGTCAATATCTTTTTATTTTTTAATGGATGATCATGTGTATTCTTAATTATTCCTCTCATCATGGTAGATTCCAGATGACCCAACCGGTCATGCCAAATGCTAAAAGTAGCAGGATCAGTAAACTTCTAGTTTACTAGATGATGAATTTCAATTGTACATATTTTTGTAAAATATAGGCCAGTAGAAAAATATGGTAGTTTTTCTAATACAAATTTCTTATCCAAATTAATTTGAGTAATATAATGACCATTTTCTTGGCAGCAAATTCAGAGGTTTACTGGCTGAATTTTCGAAGAGATGGTCTGCAAAAATTCTGGAAAATTTTCCAGATTTCCCTTCACTAAAACATGCACAACATGAAGGTGAATTTTTGAAGGTTCTTTCATGGTGTTTGATTTCTCTTGGAACCCCTTCCTATTTCCCCTCCTATTTTCAGCCAACTCCCCATCCTCCAAAGCTGATTTTCAAAATTCAAGGTGAAGGAATATCATAGAATTTTGGAGTTCAAAAGAAGAGATTTAATGGATTTAAATTATAAAGATGTTAGGATAAGTTAGAGGTAATAAAAAGGACAAGAATTCCTCTAGAATTATTTTTAGGACATGAGGATAAGATTAAGACATTCTCTTCATGTCTCCCTTAAGACAACATTCCTATTTTCATGGAATGCAAGAAAACAAAAATTCAAACTTAGTTAAGATAATCATGACAAAAGCTTAAATGATGGGATTTGAACTCATGACCTTAGAGATTAATTCCAAAGCTCTAACCACTTAACCACAACAACTCTTGTTCTTATTTTTTCAACCACATATTCTTCTTATGAAATCCTCAAGCTATCTTCCTATTTTGACCTCAAGCAAAATTACTATTTTACCCCTCCTACTCCATAAGCATAACTAAGCATTTTAACCTATAATCCACAATTCTAAAGCACATAAAATCATTCAAAAACATATATATTCATGCAGAATAATATGATATGCATCTCGACCCCCTTACTCTAGGGTTGGCTTTAGGTGGGGTTTCACAGGGTTCCTCTTGGGGATGTGAAAATTAGGGAAGAGAAAAATGCATATACAAGAGAAGTAACAATATAGAGTTTTAAGTTTTTCATTTCAAATTTATTCAATCCCTATTGAATTTGCTTCTATTTATTTGTTTGTATTATTCTGCTTAGGGTGGTCAGTGGCACATGTACTAGCATTGCCAACAAGAAGAAAATTGAGAAATTAGATTTGATGGTTGTCTCTTCGATGCAAATGATCTAAAGTGAGCATTCTCTTGTCTATGATTTCTTTGGCAAATTTGCATATAAATTCAATATTACCTTCAATTTATGAGTTGAATGAGAAAACTGATTTCTTTTGTTCTCTTGTTGTATATTCTACTTTTTTGCAGTGCTCAATTTCTGAATTTACCAAAGTATTCTGATTCTTTAGTTAAGATTCATTCGAATTATGCGTGATTCTACATTGTTAGAACCTGAATTTCATGTTTTGGTAAGAATTTATTTTAATTTAGGCTAATAACTTGTATTTTAATGCTAACCATACAAGCTAAATTCCTTAAATAGTATAAGAAATAAGCAGCTAAAAGCCACGATAATAGCACGGATATTTTCTGGCTACATAATCTTTGTTTTCCTTTTATTTTTGTTTCCTTATCCACATAGTCTTTGTTTGTTTGTGCATTTTTTTGAGATGGTTTCACATCTCTTGTGGAGAAAAAATCCTTATGTCCAAGCCATATAAAATTTAGCCAGTCTGTCCATTTTTACACTTATGAATGCATATTTTCAATGTGTTCCATTCCATTGTTCTCTAATTTTCTTTGTTTTCAAGTTTTTTGGCACTTAGTAGAATTCAAACCACACTGTCAATTTGGGTGACACTGTTATTGTGTATATTAAGATTAGAAGAAGTGTATCATAGGAGTGCAAATAGTTTGCACCCTATTTTTATTGGGATTTTCATGGTAGATTGTATTTTCATATCTATATGGATGAAAGTTTTGATTCTTTTCTTGTGATGTAGTGTCATTGTAAACTCAAAGACACACAAAGAAGTAGCAATTAAAAAGATTGGAAATGCTTTTGAAAGTAGAATAAATGCTTAAAAAAGGACATTTTGGGAGATAAAGCTCATCATCACATGGATCATGATAATGTAAGTCCTGATTAGTTCTTCTCTTCCATTCTAAGTCTTGATACAGATATCTATTGCTATCTTAGTCTTTAGAATTGCTCTGCTTTTGATTGTTGAATCTACATTGCAGGTGACAAGATTTCACATAATCCTTATAAATGGTTTTCTTTTTGTTTGTTTGTTACAATTTTTGTAGCTTGTTTTTTGTTGTTCAATTTGATTGGTTTCTAGATTTGTACTACAGAATGAACTCTAGGAAACTTCTATTGCATGCACAACATGAATTTGGTGTGAGTTGAACTCTTCAATACATATAGAGTGGAAATGTTCTTTTTCAACTAGAGATCATGGAGTATTGGAGGCAGATAGTTATTTGCCAGATGAAGAATGGCATAAGTGTACTCTACAGAGATGGCTGAGGCGATATTTAGTTGGCAATAATAAACCTTTTGCCTTTCATGACGCCATAGAAGGAAAAAAACATATAAAAGGATAAACTAAAGGAAGTAGAGGAAAAAGAGTAAAGGAATATTCCACAAGATACCTTTTTTTTTTACTGACAATCACTTTGTACCACACTTCATAAACCTCACAGTAGATCCTTATTAAAGAAAGGCCACTATTTCTATACATCCTAAATATGGTTTTCATCCACTGCAGTGCCTTCCACTTAAGCTACAATACGCTTTTGAATCAGATGCGGTCTAAAGATGGTGATCCTGAGAATTTTCTTAGTAACACATTCTATCAGTTTCAAGCAGATCAAGCCTTTCCTGATCTTGAGGTGAGTTGATTAATTTTCCATTACATCTGTTGGAGTAGTAGTTCTAAAATGCACAATGATCATGTGTAGAAACAAGCTAAAGTCCTTGAAGAGGAGAGAGATTTAATCATAATTGAGGAAGAAGATAGCTTGGATAATTATTACTCTCTAGTACAACAATACAAGAGTTTGAAGAAGGATGTGTGTGATATAATCCTTCTCCAAAATACTGCTTAACCTTCCTTCAGCATGGCAGGATTGTAAGCATCTAGTGTGCAAGGATCGATGAAAGTTTGCCATCATTCTCTATCAAGGATGATGTCACGTGGGGTGTTATAATTCATTTTGAAAGGGTGAAAGGCTTTCAGAAGGTGAGATAAGTTCTCAATCTATCTTGAACTCTCAAGTTTGATTTTTTTGTTAAAGTTATCAAGGAATATCTAATGTAGGACTCATGCAGATGACGCAAATAAAAAGCCAGAGATTGTAGATATCCTAACAAGATGTACTTTCCTCAAGGACGCAGTTGGTAAAAGAACAATTAATATTATTTAGTTGAAAGATTGATAGGAATCAACTCGGCCGCAGGGATTGAGCTCAAAAAGGGGGAGAGGACGAGACCGAATCAAAATCGAGCTTACCTGGTCCATTGACAAGAGCCTGTGCCAAACAATTCCAACACAACCTTCAAGAATATTTACAAGTATATTTCAAGTGGGATAGCATATGGGCAATGCCAGAAGAGAAACAAGAACAGACCATACTGCTAGTATATGAAGAACATCAACCGGAAGCTGTTTGCGCAGAAAAATAATGGCGGTAGAGTGGAATCAGCGCTGGCTCAAGAAGCCCATACATGCACCGACTGGGGATTGGTGAAAGTCCCGTTTTTTGTGACACGAGCATTGTTCCACCAAAGTGGAACTGGCACCGGCTTAAGGAGCCCGAACCGGCACCGATCGTGCTCAGAAACTCGAATCCTTGATGGTTTTTCAGCGATTTTGGGGTCATTTTATAATATTTAAAAGTTATTTAGTTCAGGGACAGAACACCTTTATATACTGCTTTTATATTGTAAGAACAACATAACATATATCACATTTTTAACAAAAATGAAGAATTCATCTTGAAGGCTTGAAGCTTAGAAGAGATTCCTTATTCAACTTCAATCCAAGACCAACCTAAGGGCTTAGTCTACCCTTGAGTAAGTGTCTAAAAACTCTAAGGATACTTCAACTAGAAATTAATAAGGGTTCTTCTTATATGTCATCTAGGATTCCTGTTGTTTCTTATTTGAATGCCCATAATTCCCTATCATTTTAGTTCTTGATTTCTTGTTAAGTCAAGGATTCTAAGGTGTTATTGTAATAGACCTTTATCTACAAAATTTGGAGTTCTAAAAGTTAGTTCTTTTAGGGTTCTTTATTTGTGGGAAAATGTGTTTTCTTATTACCTTATTGATCTCTTTTTGTCCTTTCTTGTTTGTTTGAAGTCCTTGAACTTTGCTAAAGTTAAATAAAAGCCACTTTAAGATCTTGTATGAATTTCTCTCTCAAACTCATATCAAATTTGGTATCAGAGCAAGAATAAGCTTAGATTTTTATCTTAGCTTGGATCTATCAAACCTAGAGTGAAAAACAAACAAAATGCTGCAGCCACAAATTGTGCCAAAAGGGCCTTATGAATTTTTGTTTGATTTTGAGTTTTTCTTGGGAAAAAAGAATGACTTGTTGAAGAAAGATCCTTAAGAATAAATTGATTCTTGTTGTTGTGACTATATTGAGCTTGTTTAGGAAGAAATTTGCTTGCAAAGTTCCACAGGAAGATTTTTCATGTAAGGTGTTTGATAAAATTCCTCAATAACCATATACCTTGTAAACACCATGTGTTTGATGAAATGTCTCAAAGAGAGAATGTAGCTTGAACATTAGCATTGTTCCTATAAAATAATCCTAGATCCCTTTTTATCGTATAGTCCTACTTAATTCGAATATCCTTGTACTCATTCCATGGAATTGGTGTAAACTTTGTTGTCGTATTTCATTGTGTTCCTTAAACTATCTCCTTATTGTATATTGTGAACACCTTGTACTCTACTTGTTCTTGATTTCTAAGTGTTCATTAGATTTTGTTGTCGTATGACCCTACCCTTGTATTGAAGAATCTTAAGACCTAATGGACTAAGGTGAACTAAATTCTTTAATGCTGGGGAGAACTTTGGTTGAACAAGTGAGACATTGAGTGAACAAAAAAGGTAAGAGAGAAAGATTCTTATTTGAAAAAGCCAACGAGCGCAAACATGAGAGTAGAGTGTAAACACTTAGGGAGTGAGTGAGGAAGTGATAGGGCCTAAATTAGTCATATATTTACTAGTTATTTGAGGCCATTTTATGATATATTTTGTACAATAACTGGTCATATTCCTTCATATTTGAGATTTTACCATTGGAAAGGTATTTTGTGCATTATTTCAAATTTTAGTGGTAAAAGAAGGTAAAATCGTTGCTAAACAGACTAGAACCGGTGCCAGCCAGGACAAGACAGGCGCACCAACCAAGTGCTGTTGGCATGTACTTTGAGGTGATAAAAAATCGGTGAAACGGGAGCTGAACAGAACACAGCTGGCACCAGTTGGGAACCCAAAGGTGGCGCCGGCTACGACCTGGGAGAACTTAGCCCGAAAATTGAGAAAAATCGACGAATGGACATAGAGGCAGAATGCAACCGGCGCCGACCCTAGACAAGACAGGTGGTGCCGGCTGTGTACTAGTGCAGAGGTGGTGCCTCAATTTTTGTGCGTATTTTTGGCGATTCTCAGAATTTTGGTATTTTCCTACTTCTATTTGACCAGAAACCTTAAAGGGATGAATTTAGACACTTCTAAAGCCTATAAATAGAGGAAAAACACAAGTCAAATGTATGAATTCAATGAGCAAAACACAAAATCACTCAAATTTAAGGAGGAATTCATCAAATCAAGGAGGATTGTACAAGAGAGTCTACAAAGGAAGAAGAATGAGACTTGTCTATGAGTGCTTTCTTTTAACTTTGTTTTCTTTTCTTGAACAATGATGTATTAATTATTTTATTGTAATTTGACATTATTTTCGGTATTCATGATTTTTAGAGTTACTTTGATCTTTTGATTCATTGATTGTTATTTTTTGTATTTAATTACTTATACTGATTACGAGATTAATTTGTTGTTTTTTTCTATTAACTTGCTTGGAAAATGGGTTGATGGTAGTCTCAATTCATTAATTTCATGTTTGTTGTCTATTAACTTACTTGGAAAAGGGGTTAATTGCTAAGAATTGGGTAATTAAAGGTTAATTGATGTCTGCTAGGATATGGATTCATTGGTTAATTTCATGTTTTAAATTCGCCAGGATGTGGGGATTTAATCAATGATTGTATTTAATGTATCTTTTGGGTGAATTAGTTGAGACAGGATATATGATGCTAATTTGTCTAGAAGATAGTGATTGCATGGATTGGAAAAGAAGTGAATCTATCTTAATCCTTCATGATGCCAAGAGAATAATTAGTTATGATAATGATTAGGTACTTTAAGGTTATGTTTGTCATGATAATGGTTTGAGTTACATAATTTTCCATCCTTGACATGTATATATTCTTTTATTTTATTTTATTATTTTATTATTCTTTTTCATTTTGTTGAATCGGTTAAATAATGAAAGAAAAATAATTACTACATACTTGTTCCTTGAGGATCGATACTCGTTTTAAACCCTATACTATGCTTAATGATGAGTACACTTGCTCACATGTGTAATTTGGAGTTAACGTTTTAATTTAAACTTGATTGGGAATGTGCTTATTTTTATATGATTTTTTACAAAATTCGTACACATAAAGTTTTTGGCACTGTTGCCGAGAAACAATATCATAAAAGCTTAGATTTTGTTGATTTAACCATGTAAATATGTAAATATATAAATATGTAACTATGTAAATTTGTATAATTGTTCTTTTTACAAAAAGGTGCCATCTTTTGTATCTTGTGTATCTTTGTAATCTAATTTACTAGCTTTGACTGATGTTTAATTGACTAATTTATTCTTTTAATTTTGTTTGAATTGTGAATTCCATTATCTAACTTTCTTCTTGTCTTTTCTAGGTGTTAGCCTTGGTACATGACCCGACGATCTGAAGGCAATATAGTAGATTTTAATCTTGAAATCGAAAGAACATTATCAAAAATCCATCGGACAGTCAAAAGAAACTTGTTCGTAAACATGGACGATGCTTAAAACAACAATGCTGGAAACAACAGGAGGGTCATGGATGACTTTGTGAAACCTACAATCTCGAGCACGGGCTCGAGTATCACTAGACCTAGGGTGGATGCGAATAATTTTGAAATAAAGCCTAATATCATCCAGATGGTCCAAAATATGGTCTAATTTGATAGGTACCTGAAGAAGATCACAATGCCCACCTAGCTAGCTTCCTTGAAACTTGTGATACCTTTAAGATGAATGGTGTTTCTGAAAATGCCATAAAATTAAGACTTTTTCCTTTTTCTTTGAGAAATAGAGCCAAATCTTGGTTAAAGTCTTTACCCACAGGTTCCATCACCATATGGAATGCCCTAGCTGAAAAATTTCTTGCCAAATATTTTCCTCCAACTAGGACATCCAAACTCAAAAACGAAAATTTTGCCTTCTAACAATTAGATTTTGAACCTTTGTATGAAAGTTGGGAGAGGTTCAAGGAGACGTTGAGAAAGTGCCCACACCATGGATTTAAGCTAGACATGCAAATGCTCATCTTTCTTAATGTCCTTACATTTGCAACACGACAAGTGGTGGACTTTTCTGCAGAGGGTTCCATCAATCATAAGATCCCAGAATAGGTATTCGATCTCATTGAAATTTGGTTTCTAATAACTATTCTTGAAGAAGTGCAAAGTCTAGAGCTTGTGTGCAAGGAGTGCACAAAGTGGATACTATGGCAGCTTTGGAAGCTAAGGTAGAAGCTTTAACTCAAAAGATGGAACAAATAGTGATGCCTCAAGGCCAAGTGCTAAATGTAAATTGTGATTTCTGTGGAGAATGGAACCCAAATCATGAGTGTTAAAATATGGGTTTACTCCAAGAAACCACGAAACAAACAACCTTTGTAGGTAATGGCCGTCCAGGTAACAATCCCTATAACTTTACTTACAATCCTAGTTGGAGAAATCACCCTAACTTTTCTTGAAGCAATGCAAACCAACCTAGGTAGGGCTTTTTCAAATTTGGGGGAAATCAAAGGAACTAACCTCCTTTGAACAACAATTCAACATCTTCCAAGCCACCATTGAAAGAATTGATTGGCCAATTGGTAAGTACAACGGAGACTATGTTCTAAGGGGTTGATGCTACAACAAGAAACTTAGAGGCCTCCATGCACAACTTGGAGAGCCAAATTGGCCAACTGGCTAAATTACTTGGGAATCGTCAAGTAGGGACATTACCAGGGAGCACCGAAACAATCCACGTGATCAAGGCCGTGGAAAGCATTGAAGTTTTTCTTGCTTTAAGTTTTTGTGATTTGGAACAATTTTTCATTTTATTTGTTTTGTTTCATTTTTATTTATGTCATCATGAATTGAATTATATTATTCATCACTACTGTATGTTCATTATTTTTATTTCGTTTTTCACAAAAAAAAAAATAAAAAAAATCGGTGCCCGGACAGTCTAGGGCCGGCGCCGACCAAGCCCGCAACCAGCACCGGCTCCTGTCGCGGGAGGACTAACAACAGGCCAATTTGGCCATTTTTTCTTTCAAACTCTCCAACTCCCTCTCAAATTCTCTCTAACTCGCGCCGGCTCCACATCCTAAACCTTTCAAAATTTGATTTTTCACCTTCCAAACACTTCTAGAGTATCAATCTATCATTCTTTTGTTGAGTCTATGGATTAAAATCCTCTAAATCTTTCATTTTTCACAAAAATCCAATCTTCTATTTGTTAGGATTCGTGGACTCCTAAACGAGAAAAACATCCACGAATCCCTTCCGAGGATCTAAGTAAACGATTAAGAAGATAATAGGTTTGCAGAATTACCTTTGGTTGGTGAAATCGATATCCTTTGATTCCGATGGTGCTACTGCACGTGCAACCCGAATGATCACCAAACGCTGCAGTGCACGGACGTCTTCTA
Organism: Voacanga thouarsii; assembly: GCA_026120185.1. Taxonomy (NCBI): domain Eukaryota; kingdom Viridiplantae; phylum Streptophyta; class Magnoliopsida; order Gentianales; family Apocynaceae; genus Voacanga; species Voacanga thouarsii. The sequence goes on from JANUWF010001001.1 coordinate 218,360, forward strand.
TCGAATGCACACCGCGAACTCACTCGTCACTCGGGAAGTGCTAGCGCCTAGGGTTGAAAAGGTTTTTTTCTGGTAGAGAATGGCACGAATGTTCTCAACAGAATTAGACTCTTGAAAAGACGGCTATAGTTTTCTTAAAAACCCCCGAACCTCTTAGAGTCCAACCCTAATAATATCTTATCATATTTTAATTTAAATTCAAATTAAATTAAAACTGATATGATAAGATTTTGCCATAATCTCGGTTATTTAAACAATTAATTTACCGAGTCAGATTCTTATAATCTGGACATTATCCAGATACATCGAATGTGGACATATTTCCAAATTCATTGTATCTGGTAAATTTTCTAAGTTCGATTAACTTAGACATACTTCCAAATTCATCAAATCTGGTTACCAGAAAAATAACTTAACAAGTTCGCTTATTGTGTGACCCTATAGGTTCATTTAACACTGGCAGTGTGCCTAAATCATATTTAAATGGCCTACAAGTTATAAGCGGTTTCTAACAAAATATTATAACTATCCAGGTTAAATGAAGATTGATGATCTCTTTGAACCAAACTATAATTTTATATTTAGTCATTTTGTCACACGATATCCAGATTAAGCATAAGGCACGGAGCATGTCATCCTTATTAAACTTAATCAATTATTTCTTGATTTCATAGTAGACTGTTTAAACAAATGATATCAATATCTTAGCTTGATATATTTAAGCACGGCCATGCATTTTAACAGTCTAACTTATCAAGGGGCCCATGGATATCTCTCCCATAATTGAGAGGGACAAATTCCTTCACTATCATTCATATTCCTCTCATTGATTTATTCTATATCCAATAGTAGTCTAATTTATTATCTGATTAAAGACAACTTTAGATAACGTCAAAATACAGAATTTATCAAGTAGGAAACTATGATGAATTTAGGTCGAATGACTTTTAATATCATTATGGCTAGAAAGTACTTATGACATGTTCCACAAAGTACTCTCACAGTGGGTCATGTCTAATACAATGTTCTCTAACATTTATTTATGTTTTGACTCGATATCACAAATATCCATGACTAGTAAAACATAGCCATCAAGTCACAAACATACTAATCTTAATTTATTATTGTTCTAATAATAATAATAATCGATTAGGGACAGTTTTAGAATAGTCATTGTATTCATTGTAGGGTTTTACTATCAAGTCACGTACTTGATGACCACAAAATAAAATGCACTATTCATGGAAAGAAAAACCTCATATCATTATATAAAACATAATGACAATAGTATAAGTACAAATTGACTCTAGGGCATATCCCTTACACTATCTACCTTCAAAGAGCTTTGATTTTTTGAAAAAATGATGCATATTTTTCTTGCCCATGCATAGGAGAACATAAAGGTACACTTTTTCTTGAATTCTCAGGGTTAAAATGTTGTAGGTACATTTTTCTAATTTTAGGTATATTTTTTTGGCCAAAATTTAGGATATTTAATGTTCTCTTGCATTGTGAATCAATTTGTGAGCTTCATGACATTGGATATATTATTTGTTGATGATTCTTGAGAACTTTATTCATTCACATGATCATTAAGGAGTTTGTGTATTCGCTTAAGGGTATGATTATGACTATAATGATGATTGAGTAACTAGTTGCACATTAGCCTTGAATTATCTTACACTTGATGACTATAATGCCATGATGATCCCATAATTCACATGATCATGTTATGAGCATCTAGATACATTGGGTTTGTTCAGCACATTTACACTTTCTAGTGAGATATTATGCTTATTCTTGCAGGTGGTGTGAAAATTGTGGTGGATTAATTGGAGGAGGTTAAATTAGTTATTGTGTTGGTGAAATGTATACTTTAAGGAGTTTGGGAATTGTGGTGTAAGCTGGTTGAGAGTTGAGTGTTGTGTTGTGCATTGTGTTTGAAAAGGGGAAATTATATTCTTCTTAAATATTTGAGCTTCCTAGTACTTATATTTCTATCTTTACTACTCTCTCCTTCCTAATATGTCTAGAGCACGAGGCCAATCATCCAAAAGGGCTAGAACTTCTTCTTTCTCAGCCCCTTTGTCTATAGACCCTATGTTCCTCAGGTTAGCAGATTTCATTGATCCATCCTATGAGGAGTGGTATGATAGGAGGTCCTCAAATACGATTATTGTGGAGCATACCTTGGCACCTACCCTAGACCGTGCCCTTAAACTAGGAATGATGTTTTGGAGACTAGGGTGGGGACCTATAGTACAACTTAAGGGGGATTATTGTCCAGTGCTCATAAAGGAATTTTATGCTAACATGGTTGCAAAGGACAATAACCATCTTCCACACATTGAGACATGAGTGAAGGGAACCCCCATTTTCATCACAAGAAACCATTTAGCCACTCTTCTCCATGTGTATGATGATGATTCTTAGCTAGGGATAGATACCAATCATAAAAAAAAAAAAAAATTCTGACCCTAATTGGAATGCTATTGGAACTAGAGCTACTCTATGGGTGTGCAAGAAAAATACTTTCAAAGCTAAAAACTTCTACTCTAACAATGATCTTGTTATCAACTTTCGGGCTCTAGTATACATGTTTGCTTTTAATGTCGTACCTCGAGCTAGTGGATTCAATGAGACACGTACTATTGATATGTACATCTTGCATAGGATGATGACCACTTAGCCTATCCCTCTTGCCCCATTGATCATATAATCCATTAGGATGTGGTTCATCATTGTCTCTCGACCAAAGCCTTAGTCTTTCCTCTAATAATCATGAAAATTCTGAGAGATTTTGGTATTAGTATTTAGGGGAAATTGACTGAGACTACCACTGAGCATGACCTGGTCACCAAGCAAACGTTGATGAGCTGTGGGTACAAATATAGCCAGGAGTTGAAGAAATGGCTAAATCCATATGAGGCAAAGCATCCCAGACAAGTTCAGCCACCACTTGTGGAGGGGCAGCACCCACCACTATCATCGCGAGCACGAGCCAATAGTTCACAGTCACAACCAAGGACTGACTTTGAGACCGTGGTGATGGGACAGTTAGCTCAGCAGACGAAGATGTTGCTACACATACGAGACTCTATTGATGACATTTCCTGGAAGCAGACTATTCGAGAGTAGCAATAGGCTCAGTGGATGCAGCGTTTTCCGGGACTGTATGGCAGTGATGGTACTTCAGCACATGATGATGATGATGATGATGATGATGGGGAGGACTGAAATGATTTTTCTGCACTTGTTCCTACTTGTCACTTTCTTTTTCCTTTATATTTTCATGACTTTTCTAGTTATTTCTTGTACTTTTATTTTTCATACTATTTTCTCTACTTTTTGCTTATTTCTCTTTTCTAATTTTTATGCTTTGGTGTGTTTCTTTTGTGTATTTTTCTTTCTAGGTACTTCAACAATACTCCTTTCTACTAGAATTCAACTCTTTTGTAAGAGAATGCACAATATAATGGAAGTATTTTCTTTCTTCTCTTTTCCCCTTTGTTATTGGTCCCGTGGCAATATTTCCTTACTCTATTTGTTTGGTCATTGAGGATAATGTTCAATTTAAGTGTGGGGGAGTAGTTAGAATGGAAATTTTTCTATGCTTCATTCTTCGTGAAATTCTTTAAACCTTGGAATTCTTTTATGCTTCATTCTTCTGAAACTTTTTGAACCTTTTGAGCAAAATTTTCAATTTTTTTTTCCTGATTTTTTGAGCTTTCAAAATGTATTTTTAATGCATGTTTTTGTGCTAGATCATAGAGCATATGTTCTATATCATTTGTGGCTTATGCATGACTTTTTGCATGCACTTGGACTAAGTAGTTCTTGATCAAATGCTTTACATTGTTCTTAAACATGTTTTTATGCTAAAATTCATTGAGCATTTTAGAACTTACTTGAATACCTCTCAAGGCGAAATAAGAAAGACATTCATGATTTAACTTAGGGATGACAGTAATAGGTCTTCTTTGGATAGTTTGAGCTTTTCAAGCTTACCTATTTGATATTATCCCTAGTGCCTATTTTGTGCCTAAATTGTTAATTTCTTTCTTAAACCCGTTATCATACTTTGTCCATTACTTCTTTCTGAGAGTTTAATTTACCTTCCAAATCTTTGATTACTCTTGATGGATAAAAGTACAAGTAAAAGAATTATAAGAGAAAATACTTGTGTAAATGTCATGACTTGTTACTTTCAGTCATGCATCATGTGTTGAATTGGAGTTGTGAAAGAAGAAAGAAGGAAGAAAAAGAAAGATTGAGAAAAACAAAAGGCTGCTAGAAAATGTTGAAAGAAAAAATTGAGAAACAAACAAAAGCAGCATTTGAAAAGAAGAGAAAAAAAAAAGAAGAGCACAAGAAGAATGTTGGTTGAGTTGAAATAAGAATTGCTGAAATTTTGATGATCTTATGCAATATGATTGATGCGTTAAGAACTATTGATGAAAAGAATGCAAGATTTGTTTACACTGTAATATGATTGCTATACAAGGTTATGGGTTTTTGATTGATTTTGTAATAGAAGAGTAAGAAAAATTTGGAATCTATTGGTAGATGTTTTTTATCCTTTCCTTGTAAACTCTCATCTCCTTTGATATTTGATTTTCTTATATCATTCGTTTGACAGCTACATTACAAACCCTTTAGTCTTACATTACAAGTTTAAAAGTCCTACTTGACCTAAGTAGAATCATGATATGTCTCGGATTAGTGGAGAGAGTAGATAAAAAGTAAGCTTATGGAATGTTTTTTTTTTTTTTTTTGAACTAAATTCCTTCCAATTATTTGGGAATGATGTTAAGTGTTGGAATGGTTCTACTAGTCATTCTTCACTTACACAAGTCTTGCATTTGTTATGAAATGTATAGTAGCATATGTTTTGTTGTCTTAAATAAAGAAAGTATTGAAAATATTATTTTGAAGTTGATTGAGTGATTTTGTGAAAACTTGTGTTTTTCTACTTGTCTTTGATACTTTGCTTGAGGACAAGCAAAGAGCTAAGCGTGGGGGAATGTGATAAGATCTAAATTAGTCATATATTTTCTAGTCATTTGAGGCCATTTTGTGATACATTTTGTGTAATAATTGGTCATATTCCTTTATATTTGAGATTTTACCATTGAAAAGGTATTTTATGCATTATTTCAAATTTTAGGAGTAAAATAATGCTAAATCGTCGTTAAATAGACTAGAACCGGTGCCAGCCAGGACAGGACAGGCGATGCCTGCCATGTACTGCTGACACGTACTTCGAGATAATAAAAAATCGACGAAATAGGAACTGAATAGAACATAGCCGACATCGGTTGGGAGCCCAGAGGCGGCGCCAGTTACCTAGGAAAGCTTGGCACGAAAATTGAAAAAAATCGACGAACAGACATAGAGGTAGAATGTAACCAGCACCAGACCTAGATAGGACAAGCGATGCCGGCTATGCACTTGTGCAGAGGCGGTGCCTCAATTTTTGTGTGCATTTTTGGCAATTTTCAGAGTTTTGGTATTTTTCTACTTCTATTCGGCCAGAAACCCTAGATGAGCAAATTTAGACACTTCTAAAGCCTATAAATAGAGGAAAAACACAAGTCAAAGGTATGAATTCAAAGAACAAAACACAAAATCGCTCAAATTCAAGGAGGAATTCATCAAATTAAGGAGGATTGTACAAGAGAGTCTACGAAGGAAAAAGAAGGAGGTTTGTCCATGAGTGCTTTCTTTTAACTTTGTTTTCGTTTCTTGAACAATGATATGTTAATTATTTTATTGTAATTTGATATTATTTTCGGTATTTATGATTTTTAGAGTTACTTTAATTTTTTGATTCATTGATTGTTATTCTTGGTATTTAATTACTTATGCTGATTACGAGATTAATTTATTATTTCTTTCTAGTAACTTGCTTGGAAAAGGGGTTGATGGTGGTCTCAATTTATTAATTTCATATTTGTTGTCTATTAACTTGCTTGGAAAAGGGGTTAATTGCTAAGAATTGGGTAATTAAAGGTTAATTGATGTCTGCTAGGATATGGATTCATTGGTTAATTTCATGTTTTAAATTTGTTAGGATATGGGGATTTAATCAAGGATTGTGTTTAATGCATCTTTTGGGTGAATTAATTGAGACATGATATGTGATGCTAATTTGTCTAGAAGATAGTGATTGCATAGATTGAAAAAGAAGTGAATCTATCTTAATCCTTCATGATGCCAAGAGAATAATTAGTTATGATAATGATTGGGTACTTTAAGGTCGTGTTTGTCATAATAATGGTTTGAGTTACATAATTCTCCATTCTTGACATGTATATATTATTTTATTTTATCTTATTATTCTTTTTCACTTTATTGAGTTAGTTAAACAATGAAAGAAAAGTGATTACTGCATACTTGTTCCTTTAGGATTGATACTCATTTTAAACCCTATACTATACTTAATGATGCGTACGCTTACTCATATGTATAATTTGGAGTTAACGTTTTAAATTTAAATTTGATTGAGAATGCGCTTATTTTTATATAATTTTTTATACACAAATTCGTACACATCAGGAAGCCAATTTCTATTTGTTCTCTTAACTCTTTTTGCAGGAATATCAACCTAAGTTTCAACGATGACTCAATGAGAGGAACCAACCAGGCTAAATCTTAGTGGAGCAAGTAGACCACAAGAGGATTTAGAAGATCTTCGTGAAACACTTGCTTCATTGCAAAAGAGTATGGAGGGCATTTGGAGGGAGATAACCAAACTCCGAACTCAACAAGGCCAAACATCTACCGCCGATCAAAGAAGGGGACAAGAGCAACCAAAAGCCTACAACACACCTCCCGTAAATATCTAGCCTGGAGAAGAATGGGATGAATATTCAGTTTGTGGATATCAATAAGTTCCTATAAGAGGAGGGAGAAACGAGTTGAGAGGAGGTAGAGGAAGAGGCCGAGAGAGATTTGGTGAGAATCCTAAGAGGGGAGTCGAAAGAAATATTGAGAAGGAATTTGAGTGGGAAGAGGGATACCCGAAGGAAGACTATGGAGAACAATATCGGGGTAACGTGATGAAAGGTAAGAGAAGAGATGAAAATGAGGGAGAATGGAAATTGAAAAATATCAAAATGGAGGTACCACAATTCTAGGAAAAAAGTGATCCCAAGGCATATTTTGAATGGGAAAAGAAAATAAAATTTCTATTTGATTTACAGGATTATAGTGAGAGGAATAAAGTGAAATTAGCATTATTTGGATGTTCAGACTATACATCAGTATGGTGGAAGTAGGTTTTGACTACTAGAAGCAGAATGAGAGAAAATGTCGTTGGAACATGGGAATTGATGAAAAATCTCATGAGGGCAAGGTTTGTACCACATTACTACTACAACGAGCTATATCAGAGGTTTCAAGTGCTAAGACAAGAGAATAAAAGTGTTGAAGATTATCACAAATAACTTGAGGTGCTAATGATGAAGGCGGTTTTTAATGAAGATCCATGAGCCATAGAAGTGAGATTTCTAATTGGATTGAATTGGGAAATAGCTAATGTAGTCGAGTTGCATTCATATGAAACCTTGGAAAAAATGGTGGATATGGCTATGAAGGTAGAAAAGCAATTGAAGAGAAGGCCATTTGAGAGAAGAGCAAACCAATCAACTCTACCCCATAAGGAATTTCCTAGGCCGATACCTAAGAAGGAAGGAGTCTCAAGGCCACCACCTAGGGAATTTTATAAACCAAGGGAAGAAGGGAATAAAGATAAAGGAAAGGCTATTGAGAAGCCGAGGAGCTAATATATCAAATGCTTTCGTTGTTTGGGATTTGGACATACGACACACGAATGCCCAAGAAAAAGATTGATGTATACTAATGCCTATGGTGAGGTTCCATCCGAGAAAGAGGAGTATAAAAAATTGGGAGAAATTTAAAAGGGAGAAGAAATCTCGAGTGAAGAAGGTGAAGAAGTTGGTTAGGTGTGTGCATTACTTGGTGTAGCTAGGAGATATTTGAATACACAAATGAAGGAGGATGAGCATCAGCAACAAAGGGAGAATATCTTTTATACAAAATGCTTCATCAATCAAGTACTTTACATCGTAATCATTGATAATGGGAGTTGCACCAACGTTACAGGTGCTAGTGCAATAGAAGAAATAGGCTTGGAAACAAAAAAAACATCCGCAACCATACTAGGTACAATGGCTAAATGAAAGTGGGGAATTGAAGGTTGATAAACAAGCTTTGATTGCATTCGATATAGGAAAATATAAGGATGAGATCTTGTGTGATGTCGTTCTTATGCAGGTAGGCCACCTACTTTTAAGGAGACCATGGCAATATGATAGGGAAGTAGTGCATGACGAGAAGAAAAACACTTATATATAAGGAGGGAAATAAATTTATTCTTCTACCTATGTCTCCAAGTGAAGTGAGTAGAGATCAAAAGATCATGAGAGAAAAGAAGAATAAAATTAGTGTTAAAGAAAATAAGAAAAAAAATCGAGAGTGAGAACAATGAGAAAGAAGAAAAGGAAAAGAGAGAAGAGGTAAGAAACGAGTAAATTTCTTTGCAAAAGAAAGAGAGGTGGTAGAAGCTATTAAAACTAAGGAACCAACGTATCTCTTAATTTGTAAAGGGATTTTTGTAACTACTAATAATACTACTCTCTTTTTACTTTGTGAAATTGTAAGTCTTGTTGAAAATTTTCAAGATTTATTTCCAAAAGAAGTACTCGAAAGATTGCCACCGTCTAAAGAATAGAGCATCATATTGATTTCATATCGGGGGCTGTCATTCCAAATAGACCAGCTTATAGATACAACCCTGAAGAAGCTAAGGAGCTGCAAAAGAAAGTTGAGGAGTTGCTCAAGAAAGACCATATTCGAGAGAGTTTGAGTCCAAGTGCGGTTCCAGTGTTGTTGGTGCCTAAGAAAGACGGATCATAGAGAATGTGTGTTAACTGTAGGGCCATTAATAACATAACGATAAAATACCATTACCTTATCCCTAGGCTTGATGATTTAGTGGATGAATTGCATGAATCATGTGTATTTTCAAAAATTCATTTGAAATCTGGATATCATCATATCAGGATTAGGGAATGTGATGAATGAAAAACTACATTTAACACTAAACAGGATTTATATGCGTTATCAAATGTACCTAGTACTTTCATGAGATTGATGCATTATGTGTTGTGAGAATATATTGAAAATTTTGTTGTGGTGTATTTTGAAAACATTTTGATTTACAATAAAACTTATGAAGATCATTTACATCATCTTAAAAGTGTGCTTATTGCCCCTTAGAAGAGAATCGTTATATACGAACTTTGAAAAATGTTCATTTTGTTTGGAAAAGGTAACCTGTCTTGGTTATGTTATAAGTTCGAAGGGTATTGAAGTTGATGAAGAGAAGGTCAAGCCAATACAGAATTGACCAACACTTACATTTGTGACTGAGGTAAGAAGTTTTCATGGGTTAGTCAGTTTTTACAGTCGATTCATTAGAAATTTCAGCACAATAGCTACCCTATTGACTGAAGTTATAAAAAAGAATGTAGGGTTTAGGTGGGGGGAAGAACAAAAAAAAAAAAAAAAGGTTTTTAGTGCTTTGAAATCAAAATTAAGTAAACCCCATTGTTGTCCTTGCCTAACTTTGAGAAGGATTTGAAGTGGAATGTGATGTTAGTGGAATATGAATAGGCGCTATGTTGACTCAAGATAAAAAGCCTATTGCATTTTTTAGTGAGAATTTATCGGGAGCACCCTTGAATTATTCCACTTATGACAATGAATTATATACATTAGTAAGGATTTTGCACCATTGGCAACATTATTTGTTACTTAGGGAATTTATCATCCATACTGATCATGAAACATTAAAGCACCTTAAAGGCCAACAAAAGTTGAACAAAATGCATGCCAAGTGGATGGAGTTCATTGGTACATTTTCAAATGTGATCAAATACAAGAAAGATAAGGATAATGTAGTAGCCGATGCATTATCTTGCAAGTATGTGCTTTTAAATTCCTTGGATGCAAAATTGCTTGGTTTTGAGCTTATTAAGGACTTATATGTTAATGATGATGATTTTGGAAAGATTTATCATACTTGTGAAAAATGTGCCTTCCAAAAATTTTATAAGCATGATGGGTTTTTGTTTAAAGAGGGTATCCTTTGCATACTAAAATGATCATTGAGAGAATTGCTAGAGAGGGAAGCTCATGGAGGAGGATTAATGGGACATTTTGGGATTTCAAAAACATTAAGCATTTTGCAAGAGCATTTTTATTGGCAAAAAATAAGGGGAGATATAGAGAGGCATTATAATTCATGCATTACATGTAGAAGGGCCAAGTCTAAAACACTACCCTAAGGTTTATATACTCCTTTACCCGTCCCTAATGCACCTTGGTTAGATATTTTAATGGATTTCATATTAGGATTGCCACGGATCAAGAGGGGAGGGATTCTATCTTTGTAGTTATTGATCAATTTTCTAAGATGGCTCATTTTATTTTGAAGGCTTAAAATGGCAAAAATAATGAAAACGAAGGCATGTTAGAAAAATAAAAATTTTACCTCTGTGATGAAGTGGCCCTCTTCGGACTGGTGTAAATGTCTGTATAAGGATATTCGAAGCTAGTGGCTCATGTCCTTGCAAACGTCTATTGCGTCTCATCCACACGAAGCTTTCGATCTTCCGAAATGGTGCCCGTAGCACAACCGGTGAAGGCTTGAAGTTTGGGTTTTGATCAACTTTGACAAAGCTTCAATGATGAGTTGGGTTTGTTTCTGTGCACAAATTGAATACAGAAGAGGCTTATGTTTCCTTTGTTTTTCTTCTCTGTGATTCACTCTCAAAAAACCACAGACACCAAACAACAACCTCCAATTTCAATTCATTTCACAGGATTCTCCGAGAGAGACCCCACTCGCGTGTAAATAGAAAGTTTCCATACTTTCTGTTATCCTGCATACGAAACAACACGAGTTGCATCTCGTGTTGTTTTTTTTTTATAAATTTTATTTTATCTTGATCTTATTCATTAGGCCAGATAAATTATTTATTCTTGGGCTTGAACACCCATAAATAATAAATCTCAATTATTTATTTTCTAGACTTTATTAAATAGCCCAATAAATAATAACAAGTCCAAATAGACCAAATAAAATTTTAAACCTTTTATCTAGATCCAAATTAATTTTCTAATTATCAATCTAGGCCTTGGGTCCTGAATAATTAATTAACCATTTAAATTAGAAAAAATAAATATTCTCTCTCGAACCTTTTATTTTATTCTAGTCCAATAATAAATTAGACTAATAAAATAAAATTCCATAATTATTAAGACCAATTCATTAACCTAAATCTTTCATGACTTAAGGGTCATTTCGGCGACCAAAAGACATATCGCATTGGCTATTAAAATGACCAAAATACACCTGCTATATAAATGGCTATATTTTGCATTTTAAATATTTTCTAATATCACCATAAGGAAATATTGACCACAAGAACAATTCTGCGTTAGCAAAGTCTTCGACCTACAGGTGTAATGATTAAAATACCCCCATACGCATCGCCGTGCAATTAGAAAGGAATAGTGTACTAACACCTCTCTAATAGACATCTACCATCCTTAGACTTCTAGTCCAATGATCCACGCCTCCTGAAATGTTTTCACTTTTCAAGGGAGCTACCTTAAAGTAAACATACAAGTCATGTTCCCCAGAGCCCTGATTAATTAGATCATTTGAACAGTCACAAGAGACGACATAGCGTAGAAGCTATTTTGTACAAGTCTATCTTAACTAACTAGTCACATATACCCAACATACAAGTATAGTAGTTCTACGAAAGAACCTCAACTACAGTATATCAAAGTATATGCTTCTAACTTCATCAGACCACCAACTCATACTCAAGCGGTAGAGTATTAGTCCACGTTATAGCAGTAACAGTCTGAGTTTCTTTTAAATAGTACTTTTAGAAACCACTATTACATGTCATGTTCTATGTATTTGAAATATGTTTATGCTATGAAACGAGTGGACTACTCACTGACTAAAGATAAGTAATTCCTCATTTGGAATTCATAACACAATAACCTATACATGATGAAATTCCTACTCTCATCAATAGGTTAAGAACAAACATTTATGTGTTAAGTAACCCGTGATCCATACCTTACTGTGAAAGACCACCATTCATATGGATCACTTACTTAAACACAATGGTTCCTTTCCAAATAAAAAAAAAATCGTGCATAAATAAAATGTAAATTCACAAATAAATTTTGAGAATAAATTCTTTTATTAATAAATTCGATAATTACATTAGATAATCTAGTCTAGAAGGCATATACTCCAACATATTCCTTGTACAAAAACTAATGATGCTACTCACAATGCAAGTTTATTCTTCAAGGAAGTGGCACGATTGCACAAGTTACCACGGAACATAGTATCGGATAGGGATTTCAAAATTTTAAGCCATTTTTGGAGAATATTGTGGGAAAAAATTAGAACTAATTTATTATTTTCTACAGCATGTCACCCACAAACGGATGGACAAATGGAGATTCTCAACCGGACCCTCACGCAACTACTACGGGCAATCATTTAGAGAAACCTGAAAACTTGGGAAGAATGTCTTCCACATATAGAGTTTGCCTATAATAGAAGTGTCCACTCTACTACTTCATATTCTCCCTTTCAAGTTGTTTATGGGTTTAATCCATTAATTCCCTTAGATTTATTTCCTTTTCCTGTAGATGAATGATTGAGTCTTAATGGCAAAAAGAAGGCCAAAATAGTTAAGTCCATGCACGAGAAGGTTAAGTCTCTAATCGAAAAACGGAATGAGGCCATTGCATGCAAATGCAACTAAGGAAGAAAGCAAGTGATATTCGAGCCAGGAGACTGGGTTTGGGTGCATTTGCACAAAGAGAGAATTTTCACCCAACGCAAATCAAAGCTCGAACTGTGAGAAGATGGCTCATTTTAAGTTCTTGAGCGATATGAAGATAATGTTTACAAGATTGATCTATCGGGTGAGTATAGTGTAAGTGCCACTTTTAATGTAGCTGATCTTTCCCTTTATGATGTAGGATATGATTCGAGGATGAATCCATTCCAAGAAGGGGTCAACCTGGTCACGGGGATCGAACTCAAGAAGGGGGAGAGGACAAGACCGAATCAAAATCGAGCTTGCTCGATCCGTTGACGAGAGCCCGTGCCAAACAATTCCAACATAACCTTCAAGCATATTTGCAAGCACATTTCAAGTGGAATAGCATATGTGCAATGCCGAAAAAGGAATGAGAACATACCATGCTACTGGAATACGAAGAACGTCAATCGGAAGCTTTTCGTGTAGAAAAATGACAACGACAGAGTGGAACCGGCGCCAGCCCGAGGAGCCCGAATCTACACCGGCCATGCTCAGAAATCCAAATCCTTGATGGTTTTTCAGCTATTTTGGGGTCAATTTATAATATTTAAAAGTTATTTAGTTCAAGGACAGAACATCCTTATGTACTGCTTTTGTATTGTAAGAACAACATAACATATATCACATTTTTAACAAGAATCAAGAATTCATCTTGAAGGCTTGAAGCTTGGAAGAGATTCCTTGTTCAACTTCAATCCAAGACGAACCTAAGAGCTTAGTCCACCCTTGAGTAAGTGTCTATAAATTCTAAGGATAATTCAACTAGAAATTAATAAGGGTTCTTCTTGTATATCATCTAGGGTTCTTGCTGTTTCTTGTTTGAATACCCACAATTTCCTATCTTTTTAGTTCTTGATTTCTTGCTAAGTCAAGGGTTCTAAGGTGTTATTGTGGTAGATCTTTATCTACTAAATTTGGAGTTCTAAGAACTAGTTCTTTTAGGGTTCTTTATTTGTGAAAAAAGGTGTTTTCTTGTTACCTTCCTGATCTCTTTTTATCCTTTCTTGTTTGTTTGAAGTCCTTGAATTTTACTAAAGTTAAACAAAAGTCACTTTAAGATCTTGTATGACTTTCTCTCTCAAGCTCATATCAAGGATCCTAGGGAACCAACTGTTGTTTCTATTCCTATATCAGAGGCAAAGTCTCTAGACTTGTCTATTATTTGTGAACCTTCCTTGTTGCATCATCGTTATATTTATAGGAAGTTGTTGTGTAGTTGCAATGAACTGTGCATAAGATAAAGAAATTGACAATTTCTTTCTTTGCGAGCTATCTGAAATTGTTAGGATTCGTGGACTCCTAAACGCGAAAAATATCCACGAATCCCTTCCGATGATATAAGTAAATGATTAAGAAGATCGTAGGTTTGTAAAATTACCTCTATTTGGTGTAATCGATATCCTTCGATTCAGATTCTGTTATTGTACGTGCAACCCGAACGATCACCAGACGCTGCAGTGTGCAAACGTCCTCTATCGGATACACACCGCGAACTCACTCGTTACCCAGGGAGTGCTAGCGCCTAGGGTTTGAGAGGGGGTTTTTTTTTTTTTTCTGATCAATGGAGGCACGAATATTCTCAACAGAAATTGGCACACCCAAGAAGACGGCTAGGGTTTTCTTAAAAACCCACTCCGAACCTCTTAGAGTCCAACCCTAATAATATCTTATCGTATTTTAATTTAAATTCAAATCAAATTAAAACTGATATGATAAGATTCTGCCATTATCTCGGTAATTTAACTAATTAATTTACCGAATCAGATTCTTATAATCTGGACATCATCCAGATACATCGAATGTGGACATGTTTCCAAATTCATTGTATCTGGTAAATTTTCTAAGTTCGATTAACTTAGACATATTTCCAAATTCATCGAATCTGGTCACCAGAAAAATAACTTAACAAGTTCGCTTATTGTGTGACCCTATAGGTTCATTTAACACTGGCAGTGTGCCTAAATTATATTTAAATGGCCCACAAGTTATAAGCGGTTTCTAGAAAAATATTATAACTATCCAGGTTAAATGAAGATCGGTGATCTCTTTGAACCAAACCATAATTTTATATTTAATTCTTTTGTCACACGATATCCAGATTAAACATAAGGCACGGAGCATGTCATCCTTATTAAACTTAATCAATTATTTCTTGATTTCATAGTAGACTGTTCAAAAAAATAATATCAATATCTTAGATTGATATATTTGAGCACGGCCATACATTTTAACAGTCTAACTTATCAAGGGGCTTATGTACATCTCTCCCATAATTGAGAAGGACAAATTCCTTCACTATCAATTATATTCCTCTCATTGATTTATTCTATATCCAATAGTAGTCTAATTTATTATCTAGTTAAAGACAACTTTAGATAACATCAAAATACAGAATTTATCAAGTAGGAAACTATGATGAATTTAGGTCGAAGGACTTTTAATATTATTATAGCTAGAAAGTACTTATGACATGTTCCATGAAGTACTCTCACAGTGGGTCATGTCCAATACAATGTTCTCTAACATTTATTTGTGTTTTGATTTGATATCACAAATATCCATAACTAGTAAAACATAGCCATCCAGTCACAAATATACTAATCTTAATTTATTATTGTTCCAATAATAATAAATGATCAGGGACAGATTTAGAATAGTCATTGTATTCATTGTTGGGTTTTACTATCAAGTCACGTACTTGATGATCATAAAACAAAACGCACTATTCATGAAAAGGAAAGTCTCATATTATTATATAAAACATAACGACAATAGTATAAGTACAAATTGACTCTAGGGCATATCCCCAACAGAAATTACTATTAAAATATCCTTATAATAAAACTGAATCCATTCATATAATTTCTGCTTTTGTACCCCCCTCCTCCAAAAGAAAAAAAATCTATAACCATATCCAGGTTTTCAATGGTCTTATTATTATTATTATTATTATTATTATTATTATTATTATTATTATTATTATTATTATTATTATTATTATGGGAGGGGGGGGGAGGGTTGGGGGTTGGGAATTACCAATACACAATATAACAACCGGTTAAGTGATTCTATATATGTATTTATTCTTCCTAATTTTTGTTCCTACTTTTATCACTGGCACATTTCCTCTGGGTGAACTTTTGAAAACTATGTATTTTACATCCTAAATTCAATAGATTGATGGTTTAAGCAGCGTCCGTCTTGTAATACCTAAAGATCTTCTACCATTGGAAGCCCGAGAAAATACCTTGAAAAAGGTGTTTGGAGTTCTCTCTAGATCTGCGAAAGATGGATTGCCTCTATTAGATCTTGAAGATATCATGAAAAAATTAATTAATTAAAAAAATAAATCACTATTTTTAGAAGTACAGTAGGCTGTGTCAAAAAGGCCTTCTTTTTCCCTTGCTTTATTTTATATTCCTAGCCACGTGGAGATTTTTAAGTTTTGATACTATGTATTTTGCAATTTTGTATTTTGATATTATCTATGGATTTAACAAGGTTGATGTCTTCAACTCTTCTTTACAAGCATAGTTCTTGGCAGGATGTGTGTTTACTACTGACAGGTAATTGTTTTGAGGCAACAAGCAATGCTTTAACAACTTTTGTACATGAGGTTATACTTTGGCAAGTAAATCCTTTCTATTTCAAAGGGGCTCTATTTCATAAAATTGCTAACACGTATGAATATAGATGTTTATCCTTCAAACCTTTGAACATGAGAATCTTTATATCTACTGGTGTTGTACTATACATGAAATAGCTTTTTGTATTATATGTTGCTAGAAGTAAAGAGCAGGGTTCATTTAAATATTATAGTATGTACAAATTGTGGATTCCATTTATAAATATTAAATAGCATGGCCTGCTTTTATATCACATTTTTTTTAAAGAACAATTTTTATTTAATAAGGAATGAAATTCTTAAATTTATAATAGTATTTGAACATTGAGTTGGCATTTAGATAAAACATCACTATCAAATTAAATCCATTCTTGTAGGATCCTATCTTGGGATGTATTTGCTCCTAAATATCTAATCTTATATACAACTGAGTACTAGGATCAAAATGGTTATCAAAGCTCCACTTAGATCCCCTAATACCTACTTCCCTACAAGAAAAACTTGGTATAAAGAAACAAATTTGTGACGGAGAAATAATATTGACTTTGTTGGACATAAGAGAATAGCTTCATGGATGAAATATCTATTGCATTTATCATTTAGATATAAACCTGGCAACATTTTCATATGGTATTTGGGGCAAGACAATTTTCTTTGTTGTCAAATTTGTGTTAATATAGTGCAACATGCAGATGATTAAAATCAACATATCTTACATGAATATGTATTATACACATTCTTATTATCTCCTTGTTTGATTGAGGTTGGATTGATGTAGGGAGTTAGAAAAAAGAAATACAATTACAATGAATGGTTCCTCTGCAAGAACAACCTTCAAGTGAGTGACATGGTTCAAATTAGAAAACAACCCAACTTTTGCAAACCATTATGAAGGTCCCTAAGGCATTATAGTTGGCCTGGAACGTGACGGTAACCAAAATGGATATGTTTTGGTTAAGGTGCATGGAGTTCGTAAAGACCATGCTTCTATATCAGATAATAACATTTGGTCTCCATTCTTTACCTAGATTATGAATAAAGAACTTCAATTATTTGGTTTGTCCTCATCTTTCTTTTTACTAATTACTTTTTTGCAAATTAAGAAATGTATGTAAATTTGAAGTCTTTAATTATTATGATTATGGAAATTCCAAATCATTTTATGAAGAGTTGGCATGCATAGCTTGTCAAGAGTTATATATTGAAAACTCATAAATACACTTGGTGTAATTAATATATATTTATGAAATTTATTAAATTTTAAATTTTTATAAAATTATATTTAATTAGTGGGCAAAATCTCTGCATGAGGTGTCGAGTCGCCCCCTAGTTCACTAGCATGCTACTTATAGGTCCTTTGCCTAATTTTTGTTGGAAAAGTTACAGCACTCCACATTCCACAATTGGAGGTCCTGTTCTAATAGCCTTCCACAACCCAACTCTGTTTCAAGACCCTTCCAAAATCCCAAATTAAATCTTTGTGATGAAAGTTTTAAAATCTAAAATATGAAATCGAAACCTAGACAAGAGCTTTGCGGAAAGTGCTTCTCAAAAGCATGTTTTTGAGGTGGTAGCTCGATCATCTAGAGGCAAGAGAGAAATAATGGCACTACAAGAACCACTAGTGCTTTATTGTGAATTTTATTTTCTTGCATCACTTATTACGGTTATGTAGGTTCGAGTTTTTGAAGTGGACTTCAGATTGCTTGGTTTCGAATGACATGATTTATAGCTGGCTTTGAGAAATATTCGCACAAACTGCTTTAATAATTAAATCTTCAATTTGAAATTCGACAAAATTCAGTCAACAATAATTCAATTAAACATGCTTTTGAGAATATTATTACAGAATACAACATAGAAAATTTAGATCTCCAACACCTTGAGCAAGAAATATTTTGCATAATGCAGTGAAGCTTGATTAATGTTGTTATTACCCAAAACCAAACGTATCAAAACACCCAATAATAGAAACTAGAAAATCTTGAAGTTCCTAATTGTTCTATTTTCTAGCTTCTGGAGTTTGGAGTTCAACATCATCTTAGTTTAATTTTCTTCCCTCCACTAAGATTGTCGTTTGCAGGAAATAAATTATTTTTTCTTTCTACATCTATTCTTCCATATTCCGCTGCTTAACAAGTTTTTTTTTTTTTTTTTGGGGTCAAAACCACGAAGTAAGCATGTTAGAGGAAGAGAACAATATTAAAAATGACAATTTCTCGGCTAAAATCGGGGAATTACCAGCCCTACATGGCTCAATAGGGTTGGGAATTCCCCGGGTTCGGAGCAGACTTCATTCTACCAGTTGAGGCCTGACAAGGATTGCATGATTCCCGATTTAGCCTACCTCGCCTCCATTATATATTATATACATTAGTAGATTATATATATATATATATATATATATATATAATCTATTTATAAATGTAATATACTAATATATATGTATTATATATGTGTATTTATAAGTGACTAATTATATATATTTATATACATAATATATTTATAATTAGTATATATAAGTATATAAGTTTGTGTACATTATGAGAGCGAGGAAGTGGAGAAACAAAATCAAAAAGGAAAAATATATATATATATATATATATATATATATATATATATATACTATTTCCGTTTCATAATATAAATTGTTTTAGATTTGAATTTTTTTTTTACAATATAGGTGGTTCTACAAAATTTTATAAAAATTTATTACTTTTTTTTTCAAATTTACCCTTTTTTGCAATCTCTCTCTTTCCATTAATTATGACCTAACTCTGTCTAATTACCAAAGTAAACAAAGACTTATTTAAGGTTGTTTTTGGAAATTTAGTTTTAAAATTGTCTAGAGTTTATGAATACTTAATTCCAGTACATAAGTGTAAAACGACTTATATTATGAAATGGAAGTAATATTAAATTTCACAATCTCTCTCGTGATACAAACTGATGATAGTTAGGGAAAATGATTTCTGCACTATTTTGTACGGGTTAATTTACTTTTGAAATTTATTTTTTTTCCCTCAAATTATATGTTATGTTAGATAATCAAGGAAACATATGTTGTGTCTTTTTCCAATTCTATCCTAATCATTAGTGCCCTACTAAAACTTGATATTAATTACATAAATCAAGAATGTTACTATCTTCATTTCACAATATTAGTCGTTTTAGATTTAATTTTTTTTCACAATATAGTTCGTTTTACAAAATTTTATAAGTATTTATTATTATTTTTTTCTATTCTACCACTTCTTACAATTTTTCTCTTTCCACTAACTATGACTCAACTCTTTCCAATTAGCAAAACAGATAAAGACTTAATTAAGGGTGTTTTTGAAAATTTAGGATTATTAATTCTTGTGTATAAATCTAAAACAACTTATATTGTGAAACGGATGTAGTAATTTCATAAGTTTTTGTCCAAAGTCCATAGACTTTAGTGTTTTATTAATTTGTGTGCTTTCTCTAAATATGACAATTAAATTTAATTGGAGGGAGCAATAAAACATCATTTGAAAGGAAAAAAAAAATCACTTCAAGAAACTCGATCCCCTCCAAAGATAGAAAACAAGAATAATTATATCGTAAAAGATATTAAATTCGAGATTTATCAATTTAGTTAAAAAATGTTATAAAGTGACTACACTTTTGCTTAAATATATGGTTTAATATGTGCAATAAATGTTACATCAGAAATATATATATATATATATATATATATAATATACATATATATATATGTCTGTATATGTATGTATATATATTTATTAGTAAACATATTGATATTCTAATACTATTTATATTTTACTTATTATTATTTTTTCTAATATTCTAAATATTATATTTTTTAATTTTTTAAATAATTTGATTAAGAGTATTTTAGACAATTTTACTCATAAAATGCATTGTTCTTAGATTTTTTTAATAATTATTTCATATATATATATATATATTTAAAAAGATATTTATATTGAAATAGTTCGATTAAAGAAAAGTGATGTACATTGGCTTTGTGATTCGATATTTGATCTGGCATGGTAAACAATTTAGTAGGTGTTTTTAATTTTAATTACCTGAACATTTACTTTTGTATTTGAATCTGATTTAAAATGGAATTGTGAATTGGATAAATTTAATAAAAGTAAAGTGGAGAAACAGTAAAAAAAATAGAGAAAGAAAAGAATCTATTATTACCTAGTCATATGAACTAATCTATATTGATACCATATTCATTCGCGTAAGATACATATTCATAAAAATTAAGATATATTGTTTCAAAATATAAGCAATAAACTTAATAAATATTTTTTTTATATTTACAATAGATATAATATATTCTTATACTTATATATATATATATATATTAATTATGCATAAGATATTTTTATTATTTTTATATATGTATATATGTTTTATATATATCATAATGGTTTAAAATATAGTAAATAATTATAAATTTAAAATTGTAAGTGTAAAAAAGAAAGAAATATGATATTTCCATATTAAAAAAAAGTTTTTTAATAAGAAAAAATCAAAAGGGAAAAGTAAAAGTGTAAAACCCTATCTTTATTCTTTTCTTCTGTCTATTGAGCACGCCGCCGCCGCCCTCCTCACTCAGAGTCTCAAATTTCATTTCAGTTCTCCTCAGACTCGTTGCTTCTCACTCTCTCCTCACTCTGGCCTTCGCCACAACTACTGACCAGCGGCTCCCTCCTCTCACGCGTGATTGGATCTTTACTTAATCTTTAACCGTGTGCTTCTGAAATGTAATGTATTTAGATTTTTTTTTTTTTTTGGGTGAAAAGGAGAGATCTTTGGCTGAGGATTGAGCTTGTTTTTTGGAAATGGAGTTTGAGTCCTCTAGTCTTTCCCATGCTGTGAGAGCAGTACAGAGGTTGTAACTCTTTGTGCTGAGATTGTCATGTTACTGTCTTGTAATCTTGAAAGGGATTTGGTCATTCCCTTTTTGTCTTTCTCTCTTTCGTTACTAACTTATAAGTAAATGGAACTTGTTAAGTTAAATTTTACTTTATTTGTGTCATCAAAATGTTGGATTCTATTATAACAACTCCATACATTTCTTGGGGCTTCATTAATCTTTCTTCCAGAAAGAGTGAATTTGGGGCTGCCAGTGCCAATGGATATCGAATCGAAGGATATTCAATGTCAATTAAACACTCAACCATCAAAATATGATTGTTTCTGCAATTGTTCTAACCATTGCCATTGAAATCTTTGATTGCTTTTGTTAGTGAGTACACTTATGAAAGGGGGGAGGAACGAGGGGATGGGGTTTGCTCTTTATGCTTGTTGTTTTCTTTGCCAAGCAAAAGATATCTATTATATGAGGTTGGTAAAAGATGTTTTATGCATGGGGACGTTTCTGGGATATCTATTTCACTCGGCCCCATTTGCTAGCTGGGCTCCCACTTTCCTGCGTTCCCACTGGGATTCGGGGCTGGACGGCCCAGGAATAGAAGAGGCAGGAGGTATGCAAGAGCAGGCTGAGATTTCTGGTCCCCCGGCCGCGCAGCCCCATTGCCATTCCTAAACAAGACTAACAATAGAATAAGGCACTGTGGGCAAAATCCAGAGGAAGATCCATGGGAAGGAAGGGGAAAGAATAACACCCGCCGATGAAGATAAACTGATACATGATTGAAGGTGCGGTGGTTAATGAGATTAAATTTTGACTAAAATGACAATAATGTTATATATAGAAAGTTGTTTGACAATATCGCCCACCTTTATTAATTTTAAAGTTAGTGAATGAAATCGAACCTGCCCTCGTTCATGGAATAATTACTTCTCATAAACTATGGAAATCGAAGGAAAGATTGAACTTCACAACATCTTGTCTCTTGATTTGGGGATGAGAGAATGGCGGACACAAACAGCCAATTTGGCACGGTAATTGTCAAAAGCTAATTGTATTTCTATTTATTAATTGTGATTGCAAAAGATCATAAATTTTACTTTAAACATGAAATTTTAAATTATATAATTAACAGTTTTATGATTATATGTATATTAAAAGTGACGAATTTCATTTTACAAAATAAATATTCTATATATATTTTACTTTAATTCTCATGATATCGAGATATTGATTATTAAATTAATCTCACTCTTTGATAATTTAAAAAATTTTAAATTAATTAAAATAGATCATTATTTGTTCAGAATTAAAGTACTATATACGAAAATTTTATAATATTTAATTTATATTGTCTATTTTACGAATTAAATATTGACGATCTAATTCAATATATTAAAATAAATTACTCAAATTTATTTTTGATTGTGGATAATTTATATGTAAACTCAAATCTCATGCATAAAAAGTTGTCTTAAATTAACAGTAAAGGCTTTCATACCATATAGCTTAAAGAAAAATGACCTATTCCGTACGTAACAAGTCAATAATATTTTAAGGGATTTTAAAATGTATAGTTTTATTTAAAATTTTGTCACATACCTCATACATCAGTACCATCAAATTTTATCAACTTTTAAACGGACCTAATCAAATTTTGCGGCACCACACCCATTTTGTGATGGTTTATTTGACCCGACCATCTCTTGAATGGACTCTTTCCTTTACGCATCTATCGTTGATCAGAGGTCAAACCTTACTCTGAAACAGACAAAAAAGACTGACCTTTGTGCATTGCGGACAATGTGCAACACGATCGATACTTTTCAAATGACAACTTAGAATACTATGAGGCGAGAAAACATAGACACAAGAGCAAGGCTCTAACAAAGCTTACATATATATATAGCTGTTGCTGTCAAAATAGGGAGTCGATGTAAACAGAAATCGGCTTCGTCTCCGACAAACACAAATGATCCGACATGGTGTAACAGAAAATGGTATCAGATCTTTTTGAATCAGGGACCGAGTTCCTTGAGCTTATTATAGAAAGGGCTCAAGAAGGTCAGCTGAGAACGTTAAACAGAAGGACTTTTCTCGGAGAATAGAATGATATTTGTATTAATCGGCTTAACGAGAAGTACAGAGCAAGTGCTGATATTGAAAATACGAACAAAAACTGTAAGAAAAAACTAGTAAAAAGAAGCTGGAACAAAGTAGTAAGAAAGCTGTAAAGAATTAAAATTCTAGACTAGAAAGCTGGAAATGATGATGAGGAAAAAGAAAATGAAATTGAATTCTGCTGATTGATGAGTTGATTTCCTGTCCTTGATTCTGGGCGATGCTCCTCATTTTATACTTGCTGCAACGAGCCACTAACAGAACGTGGAGTTACTTTCGGCCAAAGAGTGCCCCCAACGATCGTGCAGAATTCTTGCACCGAAAGATCGGGAATCTGTTTTTCCTTCTTATCGGCCCCGCGGTGCCGATGTTGACCATGGCTATCGGCTGTTCGAAAGGTTGGCTTTATCGGCTTGTCAAATCGGCATCGGCTCGAAGTAACCATTGTATCGGCTCGGCAAAGTTGACGTCAACACATGCCCCCCGAGTCCCGTTGTTTCAACGGACGCGAGTCATCGAAACGATGGGAATCGTACAACTATTAATGGCATCCGTTCGTTTTCTGACAGAATCGAAACATTTCGAACGTTATGGAAGATTTGCGACGCCTCGGCCTTATAACCCGCGAACGGCCCAATTTCAAATTTCCTTATAAATAGCAGTGGTCCCCAATCGGAACTCCTTACTTCCTACTACTTCCACCTTCTTCAGAACTCTACTGCTTTAGTAACTCATCGATCTCTTATCTTTTTGCCAAAATTTCCTGTGAATTGTAAATCTCTTTTTGGTAAAAAGATAACATTGCGATGGCAACCCCTGCCGATCAAAACATTCTGTGCCTGGTCCAAATCGATGCCAAACTGTTTGCCTTGGGCCCACGCCTTTTGCCCGCAGACATTACCGCTGAACACCTGCGGTTTATTTTGCCAGCTGATTTCACTTTCCCTTTGCAACGGGATACTTTCACAACCGCCAATCTT
The DNA here is from genome assembly GCA_026120185.1 of Voacanga thouarsii. NCBI lineage: Eukaryota > Viridiplantae > Streptophyta > Magnoliopsida > Gentianales > Apocynaceae > Voacanga > Voacanga thouarsii. Next base: position 242,918 of record JANUWF010001001.1, read on the forward strand.
CCCTCTTCTTTCTGCCATTAGCCCTGCAAACTCAAGAATTACAGAGAATGGTGAGACCGCTGCCATGCCCAATTCGGGGCTATCTGGGCGCAATGGGGAATTTCGGACGCCATCATGATGACCTACTTTGAGATGGCTTTCGATCGCAACTTGTTCGCCGCCGTCCTTCCCTTTTGGTTTTCGGCGATCAACGGCTTCATCTTCCCGCACGGGATGTTTTCTCCTACCATTCTTAACATTTGCACCATCCTCGGCTTCTGATATGATAATGCCGAGATTTTGAGGCTTCATAACGAAGAAAATTTGCCAGCTGTTGAGGCGCGTCTGGACAAGGCCTCCTCTTCGTATGGCAACTTCATCAATGCTCAACGAGAGGTGGAGGACACTCCTTCAAACTAAGAACATGTGGCCTTCCTATGGCTTTGGCTGTGTAAGTATGTCATTTGTTCCCATTCCGCCGGCATCAACAACGAGTACCGATACTATGTATCGGCTCTCCTAAGGAGCAAGAGGCGCTGTGACCTTGCCTCTCTGGTCCTCGCCTTGGTCTACCGTACCATCAATCAACTGATGGTTGCCCTTGTCGCCGGGGAGGATCCGACCAACCTAGGGGGGCCACTCTGAATTGTCCAATTCTGGCTGTATCAATACTTGCCCAACTTTGGCATTAGCCGACTTGCAGGCACCCAAGCAGACTCTTTTGAACAGGCGACCGGCTATCGACTCCTTCGGGTCCCCATAAATTCTGCTTCTACCAAAACCATCGTCTCGTACCTCTATCGATGTCGAGACTTCCATGGCGCCATTTTCTTCCCATATGCTGCTTGCCAAGAGGGCCCCCTTTGGTTGAAAAGCCTGTCGAAAAGCCCCGAGGCCACACAAGAATCTCTATGGGCCCGAATTCTGTGCCCTCAGAAAATTCTTCTGGGGGCCAAGCCTGGAGCTCGGAGCGTTAAGACCTCCTGTGAGCGGTACAACCCTCATTGCTTCTCCCGCCAATTCGGGCTAATACAGGACATTCCCGCAGATCCAGGGCATGTTTCCTCTTTCTCTGTAAAACCGGTGTTATCGGCTGAAGACGTACACACTTTAGCCAAATGCACTCAGGCCATTCTAAGGTCCTTTAAGTCTAAACCCTTCCAGGTGGTGCTGGAAACTTCTCCAAGTTTTGATTTATGGTGGAGGCTACTGAGTGGGGCCCTGTTTTCTGCCCCCATAAGCGTTTGGCTTCTACGAATTCCTGGGTCGGCCACATCTCTGCTTAAACCACCTTCATCTGTTAAGAAAGGAAAATAGGTAAAACACCATGTAAGTCCTGCAATAATGTCGACCTTACATGCTCTCTTGGTGCAGAAAACCACTGCTGCTGCTCTTGTTGTCCCGGAGGAGGAGGAAGAAGAGATCGAGATTCCGACCTTGCTTCGTCGATCTAAAAGGTGACATGACACACTGACTCCTACCGTTTCCAAAGTTTATATTTGTCGATTCTTCTTTTCCTCTCTTTTGGCTTCCCTAATGTTCAGAAATTGTTTCCCTTACTATTAGCACAATCCTTTTCTGCAGAGGCACAAACAAAGGATAGGTCGTCCTGTAATCATCGACACTTCTTCTGGCTTGGAGGAAGACATTCTGCTCCGCTCTTTAGCCGAAAAGGTAGCTGAAAGAGCTGTCCCTCCAATGGCAGATACCCCCATGGTGGAGGCTACGGCTCCTCTTCCAACGGCTAGCGTGTCGGCTCCCCTATTAGTGACAGACCTTCCATCGGCTGAGCTACCGACTCCAAAAAGTCCACCTCTTGTTCCGCCAAGGCCTGAAAAGCAATCAGTGGCTGATGTCACTGAAACAACGCCACCCCTTCCCAGCCAAGAAACTGGAGAGGCTAATATTCCCCTGCCAATGCTGACGCTGGCCTTGGCGCTGGACTTCCTTGATGACCTCCTAGGGGCTCCCTTGCCTGCTAAGAGATCCACCCTTGAAAACGTGAGTCGCGCTCTTCTGCGAATTGTGCAATCAATCGATCCAAACATGCCCCCCACGCTTCGGGACTTGGCAATTGGGTGCCTGGGGTAGATGCGCTTCACCAGTCGCTTCTTCTTTGACACGCAGTGTCGCCGAAATGAAGCTCATGACCAGTTAGAGCTTTTAAAATTGCATCGAGAGAATGCAGCATTTGTCAAGAGGGATCTCCAGAAATCCTTGGATCATCTTTCGCATCTGCGAGCCGACATTGCTGAGGGGATTGGGAAAATTGAGCGGCTCGAACATCAACTGTCAGAAATCCAGAAAGAACTTATCTCTGAAAAAAGAGCCCTGGAACAGCGACTTGCATCAGAAAAAGGATTCCAGGAAATGGTCAAAACCATTGAAGATTCCCTTTTTAAGCATCATGACGAACGGCTAATGCTAGAGGCGGAAGAGGAACTGCTTAACGCTGAACTATCAAACTCAGCCGCCTTGTTGGATGAGATGAAGTCCGGGTGGGACCGCTTCATAGCCGAGCTGAACAAGGCTCTACACCCTTCGGCTACTGATGAAGCCGGTCCTTCTGGTACCTAAATTGAAAAAGCTGTCCTTTTGCCGGTCGAACCAGTGACTCAGAAGACAGATGCTAATGAGATGGCCCTGCCCCCCGAGGGAGGTATCGATACTGAGGCTAAGGTGACTGGAACAAAGCTCCCCGTTCCGAATCTGCAGCCAATGGAAACTGCCACAGCCAGCCCAATGCCCGCCGAATCGGAAGACCCTAATCGGTTAGCGATTGTTCCTTATTGGCCAATGCTTTTGCCCAACGTCCCTTCTGATGATAGCTGATTTCTTTTGTACTGACATCTATGACTATCTGATCAGTCTTTTGTGATCAGCTCAAATATGAAAACCAAATTTTCTGCTCAAGAATATGCTCTTTTTTTTTTTTTATTATTGCTAGTCCCTTCCCAGAATGCTGGATAGTAGCGTTTTAAGAACTTACCATTAATTGCCTTACCAGCTTCCTTTCCATCGGGTGTCATTAGGCAGTAAGCTCCTCCATCAAAGACTTGTGTTACTAGGAATGGACCTTCCTAGGACGTGGACCATTTGCCATACTCCGGATCTTTTGGTGCAATGGGGAGAATAGTCTTCCATACTATATCTCCTTCCTGAAAGCTTCTTTCACAGACTTTCCAATTATAAGCCCTTGCCACCTTCTCCTTGTGTTGCTTTATATTCTCCAGGGTAATCCACAGGTCCATCTCAACATGGTCTAGACTCAGAGCCAAAGCTGTCTGGTAATCTTCAGCCGTTAGACCATGCTGGTAGGCTGTCTGCGCTGACTGCAATGATATCTCAACAAGCAACACAGTGTCCTACCCATAAGTTAGTCTAAACCGAGTAAAGCCAGTTGCGGTTTTAGCAGCATTCTGATAGGCCTACAAGACTTCTTGCAACGTCTCATGCCATTTTCTTAGATTGTCTTCTACTGCCTTACGGATCATGCCGATTAGGGTTTTGTTTGTTGCCTCTGCTTGTCCGTTGGCCTGTGCATAATAAGGAGAAGAGTGAAGCAACTTAACTCTAAACTGTGTTAGGAAATTACATACCTGGTCCCCCATAAACACCGTTCCTTGATCCATTGTTATTGTTTCTGGGATTCCAAAACGGAATAGAATGTTTTGTCGGAGAAAGTTGACGACTGCTGTTTGTGTTACGTTGGTCAATGATTGAGCCTCCACCCACTTGGTGAAGTAATATGTTGCCACTAATATGAATGAATGCCTTTTTGCTGAAGGTGGATAGATTTTTCTGATGATGTCCAGGGCCCATCCACGGAGAGGCCATGGTTTAATAATCGGGTGTAATTTCGTGGAAGGCGTGTACACTAAAGGGCCATGCTTTTGGCAAGCCTTACAGCCAATCGCATAAGCATTACAATCTATAGTCATTGACAACCAAAAGAAGCCATGACGTTGAAGTGTCCATTTTAGTTTTGGGCCTGCTTGATGTGCTCCACATAAGCCTTCGTGTACCTCCGCCATTGCCCGTAAGGCTTCTTCCTTGTAAAGACACTTTAACAGAATTCCAGAGTGACTCCGTCGAAACAAATCATTGCCAATTACTGTAAAGTTGAGGGCCTTTCGTTTCACTTCTCGAGATGCTTGCCCAGTCGGGTTTCTTAAATAGTCAACGATCTCCTATCGCCAATCTTCTTGATGCTCTGTCTTCACTATCTATTGGCACATCATTGCTTTCTTGAAACCTGAAGCTAGCTAAGCTAGATCGTTAGCACTTCGATTTTTTGTCCTAGGGACATGGGCTAGAACAACCTCCTGGAATTGCTGCAATAGTCCTTTTACCTCCTGCAACTTACCCAACAACAATGGGTTAGTGCATTTATAATCTCCTACTACTTGTCGGATAACCACTTGAGAATCTCCTATAATTCTGACTACTCGAGCCTCCAGCGCTTTCAGAATCCGTAATCCTAACAAAAGGGCGTCATACTCTGCCTGGTTATTAGTTGTCCCCTTTTTAAACTCAAAGTGAACCTTGCCCTGCTGTCCATTTGGAGACTCAAGAACCAGACCAATACCAGCCTTTTGTTGGGTACTCGAGCCATCAAATTGTAAAACCCATGGTTTCAAAGAAACGTACCTCTGTGGCTTGTTCCCATCTATTAGCGGTATCCCCAGTAAAGGATGCTCAGCTAAAAAGTCTGCAATAGCTTGTCCTTTTACTGCCCTCAGTGGCACATACATTAGAGAAAAAATATGTAATTTGATTGCCTATTTCATCAGTCGCCCATTTAGTAAAGGGCGGTTCAACAAAAGTTTGATTAAAGCTACCTTGCATAGGATATATACCTCCCTAAATAACAAGTAATGCTCTAGCTTTGTGCATGCATAGTGAAGAGATAAGCATAACTTTTCAATAGGGTTATACCTGGTCTCTACATCCGATAGATTACGGCTAAGATAGTATACTGCTCTTTCTATTCCTTGCAAGTCATCCTAAGCCAGTAAACTGCCGATGGACTCTTCTGCAGCTGAGATATATAACTTCATGGGCGACCGGTTATGTGAAGGTGCTAACACCGGTGGATGTGATAAAGCCACCTTTATTTGATCCAACGCTACCTAATGCTCAGGTTGCCAGATAAATTCCTGAGACGACTTTAATCGTAACAACGGAGCAAATACATTTTGTTTTCTTGCAGCGTTTGTCAAAAATCACCGTAAAAAATTTATCTTCCCCAGAAAACTTTGTAGCTCTTTCTTCGTCTGAGGCGGCCTTACTTGTAGAATATCTTAGGCCTTATTCTAATCGATCTCGATCCCCCTCTGGTGCACTAAAAACCTAAGGAAATTCCCGGCCGTAACTCCAAAAGCACACTTAGCCGGATTGATCTTCAAATGGTGCCGACGCATCCGGAGGAAGGCTTGCTCAAAGTCAACCAAATGTTGTAGGAACATAGGGGATTTCATGACCAAGTTGTCTATGTAGACCTCCATGGTGCTGCCGATAAGGTCATGGAAGATGAGATTCATGGCCCGTTGAAAAGTGGCCCGGCGTTCTTCAAACCAAATGGCATGACCACCCATTCAAACAAGCCGATAGACCCTGGGCAGCGGAACGCCTTTTTGTGTGTATCCTCTTCAACTATGAATATCTGGTTATACCCTGAATAACCATCCATAAAACTTAGAAATTGGTTACCCGCAATAGAATCTACTAACATGTCGGCCATCGGCATGACATACTCATCCTTCGGAGTGGCCAAGTTCACATTTTTGAAATCTATGCAAACACGTAGCTGAACGTTCTTCTTAATGACCAGCACGATGTTAGATATCCATTCTGAATATCGGCACGTACGGATGAATTCGCACCGAAGTAACCTTTCCACCTCCTCCTTGATCCTGGGTAGCAATGCAGCGTTAAAACGCCTCGTTGGTTGTTTATAGGGTTTAAAACCTTCTTTCACAGGTAAGCGATATTCCACAATGCTTCGGTCCAATCCTGGCATCTCATGATAGTCCCATGCAAAGCAGTCTTTGTACCTACGAATTAGACAGGTTATCTTATCCCTTTACTCAATAGTTAAGTGTAAACTCACCTTGACTGTTCTGTTTTCCCCCGCTTCTCCTATATCTACTTCTATTAACGAATCTTGAGCAACGAGGCTAGGAGCTCGTCGGATTTCTGGATCTTCCGGTCGTAAGTCGCCTGGTTCCTCAGTAGTGATCAAGTTATGGGCCATCATTAACTTGGTGTATTGGCTTGGGTCAAAAGTCAGATGATAAAACAACGCCTCGTTCATGTGGATTTTGGCTGAAAACGGATTAGGATCGGCTGGGATTTGCTCCACCTGCTCTCCATCCCAGATCAACATCATCTAGTGTAAAGTAGATGGTACACAACGATTTGCATGAATCTAATCTCTGTCCAATAAAACGGAATAAGAGGGCTTTGCCTCAACTATAAAAAAGACCGTCTTACTAGTTTTGGACCCGACTGTGACTTCACAAGTGATCACACCTTCTACCGCAGCCGCTTCTCCAGTGAAGTTAACTATCTGTACATCGGTAGGGGACAAATCCAACCTATCCTTTCCTAGTCGTTTTAAGGTAAAGAAAGACATTACATTTAACATAGCTCCACCATCAACAAAAACCCGAGTAAGCGGTTTGCCATTGACATGTGCATTGATGTACAAGGGCCTGAGATAGTTAGTATTTTGGGCTGTTGGAATGGGAAAAAGCATCCCCTCTGGGGGAATCTGAACATCTACCAGCTCCACTACGGCTTTTTCTTCAGTATGAAAATCCTCTTCCATGGACTTCTGACGAGAAGTAGCTCAGAAGCTTGATGGCAAGATGCTGAGTATATTTTGGCCATTTTCTGGGCCTAGTTGTTTCTCAACCCAAGCATCCACCAGCTGTCTTTTTGCGCCCGCTTCCGCTACTCTCTCCTCTTTTGGGTCTTTGTTGGTCGGGAATAGAGGCCAGGCAAAAATGTTTCCTTTTGGGGTACCTGCACTGTTAGCTTCCCTTCTTTGCCATGGAAATGTGCTACAAAAGAGGGAGGAGATAAACGGGTAAAAACTGACAATTTACCATCCAGTTTTTGGAATGCTTCCCCTGTTTCCCCATGCTTGTTGTTCCCTGAATGTTCTTCCTGTTTCCCACACACTGTTTGTAGCATGTGTGCATCGGCTAACGGAAAGGGATCTGTGTCTACCAAAGTCTCTTCCTTTTTGTCTGCAAACTTCAGTCTTCCGTCCTGGATAGCCTTCTGAATAATGTTCCTGAAGACAATGCAACCATTAGTGATATGAGATAAAGAGTTATGCCACTTACAGTACCTTTTTCCTTTCAATTCTTCCGGATTGGGAATCTTGTGTCCATAAGCCAAACGAATCTGCTTATCTGCTACCAGTTGATCGAAGATTTGTTCAGCTTTTGAAATGTCAAAAGAATAAGTGGTTCCTGATGTGGCCACTTCCTCATTTCCCTTGCCTGGTTTCAAATGAAAACACGTATAAGATGCGTCTTTTACCAATTTTGCCGCCATCACCTCTACAGCCTGCTCTTCGTCTTCCACAGCAGTATCCTCTATGACGAATATCATTGTCTGGCCCTTAGAGAACTTGACGGAATGTCGCTTCTCTTTCTCCTTGATCATTTCTTCTATTCTGACAGCGTGGGACAACAGCCAGGATAAATTCGAGAAGTTTTGGAGAATGAGTTGTTCTTTGAGCTGCGGATGCATCCTACTAATAACAATTCGTGCACATTCTGTTTTAGGCAACTGGGTTGTACATTTGGACTTAGTTTGCCGGAAACGCTCAATAAAATCCGCCACATCTTCTGATCCCTTTTGCTTTATGGCCAAAAGGTCTGCAATGGAGACCTCCGATACCGGTTTAAAGAAACGTTAGTGAAACATTTTTTCCATGTCAGCCCATGAGTACACGGAGTTAGGTACTAGATTGGCATACCATATGAATGCTGCCCCTGTCAATGATAATGAGAACAGTTGTAACTTATGCCAATCGTTGTTTCCCAATTCACCACATTGTGCTGTAAATCTTCCGATATGCTCTATGGTGGACTTATTGTCTTCACCGAAAAATATTGAAAACTCTGGCAGCTTGTAACCTCGAGGGAGCACTGCTATGGAATCCACCCACTCAGGGTAAGGCTTTTGGTATACGAGTCGATCCTGTGTCTGCCGTCGTAATGTTTCCGTTACCATATCCACCGGCTGAGACGGCTGTTGAAACTGAGGTGAAGGGCTTTGCATGACAGGTCGGGGACCCTGCCCTGTGGAGGGCTCAGTGCTTCCGATCCCTTACCCTGGGTTAGTCGCTATGACTGACGGGTATAGAGGAGGGTATGGAGCAGAGTAATGTGGTTGCCCCCCGAAAGTTGGCATGTTCCCCCAAACATAGGTGGGAGCCGCTTCATAAGTCGCTGGTAACCCTGCTGTTGGGCCCGAGCTCCTGCCTGGAAACACTTCTGCTGGGAACGTGTTTTGAGTCACCATTCCTGGAGCTTGATGCCCCCCAGTAGCCGGGAAGGACGTTTCTCTTCGCAAGAGATGTACTGAGCCATAAGAAGGTGCAACATCAGCCGACGACACGGTATATGCAGGTGCCATGCCAGTCCCTAGTACAGGGTACCCCGATGGCTGAGTGAAAGTTTGCATATTTTGCCTCTGCGCAAATTGTTGAAGCTCATTCTGAAGTAGAGGTCGGAAAATAGTAGTAAATTGTGGAATAAGCCCCTGTAAGAGCTCACCAGTACACTGCTCCATAGTATGTCAAATGGCAGTTAGCGAGGTGGACGTCGACTGAGACACTGGTAGTGGGGGAGAGGACCGATACCCTAGCTCTACAGGAGTACCCTGAGTACTACTGGTAGTTGTAACCGAGGGGTCAAAGACTCCTCGGAGAGTACGGATTGGGGATCGCTCGGATGTCTCCGGTGCCTGTGGCTGCTGTGAATTATTGGCCATTGTTTGCCCTGACCGCAATAGCATGCGACTACTAACCTCTGGTCCCACTGGGCGTGCCAATTTGTGTTACTGTTAAAATAGGGAGCCGATGCAAACGGGAATCGGCTTCGTCTCTGACACAAATGATCCGACATGGTGCAATAGAAAATGATATCAGATCTTTTTGAATCAGGGATCGGGTTCCTTGAGCTTACTATAGAAAGGGCTCAAGAAGGTCAGCTGAGAACGCTAAACAGAAGGACTTTTCTCGGAGAATAGAATGATATTTGTATTAATCGGCTTAACGGGAAGTACAGAACAAGTGCTGATATTGAAAATACGAACAAAAACTGTAAGAAAAAACTAGTAAAGAGAAGCTGGAACAAAGTAGTAAGAAAGCTGTAAAGAATTAAAATTCTAGACTAGAAAGCTGGAAATGATGATGAGGAAAAAGAAAATGAAATTGAATTCTGCTGATTGATGAGTTGATTTCCTGTCCTTGATTCTGGGCGATACTCCTCATTTTATACTTGCTGCAACGAGCCACTAACAGAACGTGGAGTTACTTTCGGCCAAAGAGTGCCCCCAACGATCGTGCAGAATTCTTGCACCGAAAGATCGGGAATATGTTTTTCCTTCTTATCGGCCCCACGGTGCCGATATTGACCATAGCTATCAGTTGTTCGAAAGGTTGACTTTATCGGCTCGTCCCCATTTATCAAATCAGCTTCGGCTCGAAGTAACCGTTGCGTCGGCTCGGCAAAGTTGACATCAACAATAAAACAAGGTGAACATCTATTTCGATAATTGCTTTAACTGGACAACAAAAGTTTCCAAAATTGGTATCGGAAAAATGGCGTCCATGATCTGTACCACCATTTTTAGCTCTATGCTCGGCTGAATCGTTCATTCTATTCATGAAAACCCCATTGTTACAATTCCTAAACACACTTCACATGCCAGTGTACATTTTAATTAGTACTGTTTGTACAGCGGAAAAATTATTTTAGCTGATCATCAAATATATTTTTTAAATTTACTTTCTTAGAAAGTGCGTCTAATCTAAGCAAATTTTGTTAGCAATATTGGACTAATGGATGTGATAGCTTGGTACACTTTTTGCCAAAAATCCTAAGCCAAGCTGACAATTGATTTTGAGATCAAAACGAGCGGAAGGTGAAGAAAATGAAATACCAGAGACAACAATACTCAAATGATGAACAACATAGTTATGCAGAAAGGAAGCTCTGAGTTTTTCATTAACTACAAAAAGAAAAATTTACACAATTTATACAATGCTATGCGGATCTTAAAAGAGATTACATCAGAATGAATGAAGCCAAGATAAATACATTTACAGCTGTAACTAACTTCTAACTTCTATACTCCCTAACTGCTGCTAACAAATTAACCAGGATCAAACAACTGCATTGCTAAGTTGGACATTGCTGATGTGTCTGCTATGTTGGCTGCTGAAGTGGCACACTGCATTTCAACAGCCCCCCGCAAGCTGGATGTAGAGACAAGGCCAAAATGAGATAACAATAAGAGAAAGAAAGCAGGTGGTAAAGCCTTAGTAAAAATATCAGCTAACTACTGAGTGGATGAAATAGGAAGAGGTTTGATGCATCCAGCTTGATAATGATCACGAACAAAAGGACAATCAAGCTCGATATGTTTTGTCCATTCATGGAAAACAGGATTTTCAACAAAATAAATGGCACTTCTGTTGTCACAAAAAATGGGAACTGGTAGCTTCACAAGTAGCTTGAGTTAAAGCTCGATACTCAGTTTCTGCTGAACTTCTAGCAACTATAGATTGTTTCTTAGATTTCCAGGAAATAAGAGCTTGGCCAAGATAAACACAGTAACCAGTCACAGATCTTCGAGAGTCTAAACAGCCTGCCCAATCCGAATCTGTGTAAACTTGCATCTTGAGAGTATTGTTAGGAGGAAAATGAATACTAAGATCAATAATTCCTTTTATGTATCTCAATATTCTATAAACAGCTTGCATTTGAAGAATAGTAGGAGCAACTAAGAATTGGCTTAATTGTTGTACAGAAAAAGAGAGATCAGGTCTGCTGTGAGTAAGATATAACAATTGACCAACAAGACTGTGATATATAGATGCATTATTAAGAAGTTCAGAATAACCTACAACATACTTCTGCTTACTGTCCAGAGGGGTTGAAACTGGTTTACAGCCAGTATATCCATGTGTTTGAAGTAAATTAAGAGCATACTTTTTCTGAGAAAGAGTGATACCCTTTTCATTTCTATGAACTTCAAAATCTAAAAAATAATGCAAATCCCCTAAATCCTTGATCTGAAACCTCTGATGCAATTGAGCTTTAATATCTGTGATGATGGTAATTGATTACTTAGCACAATGATATCACCAACATACACTAAAAGGGCAACAAACAAACCATCTTGATGTTTGAAAAATAAGCTGTAATCACCTTTTAACTGATGAAAACCAAGAGATATAAGCAATGCAGTAAGTTTTGCATTCCACTGTCTGCTGGCTTGTTTCAAGCTATATAAGGACTTATCAAGCTTGCATACTAGAGAAGAATCTGAAGAATGGAACCCTGGAGGCAACACCATATAGACATCTTCAATCAAGTCACCATGCAGAAAAGCATTATTAATATCTAACTGATGAATATGCCAATTAAACATGGCTGCAAGGGATAACATAAGTCGTATTGTAGTTATTTTAACTACTGGAGCAAAAGTATCTAGATAATCCACACCTTCTTGTTGATTATACCCTTTAGCCACCAATCTAGCTTTATACCTGTCAACAGTGCCATCTGCCTTATATTTCACTCTATACACCCATTTACAACCAATAGGCTTCTTTCCTGGAGGCAGATGAACCAAATGCCACGTCTTATTTGCCTCTAAAGCTACAATTTCTGCTTGCATAGCTGCACACCATTCCTTAGAATGCACAGCTTCAAAGTAGTGTTTTGGCTCAGAATGAATAAGAGCATTACACAAAAACATAGAGGACAGAACAGAAGATGAAAATTGATGTGGTGTAGTAAGTTTGCTTACTTTTGAACAAACATAATCAGACAGGTAAGAAGGAAGATTAACAGACCTAGTTGATCTTCTAATGGAAGGAAGAGAAGAAGAAGGATTGGATGAAAGGACTAGCATATTGTGTTCTGATATATGAGTTGAATCAGAAGAGGGTAAATCACAATTAGGTATAGAATGGGGTATAGAATAAGGAAGAGGCAAAATAGGCTTTTGTCTATCTTGAATGGATGAAAAATCAGAAATTTTAAAAGGAAAATGTGATTCTAGAAAGAAAACATTTCTTAACAGAAAAATTTCCCTTGAAAAAAAATCCAGCATGATGAAACCTTTTGTAGTCTGTGAATGACCAATGAAAATACAAGGTCTACTTCTAGGTTCAAATTTATGTCTATGAGGCAATTGAGTGTAGGCATATGCTAGACAGCCAAACACATTAAGTGCATTGTAATCTGGAAGTTTAGTGTATAATTTTTCAAAAGGAGTTTGTTGATTCAAAATAGGTGTAGGGGTGATGTTGATCAAATGCACAACATGTTTAATGCAGTATCCCCAATATCCTAGAGGGACCAGTGATTGAAACCTAAGGGCACGTCCTACATTTAAAATGTGTTGATGTTTTCTTTCAACAATTCCATTTTGCTTAGGGGGTGTAAGGACAGGATGTCTGATGTATAATTCCTTTTGACTGATAAAAGGCAGGAAGAGAAAACTCCAGACCATTATCTGATCGTATGACTTTAATATTTTTATGAAACTGTGTTTCAACATAAACAGTAAAACACTACAAGAAAACAGAGAATTAGCGAGGAAAATTAGCGAGGGAATTTTCCCTCGTTAAATCTGCGAGGGATTAGAGAGGGACATACGACAGATTGACTTTCCGTCGCTAATCCCTAGTTGATTAGCGACAGATTAGCGTTAACTATAATCCCTTTCAAATTAGCGATGGACAAAGATATCCCATTCTAATCCGTCGCTAATTTGATAGGGATTAGCGACGGATATTTTATTTTTACTTAATATTCCCGGTAAATTTTTAGCTTCGGATTTTCGATGTTACCGAAGCTATTCCCTTGCTAATTTGCGAGGGAATAGAGGTGGAATTATCCGTCGCAAATCCCAGTAGTGATTTGCGATGGATTGGAGTTTATTTAGCGAGGGATATTAAATATCACTCGCTAATCCGTCGCTGATTTTTTCCTGCACTAATCCCTCGCTAATTTCCAAGGGATTTGTGAAGGATTCTCCATTTTGTGAATACTCAAATTTTTTCCTCACGATACTTTTGTGTGTGGTAAATTTTTTTATGTAATATCCTTATGAATACTTAATTCTTTATTATTTGTTTAATTATAACTAATGTATTTACATTCAATACATATGTAATTACCATCAGTAAGTTAAGAAGTATAGATTATGATTAAATGATATGCATACATTATACCTCTGTACAAGCTCGTCATGTGTAGTATATACATAATTCATTTATCACTTTATATGCACATATACCATATATATATATATATATATATATATATTTGATGCATCAATCATATGGTTGATGTATAATTATGCCAATATGAACACACGTTTAATTACTATATCTAGTTTACGTGTATGATTGAAGTTCTATAAATTACGTTTTATTACATTTGATTATGGTAATAAATACAATTTTGAGATATGAAAACACGTCAATACTAATGTAACTTTTCATATATTAGTAAGCGTAACATGATCGATGTTAATTAAACTTAAACAAATACCATGATGATTATTTAGAATTCTTCACTGGTGAAATATTTCAAACGCTTAATCCGTAGCTAAGTGTCGATAGAAATAAATTTGTTTTCCCAATAAAATATTGAAAAAAGTGAGGAAAATCTTATATCCGTCGCTATTTAGCGACGGAAGATAACAGCGAGGGATTAGAGATGCATTAGCAAGGATACAAAACCTATAACTGCGAAAATTTTGAGCGGAATCTAAAATTCAAAAATTCCGTCGCTAATCCATTTTCTAAATAAACACAATTAGCGAGGGATCAGAAAGGGACAAAAAATGTTGAGAATGTCCCTCGCTAATCCGTCGTTGAAATGTCCATCGCAAATCGCATGCTAATTTGCGAGTGATTAGAGAGGGATTGTATTTATTTATTTTTAAACCGTCGCAAATCCCTCGCTAATAGAGAGGGATTAGCGAGGGAATTTCCGTCGCAAAGGCCGACGACTTTAACACCCCATTATCGTCTTCCCTATCGTGCTCTTCCCCATTTTCTGTCTTCTCCGACTTTACCTTCTCTGTGTTATTCCTTCCTATACTGCCGGCGACCTTACCTTCTCACTGCCTTTCCTACCACCGAAAGACCCACCGGATGAGAGCCGCATTTCTCCCACACCATCGAACAACGCCGTGGTCGACTGCCAGCCCGCGCCTCTTGGACGACTACCGCCGGTGACAGAGGAAGCTGTGGACTTCAGCAAGCTGTGGACTGCATAGGTAACGTAACATTATTCAATTATAGAGAACCATTATTCTAAAGACCCACCAGATTTGGACAGTTCAAGTCCCCTAGATTGAGGGGTTGAATTACTTGTTCGTCTTTGCTAATCAGGAGACTTGTTTTTAGAACAACTTTATTTCAACAAAAGGAAATTGCGCTATTGGGCTTCTGATATTTTTTAGGGTAGGATTTACACGATGTAGCTAATTCCTTTAATCAGTGTTTTTGGCATACTACTTTCTAGATTTTAGGAATGATATTGTTGGGGATTGCAGATGTTTAGCTATCAAACTAGATCGGTTTCTGGAATTATCATAGCCTACAGTTCTTTGTGGATGCATTACTTGGCATTCATTGATATTTTATTTTGAGGCACTTAGCTTGAAATTATAATTGCTAAGTTTATTTGGAGCTAAAAGTATGCATGGGATGATTTGTTGGTGATTTCATTGCTTTTAATATTGTCTACATAATTTTTTTTTAATATTGGAACTTTTTAATATTGTAGGTAATTTATGAAGTAAAAAAGCGATATTCTTCTTGTGATGATTGTGTGGTGAACTTGTTGGGATTGTGGTTTGAAATTGTATTTCTTATATTAGAATTGGCAATTGTGAAGGAGGGAAAGGAGTTGTTCTAGAAGTTATCTTTGGAAAAAAAAAATTGAAAATTGTGTTTTGGAGCCTACTTGAAAAAATCATTTTTTGGAAAGGTGTTTATGTTGAGTGATAAAATGTCTAGGACTAAACAAGTGAGCAAATCGAACAAACATAATAGGGCATCTTCAGCTGATGACCCTTTCTTAAAACAACCTTCTTTTCACTCCCTAACATTTTCTAATAATGAATGCATGGAGTGGTATTCCGAGAGAGCTGCAAATAAAATCATCATTGATAAAACTATCCAACCTTCTTTAGATCAATCACTTCATATAATAGATAGGTTTAGACAAGTTTGGATGGGGACCAATTCCGTAACTAAGGGGTACTTCCTCTCCTATACTTGCAAAAGAATTCTATGCTCGAAGGATAAAAAGAAAGGACATCTTAGAAAGTTTGAAACCACAGTGAAAGGACTTTTAATAAAACCGAACAGGCAACAGCTTGGAGGTGATCTTAGGAAATAAAAAAAATGGTCCATGGATAGAAATTGATCACCCTGGTAAAACTATTATTTCTAATATAAATTCGAATTTTCACGCTTCTTGTCATGAATTGGGTTTGAACTTTAGAACTTCGAAAAATGGTTCTTTATTTCTTTCTAATAATGATCTTGCTCCTCACTTGAGGGTTATTGTACATCTTCTGTGCTCTAATGATCTTGCTCCTCACTTGAGGGTTATTGTATGGTTCAATTATTACCATACTAATTACGTATACAAATTTCTGATAAAATCTATGATGTCATTACATAGATGATGTTCCAAAGCATGAAAAGACATGAATATGTGGTAGTGCATTTGTAATGGCATTTCATGGAATAAAAGCTGGAATAAAATTTCATGGATTGTCCTCCATTATACGTACTCTATTTTGATGTGTCAAAACACTAGCTTCTTGGTTGATCTTTCGAAAAGAAAATGAAAAAAACTATTATGAAATTCAAAGTGTACAAGGATATGCCATTACTAGCTTAATTTGATTTTCATCTCAGGTGTTCTCTTACAAATTGGTAAAGAGCATTGTTGTAGAAATAATGGAGTATTGTCAAGCTATTAGATACTCTGACATAAATTATTTTAGGTTGTTTGGCCTTAGCATTGCTCATGATTTGTAATTTGTACTATAGTAACCATATGTTTCAAAAACTATGTTACACTTATAATTTGTACTATAGTAACCTTATGCTATTGTTACTCACAAGTTAAACCTTTAGTTCTTCATTGATTTGCCCAGACGGACGAGCTTTTCTTAGGTAAGAAAATAATTGGTAGGCATATTTAGAATCCCGTGAGTGATGGGTGATCATTCCCCGTGAGTGATGGGTGATCATTCCCCGTGGGTGATGGGTGATTACCCCTAAATTTAGTATTGTATATTAAATGTTTTGAGATTATTTGTGTTTTGTGAATTGTTTACAATGAAGGGAAACTCTGTCAATTTTTTACAATGAATGTTGTGTGAATTGTGGTGGCTTTGTGCCTGGAAAATGTTCAACTTATAGGGGAAACTCTGTCAAAATTTTTTTTTTAAAATCACAACATTCCTGATGGGCAAAACAACCATTTTTTCATGCTTAATTTTTCTTAGATTGTTTCTATGCTTTCTTCAATAAAACCTACCATATCTAAGTCTTCCAAATCCTCTTTTCCCCCCTTGGTTCTTGGTAAACCTAGAATGAATTCCATAGAAATGTTTAACCATAGTACATTAAGGGTAGGCAACGGAGTGTATAGACCATGTGGTAATGCTTTGGACTTGGCCTTTCTATAAGTGATGCATGAACTATAATGTTTTTCAACATATCCTTTCATTTTTGGCCAATAAAAATGTTCTTGCAAGATGGCTAATGTTTTTGAAAATTCAAAATGTCCAATTAATCCTTCACCATGAGCTTCCCTCACTAGCAACTCTCTCAATGATCCCTTAGGTATGCACAATTGACCTTCCCTAAACAAAAACCCATCATGCCTGTAGAACTTATTGAATGCACATTTTTTTACAAGTAAGATAGATTTCACTAAACTCTTCATCCTTAGCATACAAATCTTTAAGTAGCTCAAAACCAAGCAATTATGCATCTAAGGAATTTAAAAGCACATACTTGTCATATAATGCAACAGTGACCACATTGTCCTTACCTTTCTTGTATTTCATCACATAAGGAAAATGTCCTATATACTCCATCCACTTTGGCATGTCTTTTGTCAGTTTTTATTGACCTTTGAGATGCTTCAATGTTTTATTACCAGTATCTATTATGAATTCCCTAGGTAAAAAATAATATTGTCAATGGTGCAATGTTCTCACTAAAGCATATAACTCTTTATCATAAGTGGTGTAATTTAAAGCAGCTCCCGACAATTTCTCACTACCAAGCATTTTTTATCCCGAGTGAGTACATTACCTATTCCCACTCCACTACCATCATTTTTAACTTTAAAGGCTTTATCAAAGTTAGGCAAGGATAGTAACGGGGCTTCACTCAATTTTTGTTTCAATGCATTGAAAGCTTCTTCCTATCCCTCTTCCCATCTAAACCCAACATTTTCTTTACAAATTGTGTCAATGGAGCTGCAATTGTACTAAAATTCCTGATTAATCTCTTATAAAAATTAGCCTTCCTATAAAAACTTCTTACCTCAGTCATAGTTTTAGGTGTTACCCACTCTTGGATTGTTGTAATCTTTTCTTCATCACTTTCTATCCCTTTAGAACTCACAACAAATCCAAGAAAGGTTTCTTTCCAAATAAAATGAACATTTGTCAAAGTTAGCATACAACCTTGCTCTCCTATGTGTAACAAGAACACATTTAAGATTATGAAAATGATCCTTATATGTCTTGCTATAAATTAAAATGTCATCAACATACACCACAACAAAATTTTCAATGAAATCCCTTAACACATAATGCATTAACCTCATAAATGTATTAGGTGTATTTGATAGTCCAAATGGCATTACGAGCCATTCGTATAAACCCTATTTCATTTTAAATACAGTTTTTCATTCATCACCACCCTCAATCCTAATTTGTTGATATCCTGGTTTTAAATCAATCTTGGAAAACACACAAAAACAATGCAATTCATCAAATAAATCATCAAGTCTAGGGATTGGCTAACGATAATTTACCGTTATGTTATTTATAGCCCCGCAATCAACACACATTCTCCATGAACCATCTTTCTTGGGCATCAACATCATCGAAACTACACACGGACTTATGCTCTCTTGGACATGGCCTTTCTTGAGCAACTCCCCCACCTACTTTTGTAGTTCTTTAGCTTCTTCAGGGTTGCATCTATAAGCTAGCTTGTTTGGAATAACTCGCACCTGGGATGAAATTAATTTGATGCTCAATCCCACGAATTGGTGGCAATCCTCCCGGCACTTCTTTAGGAAACACGTCCTGGAATTCTTCAACTAACCCCGCAATTTCACATGGAAAAGAAAGAGTAGTTTCCTCAATTGTCAAATAAATGCCTTTGCAAAATAAAAGAAATACAAATTTTTTAACTTTAATTGCATCTTCTACCTCACTTTCTTTTGCAAAGAAATTTACTCGTTTCTTATCTCTTCTCTCTTGCTTTTCTTTCCTCTTTCTTTGGGATTCTCTTGTTTTTGTCTCTCAATTCTCTCATTTCTCTCCTTCTCTCGCTCTTTCTTTTCCCTTATTTTTCTCATTCTCTTGTACTCTTTTTTTTTTCTTTTTTTTTCTTTCTCTCTCATAATTTTTTGATCTTTACTCACTTCACTCGGAGTTATTAGAGCCATACATAAAACAAAATTTTCATTCAAGCACATATATAATATATGCTTAATTTCAAGAAATACTTATCCTTAACATGAAAAATATGATCTAAATTATGAGCATGTCACTCCGAGAAAAACACTTGTACGAAAATAATGCTTATTTTAAATAACGGTTTTATTACGCATAGTATTTGTGCGAAGCATTTTATGAGTATTATGATTATGGAATGGAGCCATGCATTAAGTATATAAAACAAATACAAATTCATGCATGAAATTTTTTTCGCAAATCATGGCATGAGTTTTTTAAGTAATGGCTCCAAATATTATAATTTTGATGAATTATGAGAATTAAATTATTGCTTCTCAAATAATTGTGGTCTTGTGTAGAATACTTTATTTTCTTTGTGGTTTTGTATAGAATACTTTATTATTCAATAATTTTTTACAATGAATGTTGTGTGAATTGTGGTGGCCTTGCGCCTGGAAAACGTTCAACTTATAGGAGAAACTCTATCAATTTTTTTTTTAAATCACAAATTGAGGTGGCATGCCAAGATATTCTTATTGATTCTTACCTAGTGTAAAACCATATGTTCTTTTCACTGTGAAGTTGGTCTATGCATGATGAGCCACATTTTCTTCTTTCTTTATTTTCTTTTCCTTTCTTTCTTTATCTCCATAATTCGTAGTGAGTAAACTAGGGTCCTCGACCATCACAATCTACCATCGTTCTTCATTCGAATTATACACGTACTAATAAGCTACATGGTTATGGCCTAAATGTAGATAGATGATCGTGGTTGGATGTATAGAAGACACGTACTGGGGATTAAAGGAATTACATCCGAGTTTGAACAAGGGGTCAAGCGATTCATCGCATATTGTTTGTCAACTGGTCCAGACCTCGGTTATAAGGTGTCCGTGTGGAAAGTGTAAAAACAAGGCGTACCTTTCCCCGTATGAAGTGGAGCCGCACTTGTACAGTATTTGGGTTTGTTGCTAATTACCGAAGATGGACTAGTCATGGTGAGGGTATTAATCCGTCGCCATCTACATCAATAACCGGCACTTGTACGACTGCAGTCGAGTCAAGCTCTAATAATCCGTATCGAGATATGGTGATTGATGCAATTGGACATCAATTTCCAAGTGGACCTTCATCATCGGAGAATATTGAGGAACCACCAAACCCGGATGCGCAGAAATTTTATGACATGCTGGGAGCTTCAGAAACTCCGCTATGGGATGGATGCAAGAATCACAGTACGTTATCAGTTGTTTCTCGGCTTTTGAATATTAAATCGGAGAACAACGTGTCGGAGAAATGCTTTAATCAGATGATGCAATTGATGAAGGAGGTATTACCAAGTAGTAATAAGCTCCCGGATGACTTCTATCAAACAAAGAAGTTGGTATCTGGTCTAGGGCTACCTGTTCAGAAGATAGATGTCTGCCCAAATGGATGCATGCTCTACTGGAAGGACGACAGTGCTAGGAGGGACTGCAAATTCTGTGGCCATGGCAGATATCTGACGAAAAGGAAAGTAGGAAAGGACAAACAACAAAAAGACGTTCCTTTCAAGAAAATGTATTACTTCCCATTAACACCCGGATCGCAGAGACTATTTGCATCCTCCACAACAGCGGAGCACATGAGATGGCATGCAGAGAGTCAACCGGAAGAGGACGTTATGAGCCATCCACGCGATGGTGAAGCTTGGAAACACTTCGACCGTAGTCATCCTGAATTTGCAGCTGAAGTTCGTAATGTGCGTCTTGGGTTATGCACAGATGGATTTTCACCATTTGGAATGTCGGGTAAACAATACTCTTGTTGGCCTGTTATTGTTACTCCATATAATTTACCTCCGTCGATGTGCATGAGGGATCCATTTATGTTTTTGACCGTCATTGTCCCGGGCCCTAGGAATCCGAAGCATAAAATTGATGTCTATCTACAACCTTTGGTAGATGAATTAAGGATGATGTGGATTAGTGGAGTCTCTACATATGATATTTCAAAGAAACAGAACTTCGTCTCACGAGCAAGCACTTCTTTGGACAATAAACGACTTCCCGGCATATGGGATGCTAAGTGGTTGGAGCACAACTGGTAGATTAGCATGTCCGTATTGCATGGAGCAGACAAAATCATTTCACTTGCAAAATGGAGGTAAACATTCCTGGTTTGATCGCCACCGGCGCTTCTTGCCTTTAGATCATCCATACAGGAGAGATGCTAGGTCTTTCAGAAGGATAAAGGTCGCGAGACAAGACACCCCGTACAGCCGCGCTTCCGGAGATGGTATGTGGGATAGAGTGTGCCATTTACCAAAAATAACCGAGACAACTTGTGGAGCTTGGTAGGGATGATGGCAGAGGCATCTACCATAATTGGGCGAAAAGGAGTATCTTTTGGGATTTGCCGTATTGGAGAACACACTTAATCCGTCATAACATAGATGTGATGCACAATGAAAAAAATGTGTTCGATAATGTCTTCAACACGATCATGAATGTAAAGGGGAAAACAAAGGATAATGTGAAGGCGCGACGTGATCTCGTTGGTATATTGTGATAGACCTGAATTACACATGATTGGCTTGGGTGACGGGAGGACATTAATGCCAAAGGCTAAATACTCTGTTACACCCGAACAAAAGAGACTTCTACTAGAGTGGGTTAGAGATTTGCGACTTCCGGATGGATATGCTTCGAATTTAAGCAGGTGTGTTGATTTGAATGAGCTGAAAATGTCGTGTATGAAAAGCCATGACTCGCCATGTTTTTATGGAAAGATTGCTTCCAACTGCATTTAAAGAATTACTCCCGGTGTCAATTTGGAACGTTTTAGCAGAAGTCAGTCTCTTTTATCGTGACTTATGTTCGCCTAAACTTTCCACAACCCATATGAAGCAACTGGAAGATAATATTATCATACTCATGTGTAAGTTGGAGAAGATCTTCCCACCCAACTTCTTTGACGTGATGAAGCACCTTATGGTCCACCTTCCATATGAGGCCAGGGTTGGTGGCCCTGTTCAATATAGATGGATGTATCCATTCGAGCGGTAAAATATTGTGTATTATTATATCTATATATACATCTACTATGTGAATCAGTTATAACTGTAAAAAATGCTTTAGGTTCTTATATCGTTTGAAGACCAAAGTTAAAAATAAGGCGAGAGTGGAGGGATCAATTTGCAATGCTTACTTAGTTGAAGAGGCATATACATTCTTCTCCTATTATTTTGAGCCGCATGTGCAGACTCGACATACTGCTATGGCTAGGAATGATGAGGGCATTCATGATACAAACTCAAGTGACATTGTGTGTTCTATATGCGCCGTTCCAGGGAGGGTTTTGAGAAGTATTCAGAATAGGTATCTTACCCCGAATGAATTTAAAGCTGCCACAAATTACATATACCTAAACTGTGAAGAAGTTCAACCATACATTACGTAAGTATATTGCTATTGCCTTATATTGCTAGATTTTATACGACAATACTTTGAACGAGTATCCTTAATTATGTGTTTGTTTTGGTCGTTTTAGGAAATTCAAAAATGACTTGCAGTTGTATGAGCCGAGTATAACAGATCCTGAAGTGGATAGGAGAATAGAGTCGGAGTTTGCAGGATGGTTTAGGACTTATGTGAGTTGAACACATACAAAATGAGACTTAGGAATAAATTACATTGATATCGAAGGTGCATTAACGCTTTGTTCTTTGCTAGGTTCATGATCCACATAATCAAGTGACTGAACAACACTTAAAAAGCTTGGCCTGGGGACCTTCGAGACAAGTGAAATTCTTCCATGGCTACTTCATAAATGGTTTTAGGTTCCATACACATGATCGGTCAGTCGGAAAAAAAAAAAAAATTAACAGCGGAGTTTGTGTTAAAGGCGACGGAGATAGTGCCTTAGATTATTATGGAGTGCTGAAGGAGATTGTCGAACTTCAGTTCCCTGGAACTCCTTGTTTAAAAGTTGTCCTATTCAAGTGTGATTAGTTTGATCCAACGCTAAATCGGGGGGTTAAAATTCATCCTTACTACAAACTTGTTGATGTCAACTGCAAGAGGAATTACCCAAAATATGACCCCTTTGTGTTAGCTCAACAAGCAACCCAAATGTATTTCCTATCCTACCCGGGGAGCAAAAGACCAAAATCTGATTGGGTAGCTGTTTGTAAAATGAAAGCTCGGCATGTTATTGATGCACCCGTTGTCGAGGCACCATATCAGGAGGAAGTAGATAATGCACAGGCAATCAATGTACGTGTTGAGGATGACAACTTTGGAAGATTAGCAGATGAGTCTAGTATTGGAGATACAATCGATTTTATAGATTCGGGTTTAATGATAGAGGAAGCACAACCGAACAACGAAAACGATGCCGAGGAAGAAGAATGGGAGACAGGATCCTCTACAAACGACGATGTGGAAGGCTACTCATCCGATGATGACAGAAATCCATAGACTAGGTTCAAGTTTAACTAAAGTATAGATACAAATTAGTAGTTCTGCTATCGTTACATTACAAGCATTTTACTTTGCTTTATACTTTTAAATTTGTTATCTTTTTCTTCTCCCAAGATATGACAATTTTTATGTATTTAAATAATTCCAGATACATATGGCTTCCGATACCTCACCCAACGATCGGTCAGCGACTCGTGAGTCCTCGAGGGCGGATGAGACACCGTCCCCGAGCATCGCCCCACGTATACCTGCTCCACAGCCATTGCCTCCGGAAGAGGCCCGATCAGAGCAGGCCCCTACCCCGATCCTAGGTTCTTCAGGGTCCACAGCTGGCGCTCCATCTACTGAGGACACGCGACTGTTGATTGAGCCAGTTGGTGACTCGTAAGTCGGCTACATAATTACTTATTATAAGTTTTTCTAAATTTTCAAAATTATAACTTGTCTAATATTACAAGATCTATTTTCTTGGAACAAGTTCACACATTCGGTTCGATGTGTGAGGGAGATTGTTGAGATTTGTAAGCGACACTACACTGGAGCCTATGCTACCTTCTCATAGGTTCCGACTGAGGTTCAGAACATGTGGTTCGATCTTTGGAGTGTAAGTTCGATTTGTAATTATTACTTGTAGTCTTTTTATTATTTTTAATATGTTTTCTTATTTGTAATTACTTGTAACGGCTACTTTGATTTTGTAGGCTTTCTTCTATTGGCGCCCTGAGCATGCCGCACAGATCCGGGCTAATTGGGAGAAGAAGTGTAAGGCTAGACTTTTGGATGCATTGTCCAAGGCTCGGAAGAAGCATAGGGGTAGCTGCCCCAAGTGGATTTCCCCAGACCATTAGGCTACTCTATCGGAGCATTGGGGGTCCGATAGGTGGCAGCGTATCTCTTCCGCTGCTAAGCGGAACAGATCTACTGGTCAGGTGTCCCACACAGGAGGATCTATTTCTTTTCCTGAGCATGAGGAGCGGATGGTAAGTGTAAAATTTTTTACTGTTCGGTATATCCGCTATTTCACATTTAATTCATAAAAGCTAACATCTAGTCATTTTTTGTTACAATGATAGCGGAGACAGTTAGGTCCTGATTTTAGCTACGTCGACCTCTTCAGACGCACCCATACGTTCCAGGACGGGCCGAGGAAGGGCCAATATGTCAGTGATCGATCGCGCCACACGCTGGTAAGAATACACAATCTTACATGTTTTTAAGTTTAATATTATTCATATTTTAATCGCTAATTTTAAATATTTTATGCGTGTTTCCTTGCCCCAAATTCAATAGGATAGTATCACTGCTATTATTGAGCGTCACGCGCAGTCGGGTTCCGCGACTGATTCTACGAGCACGGTCGCGGCGACTCGGGTGCCCGACGAGAAGGCCCTGTTCGTCGAGGTGGATGATAGAGCGTCCAAGAAGGGATGCGTATATGGATTGGGCTCCGAGTCTGCAAGGGTGAGGCGGAGGTTACAGCAGCCAGCTTCATCTGAGGTATCGACTTCTTCTACCTCGTTGGATGTGAGCCAGCTACAGAGAGAGTTACACACTGAGAGGAGGAGGCGGGAGAGAGTTGAGCATCAGGTATAGGTATATCGGAGCCACAGCCAGAGCTTGACTGAGTATCTGACGCTTATGTCTCAGAATTTGAATCTTCCTCCGTCACCGCCGATGCCAGCTGTTCAGGAGGACGATGTTGAGGATGAGGAGGACTTCGTCATCAGTCCTCCAGATTCACATCCAGATCATCAGTCAGGCCCTTCCGATCCACCCCCACCCCCTCCGTTGGCTCCAGCATCCACACCGATTCCTGCTTCGTAGTTAGGATATATATACTACATTTTTATGTATTATTCATATGTTTTCATCATTATATTTATTTAGGATTTTTAGACAACATTTTTATGTATTATTCACATTTGTCATTATTATATCTATTAATAATGACTATTTGGTGGTTTTTTTTAATTCAATTAAATTTTGCATTAGGTAAAATGAATTTTCTTGACTTACAGGGCATTTTTTAAACATTTTTAAAAATATTTAAAAATTATAAATTACTAGCGAGGGATTAGCGAGAGGCTAAGAAAATTAAATTGAGGATCCGTCGCTAATCCCTCGCAAATTACCTTGGGATTAGCGACGGATCAATTAAAACGTAATAGGAAAGAAATATTCCGTCGCTAATTCCTCGCAAATTAGCGTGGGATTAGCGACAGACATTTAAATCAAAACATTAGTAAGAAATTTTCCGTCGCTAATCCCTCGCAAATTAGCGGGGGATTAGCGACGGAAACCTTAAATCGGAACATTAAATAGAAAATATTCCGTCTCTAATCCCTCGCAAATTAGCTTGGGATTAGCAACGGACAATTTATATCAAAACAATAAAAAGAAAATATCCGTCGCTAATCCCTCGCAAATTAGCTTGTCATTAGCGACGGAAATTTTCAACTTTTTATTAATTAATAAAATATTCCGTCGTTGATCCCTTTCTAAATAGAAAGGGATTACCGACGGAAAATAAGAATCCCTCGCAGATCCGTTTCAAAAATCCATTGCCGAAGTCGTTGACTGCTTGAAAATTACCTCGCTAATCCGTCACAAATTTTTGCCTCTGCGAGGAGGAAATTAGCGGGGGAATTTTCCCTCGCTAATTTGATTTAGCGACGGATTAGCAAGAGAAATGCCCCTCACTAATTCTCTGTTTTCTTGTAGTGAAATTTTGGATCAAACTGTTAACTTCTGATTTTTGTTTCATCAAAAAAACCCAAGTATATCTACTAAAATCATCAACAACAGTCAAGAAGTACTTATGTCCATGAACAGTATGAACATTAAAAGGACCCCAAATATCCATATGAATAAGATCAAAACTGGAATAAGCAAAACAATGATGCAAAGGAAAAGGCAATTTGTGCTGTTTAGCCAAAGGGCAAATATGACAAAATACATCATCTGCAGGTAATGAAACAGAAGGATTTGACTTTTGAATTTCAGCTAATTGTTTATGAGAGAGATGTCCTAATCTAACATGCCATAATAGTGACGTATTACAAGAATCATCACATGAAGTTGCATTGGCTGCATTAATGACAGGAATGTGTTGAGGAGATTCAAA
The DNA here is from genome assembly GCA_026120185.1 of Voacanga thouarsii. Taxonomy (NCBI): domain Eukaryota; kingdom Viridiplantae; phylum Streptophyta; class Magnoliopsida; order Gentianales; family Apocynaceae; genus Voacanga; species Voacanga thouarsii. Next base: position 269,486 of record JANUWF010001001.1, read on the forward strand.
ATGATAAAGTCCATTCAGCTGATCCAATCATCAGTCCATGATGTGGATCCTGAAGCAAACAAAAATGAGGTTTGAAAGTTATAACACAATTCAGTTGCTGAATTAGTTTGCTAACAGAAACTATATTGAAAGCAAACATGGGAATGTGAAGAACATTGTTTAATACAATGGAAGGACTCAATTGCACCTTTCCTATATGAGAAACCTTAACCATTTCTCCAGTTGGAAGCTTGACAGAAATGTGTTGTACTGATTGATATTCAATAAAATATCCTAAGTAAGTGCAAATATGGTCTGTAGCACTTGAAGATCTAAGTAGATGTATATATACCTGTATTTTGTGCATGATTTGAAGGATTTGAGAAATTTGCTGAAAGAGTACTAGCTTGGTTAATGGAAGCAGTGTGCTCAACTGCAGCATTAGGCTTGATACTTGAAGACAAATGTTGTGATTGAATAAGATTCAAGAGATGTTGGTATTGGTCTTGTGTAATAAAGTTTGAAGTGTGCTGTGAATATGCAGAAATGCTAGAACAACCTGCATTGGAATTTGCAGCTGGAGAAACATCTGAGAAATCACCATTATTAGTGATGGCATTAACCTGAGGAATAAAACTCATTCCTCCCTGATTTCTGCCTTTATTTTTATATCCAACAGGAAAACCATGTTTTCTATAACATCTGTCAACAGTATGCCCTTATAATCCACAAAAGATGCATTGCAATTTTCTACTTTGTCCATTTCCCTTCCTGTAATTTTGATTACTAGTACTGTTAAAACTTCTGCTACTGATAGGGCCACTAGTTTGATTCATAGTTGCATCAAAACCAACATTATTTCTTCCATTGGTATTACCATTCGTATTCATGACATAATCAGTCCTTGATCGATTTCCAGAGGATACATATGAATCATTAAAACCATTTCTAGTAGCAAAAACTTGTGGACTAGCTGCAGCAGTTGTATTTGAGTGTGCAGCATTGTAGTTTAATGTCCGTTCATGTGTTGATGCCATAGAAAAAGCTTGATTCACAGTAGGAAAAGGCTGAGTTAATAATACCTGAGATTTGATTCCATTGAACTCATCTCTTAGCCTTTTTATGAATCTAATAATGAAATTAGCATCATTTGCAGCCTTTACCTCAAGTAATGCAGGACATCTACATCTTGGATCACAAGAACAAATTGGAAGCGGCCGTAAATTCAACAATTCTTCCCATAATGTTTTCAGATTAGTGTAGTACTCATTGACAGTTGAAGATCCTTGTTTGAGATTATAGATGTCTTCTTGCAGATCTGAGATTCTGAAAGAATCTCCTTGAGAGAGTCATTCACACAAATCTTCCCATACTTCATAAGCCGTGTCAATCCATATGACACTTTGAGCTATTGATGCTGAAACTAAATTTAAAATCCAAGACAATACCATATTGTTGCACTGCTCCCAAACTCCATAATTGTTGTCTGCACGATTTGGTGCTTTGATTACTCCATTAACAAAGCTCAATTTGTTTTTAGAAATCAAAACCATCCGCATAGCTCGGCACCACTGATGATAATTCTGGTCATTCAAAGAAGGTTGAACAAGTATTAATGAAGGAGTTTCACTCGGATGTAGATAATAAGGGCTAAAAACATTTGGATTTGCCATGAAATTCGAATGAATCAAAATAAAAAAACGATGATATCTCGAATCAATTCATCTTTTACTGGATGGAGAATGCTCTAATACATGAAGAAAATGAAATACCAGAGACAACAATACTCAAATGATGAACAGTATAGTTATGTAGAAAGGAAGCTCTGAGTTTTTCATTGATTGCAAAGAGAAAAATTTACACAATTTATACAATGCTATGCGGATCTTAAAGGAGATTACATCAGAATGAATGAAGCCAAGATAAATACATTTACAGCTGTAACTAACTTCTAACTTCTATACTCCCTATCTGCTTCTAACAGATTAACCAGGATCAAACAGCTGCATTGCTGAGTTGGACATTGCTGATGTGTCTGCTATGTTGGCTGCTGAAGTGGCACACTGCATTTCATCAGAAGGTATTGCGATCTCCTTCGTTTTTGCAATAACTGATGGTGGCAACTTTATGCGAAGATCTGAGGGTTCAGAATGCAACGGAACATATATTGCTTTCTTGATGTCATGAACCAGTTCAGCCTTGCTGTCAAACAGGTTGGTGGAGTTGTAAAGCATGTAAAACGCTTTCATGCAAGAGAGATGGAGTTGTTTGATTGATTTTGGTGTTTGATCATTCTGGCTAATATCCATTTAAGCAAGCTCAAGAAAATCTGTCTTCTTTTCGTCCAAAATACGTTTCGCATAACCAATTGAATCATCCAGATGAGCCTCAGGATTTTCCTTCAGGTGCAGCGACACAAGGTTCATTTTCCCATCTGTTTGTTCCTTCTGAAAGTACAATCAAGATAAAATTTTTTAGCTCATTATGGAATAAATGAATTAACTGGAGAAGATACTGAAGCATAATAGATAATTTTACTTGATAGCTTTGAGTGTCATTCAACAAACGAGCTGCTGTCATGAGCAATTTGGTGATCTTTGCATATTCTGCGGGCTTGAGCTTTTGGTTTAGAGAGCTTTGATCCAAGAAACAAGAAGCTGGAAGAACCACCGTGTGCATCGCAATGGAGATCATTCCGGTGTCTAGATATTCATCTGTGGATGGTAGGTAGCCTGAGTCACTCCATGTTCTTTCAACAATCCACGAGGCAAATGTTTCCTTCCACTAAAATTGAAGATTTGTATTACCCATATAACACGTTTTAAAGAATGATAATGAGAACTGAAAAAAATATATATAACACGTTCGTAGAAAATCTCACTATTTCTCTCAGTTCTGTCAAAATTTTCCTTCCATGTATCTGTTGGCACTTTGCTGCTGTTTGTGTTACGAAATCATCGAGGGCATTGAAGATGGTCTTACCATGACCAGATAGATTATTGCCATCCCATCTGCTAGGATATAGACCACCCCAAAGAAGTTTCAAATTTGGAAGAGCTCATTGCAAATAAGTCCCTATATGAAACCCGAATTATATATGTTGATTTTCTCTTTGTGGAAAAGAAATTAGCAATTTAATTACACTTCTGTAAACTGAAAACATATATATATGAGTGTATTTTAATAATGTGTTGCGGGTTTGGCATAAGTACCTCTGAACGGCCTCAGTCATGAATTTCAACTCACTTACCGACCTTCCATGTCATAAAATCATCAGCAACAGTGATAATTATTGCACTCTTTGCCACAAGAAACCTGACGACGGAATCGTGGGGCAGGCAAGAGCTTGCTGAAACTGCAAAGTACAAGTATGCAGTTTTCTCTCGTCCAAATCCAATTTCACTCTACCCAGTTTTGTTGGACCATCTGCATCCGTGGTGCAAAAAGACATGATTTAGACCCCCGGCACTTGCCCAGCGTGCAACGACTTTGAGGCCATAAATTTTAGTATAAAGTATAAACATGTCCTGTTGGACCCAAGTTGCAGTCTATTTCTCAGTCAATTTATCAATCAGGGGACTTTTGACGTTAAAGAAGGTTATATGTTACTAAATTTTTACACTCTCTTTTAATAAAATTGATCTATTTACTATTTTAAATTATCTTAAAAAATTTAACATTTTTCTTAAAAAAAAAATTTTAATATATAATTTATTATAAAATAATCAATATACTTTACATATATTATTTTTATATATTTAAATTTTAGTATAAAATATAAACACGACATGTTGGACCAAGTTGCATATCAATCTATTTCTCAGTCAATTAATCAATCATGCAGGTGACTTTTGACATTAACGAAGATTATATGCTACCAAATTTCTATTCTCTCTCAATAAAATTAACCTACTTACTATTTTGAATTATCTTAAAAAATTTAACACTTTCAAGAAAATTTTTACTACATAATTTATTATAAAATAATCAATATACTTCACATATATTATTTTTCTATATCTAAATTTGACATAAAGTATTATAAAACCTACGTATTTCTTATTTTATCATATTATATTATTATTATATTTTAATTTTTACTTTTATATAAAAAATCATATCAAATCAATCACTATCAATTTTAAGAGAGGGGAGAGTACTATTTTAGGGAGAGGTACCATATAAAAACACACATAGGTCTGCCGACTACTATAGAGCTCGCCCATATTTAATTTGGTATAAAGCTGCAAGTTTTGGTGCAGATAAGGTTCTGGGCAAGCAATTAGATTTAATCTTTCTCTCTTTTCAAAACTTTCAACAGCTACGTTTTTTTTTTTTTTTTTTCTTTGGTAGATTTTCAAGAGTTACGTTAGTTGAGTTAATTACTATAGCATATAATCTTGGCACCTTGTTAGTTCCTCCAATTCCTTGGCGTAGATTGACTGCCGGAACTCGTAGTTCTTGGAAGCAACTTGCATCAACTTCTCGTTATGTAGACAGGATAACCTAATGCACGTTATTCGTAAGTGATCAACCTTAGAGTTTTAGTTTTACATTTACAAGCAGAAGAAAAATCGGGTTAATACCTGTAGAAGGATGCCTTTCCAATCCATAGAGGACTGGTTTTTATTTTCTTCAATCTACATTCTGTGATCAAGATGATCCAGTCGAGTAATCCAAGGAAGCGACAAATCGTGCTTAATCTATATGTGAAAAATATCATGGAAACATATTGTCAGTTCAACCTCTGATGAAACGGCCAAAAAGCATCATGACTGGTTGAAACAACAAGAAAAATATATGTAAAATGTCGTTGAAACAAAAATGCCCTAACATATGATTGATGTTACGTGGTCAGAGATATGATATGAGTGGTTGTAGTCAAATTGGTATTTATGAGTGTGTGAAAGAAAAAATGACACAACGATGCTTTAAAATCTCGCAAATTTGTTTCTCTGATTTACAAATACAAATATATAGTTTCTCCAAGTTGTCAATTATTCTGCCTTAGTCGCTCGATACGGTTGCAGTAAAGAGAAGGATTTACCACTTTGTAAAGCCCTGAGAAAACCACAAAATCATCAGCTCTGCTTTTCAAAGACATTGATTTCTCAAGCAATTTCCTGCAGAACGATTGGGCCTCGTCCATTTCATGCTCCCCCATAAACCTAAGGTCCGTTGCTCTATAGATTGCATATAGCACACTGGTTAGATGTTCACTGTTTTGTTCCATGTAATCCAGAGTATCTACTTGGCAAAGAAACCAACAAAAGCGACCTGCAGATGCAAAATTTTTAGTTTAGTGAAGCGCAACAACGTCAGGAACCTATCAGTATTCTTGGACACGACATGTTAGAGTTTTAATTCGGAGATCAGACGTTTAAGTTCTTACGTGGCTTTACATCATATCCCTGCATTCTCAGAAGCCGAAATGCCATTGCGTCCTTGAATTATTTTTGCTGGTAAATTTTGTCTTTCACCTGACTGAAATCCATCATTTCTGTTGTTTCGGGTTTTCAGTCAAAATCAATTCATGATCATCTAGAAATAATTGCTGAGATAAAATCCATATAATTATTCCTGCTTACAGCAACGTAAGAGTTAATACCTGTAAATTTGATTCAGAATCTGTTCAATCTCTTCACCAAAATGTTCAGCCAGTCCTAATCTTTGTATATGATCAACCATGCAGAGGTTTATTAACTCTTCGTCCATAGGATACGTTGTTGGCACTGCATGCAGTTTAGACAAATTCAATGCAAATACTAACATATTGTGGTCTTTGGAGAAAAAGAAAGGATAAAAAACGCTCTGACCTCCATTGGGACATCTTTCGACGACAGATTTGAGGTATTTCAAGCACTGGAGATTTCCAGTAGCCATATATGCACATGCTGTGGCAGACGGCGACTGAAATAATGAACCATCTTCGCTTAAGTGCTTCATTATGTCCTCTTCAACGACATGATATGCAGGTGACAAGCTCCCTAGATGAGATAACAGTGGACTGCAGTATTGCCAGTCGTCAAAGAAATTCTCTCTGCCAGTTTTTACTTGTTAGCCAACGTTGCCAAACTGATATCTAAGCAACTGAGCAGTAGTTTGGATAAATTAATTTATTAAGGTTCTGGAATCTGATCTCCTAAGATTACTGAATATATATATCTAATTAAAGTTTAGTTATAATTTTGAAATGGAGAAAGTGTCTCGTCTAATGCAAGTACTTAAAAGGCATTACGTTTCAACAATTTGCTGCCTCCTGCAGAAAATATCCGACAACATACTGGTTGATCCTTGAGGGAAAACGACGTCAAGACATGCTCCTTGTGCAAGTTCAATCACTGCAGGAAAAGCAATGAGGAACCAACGCGGAAGATGATGATAATTCATTTTGAGTATAATCTCCGCTTTTGCATAAATGAAGTCTAAGCCTGCCAAAAGAGTAAGAACCCCAGTGCATAAACAAAGTGAGAAAAGTTCAATCCTCGATGGAAAAAGAAAAACTGTGATATGCATGACAAGTATGGAGTTTTGCCATATGGGCGTGCTGTCTTCCAAAGACTCTAGGGTTCTTTTGGTTAGAAGTTAATGTTGGACCATATCTGGTCCAATATTAGGGAATACGAACTTAATTCCGTCATAGGGATGAAAAAAATCTCGAGCACTGCATTAGTTTCTACCTTTTCTGATGTTTTGTTCTCCCACGTTCCATCTTCTGAGGGCTACCATGCAAGAAAGAGTTGCAGGAAGAGTATCAATGGTAGGCAAACCTTCCCTGTATTGTTCTCCCCAGAACCCTCCTTCTTTTTGGTTGTTGAGTACCCAAGCCAAGCAACTATTGAACATGGGTTGGTTACATTTTTCCATGTCGGGAATCATGGCTAATCGGGCTGTTTCATATGCAGACGGCGAGATAATGTGTACACAGGATCTTGACCTGAGAACAGTTCTTTCTTAACTTGGGCGACTACAGATTGCAGGGAAGATAGTGAGGACTCCATAGATAATATTGCACAATAATCAATAGAAGGCTATAAACAATGGCTGAACCGGTGACAATCATCTGTGGAGAGCCTATTTATACCGGAAATTCTTACATGAACAGTAAATTTGTAAATTACGTGTATTGAGAAATTATATTATATAATTTTTATTATATAAAATATAATATTTCAATACATATGATTTACACAGACCAAATTCATACTAAAATTTTCGTATTTATAGTAGAATTTCTTACATAGACCATAAATATGTAAATCACATATATTAAGAAATTGTACGGTAGAATTTTTATTACATGAAATATAACCCTTCAATATATATTATTCACGTAAACCGAATTTATATTAGAATTTTCGTATTTATAAAGAGAATCTATGCTGGTAACGGAGGAGTTTTTTTTTGGGAGGGGGAGTGGGGGAGGTGGGGCACATAGGGCGTAGCTAGCTATGTACTTTTGAATTTTCCAAAACTGAGCATTGCCGAAATAACGTGGATTGGTCCGCTAATGGAAGCATATTTCTATTCTTTCGAGTCGCAGGTACACATACCTGTCCTGACAAGGATGGCAATGGGTTAGGGATTAGAAATTCTGATCCCACCCGTACAATCTTGCATATTTCCTATTTCTCTATTCTCAGCCCGTCTCTGTTATGGAACAAGGCGGGAATCTCCGCCTTCAATTCATTGGGAACAAAATAATCTTTGATCCAGGCCCCGCAGGGAAGTCGAAAAAATATATAAAGATGTTTTTTAAAAAATTTTTTTACCTCCGATATATTTTTATTCAAAAATTTTTAATCATTTTGAAAATTTTTATTATAGTTTCCAATAGTTCACGTATTTATCATATCACTAAATTAGTAAGAGTAAAATTAATAATTGATAATTTTTTCTTTTTTTCTATTTTATTTATTTTATATACATATATAATTTAAATATAATTTATATAGTGTGTGTGTATATATATATATATATATATATATAATCTACTTATATATACATATAATATATAATATAAAATATATGTAGAGTGGGCTGGGAGGGAATCATGCATTCCCCATCCTCGGCCCACTCTCGGTTGGCGGATCGAGGAATGAAGCCCGTCCCCTACTCCATCCCTATCTCCATTTAAATCGAGAAATCACCTACCCAACCGAGCCAGGTCGAATCCCCAATTTACGCGAGAAAATTGCCATCCCTATGTGCTGCCCATTCTACAAAGCAGATTTTGAATGTCATTCATGGTCTCAATTTCTTCCCCAAAAAAAAAAAAAAAATTTAATGGTCATGATTTTTTAAATACGGGAATTTATTTGACTTACTTTTACATTTTTAAATAAATTTGTTTTTTCATATAAAATTCTCTTTTGTGACTTATACATATACATTCGTGACTCCAGTAAATAAATTTATAAGATAATTTAGAATTGCTAAATTATGTAATCTCAAATTCAATTTGAAAATTTTATGAAGTTAATTTTCATTAAATTTTATGGTTTAGAGTTTAAGATTTAAGCTTTTTGGTTTTGGGAGGATTCCAATTCAATGGAAAAAGAAATCTTCAATGCTTTTGCATGCCCATTCTACCTTTGTTATTCTAGTTATCTCTTGGGAAATTCTTGCACTACAAGAAAAATGCATAGTAGTGACAAAATGAATTCCTAGCTAAAGACCAATTTTTCCTTGCTAAAAGTCTTTGGCAAGAAAAATAGTTTTGTCGCCCAATCCTCGCCAAAACACCGTCGCCAAATACTCTGGGTGACAAAAACTGTTCATTTGCCGCTAATAAGCTAGCTTTCAATGAGAAAAATGTCTTCCTCACTATAGTTGAAGCTTTCATCAAGAAAAAATTTTGTGACAGAAGGTGAAAAATTTTGGTCGCCAAAGACACAATTTTGTCGCAATAGCCCTATGTTATCGAAGAGAAAGTATTATCCGCGAGGAAAATTTTTCTAACTAAAGAGCAAACTTTTGTAGCAATGAAAATTATCAGCGATGAATTAAATTCCTTTAGTGAGAAATAGCTTTGTCGCGAAAGCCAAACCGCCCGTGGATTGGAAGAACTGGTCTTGTCGAGCCTCGCAAAAGCTATTTGTCATTGGCTAGGAACATTTCGCTAGGAAATATTTGTCATAGAAGGCTTCAAATTCGTCCCCCAATTTTCCTCGCGAAAATCATTGGCATGCTAATCTTCCTCACTAAAACCATTTATTTTGCTTAGCTATTTGGCTAGGAAATTTTTGTCAAGAAAATTCCTCGCCAAAGATCATTTGCAAGGAACACTACATTGTAGGAAAATTTGCATTTTACAGTAGCCAAAAACCATCACAAATGGGTTTTGCGACGGTTTTGTCCGTAGCTAAAATGCATTGCTATTTGTGACGGCAAAGAGAAACCATCGCTAGTTGTGACGGTTTTTTTTAGCAATAGATTTGTGATGATCATTTAATTAACAACAATAAAATTAAGTTTACAATTTTAACGATGACTATTTAATTAATGATATTATAATTAAGTTTAAAATTATGTTTGCAACAGCAAGCTAGCGACAGTTTTATGACAAATTTTAAATTTTTTCAAAATTAATTATTAAAATTTTATTTTTTAAAAAATTAATTATTAAATTTGCAACAGTTGTCGAATTTTAAAAATTTTAATTATTAAATCGACCTTGGCAGCCCCGCCATGGCCTAACCCCAAGTCGGCCCCAATCGGAACCGATCCAATAGGCCATCGCAATCCTCCTCGCAAATAATTATTGAAATTGTTGTTGGACACGGGGTTCGAACCCGCATCTTTATTATGAGAGAGCATGTGTTCCACCACTAGGTTATGTGAATTCTTGTACTTATTTTTTACTTTATCTTAATTATATACTATATTATATTATATAGAATATTAATAAATTCTTTTAATTAATAAAATATATTATATTATATATCATATATATAATATATATTTAAATATATTCCACTTAATAATGTCTTTTCGCCCATTTTACAATTCAATTAAATAAAGTAAAAACTCACATCCAAACTTTAGATATAAGATATATTATAGTACATATCTATACTATATATAAAAAATTTTTTAGATACATAATATGTACTTATAATATATATATATATATATATATATATATATTTACATATTAATATATATACATATATTAATATAGCATATTTAAATTATATATACATAGATATAAATATGTTAATATATTTTTTAATATATTAATAAACACACACACACACACACACACACACATACATACATACATACATACATACATACATACATACATACATACATACATACATACATACATACATACATACATACATACATACATACATACATATATACATACATACATACATACATACATACATTCATACATACATACATACAAATTAATATATACACATACATATATACATTTTATTTATGTTAATATATACAGATATATATATATATATATATATATATTTACATAATAATATATATACATTTATATACATATATACTTAATAATATCATATTTATATTATATATATAAATATTTCAATTTAACAATATTTTTTTGCGCATTTTACTATTTCAACACATATTATATATATATATATATATATATATATATATATAGATATATAATCAAATTTTAAAATTTTTTACAGATTTATTTTTAGATTAGTGATGGATTTGTGAAGGATTAGGGTTTCATTAGGGTTGCAAAAGCCGTCACAAAACCGTCGCTAATTGCGACAGATTTGCAAGGGATTAGGATTTTATTAGGGTATGAAACCCTAATCCCTCGCAAATAATGAAACCCTAATCCCTCGCAAATCCGTCGTAATTAGCGACGGCTTTTACAAGTTATCCCTAAACCGTCGTTAATTTGTGAGGATTTTGTGACGGTTATTTGGAAAATTCTAAAAAAAATAAATTTATTATCAAATCATCGCAAATCCATCGCAATTAGTGAAGGTTTTGCGACGACTTTTACAATTCGTCGCTGAATCGTTGCTAATTAGTGAAGGTTTTGCGATAATTTTTTTAAAATTTTAAAAAATTAAATTTATTATCGAGCCGTCACAAATCCATCGCAATTAGCGGGGGTTTTGCGATGGCTTGTAAAGCCATCGCTAAACCGTCACTAATTTGCGAGAGTTTTGCAACGGTTCTTTTGAAAATCTTAAAAAAATTAAATTTATTATCGAGCCGTCGCAAATCCATCGCAATTAGTAAGGGTTTTGCGATGGCTTGTAAAAGCCGCCACTGAACCATCACTAATTTGCTAGGATTTTATGATGGTTCTTTTGAAAATCTTAAAAAAATTAAATTTATTATCGAGTCATCGTAAATCCGTTGCAATTAACGAGGGTTTTGCGATGGTTCTTTTCAAAATCTTTAAAAAAAATTAAAATTATTATCTAGTCGTCGCAATTAGCGAAGGTTTTGCGATGGCTTTTACAAGCCGTCGCTAAACCATCGCTAATTTACGAGGGTTTTGCGATGACTTTTTTAATTATTTAGTGCTGAGTATAATTACCAAAAGTCGTCACTAATTTGCGAGAGTTTTGTGACGGTTTCTTTGAAAATCTTAAAAAATTAAATTTATTATCGAACCGTCACAAATCTATCACAGTTAGTGAGGGTTTTGCGATGACTTTTTAATTATTTAGTTTTAATATATAATTACAAAATTTCGTTGCCTAATTCGTCGCAATTTGTGAGTGTTTTGCAATGATTTCTTTGAAAATTTTGAAAAAAAAAATTAAATTTATTATCGAGACGTCACAAATCCGTTACAATTTGTAAGGGTTTTGCGATGGTTTTTTTATTTACTTAGTTTAAATTTATAATTACAAAATTCTATCGAAAACCTATCGCAATTAGTGATGGTTTTGTGATGGTTTCTTTGAAAATTCTAAAAAAAATTAAATTTATGATGGAGCCGTCGCAAATCTGTCACAATTTGCGAGGGTTTTGCAATGGTAACGTTTTTTTTTTAATTATTTAGCGTTAATGTATAATTACAAAATTCCGTCGCTAAACCATCGCTAATTTGCGAGGGTTTTACCACGGTTCTTTTGAGTTCGTCGCAATTAGTGAGGGGTTTGCGATTGCTGTCACTGTCCCATCGCAAATTCTCAGAACTAGTGACGGTCATGCAGCCGTCGCAAATCATAATTTTTCCCGTAGTACTACCTCTTTCAACTAGGAAAATATTGTCACGGAAAGCTTAAATCCTCGCGAATTTTTTGAAACTTCCTAGCCAAAACCATTTATTTCCTCGCCAAAGAATTAGGTCTGAAAATTTTGTCACCAAAGATATAAATTTCCTCGAACCCCATTTTGGTTGGGAAACATTGCTTTGGCCAGGGAACCAAGTCTGCTGCGGCTTTGCATAAGCCAGCCAAGCCTCATTTCCTCGCCAAATGCCCCATTTGGTGAGGAAATTTTTGTCGCAATTTTTTGTTAAACTTCTTCGCCAAAAAACCATTTTTCCTAGCAAAGGATTAGGTTTTGGCTAGGAAATTTTTTCACCAAAGGCATAAATTTCCTAGCTAAAACCCCCTTTTCGCGAGGAATTTTGGTGAGGAAATGTTTCTTTGCGAGAACAAGCAATTGGCCTCAATTCCTATTTAGCAAGGAAATTGTTTGCGAAACTTTCTCGCCAAAGACCATTTTTTCTAGCGAAAGGCTTAGGCTTAGGCTTTGGCTAGGAAATTTTTGTCATCGAAGGCTTAAACTTCCTAGCCAAAGAGACGAGCTTTGCAAGGAATGTATTGACTTGGCTAGGAAAATTTTGTCATGCTTAAACTTCTAGCCAAAGAGATGAGCTTTGGCGAGGAATGTATTGACTTGGCTAAGAAAATTTTGTCACAGAAAGCCATCGTCATTTTTTTCTATTTCCTCATGAAAAACCAATTTGTTCCTCGCTAAAGGTTAAGGTTTTGTCACGGAAGGCTTAAAATGATATTTGACGATGACGTTTTTCTCAATGTTTTTGTTAAACTTCCTCGCCATTAAGATTAAATTTCCTCACCAATCTTTATGGCAATAAATTAAATTCATTAAGAATTCCCATGGCAACAAAACTTCAATCACAAAATTAAAAAAATATATATATAACAATTTATTCATCACAATTTATTTATTAGAATTACAATTGGTCAAATAATATAAAAAAATTACATAACAAAAACCAATAACCCAAAACTTTAATCTGCTTCTTCCCTTCATTTGCATTCTTTACTTTCTTTCAGTTTTGTTTGCATTCTTTACTTCCCTTCACTTATCTTTGTAGCCAATATTTTTCCTGAAAATGTAATACAAACACAACAAACTATATTACAAAATATATTATATTATGATATGGTAGGCAAACTTCAAACACCAAAAGAACAAGAAAAAAGTAGCTCCATAAGTGGTAAGCTAAGTGTTTTCCATACAAGAAAATATGATAATGTGGCTAGAGAATTTAGTATTGAGAAGGATATAGTAAGTGTTTTGAAAGATATATAATTGAACTTAAAGTTTTAGCTTTAGAAAATATGAAAAACTTAAAATATGAAAAACTGCCTTGCATGATTTAAAAAACCTCTATCCAGGATCATAGAAGTCCGAAAGTGCAATATTAGCATAGCCTAGACAATAATAACATGGCATCAGCATCACAAAGCAATTTTGTTAAAACAAATTAATCCCTCAAATATGAGTGAAAGTGAAAAAAATAAAAATAAGAGGCACTGCCACATAATCAACAAAACATTTAGTAACTTTTAAACCAATTTAAACTCTACTTTCCCCATTCTTATTAAGCTCCTTAATTGCTATTTTATAAAAATAAAAGAAAATTCCATCTGGAAATACAAAATAAAAAGTACGAAAATAGGCTAGAAAGAAAACAAACAAATTTGAATAATTAGGATGGACAAAAATGACAAAAAGTTCTAGATAAAATAAAAACTTCAAACCCATATGCACTCTTAAAATTTACTTGGAGACATACACTATACTACTAAACACACACATATATTTAACAAACTATATGCAGTGATTCATGATATTATGTACAAAATCTTTTACAAAATAACCATGAATTCACAAAGCAACTATGAATTGGCAACTAAACATAGAAAATATAATAAATGTCAAAATAAAATTAGTGAAATTTTCTAAAACCTAAAATAATTGCAAATCCTTATAATTTCTTCACTTTTCGTTTCCTTTTACAGATCAAAACTAATTACAGAGAGAAACCAAAACTCATTCATACATTCTACTTAGCTTTGTGATTAAGGTTAGATAATGAAAGCTACTATAAAATGCCATATTATGAAATCGCTTTAAAAAAAAAAATGGAAATCAGAGGTAGAAGGCATGATGAACAAATAAGATTGAAGAATTTGAACACAGAATTTGGATCCGCAAAGGCCAAAGTTAGGGAATATTCTCAAAACAAAAAAAAAATCAAGAAAATGGACTGTAAAAGGAAGGGAATTTGTAAAACACACTTTCCGGATAAACCAATTACCCTGATTTGCCCTCGCAAGTCTTTCTTACATTTTGGGGAGAGCAGAGCATGCAACAAAATTGAGCAATGGATCTTAGAAGAATTCCACTTTGAAGCATGACTCTTTCGATTTATGCGCTGGCATGGCATTTGAGTTGCCTCCCTTCCTCTTTCAATCGCAAGAATCGACGCAGATAGATCCGTTGCCCCTGCTTCTGCCTCATGGCGACAACCCCCACATGGAGGGGAGAAAGATTGATTCCCAGTGAAAAGAAGATTAAAGGAAAGGCTAGGGGAATGGTGAGAGTAACCTCAAAAGATTGATTCCCTGTGGGTCTGTACGTCTGGTTGGTTTTATGTTGAAGTTGAAGACAAGAAAGTTGGGAGCTGCCAAAGCCTTTTTATAGGTCTGAGAAGAAAAAGGATAGAAGACTCTGTTAAATAGTAAATCAAAATTTCAATAATTTTTTTGGGGCGACAATGGCGGCAACGAAAATAAAATGGAAGGAAGGGCAGCAAAATTTGGGACGAATTTTTTGGACGTTATTAATAATTTAGTTTTGTATTAATACTTTTAAGCTTCTCGAATCCAAAATGACATTTTGATATATATATATATATATATAATATAATATAATATAATATAATATAAACTGGTGGAATAGGGTATTAAATGGATTAGAGTAATGAAAGCACTATTATTTTATCTAATGGACGTTGAGGATATGTAAGGAATATGTTCTTAGCTTGAATACAAAAGGAATTGTGAATGCGTGGCATTTTGGTAATAATAATAAGATGAAGTATCAGTTGAATTCAATTGAGCTTTTGAATACTAAAAAATAGTTCAATATTTAAAATTTTGATTTTAGAATAAAAAAATAAGAAAAAAAATTAATCAAATGGATTTTTAGATTCATCCAAGTTTTTAAAAAAAAATTCCTCGGTCTAGTTAGATACTATGTGTGTGTGTGTATGTGTGCGTGTGTGTTAGAAATGGACTTAATAATCTACAAACAAAACTCATTTGAAATCACTTGTATTTTTATGTAAGTGTAAACAAGTCGAGTCAAACTGAGCCTAAGGATTTTGAGCTCAGTTGGTTTATTATATTGAACATGTTTGAGTTTATTATTTCTAGTTTGCATTTTTTTTTTAAACTCGTTCACTTATTCTTTTCCAAATTTTGAATTTTGTTCATATTCAACTTGTTTAAATCAACGAGTGGGTTTAAATATTTCGAACTATTCAATTAGCATTTTTTTTTGAAAATACAAGAAAAATAAATTTCTAAAATATAATATTAAATTTGATATATTAAAATTGTATTATACTTATTATACATATATTATATGTTAAAATTATATAATTTTAGTATTATATTGTTCTCGACATTTAAACATATTCCCAAATAAGCTCTTATTCATGCGATTATTAAACAAGTCTAAATTCTTATTTGAGTTGACCTTGATTGTTAAATAAACGAGCATTGTTTGACAATCAAAGCTTATTTAAGCTTATTTGTTTAATAATCAATTCTAAGTCAAATAAGAATATTAACTCGATTAATATATATTCAAACTAACATGAGCTTATTCATTAATAAAATAATTAATATAGTACATCATATAATAAATATATTTGTCCTAAGAATGTCAAATATAAAAGGTATTTATTTTATATTAATTATATATAGTATATACTAAACAAATAGTATTATTAAATTTTAAAAAAATATAAAATGAATAATGTTAGTGACTTTCAATAAGATAAATTTATTATGAATAAATTATATAGTTGCACAATCAAAATTATAAATTTAAAATCTATTATTTCTTGTTTAATTACACCTTTTTTACCATTACCTCAAGTCAAATAATTAAAGTAATATGTATGTCTTCATGTTTGTTTATTCGTGTGAAATAGATCTGTAATTGGTAGTCTGCTAATTAGTGTTTAATTTCCAAACAATGTTAATACTTGTGCGATTAATAATAAAGTATTATTTTTTGAAAATTATTAACTTAAATGTAAAAAAAAAAAAAACTATAATGGCTAGTTTGGAAGTTGGAGAGAGAATATTAAAGAAGAGAAATATTAATTAAGATATACAAGAAAAGAAAAGAGATAAAATATAAAAATTGAAGATAAAATATATAAGAATATATATATATATATATATATATATATATATATAATTTTGAAGCATTTAGGAAAAGTAGTTTTATTTTTTCTTCACAAATTTAAAAAAAAATTATATTTTAAAATTAATAGTGGTATTGAATAATTAAAAATTATTGTATTGATTTTTTGGTAATTTTTTTTACTATGCTTATGTAGTTATTGAATTATTTTAATTTATTATTTTTGATGTAAAAATTATTAATGCTTAGCCCACTTGAAATCTCAAATAGATTATTTGAACTTGTTGGGGAAAATAAAAAAATTTAGATATATTTAATATATTAATAATTAGGCAAAATGTAGTTTGAATTTTTTTTCTTTACAGATTTTAAAAATTTGTATACTGTTTATATTTTTTCATTTTGCTTGAACTAAAGGTCTATAGTACAAGTAAAATGAAAGTATATTTTTTTTCTTATCTTGAAAATTTAATTCTTGCCTAAAAACTCCAATAGGGGTAAATATTTAGGTTAAGTTTTTTTTTTCCCCCAATTTTCAATTGCAAAATTGTTATTGTGGTGGTCTTGTTCACGTGGGAAAAGAACATACTCAAACATATGCATTAATCCTGAGATCAAGTTTTAGTATACCATAAACCAACATTCAAGTGTATCTCAAGAACCCGAAAAATAAGAATCATAAGTAAGGGCAGCCCACAACGCTTACTTTTAAATTTAGAACTTGTGGATAACTAATGACAGGAAACAACTGCGGAACTTAGAAAAGTTTTACATTCAATGGTTAACCTAAGTGTATATCTCAAGTCCCTACAGATGAAAAATGAGTTGAAAAGAATTTGTGAGTCCAATGCATCATTGCTCATGAAGCATGTTAAGATTGCATGAATAAGTTATTAGGTTGTTTCTAAAGCACGTATAGAAATGGCTCCAAATAGCAAAATTTAGGCTCAAAATCAATAGTAGCAGTACTTTTCATCCAGTAAATATGCATTTTACCTGTTGAATATTTAAATACAATATACCTGCAAGACCACCATAACATTTCTAAGATTTTTGTTTAGCCTGCATTAGCAAAAAGAATACAGAGTCTTCCAACAATTCCAAAGTCCCCCTTAAAATGCCAAAGAGTTCCATAGTTATTCAGAAGTATCAACTTAAAATTGTCCAAGATGCTGCAAGTTAAACATATGCATTCTCCTACCCCACCCACCATATACAAAAATATGGTCAATGTTTCATATATAACTACATCAAACTACAATACAACCACCAATTGGTCTCACAATTTGTACAAAAGCAAACCATTGGTCAAATAATACTCTCCTTTGTCAAACATCACCAAACTATATACCCCAACAAATATGGATCGTGGTAACCTTTAATAGAAGCAAACAATGTCATATATTTGATATTTCAAATATATCAAACTCAAAAGTCTTTCATAAAGAATATACTTCTGGTAAACTCAATGTACATTTTAGCTTATCAGTAATAATCCACATACTTATATTTGTTCCAACTAAGAAGAATGCCAAACTAGCTATCTCAAGCATATACTCACGTCTGCTCCAACTTATTGGAACATAAACTGTTATTGTTAAATTCTTAAGATTTCATTACACGCATAACACATCATCTACACACTTAACAAAACATGTACATTAGCAAACTAACCTAATATTCACCATTTTCTCTCGGTTGAACACCACCAAATACAATATACCTGCAAGCCCACTAATTTACGAGCTTTTGTTTAGTTTGCATTAGCAAAAATAATACAAGCATCAACATTCTCATTAAATCAGAGCTTAAAAAAAATCAAAAGTCCGCCAACAATGCTAATGAAGTTTGCTAATTGTCGGGGGACTTATGATTTGCTCAATAGTTCTAATATTTTCCCAGAACAAATGCTTCACTAACTCCCATGGTCCCCTACCCCACCTACCATATACAAAAGCCTGCACATCATACTAACAATTCAACCACCTATTGGTTTCAAAACCTTTATAGTAGCTTGAGCCTCAAAATATTCACCATTTTGCTCCCAACAACTGAAATACCAAGTAATCACCATTTGCTTCGAGTTGAACATCACCAAAAATATCCCAACATATGGGCAAAAGGTAACCTAAAGTAGAAGTAAATAATGTCAGATACTTGATATCACAAAAGCCTTTTACTCAAAAGTCATTCATAAAGAACCTACCATTGGAAATTTAAGGTAATAAAATCAACTTGCTCACTGATTTTGAAAATACCCATCTATATTTCATCCTTTCTGAATCTACATATCCATTTTAGATTATGAGACATAATCATGTACTCATATTTATTCTGTCATCTAATCCAACTTAAGCAATATATAAATTACGTCAACATAACCATTCTAATTACCTTACGAAATCTATCAATTGATTTTTAAATGTAACATACTATCTCAGGGACATACTCACAATAGGAAAATAGGTAGGAATCTGCTCTAATATACAGAAATCGATAGAGTAATAACATATGTATTGTAGATGTTCTGACCATATAAACATGCAACCTTGCAGCAAGCTTAGGACAACTATGGCCCAACATGTTTCATAAGCTAATCAACCTTTGCTTGTCGTAATTCCATCAGAGACCGTTGGTTGTCCAATTGTTCTTATTGTTTATCAATCTTTGCTTGTTCAGCCTCCAACTGGGAGCTTTGATTTTCGAGTAATTGGTCTGAGTATCTAGTTGGATTCTTTAAGCTTCAATTT
Organism: Voacanga thouarsii; assembly: GCA_026120185.1. Classification (NCBI taxonomy): domain Eukaryota; kingdom Viridiplantae; phylum Streptophyta; class Magnoliopsida; order Gentianales; family Apocynaceae; genus Voacanga; species Voacanga thouarsii. The sequence continues at coordinate 288,886 of JANUWF010001001.1, forward strand.
CAGCTTTTTGAGCTTCAATTTATTCTATTTGAGCTTCATGGTCTGCTGGACATTAGTCAACGATGATTCAGATTCATAAACAGAATTCCTTTCGCGCTTCTTAGGTTTTAGCCCACTCCCACGACCAAGGATGTAAGCACACATTTTTCCAAAGACATCCTCACATATTTCTTCCTCATTTCTTGTCTCACTATCTTCATTCACAGTTTTATTTTTCTTTTGCATCATTTGTTGCTAGACAAAAAATCAGAAAGGTTAACTCTATTTTTTATGTAGGCAGCTAGAAAATCATGTAACTAGACTTATCTTCAAATGTCACAAAAAATAGAATAAGAGTATGTTTGTTTTCCCACTCACATGTCCTTCTTCAGCAATAGGTGAACTCCAACAACCATTCTTGTCCTTGTAAGCAATAGAAAAGGTTTTAATTGGACCACGTCTCACATTTGTCTGAGGATCTTGCTGCAATGAAAAAAAACAAGAAATTTAATGAATGGTGTCGAAGTTAAAGGAGCAGAAATAGTAAATTTCAAGTGCAAGTATTGAAACTTGAAAACAACCCATTCTCGAATTTGATAGCTTGCATTTTTTCTAACAGTTAACACTTAGATACAACAAAGCATGTGAATAGGCCCGCTAAACTTGGGAAAACTAGTGGTCCATCATCTCATATTAGCATATGAGAACTATTTGTGAAAAAGATAGGTATTCGGAATGTGGAATAAACATAGTTCACACTTGAGTTCAACTTTCACGACTGAAAATGAAATCAAAGTAATGCTAGTTCACAAGAGGTAAAGTACTAATCTAGCACACAGAGGTCAACAGTTCCAGTAAATGAACTAACAATAGTCGTTATTTTGAGAGAAAAGGAGTAAAAAAGGAAAATATATTCATTCAGGTGATTAGATAGATAACTTACACCAAATATGGTTCCACTTCTTCACAATTATTTAGAACATACCAATGAATGAGATCACGCTCATCTCATGTCAATCTAACACATCCAGGGGAGCCAAATGAATGTACATTATCTAAGAAAATAGATAATTTAGTGCTTGATTCCTCTTGCCTATCAAAATTACGAGATTTTCGATTAAATTTCGTTTCAACTCTATCAAAGTACATTGAACAAAATGTTAAACTTTCATTGACTATATATGCCTCTACAATTGACCCTTCTGGATTAGCTTTATTAGTTACTGTCCCCTCAAGACTTCCAAGGTATCTAATTCAAACTTCAAACTAGTTTTATTACAAAAGGTTGAGGGATTGAATAAGAAATTACATTTCGAATGGATACATCCACCTATCTTGGACTGGACTTCCTAACTTCACTTCAAAAAGTAAGTGAATTGCCATATGGATCATGATATCAAAAAATGCTGGAGGAAAAATCATTTCTAACTTGCAAAGTATGACAACAATGTTCTCTTAAAGCTTCTCAATAATTTCTAACTTTAATGTTCTTGAACATAATTCTTGGAAGTACTTGCCCAACTCGCACACTAGTATGTACAACTCTTTGTTCAAGAACCTACACATTCTAACAGGAAGCATTTGTTATAGAAGAACATGGCAATCATGACTTTGTAACCCCGAAATACTGTCATCCTTAATACTCACACATCTTGAAATATTTGCTGCGTAACCATCTGGATATTTCACTACTTTAAAAACTCACAAAATCCTTGCCTCTCCTTTTGAGCTAATATATAACATGCCGGAGGCTTCACAAATTTACCATTCCTAAGTTGTAAGTGCAATTCATGTCTAATATTCATATCTGCCAAGTCAAGACGAGCTTTGTAAGTGTTTTTTGATTTTGTTAGAGTTCATTAAAATTCCCATAAGACTTTCCAATAATTTTTTCTCCAAATGCAGGGTCAGTATTATGTTGTAACTTATGTGTAACCCAATATGGTAATTTAAAGAATATACTCTTCTTAGATCAATTTCGTTCTTCTGGGGTATGCTTTCTTTTCTTGATACTTGGATTTTTCCCCCCTAATTTAACATTTTTCACCACCTCCAATTGTTCTAATATTTAAGATCCAGAGAGTTCTCTTGGTTTTGGTCTTAACTCATGTTTACCATTGAACTTGCTGCCATTCTTGTGCCATTTGTGATTTTGAGGCAAAAATCTACAGTAACTTAAATACCCAATTTTACTCCTTAATGATTGAGAGCTTGTTTCATTATTACAATGTGGGCATGCTAAATTTTCTTTTGTAACCCAACTAGACAAGTCACCATAGGCAGGAAAATCACTTACTGTCCACATTAGAGCTGCATGCATTGGAAAGGATTTTTTTATTATAGCATCAAAGGTTCACACTCCGACACTCCACAAATCCCTCAACTCTTCTATTAGAGGCTTAAGATACACATTAATATTTTTTCTAGGAGATCGTGACCCAGGAATAAGTAGTGATAATTGAAAATGTGACTCTTTCTTAAAGTCCCAAGGTGGCATATTATATATTATTAATATAACGGGCCACATACTATACGAAGTGCTCATATTATTGAAAGGATTGAAACCATCACTTGACAATGCAGGACAAACATTACGAGAGTCATAAGAAAACCAAGGATAATTTTTATCAAACTCCTTCCAAGCTTCCCATCCACAAGGTACTTAAGAATCCCAGGTTCTTCAACATGCTTTTCCTTATGCCACCTCATATGTGAAACAGTTTTTTTTGGACATGAATAGCCTTTGCAGCCTAGGTGTAAATGGAAAGTACCAGAGGATCTTATGGGAATTTTTTTTCCTTTTCCGTCATCAATCTTATACCTCTGCTCTTGGCATTCTGGGCATTTATCACATTTGTCATACTCCTTCCTAAAAAGAATATAGTCATTCTTATATGCATGGGTCAATTCATAGCCTAAACTAATTTCTTTGAGAAACTTCCTTGCCTCATAGTAAGAAGATGGAACTAAATTACCATCAGGAAAAGCATCCAACAATAGTTTAAGTAGCATGGAGAATGATTTATTACTCTATCGATATAACACCTTGATGTGCAATAATTTCACTATGAAAAGCAAAATAGAATATTTTTTCTATCCTGGATACAAATTTTGGGTTGCATTCTTTAACTATAAACTAAATTGGTCTGATCCATCTTCTATGTCATCATGACTACTAAAACATTTACTTTTTGTTCCCCCCACTAAAGTCTTCATGCATGAATGTCCCCATCTGAATATCTTCTAGAATTTCAAGCATTTCATCATCACTATATTTGATGTCATTATCAAATCCTGCGTTGCTATTAGCATCATCATCATCCCCCTCTTGACATAATTCCTCACCGTGAAATCTCCAACAAATATAAGTACTTTCTATTCCCTTATTTAACAAATGATTCTTGACAATAGCTAAGCAATGCCATAACACATTTCACATACTCTGCATGGACTGCGGAACCCTTGCATTAGGGCCTTTCTTCTCTTTCACGAACTCTATAAATATGTCCACACCCTTAGTATATTGCTCAAAACATCTATCATCAATATTTATCCAACTCTTATCCATTTTGTTGTCTACAAGAGTGCTAGTGCTACACACATAAACAACAATTAGAGACTAGAGCACAACATCAATCATTGACATAGATCAACAGTTGTTTATTCTAAATTTTTATTGGAAGCAAATTCATAGCTCTTTTTGTTGGGATGTATGCTCTCTTAGACTAGGTTTCTATTGTAAAAGTCGTTTATATTAATAAAAGTTTTATTCTCAGAAATTGTTTGTAAATTTTTATTATATTTTTGTGCACAATTTCGTTTGGAAAAAACCCATTATATTTAAATAAGTGATCCATGTGAATGGTGGTCTTTCACAGTAGGGTATGGATCACGGGTTATTTACCACATAAACATTTGTTCTTAACCAATTGATGAGAATGGGAATTTCATCATATTTAGGTTATTATGTTATGAATTCCAAATGGAGAATGACTTACCTTTAGCCAGTGAGTAGTCTACTCACTTCATGACATAAGCATATTTCGAATACGTAGAATAGGATTTGTAGTAGTGGTTTCTTAAAGTACTATTTAGTAGAAACCTAGACTACTACTGCTACAGTGTGGACTAATACTCTACGACTTAAATATGAGTTGGTAGTCTGACAAAGCTGGAAGCATGTACTTTGATATGCTTTAGTTGAAGTTTTATCGTAAAACCAATATACTTGTATATTGGGTATATGTAACTAGTTAGTTAAGACAGATTTGTACAAGATAGTTTCTATACAATATCACCCCTTGTGATTGTCTAAATAAGCTAAATATCTAGGGCCCTGGGAAATATGACTTGAATGTTTGCTTTAGGGTAACTCCCTTGGAAAGCGGAAACACTCCAGAAAGTCGTGGATAATTGGACTAGAAGCCTAAGGATGGTAGATGTCATTTAGAGATGTGTTAGTACACTTCTTCCTCTCTAAATGCACGGTGATGTGTAGAGGGTATTTTAGTCATTTCACCTATAGGTCGGAGACTTTACTAACGCACCATTGTCCTTGGGGTCAATATTTTCTTATGATGATATTAGAAAATATTTAAAATGCAAAATATACAGTTATTTATATAGCAGGGGTATTTTGGTTATTTTAGTAGCAAAGGCGGTGTGTCTTTTTGGTCTTTGGAATAGCCCGTAAGTTCTAATTAATTTTGGGTTGAGGAATTGATCTCAGTTAAATAGGATTTTATTTTATTCAAGAAGTCTAATTTATTATTGAATTGGAATAAAAATAAAAAGTTGAGAGAAATTTATTATCTAGTTTAATTGGTTAATTAATTATTCAGGGCCTAGGTGAATAATTAGAAAATTAACCTGGGCTTAAACTAGATAGAAAAAGGCTTGTTTAATTATTTATTGGGTTATTTCTATAAGCTCAAAAAATAAATAATTAATTTTTAATTATTTTTTATTTATTTGAGCTCATTAATTATTTATTGGGTTATTTCTATAAGTCCAGAAAATAAATAATTAATGTTTATTATTTTGGGCTCTTTGAGTCCAAGAAAAATAATAAATATTATTTTGGTCCAATAGCTTAGACCATAGGATTTTTCTAAATACGGTTCAGAAGAGTTTAAGGCTAAGCCAAACTCACTCTATTGATAACATCCGGGGGTTTGAAATATCAAATCCTGGGGATATTGTTATCAAATATCTAATACCGTGTTTTTGTTTTTGAAAAAGATATTCACGTCTCTGTGGGAAAAAAAATAGCAGCAAGCCTTTGTTTTTTTTTTTTTTTCTCTCTGCTCTCTCTCGTGAGTTCTTCTTCTTGTTGTTCTTGATATTGCTAATCAATAGCAAAAGATCAAGAACGTTGAAACCGTTGCTCCTTACCTTTTGTTTCACTAACAAGGATTGAGGCAGTGGAATATTCTGAGATCCTGAAAGCTTTGGCGTTCATGCAAACAAGGCGAAGCAGGAGGATAGCGGGATTTCAACCGGAGGCTTCATCAAGCAGAGAAGAAGACGTTATCCCTATGGGTCAGTCGACTTCTTTACAGTCAAAGAGGCTTAAGGCGCACAGATGTATTGAATAAATGCTTCCGTAGTGTTGTGTTTCGTTATTTTTGGCCTCTGTTTTTTTTTTAGCTTCTTGCGTGCATGCCTTCCTCTGTTTCTTTTTCAATCTTCAAGTGGTATCAGAGCATGTTGATTAATTAACTTAAGGAGCATGTTAATTAATAAAAATGGAGAAGATCATTGTTTGGTGCTTAAGCCTGTGATCCTTCGCTGTTTTGATATGGGATAGATGCTTTGTGAGCTTCACAGTAGAAGCATAGGATCTCTATAATTTTTCATGTTTTCCTAGAACAATCGTGTGAACCCAATTTTGAAGGGTATAGGCAAATGTGGTTTTTGTTTGGATGAGATTCTATAATTGAAAAATGTCTAAAGAAGTCGCGGGAGAAAGCAGAAAAAATGCAGAAAAACGGAAGAAAAGTCGCACAGAAAAACGAAGAAGATGAAGCACTGTTCACAAGCCACCTGTCGAGCCGAGCTGAGTCGAGTTGCTGACTGCTTGCTGTGCCTGGAGTCGAGGGGCGGCTTGCAATGGCTCACATCGGCTTGAATTGCAATTGCTTCAAGCCGATGTGAGCCATTGCAAGTCGCCCCTCGACTCCAGGCACAGCAAGCTTGCAATTGCATGCAAATTGCAATTCAGAAAGTCGCAGGTCGTGCGGGTCGGCCAACGGACACGGGTCAGGCTGCAGGTGGGCTTCATGGGTTGAGCAAAGGGAGATCCGATGTGGCTGGTGCACCTGGCTCGCGGTGGACCATCAGGCTATGATTGATGCAGCGGGTGCACATGGACCAAGGGAATTTTTTAATATTTTTCCTTGTAATTTTCTTGCGTTTTCTTTTTCGTTTTAAGTCCCATACCAAGAGAAGTTATTATTTTTACAATAGTTAATATTCATAGAATAATTTTGCATGAAAAATAATAGTAAGGGATTTTAAGATTATATAAGACCATTAATTAATTAATTAATTAATGTGTTTAATTCTATTATTTGGGCACTTAGGTTTAAAAATAGAAAAAGTATGAAAACGTCTACTATTTTTTAGCATGCTATTTATTTTTGAATACCTATGTGGACATTTTCTCAAAGACCAAAGTCTTTGGGATTTTTTTTTTTTGACAAGAAAAACATTTTTCTCAAAATAATTGGTTGTTTAACTTGAACAAAAATTAATCTTTAGAAATTTTCTCAAAGGATTTAATCTTTGACATAGAAAATATATTGGATTTAGATATTTTTGTAAATTAAAATAGAAAGCCATTTTGTTTTATTTTTGCACAAGAAAAATTATTTTGTCAAATAAACTTAAAACCAAAGTCTCTAGAAAGTTTTAATTGAAATTTTTTTGAAATCATTAAGTTTTAACTTAAAATAAAATTAGTCATTGGAAAAGTCTCTCAAAGGATATAAACCTTGACATAGAGATTTTTATCGGTTTAGATATTTTATTTTTGAGTTAAAGGAAAACTTAATGGAAATTTTCAAAAGAATATTTTTCAAAAAACCCTTATTTTAAAAGATTAAGTGGGAGAAGGGTTCCAACAGCCCCACGACTTCCATCACGATCCACATTAGAGATCGTGGGTTCCCTCGCGTCACCCTGGGAGTGAACCCATATAGGATGAAGATACCACAAGAATTTAAATCTAATGGAATGATGTAATTAATAACCTGGGACACGTGTTATGATCGGCCAGCCCATGTTAGAAGTTATAGTGCAAGGAATGTCCATAGGAAAGGAGAAGAAACGGCCATCCCCTCGATGGAGTTATCTTCTAGATCATTACCTAGAAGGAAAATTAATTTGTGGTGGTTAACACATTTAGCTTAGGAAACTGTTAATCTTCCCAAGAAGCTATGTCAGTTCTTTTAAGAGCCAAATTAATCATATTAAAAATAATAATAATAGGGTTAACTATTATCAGTTTAATATATAGTGCACAAAATTATTTTGTTTTACACAAACTGAGAATTTTCTTTTATTTCATTTTTTTTTCCAGAAATGGTTGGTGGAGGTTCTTTCAGTCCCTTAGCCGTTATTCTCCTCGAGAATAAGCTAACGAGTCCTAACTATGTGGACTGAAAAAGGAACCTGGATATAATACTCACAGCCGAGAAGTATAAGTATATCCTCTACGAAACCTGACCTGAGATTGGGGAGGGTTCCACCGCTGAAAAGCGAGAGACTGAGAAGGCATAGAAGAAGGCCGACGAGATGGCTCGTTGTTACATGTTGGCCTCCATGTCTAATATACTCCAGTCCAAACATGAGTACATGGTCACTGCATATGACATAAGTCAATCATTAGCCACGATGTTCATGGATAAGAGCCGACCCATAAGGCAGGAGGCTCTTCGAACTATCATAAACACTAAGATGGTTGAGGGAGCATCAGTCAGAGAGAATATGCTCAAGATGATTGCTGCTTTCAAGGAGGCAGAAATCTTAGGGGTTGTTATTGACCGCGAGAGCTAAGTGGACATGGTTCTCGAATCTCTACCGAGTTCCTTTACTCAATTCAAGTTGAATTACAATATGAATAAGTTAAACATGGGTTTAACTAAGTTGATGAAGGAACTCCAGATGGCAGAGAAGGTCATGAAGCCACATCTAAGGCTATGATTGCTAAGGCTTCATTTTCTAGAACTGAGCCCAAGCCCAGAAAGTTCAAGAAGAAGAAAGGCAACGCAGCAGCTCAGCCCAAGTCCTACCCAAAAACAAACCCAAGGGTAAATGCTTCAAATATGGGAAGAAGGAACATTAGAAAGAGGAGTGTCCAGATCTTCAAAAACTAGAAAAACCACATAAGTAATGTTTTCTATCTAGAGTCTATATCAATGGTTAGATCAACTTCTACTTGGATTGTTAATTCAGGGGTCATTGATTACATCTGTAACTCCTTACAAGGGTTTAGAAAGATTAGAAGACTCCAGAAAGGCGAACATAGACTACGCATAGGAAATGTAGCACAAGTTTGGGCCCTTACAGTGGGAGAGCTGGATCTTATTTTTTATTGTAATAGAATAATGGTTTTAAAGGATATTTTATATGTACTTGGATTTTGACAAAATTTGATTTCAGTTGCGAAGGATATCTGTATCTTTCCATTTTAGTATTACTATCAGTAGAGATTGAGAAGTTATATGTACTGGGTACAGTATGAAAATCTATTCTTCTTAAACCCTATTAACAATCAATTAAATAATGCTTAGTTTGAACCTTTAACTAGGAAGAGAAAGACCAATGTCAATGACTCATATCTTTGGCATTTAAGGTTGGGTCATATCAATTTAACCAGGATTCAGAGGTTAATCTATGATGGGCCTTTGGGCTTATTGAAATTGGAAAATTGGCCTCAATGTGAATCCTGCCTAATGAGAAAGATAACCAAAAGGTCATTTACCCCAAAGGCGGATAGAGCCAAAGAGATATTGAGTCTTATTTACACTGATGTGTGTGGTCCATTGTCTATACCAGCTAGATGGGGTTTTGAGTACTTCATCACTTTCATGGATGATTGTATAAGGTTTGGTTTTGTTTATCTGATGAGATGCAAGTCTGACTCGTTTGACAAGTTCAAAGAGTTTAAGGCTGAGGTGGAGTATCAGACAGGTAAATTAATCAAGACCTTACGATCAGATCGTGGTGTGGAACACCTCCTCAGTGAATTCAAAGACTATATGGTACATCATAGAATTGTATCCCAACTCTCTGTGCCGGGGACTCCCCAACAGAATAGAGTAGCTGAGAGAAGGAATAGGACATTAATGAAAATAGTCCGAAGCATGATGTCTCATGCAACTCTCCCAGTGTCTTTTTGGGGATTTGTCCTGGAAATAGCGGCATACATTCTAAGCTTGGTGCCTTCCAAGTCAGTACCTAGGACTCCCTATGAGATGTGGATTAAGCATAAGCCAAGTTTGAATCATCTCAAGATATGGGGTTGTCCAACTTATGTATTGATCAAGGGAGACTAGTTAGAACCAATATCAGAATTATACTATTTTGTTGGGTATCCAAAAGGAACAAAGGGTGGTTACTTTTATCATTCTAAAGAACAGAAAGTACTAGTTAGTACCAATGCTAGTTACTCAGAGGATGATTAAAGTACTTCCACTAAAGGTTCAATTAGGTTGGAACTCGAGGAGAAGTTATATTCGGAATCAATTTTTTCTGACCTGATTGTGGAATAAGAAGAGGCACAGCCTTAAGAGCCTATACAAACGGAGCTTCGTCATAGTGGGAGAGTATCTAGGGTTCCAGAAAGGTGGACATGAGAGGTCTTTGACCTAGTCTTCGATAATTAGGAACAAAATCCTACTAGATACGAGAAGGCTATTGCTAATGCCGATGCAAACTTATGGCATGAAGCAACGAAAGCCAAGATTAAGTTTATGTACTTTAATTAGGTTTGGGATCTTGTAACTTCACCTGAAGGGATAAAACCCATTAGGTATAAGTGGGTGTACAAGAGGAAGAGGGGGAGTGGATGGGAAGGTGGAAACCTTTAAAGTAAAGCTTGTGGCGAAAGGGTATACTCAGAAAGAGGGCATCAATTATGAGGAAACCTTTTCCCTGGTCGCCATGCTTAAGTCCATCCGTATCCTCTTTGCTATCGCATGTCATTATGACTACGAGATATAGCAAATGGATGTTAAGGCGGCCTTTCTAAATGGCCATCTTAGCGAAGACATCTATATATCCCAATCAGAAGGTTTTATTGCTGATGGTCAGGAGCACATGATTTGCAAGCTTAAGAAGTCCATTTATGGACTTAAGCAGGCATCGCGAGTATGGAACATTTATTTTGATGAGATAGTAAAGTCTTACGGTTTTACTCAAAACGAGGATAAATCATGTGTGTACAGAAAATTTGAAGGCATAAATATGGTTTTTCTTGTACTCTATGTGGATGACATTCTACTAATTGGGAATGATGTAGGGACATTGTCATCTACAAATGTTTGGCTATCTAGTCAATTCAGAATGAAGGACTTGGGAAAAGCTAGTTACATTCTCGGGATGAAGCTTCCTAGAAATAGGAAGTAGAGAATGTTAGGATTATCCCAAGCAACATACATTAACAAGATGCTTGTCAAGTTTATCATGGACTCATGCAAGGGAGCACCAATCCCTTGTAGATATGGGTTGTCTTTCTCTTCAAAGGACTGTTCGAAGTCTCAAGAAGAAAAAGACAGGATGAGTAGAATTTCATACGCTTCAACTGTGGAAAGTCTCATGTACGCCATGCTATGATGCACTAGGCCAGATATCTGCTTTGCCATAGGCCTAGTCAGCAGATATCAGTCAAACCCTGGGAAGGTTCATTAGCAGGCTGTAAAGCATATTCTCAAGTACCTCAAGGGAATAAGAGATTATATGCTGGTTTACAAGGCTGATAACTTGGTTCCTACAGGATACACAGACTCAGACTTCCAGGCGAATAATGATGAGAGAAAATCCATTAGTGAATATGACTTCACCTTGTCTGGAGGAGCTATTTCATGGAGGAGTATCAAGCAATCTGACATTACTGACTCAACCATGGAAACTGAGTATGTGGCAACTTCGGAGGCATCCAAAGAAGTGGTCTGACTCCGGAAGTTCTTATCAGAACTTGGAGTCGTGCCACATATGGACAGGCCGATTGTGATATACTGTGATAACACTGGCGCAGTTTCACAATCTAAAGAACCCATAAACTACAAGAAGGGGAAGCACATTGAAAGGAAGTACTACCTGATCCGAAATTTCATCCAGAGATGGGAAATCGTGGTGGAACAAATCACCTTGCAGAACAATCTAGCAGATCCTTTTACCAAATCTTTGACTGAGAAAGTCTTTTGAAGACACTTAGACACCAAGGGGATGGGCACCTATGGACTTTCTTAGTCTTAGAGTGCAAGCGGGAGATTGTTAAGATGTATGCTCTCTTAAACTATGTTTCTGTTGTAAAAGCTGTTTATATTAATAAAATTTTTATTCTCAGAAATTGTTTGTAAATTTTTATTATATTTTCATGCACAATTTCGTTTGGAAAAGACCCATTGTATTTAAATAAGTAATCCATGTGAATGGTGGTCTTTCACAGTAGAGTATGGATCGCGGGTTATTTACCACATAAACATTTATTATTAACCGATTAATGAGAATGAGAATCTCATCATGTTTATGTTATTATGTTATGAATTCCAAATGGGGAATGGCTTACCTTTAACCAGTGAGTAGTCCACTCACTTCATGACATAAGCGTATTTCGAATATGTAGAATAGGACTTGTAGTAGTGGTTTTTTAAAGTACTATTTGATAGAAACCTAGACTACTACTGCTACAACGTGGACTAAAACTCTACGGCTTGAATATGAGTTGGTAGTCTGACGAAGCTAGAAGCATGTACTTTGATATGCTTTAGTTGAAGTTCTATTGTAGAACCAATATACTTATATATTGGGTATATGTAACTAGTTAGTTAAGATAGACTTGTACAAGATAGTTTCTATACAATATCGCCATCTGTAATTGTCTGAATTATCTAAATATCTAAGGCCCTGGGAACTATGACTTGAATGTTTGCTTTAGGGTAGCTCTCTTGGAAAGCGAAAATACTCCAGGAAGTCGTGGATCATTGGACTAAAAGCGTAAGGATGGTAGATGTTATTTAGAGAGGTGTTAGTACACTTCTTCCTCTCTAAATGCACAGCGATGTATAGAGGGGTATTTTAGTCTTTTTACCTATAGGTCGGAGACTTTGCTAACGCATTATTATCCTTGGGGTCAATATTTTCTTATGATAATATTAGAAAATATTTAAAATACAAAATATATAGCTATTTATATAGTAGGGGTATTTTGGTCATTTTAATAGCCAAGGCGATGTTTCTTTTTTATCATCGGAATAGCTCGTAAGTCCTAATTAATTTTGGGTTAAGGAATTGGTCTCAATTAAAGAGGATTTTATTTTATTCAGGAAGTCTAATTTATTATTAGACTGGAATAAAAATAAAAAGTTGAGAGAAATTTATTATTTAGTTTAATTGGTTAATTAATTATTCAGGGCTTAGGTCCAGTTTGAATAATTAAAAAATTAACTTGGGCTTAAACTAGATGGAAAAATGCTTGTTTAATTATTTATTGGGTTATTTCTATAAGCCGAGAAAATAAATAATTAATGTTTAATTATTTTTGATTTATTTGGGCTCATTAATTATTTATTGGGTTATTTCTATAAGTCCATAAAATAAATAATTAATGTTTATTATTTTAGGTTCTTTGGGTCCAAGAAAAATAATAAATATTATTTTGGCCCAATAGCTTGGACCATAGGGTTTTTTCAAATACAATTCAGAAGAGTTTAAGGCTAAGCCAAACTCACTCTGTTGATAATATCTGGGGGTTTGAAATATTAAATTTTGGGGATATTGTTATCAGATATCTAGTACCATGTTTTTGTTTTTGAAAAAAATATTCGCGTCTTTGTGGGAAAAAAAAAATAGTAGCAAGCCTTTGTTTGTTTGTTTGTTTGTTTGTTTTTTTTTTTTTTTTTTTTGTCTCTCTGCTCTCTCTCGTGAGTTCTTCTTCTTGTTGTTCTTGATATTGCTAATCAATAGCAAAAGATCAACAATGTTGAGACCGTTGCTCCTCACCTTTTGTTTCACCAATAAGGATTGAGGTAGTGGAATATTTTGAAATCCTGAAAGCTTTGGCGTTCATGCAAACAAGGCGAAGCTGGAGGATAGTGGGATTTCAACCGGAGGCTTCATCATGCAGAGAAGAAGAAGTTATCCTTGTGGTTCAGTCGACTTCTTCACAGCCAAAGAGGCTTAAGGCGCACAGAGGTATTGAATAAATGCTTCCATAGTGTTGTGCTTCGTTATTTTTGGCCTTTGATTTTTTTAGCTTCCTGCGTGCATGCCTTCCTCTATTTCTTTTTTAATCTTCACTTTTGTGGCAAGATTAGGCTCCATACCAATCGTTGATTAATATTGTTCTCTCACTAATTAATTGTCACCCATATTTGAAGTCAAATAAGTCAACAACTTTCATGAACATGAACTGTTAAGTTCTAATCATTAAAAGACATGGAAGATTTTAGCATTTGACAATGATAATAGTAATCACAAATAGCAAAACACTCAATAGATATGCCCATTATTCAAGACGAAAAAAAGAGAAATTAGCCTAGATTTTTGGGTCTATAAATAGAAATGTTCTTTGTTACATGTGTATGCTTTCTTTATTCAATTAATAAGAGTCACCAAGGTGTTTTTGTACTTTCTGATTATGAGATACAATCAAGGTCTGTGACGCCTTACGATTTAAAGTGTGACTTCTAGGTTTCTCCTTCTTCTCTTGGTGTGCACTATTATATTTCACCCTCTAAGAAAACTTTTAAAGCAATGCATCATATTGCACTTAATCTCAGAAGCTTGTTCTTCATGTGCAGATGTGCTTACAACCCATGAACAAGAGAATAGAATGGCTAAAGGGAATTTTTAGAAAAGAAATAGAGATCAACTGTTCACTTGCAGTAGATCATTTACTCCCCAAAAGTAGCTAGCAAATTGCATTAAATTTTAGGAACTTTCAAGAAACAATTTTGAAAACGATATCATAATACATGTGCTAATTTTAGAATGATGTACAAAACTAGATTATTATAAACAAGTAAACAACATGATGTAAGCTTTCTATTATATAAAAGGCTTCCAAAACAAGCAAAAGTACTTACTATATGACTCAACGCGGAAAATAATATGATAACATATCCTTCCCCCTTTTTAAATAAGTGAAAGAGTGAGTTTGGACAACATGCAATCTACCATCTCTAGTATCACAAAGCAACAGAAAAACAGGGACTCAAAGGCAGTGCAATATATTTTTGTGCTTCTACAATAGGCCCAATTTGATAAGAATATCAAATCTATGAAAATAACATGCATTACAGAGCTCCTACAAGTCAAATACAGGTACAGCTACCTTAATCAGTTACATTCAAGACATTCAACAATCATTAGCATACATACATAAATATATTCCCTTAGAGGGAAGTGATGGTGTATTCATATAATCCCAATGCATTAATTAATGGGACTATATCTAAGTTAACAAAATTTCTTAATGGAAAGTCAAGTGCACAAAGCTTGTTTCATCATTTCTCAAGCACGTGAAAATTATACATAAAAGTTCAAAAGATGCTCAACAGTAGCTCGGAAAATAGAGAAAAATATTTACTCGAATTAATTTACAACAACTCGTCAAACTAAGGTAAGTCACTCAAACACAACATAAGAAAACAAAAAACTTCATCTTATATGACAGTGGATTCACGATTCTTCAGAGAAAGGTAAACCACATCAATTAAGAAGAGACTTAAATCAATCACATTAATCAATACCATAAGGCTATTATTCTAAGTTCCCATGTCAAATCAATAAAAATAAAAATTCAACAAAAAAACTTATAGCATTCCAAAAATTGTCAATTTCCTAGATTTGAAAAATTCTTCTTCTAATTGTTTAAACAAAAGTTTGTATCTATTATATGTATTTCTATCATATGTATAATTCTTCAACATTTAGCATGTAAAACATTCTCAACTAGAGGGAGAAGCAAATAATGAACTTCATACAGACAGGTCTTGAGGGATAATGAAATCTTTATAAGAGAAAGGAATATAAACAAGAAAAAAGCAAGGCACGGAAATTTGTGGAGAGATGTGCTACCAAGTAGAAATCCACATATTCTTAAGATAGGAATTTATTATGATTATCATATTTAAAGAATGAAAAGTCATGTAATAAATCTTTCTCAAACAAATTTTGAACCAGTAAGATACTTATGAGTAGTAGTGAAGGCTTAAGCGAGTGCAAAGGTAGTCTTTCAATGCTAACAGACTGTGACAATTGGATTTAGACCTAATTGATGAGTAATATATTTAACCACAGTCCTCATACCACAACTTGCACAGAGACTTAGGATAATCATTTAACGGCAACAGATATACACCAACTAAAAATGATAACGCAAAAATGTAATATGAGGAAGTCAAACCATAAAGACAAGAACTCAGAAAACTAATCTTGAATAGAAATTAGCACATGTTAGTTTGTCACATAACTGAAGAAAATAGATCTTAATATTTCAAAAAAAGAGTTCACCATTAAAATTTAGAAAGTGGATTGCTATCAATGGAACCTACCTTCAAATGAAGGGTTGAAGGGACTGTTGATAATATGTTTTTACAATGTTTCTAACTGTCTTAATATTGCATACTGCTAATATAGGGATTCGCATAGGAATTCCTTTGATCACAGGAATTCGAGCCGCCAACGTGGATATTTCTTTGTTCTCATATTTGTAAGCTTGTGGATAAGTCTTTACGTAGTTTGATATCTAACGGTAGAGCCCAAAAGGAAGACAAACAATACCACAAAAGGGCATACACATCAATAGAAGAGATAATGTGTGATCTCTCCTTAGAAACAAATTGAAGGCTAATCCTTTGGATGAATCCCAAACTCTTATGAGAATGGAAAATAACTATTCCTAGAACTTATGGTGAACTTTTTGTTTAAAGTATAGGTCAGTGGTTGTAATTTAATTTTGGCAAGAAGAATGCTTGAGTTAGGCTTTGTTTGGTTCACGGAAGGGGAGGGGGAGAGAGAAGGGGAGGGAGAAGGGCTCATTTACTTCCACACCAATGGAAGTAAATAAATTTACATTGATTATGTTTGGTACAAATGGTAGGGAAGTAAATAAGAAATACTTTTCATTGTTTGGTTCTATTGAAAAATGAAGGGAAAGGAAGAATAATTTATCAAATTTACCTTTTTACCCATGAAATACCATCCAATATATTTTAATTTTTTAAAATTAATTTGAAGCCTTTATCACTTGGTGGATCAATGCTACCAATGTTTGGAAGGCTTTATCAATGAAGCTCCTATAACAATACTTTCACGAAGGACTCGTGCGATAAGTTAGAAGGTGGTATTGACACCTAGTACTTTGAGATGTTTAAAATCTACTTTAATTTTAATGCAATTCTAAATTCTAAGTCCTTAAAGTTAAAGAGCTAGAAATTTGCAAAGTTATAGTAAAATTTTTGGAACTTGCATTTCTGGATCAATCTCACATTAGTAAATGATTTTTGTATTTTGTTGGAACTAGTAGACACTCATATGACAATTCAAACGTTCTAGTTTAAGGTTCCATGAGTAAGAAGCATATGCCTTGCAATTTTTGAATAAAGGTAAATTGTTAGATATCATAAACAAAAATGCCTTCTTGGTTGATGCAGAATTGGATTTATAGATTTTTAGTGGTTTCTTTTCCAACTCACTGTCAAGTCGTACTTGTGTTTTTGGAAGAAGAAAGTTATATACTTCACCTATCTGATAAAAGAATGTATCATAAGCCTTGTAGATTTCCCTGAACTAGAAAACATCCCTCTGGCAATAACTTTTTACGTTACTAATAAATTCTTTTCCTTTTTACTGCTCAAAAAGCTATCTTTTTTACCTTTTCTTTTTTCCTTATTTTTTAATCTGTTGACTGGATACTCAAAATATCATAGTATCATCCTAGATGAATAAAACACATTTCATACCAAAACATGGAGCTTATATCCCATAGAAAATTGGAAGTACACTAGAGATTAGGTTGTAAAAATAGTCACAGTGACTAGGTAAAACTGAGAAGAGTTTACTTGCAACCTAAGCCAAGATTTACCTTGTACTTGAAATTAATGAAAATGCTATTAAGCTTTATTTAGGATAACTTTTGCATTGCATCAGGATGTATAGAAATACCTTACGTTAATGAGGATCTACTATGAGATTTATAAAGTGTTGTGCACAGTGACTGTAAGTAAACAAACGTATCTTGTAGCATATTCCTTCTCACTCCTTTTCCTCTATTCTTTTATAGTTTAACTATTTATATGTTTTTTTCCTTCTATGGTGTCATGAGGGGCCAAAGGTTTATTATTATTGACTAAAAACCACCTCAATCATCCTTCCAGAGTACACTTTTGCCATTCTTCATCTGTCAAATAACTATTTACCTCCAATACTCCATGATCTCTAGATGAAAGAGAACATTCCCACCCTAAGCAGATTTAGAAGTTCAACTCACACCAAATTCATATTGTGCATTCCTTATTTAGAAGTACAACAATAGAAGTTTCCTAGAGTTCATTATGTAGCTTAAATCCGTAAAGCAATCAAATTGAACAATCAGAAACAAATTACAAAAATTGTAACAAAAAGAGAACAGGAAAACCATTTTTGACATGAAAATCCCATGGAGATACAGAAATAATGAAATACAATCTGACATGAAAATCCCAATAAAAACAGGGTGCAAAAACCCATATTAAATGCAACAAAATGACATTTGTGATCAATGTACAATGACTCCAAGCCATATTATAGGACCAAAATAGACTATTAAATAGGAAAATCCACACATCCATATAATAAGAAAGCCAAAAACAAAGATAAAGTTATGGCAGTGAAGAGTTAACGTTATCACCTAGCAGCAATATCCACCAAAAACATAATAGTTAACACTCAGTAGACCTAAATCACCTAAATAACAATTGCAAAATTTGGGTAACAATACTAAGCATAGTAATTGGAGAGGCAAATGCGACACAGAAGAAATAAAGAACAGAGGGCATCTCCGATGAGAGGTATACAACATGCATAGAGTGGAAGTTGAAGAATTAATAGAATGGAAGAGGGGTAATAGAATGGAAGAGTGGCCCATTCTTTCTTACCGGTCTAATGAAGAATTAATACAATTGATCTTCACATTGCACCTTGATCCGAGGGGGACTCTTCTTTGTTTCCGACGATGGAAGAGAAATGGTGGAACAGAGGGATATCGGAAGAGGGAAGAGAGGCACTAATTAACCAACCGAATTTCTCCTTTTCTCTCTAGTTGAACGAACAGAGGGATCAACTAGAAGGATATTGGAAGACGAAAGAGGGAAGTGATAAAAGAGGTATATTCTCCTAGATTGTATTCAACTATTTTTTTTATTGAATATGTTTAAAAAATAAACTAAATTGGTGACGATTATTTCCTAACTAAAACAAATAAGTCATTGGTGAGAAAACTTCTCGCCAACGAAAAAGACATTCCCCGCTACTATTTATTGGGAAATAGTTTCTCGCCATAGTATCAGCGATTTAATGACCCAATACACACTAGGGAGGAACATAAATTTTCCTAGCAAAAAGTTATCCTTTAGTGATAAAATTTTATTTCCTTGCTAAAACTTTGTCACGAATATATCTTTTTCTTGTAATGTTGTATGGACCGTAGACCTGTAGACCACATGCATTGAGGAATTGTACTGTACAATTTTTACTTCATGAAGTACAAATCTTCAATGCATGTGGACCAAGTTCGTATTAGAATTTCCAATCTTTTAGAGTTATAAAGAATTCCACTTACATGATGATAAGATGAAAATTGTTAGAAGCAGTCTTTATTAAATTATAAATTTTAAATTCAACTTATATTTTTTTGTTCTTTCAATTATCCCTCCAATATATAAAAGAAACAAATCCGTTTAAGGAAATAATCTCTTTAACTTTTCCATCTATCATTCATATATAAAAGAGATTATTGTTCGTAATACTTATGGTAACTGTCAACACGTACAATTGAGACATGTTATTGAGAAACATTTGCATTATTATTTAAAAATAAATAAATAAAAATTTATGCAATAGTAGGCCTAATAGTTGACTTTTTCTGAAAAAAAAAAGTTTAGTTGAATTAGGGAATTGGAAAATTAGTTAATTCAATCCCTTAGCTTTTATGTTTTAGAGGTTTAGGTCTCTTTTTTTTTCTCAAAATTTTAGATCCCCTAACTATTATTTTTATACGATTTTGATACTTTTTTAAGGGTTTCATTAGTCAAACCATTATTCGGCTAACGAAACTTTAATAAAAGGACAATACGACCAAAAATATTAGTTAGGAGATCTAACCAAAAAAAAAAGAAGAAGAAAAAGGATCAAAATTTTAAAATATAAAAATTAAAGGAATGAATTGGCTAATTTTCCAAGCATACCTATTAAGTATATATAAGTTTCACAAATTAATAATCTAATTGTTAGATTTTTCTACCAAAGTTTATAAAAGTAAATATATTAAATTTTAATCACATTGGATATAATTTATCATTTTATCAAAGTGTTTAAATAATGTTACATTGTGACGTTTGCTTAATTTCAAATATATCACTATCAAATTAATGATATATCTATTTATTTAACTTGTATTGTATTAAAAACTAAAAAAAGAAAAAATATTAATAAAATGATTATACTAACCATTCTATTGGATCAATTAAAAGCAAAATTAGTACATCAACGACATATATTAATTAAATTTGAGAAGTATGCATTGATTAATTTATTAGTTTTTTTATTTTTTGTTAAATAATAAATTTTTCTTAAGATTTTGTTCCAAAGTTTCTCTTAAATTCGAGATAGATTTGTATTGGATTTTTATTAATTTTCTTCTTTTTTAATTTTTCATTAAATAATAAATTTTTCTAAAGAATCTATCCCCAATTCCACTTAAAGTTGGGAATAATTTCTCTATGAATTCTTTTTGAATTTTTTATTAACTAACTATCTTTAATTGGGAATGGATCCCTCTATAAGAATTTTGCATGCCAAATCCATCCTCAATTTGGGATGGAGTTTGGAACGGATTTTTTATTAATTTATTTCAAATTTTTATTAAATAATATATATATATATATATATATATATATATATTAAGAATCTATTTC
Source organism: Voacanga thouarsii (assembly GCA_026120185.1). NCBI lineage: Eukaryota > Viridiplantae > Streptophyta > Magnoliopsida > Gentianales > Apocynaceae > Voacanga > Voacanga thouarsii. The sequence goes on from JANUWF010001001.1 coordinate 309,267, forward strand.
AAATTTATTCTAACTTTTAATTGAATATGAGATAGATTTGCAACGGATACTTTTATTACTTTATTATTTTTAAAAATAAAATTTCAAGAATTCATCTTAAATCTAATCCAAAACCCTTCCAAATTTTATTTTTAAAAATAATAAAGTAATAAAAGTATCCGTTGCAAATCTATCTCATATTCAATTAAAAGTTAGAATAAATTTGAAATAGATTCTTAATATATATATATATATATATATATATATATATACTTTATTATTTTTAAAAATAAAATTTCAAGAATTCATCTTAAATCTAATCCAAAACCCTTCCAAATTTTATTTTTAAAAATAATAAAGTAATAAAATTATCCGTTGCAAATCTATCTCATATTTCAAGAATTCATCTTAAATCTAATCCAAAACCCTTCCAAATTTGGAGGTAGATTTTTAAATTTCTTTATTATTTAAAGAAAAATTAGCCGATTTAGTCTTTTAATTTTTATTTTAAACAATTTTGGTCCTTTTTCTTTTTTTTTTCCAACTTATTAGGTCCCCTAACTATTATTTTTATGCCATTTTTGTCCTTTTATTAGGGTTACGTTATTTAGATGATGGTCTGACTAACGGAACCCTAAAAAAAGGACCAAAACCGCACAAGAATAATAGTTAGAGGACCTAAAAAATTAAAAAAAAAAAGAAAATGGACCTAATCCTCCAAAACATAAAAGTTAAGCGATTGAATCAGCTAATTTTTCTTGGGAAATTTAATCCTTAAACTTTTTTCAATTGGCAAGTTTGGCCTTTGACCTTTATTTTTAATTTTTTTTGTCCTTCTTTGTTTTTTGAATAAAATACATACTTACTCATTCCGTCCACTATGTAACGGTCAACACAAAGTCAACTTCTATTCTTAAGGACTAAATTTATCAATCGAAAAAAAAATTAGGGACTAAATCTGCCAATTTACCTCTATATATATATATATATATATATATATATATATTGGTAATAGATTATAAATGGAATATAAAATCTACTCTTTGTCCTCCCCCCCCCCAAAAAAAGTATCCTAATTTCTTTTTTTGTTTGTTCAAAAATAACTATTCATTTTTTGAATGTAGATCGTATTTAATTTTTAAAAAAAAATTTACTCCAGCACTAATTTCTCATCAATTAATTAATATTACAACTACAAATAATAAATTAATTTTAACCAAGAACGAAAACACATTCTTTTATAAAAAAGTTAAAAGTCTACTTAATTATTCTCTACTTAATTAAGAGAGAGATGAGATACGTGATGGAGAAAATTGAATTGATGGAATGTAATTAATAATATGAGATTTTGTTAAAATTAAAAAAGAAGGATAAAACATGAAGCATCATGGAAAACATCAAAGAAAATACAGCGAAAAATTTTCTGTTTTTCGAGCTACATTTAGAAGAAAATACTTACTTTTTCTTGCTAGTCACGGATTAACCAATATGGGGATGGATTGCACTGGTACTTCTTGCGTTGGAAGGGGAGAAGGAGGCGCCTGCTATTTAACACGAATTCCCACCAATCTTCTACTCCTAGGCATCAAATGTCTCCGAGCTTCTTCTTTTCGTCTTCCGGAGTATGGCTCTACCTTACTTTTGGCGTTAGCTTGGTGAGAGAGCCTTCTTAGATGATCAAAACACTCACCTAGAGAGAAGGATGAAAAATCGGAGAGGGGGAGAGAGAGCCAACGGCACACACTGGAGAGAAAAACTTAAAACCTATTGGTTTTTTTTTCCTTATTATTTTCGGCCAGCTTAGGGCTTCCTTAAGCCCTAATGGCTGAAAATCGTCAAGCCCTAATGGGCTAGGTGTTGTTCTCAAAAAGCAATCCAAGACTGGCACAATCCTCTTAATTAATTAATTATCTTTTTTAGGCCTCATTAAATACCCAAGACTAATTAATTAATTCTAATTGGACTATTAATATAGGTCAACATATATCAGCCCAATTAATTTATTTATTTCAGTCCAATTCTCTTAATTAATTAATTGTCTTTTCTGGACCTTATTAAAATCCAAGACTAATTAATTAAATCTAATTGGACTCTTAAAATAAAATTTATTTTTATTCCAAATAATTATCCATTAAGCCCAGATTATGTTTAAACAACACTAAGGTAATTTGAGCTACTCTAGGGACCAAGAGACATATTATTCATGACTACTAAAATGACTAAAATTCCCTTACTATTAAATAGCCGCATTTTATCATTTTAAATATTTTCAATTATTACCATATGAAATATTGACTCCAAAAATAATATTATTTAAAGCAATATCTCCAAGGTATAGGTGAAATGATAGAAATACCCCTCTATGTAACACCCATCAATGAGACAGGATAAATGTACTAACACCCATCTCAAAGACATCTACCATCTTTAGATCTCTAGTCCGATAATCCATGACTCACTTAAATGCACTTGCTTATCATTGGAAGTTATCCAAAAGAACATATTCTAGAGTCACGTTTCTAGGGCCTTAGATCATTTAGATTATCCTGAACAATCACAAATTGGTGATTAAACCTCACTAAGTGAAGTATAGAAACTCTTTTGCATGAGTCCGTCTTAACTGACTAGAGTAATACACCTAGCATACAAGGATATTGATTTCACAAAAGAAACCTCACCCAACATACATCAAAATATAAAACCCTAGCTTCACCAGACCACCAACTCACACTCAAGTATAATGGTATATATCTATACTGTAGCAGTAATAGTCTTGTCTTTATAATTATAGTACTTTAAGAAAAACCACTACCACTGGTCCAATTCTACATATTCGAAATAGACGTATCTAGGAGTGTGTACTTACTTTTCCTGATTGGTCGTAGATGAACCAACGTAGGGACGAGTTGCACTGGTACTTCTTGCTTTAGAGGGGGAGAGGGAGACACCTACTACCAATCTTCTACTCTTACGCATCAAGTATCCACAAGCTACTTCTCTTCGTCTTCCGGAGTATGACTCTACTTTGCTTGGGTTAGTTTGGTGAAAGCTCCTTCTTTGAATAATTAAGATACTCTCCAAGAGAGAAAGAAAAGAAGGACATGGAACAAAGAGAGAGGAAGAGACAGCACACCAGAGAGAAAAGGAAAATTAATGTCAGTAATTTTTTCCTTTTTTTCTCCTCTTATTTTCAGCCAGCCTGGCTGAAAATACTAAGCCCTAATGGGTTTGGTGCTGTGCTCCAAATTCAATCTAAGATTGGTCCAATCATCTTAACTAACTAATTATCTTTTTTGGGCTTCATTAAATACTCTAAACTAATTAATTAATTCTAATTGGACTCTTAATATATGTCAACATATATCAACCCAATTAACTAATTTATTCTAACCCAATTCTCTTAATTAATTAATTATCTTTTTTGGACTTATTAAAAACTCAAGACTAATTAATTAATTCTAATTGGACTCTTAGAATAAAATTTATTTTTCTTCCAAATAATTTTTCATTAATCCCAAATTATGTCTAAACAACACCAGCTAACTTGACCTCCTTCGGGAATCAAGAGACATATTATTCATGGCTACTAAAATTACCAAAATTCTTTTACTATTTAAAAATTTCATTTTATCGTTTTAAATATTTCTATTTCTATCAAATAAAAATATTGACCCAAGAATAATATTGCTAAAGCAATGTTTTTGACCTACAGATGAAATGACAGAAAAACCCCCTATGCAACACCCATCAATAAGATAGGACAAATGTACTAATACCCATCTCGAAGACATCTACCATCCTTAGATATTTAGTCTGATAATCCATGACTTACTCAAATATACTTGCTTATCATTAGAAGTTACCCAAAAACACACATTCTGGAGTCAAGTTCCTAGGGCCCTGAATCATTAGATTATCCTGGACAATCACAAAAAGATGATTTAACTTCATTAAGTGAAGCATAGAAACTCTGTTGCATGAGTTCGTCATAACTAACTAGAGTAATACACCCAACATACAAGGATATTAATCTTATAACAGAAATCTCACCCAACATACATCAAAGTAAAAAACCCTAGCTTCACTAGACTACCAACTCATACTCAAGTATGAAGGTATCCGTCCACGCTGTAGTAGTAATAATTTGGTCTCTATAATTATAGTACTTTAAAAAAGACAACTACTACAGGTTCAGTTTTACATATTTGAAATACGCTTATGCCAGTGATGTGAGTGAACTATTCACTGATTCAAGGTAAACCATTCCTCATTGGAACTCCTGGCATAATAGTCTTATCTTGATAAAATGCTCAATTCCATCAAACAACTAAGAGCGTAATTTTATTTGTATGACAAGTACCTATGGTCTATAGCCTACTGTGAAGAACGACCCAACATATAGACCATTACTTATCATACTTGGACCTTAAATGTGTAATAACATAAAAAAAAAAAAAAAACTAAATTGAATGACCAAACATTTTATTGCAATATATTTACACAGAATATATAGTCTTGGAGGGCATACTTTCTAACAATTTCCTACTTGTACTACAAAGATTAAGAAAGTCCACAAGTGCTTACCTCTATGACATCTAAGTGTCTATGAAACACCTTTTCTGTCAAAGGTTTAGCAAAGGGATTCGCCAGATTGTTGATAGAGAAAATCTAACCGGCCTCAATTTCCCATTTCTGAATGAACTCTCGGATGAGGTGATATTTCCTCTCTATGTGCTTGCCCTTCCTATGGTTTTGAGACTCCTTGCATTGTGACATCATTCCAAAGTTGTCACAATAAATGGTGACAGGCCTATCCATGTGTGGTACTATTCCAAGTTCTATAAGGAACTTCCGAAGCCACATAGCTTCTTTATAAGCTTCTGAAACAGCAACGTACTTAGCTTCCATAGTAGAATTAGCAATGCAAGATTGCTTGATACTTCTTTATGAAATCGCTCATTCAGACAAAGTGAAGACATATCCACTAGTGGATTTTCTTTCATCTTTGTCCACCTAAAAGTCTAAGTCTATGTAACTGGTAGGAACTAAATCATCAGTACGATATACAAGCATAGAATCTCTCATTTCCTTGAGATATTTGAGTATATACTTTACGGCTTGCCAGTGAGCTTCCCCTAAGTTTAACTGATATCTACTAATCATGCCTATTGCAAAGTAGGTATCTGGTCTAGTACAAAGTATAGCATACGTGAGACTTCCCACAGTCGAAGCATAAAGAATCCTGCTCATTTTCTGCTTGTCTTCTAGCGTCTGAGGACACTACTTGGAAGATAAGGATAATCCATGTCTAAAGGGTATAATAGCCCATTTATATTAATCAATGCTGTACTTGACCAATATCTTGTCAATATAAGCAAATTGAGATAAACCTAACATTATTTACTTTCTATCTCTAAGAAGTTTAATACCTAGAATGTAGCTAGTTTCTCTTATGTCTTTCATGCTAAATTGACTAGATAGCCAAACCTTAATGAATAACAATATCCTTACATCATTTTCAATGAATAAAATGCCATCTACATAAAGTACCAAGAAAATCACTTTGCTATTGTCTGATTTTCTATACACATATGATTCATCCATACTTTGAATAAAACCATAAGCTTTCATAGTTTCATCAAAACATATGTTCCATGTTCATAATACTTGGTTAAGTTAATATATGGACTTCTTAAGTTTACAGACTATTTGTTCTTGACCTCTAACCACAAAACCTTCTGGTTGGGACATATAGATGCCTTCGTTAAGATAGTCATTTAAGAAAGGCCGTCTTGACATCCATTTGCCATATCTCGTATTCATAATGACATGCGATGACTAAGGGAATTCGGATAGACTTAAGCATGGCTATTGATGAAAAAAATTTCTCATAATCGATCCTTTCTTTTTTAGCATAACCTTTAGCAACTAACCTTACTTTATAGGTTTCAACATTTCCATTCGCACCTCTCTTCCTCTTGTATATCCACTTACACCCGATAGGTTTTATCCCATTAGGTATAGTGACAAGATCGCAGACCTGATTGAGGTACATAGACTCAATCTCGGTATTCATGGCGAGCTGTCATTTGTCTGCATCAATATCAATAATGGCATCCTCGTATCTAGTGGGATCTTGTTCCTAATAATCAGAGACTAGATCATAGATCTCTCCGGTCCATTTTTCTGGAACTCTTATGATCCTCTCATTATGACAAGGCCCGATTTATGTAGGAACATTTGGTAATATTTCTCTTGATTCCTCGATCGGGGTGTTAGAAGTATCTGAAGTTGAATTAGTGACCAACTTCTCTTCTAACTCTATTCTTCTTGAACTCGTGGTGGATGTAACTTATTCATCCTCTAAGTATCTAACATTAATACCAACAAGTACTTTATGCTCCTGCGGATGATAGAAATGCCCACCTCTCGTTCTTTTTAGATACCCAACGAAGTAGCATAACTCTAATCTTGGTTCTAGTTTACTTCCTTTTGTCAACACATAAGCTGGGCAACCCTCTATTTTGAGATGGTTCAGACTAGGCTTTCGTCCAGTCCACATCTAATAGGGTATCCTAGGTAATGATTTAGAAGGTACTAAGTTCATATATATGCCACTGTTTATAAGGCATACCTCCAAAAAGAAATAGAAAGAGACGCATGACTCATCATGCTTCTGACCATTTCAATCAAAGTTCTATTTTTTTCTCAGCTACTTCGTTCTGCTGGGGAGTCACAGGTGTAGTTAACTGAGATACTATGCCGTGATATACCAAGTAATCCTTAAACTCATCGAAGAGGTACTCTCCACCACGATCCAATCTCAAAGTTTTAATTAATTTACCTGTTTGACACTCCACTTCAGCCTTAAACTCCTTAAATTTATCAAAAGAGTCAGACTTACATCTTGTCAAATAAATATAACCAAAACGAGTGTGATCATCTGTGAAAGTGATGAAGTACTCGTAGCCTCCCCTAACTAGTGTAGTCATCGGACCACAAACATCCGTATGAACTAGTACTAGTATTTACATGTCTCTATCCTCTTTTTTTGGTAAAAGACATTTTGGCTATTTTACTTGACAAGATTCATACTGACGCCATTCTTCCAATCTAAATGAACCTAAAGGCTCATAATAGATTAGCCTCTGAATCTGATTGGGATTTATATGTCCCAACCTTAGATGCCACAAATACGAGTCATTTGATATTGCCTTTCTCTTTTTATTATCGGGTATAGTTTGAATATTGTTTACTTAATTTCTAATAGGATGTACATATAAGAGATTTCTATACATGTTTCCTGTACAAATTAAATTGCCATCTCTTCTGATAGAAACAACATAATGGAAAGAAACAAAATACCCTTGATTCATCAATTTGGAAAATGAAATCAAATTCTATTTAAAACAAGAAACATATAAATTATCTTTTAAAATTAACTTCCTATTATATTTAAAAATAAGCTTAAGATCTCCAACTGCTTTAGCCCATATTCTTGTTACATTGCCTACTACACATGCTCACTCTTGTTAAGTCTCCTTGTCCTTTTGAACCCTTACAAAGAGTTACAGACATGGTCAGTGGCTCCAGAATCAACTATCTAGAAAGATGTTGATCCAACTACCAAAATAGACTCTAGGTATAGAGCAATACCTGAAGTAGACTTAGCTAAGAAGTCAGGACAATCTTTCTTCCAATGCCTATTCTTACCACACATAAAGCATTTGCCTGTGGGCTTGGCCTGACCAAATACTTTGGACTGGACCCTTGCGTTGTTCTGGGCATTCCTTTTCTTAAAGTTCTTAGGCTTTGCCTTAATTCCAGAAGAAGAAGGAGAACGAGAGACCAAAACCTTTGACACGGGCTTCATGATCTTCTCTACCGCCTGGAGTTCTTTCATAAACTCCGTAAGATTCATATTCAACTTGTTCATGTTATAGTTCAATTTGAACTGAGAATATGAATCAGGTAGAGTTTCAAGAACCATGTCAATTTAGCTATCAGAATCTATCGTTGTACCTAGGACCTCGACCTCTTTGAAATAGGCAATCATCTTGAGCATATGTTCTCAAACCGATGCCCCCCTCAACCATCCTAGTACTCATGATTGCCCTAAGAGTTTCTTGCCTTGCGAGTCGGCTCTTGTCAGCAAATATGGTACGCAATGATAAATCCATGTCGTACGCAATGGCTATGTGCTCATACTTAGACTGGAGCACACTAGGCATGAAAGCTAATAAATAGCACTTAGCCATCTCATCGACTTTCTTCCATGCTTTGTTGGCCTCTCGCTCCTGATCAGTGGATTCTTCTCTAATCTTAAGACAGGGATCCGTAAGAATATACTTATACTCCTTAGCAGTAAGTACTATGTTAATGGTTCCTCTTCTAATCCACATAATTTGGGCATGTCAACTTATTCTCCTTGAGAATGATTGAAAATGGATTGAAACCAAATATTTCTGAAATATTGCGAAATAAAAAATAATCATTTAGTTTACTAGAAATAAAAATGCACATTCTTTATATTATTTCTTTGATAATAAATAACTTTTAAAACCATTATCAATAATATAAATAGTTTGGCTCTTAGAAAAACTAACAGAGTTTTATAGGAAGATTAATAGCATTCTAAGTTAAGTGTATAATCGTCATGAATCAAAACTTCCTAAAATAGGTAATGGTTTAGAAAAAGTTTCACCGATAGGATAGCTACTAATTCACACCATCTACAGGCAATCTAGTGCTAAAAACCTCCAATGTAGGTTGGTCGATCCTAGCAAATATCTTAAGCTTTTAATTTTACTCTTCCATTAGTTCTAGATACTTGTGAAAATCTATCCTGTAGGGGGTCATGCTCAGAATGACATGAGAAAATCCACTATCTCTAATGAGAGTTGTGATGGAAGTCACGGGATTGTTGGAACACCTCTCCAACTTAATCTTTTATTGAAAATAGAGTTTTAGGCCCAAAAACCTTTTTTATAATCTTATGGTTTCATTAACTTTAGTAAAAAAATTAAAATTCAATATTATTCTCTATATCAAGGATTAAATCATTTGAGAGAATAAACTATTGATTTATTTTATTATTCTAAATTAATAACCAAGTCAAACTTTATTAAATAACCTTAAGTTCAACGTTATTCTCTATGTAAAGGATTAAACCCTCCAAGAGAATGAACCATGAACTCTTTTATCTTTAAAATTTCTTAGATTAAAACGTTTTATCAAAAATCATTCTATCTAGTGAGACTTTGGTCTCACAAGAATTTGCACATTTGATCACAAAAACGAAATTAGCATGAAAACAAAAGTAAACTTTTTTCATGCGCAAACTATTCATTTATTCCTAAGTGACCAAATAATGGATTAAACATAATAAATTAAAAATTAATGATCTTGTTTAATCCTAAGGTAGTTCAATCCTTTACTATTCATTTTCATATAAATTATTCATTCATAGATAAATAAGACTATTGCAAAAAATTAACATCTTACAATGGTTTCAAAACATGATTACATTAAGGGGAAAAAAAAGAGGTATAGAACTTCAGTAGTGCTCTCATTTTTCTTGGACAAAATTGCGTGTATCCATCTCTGGGCAGAGTGGACCTAGCGTGGTCCATTGGGCCCTCCTGGCACCAGGTCTACTTTGTTTCTCCAAAACCTCCGGCTGGACAGAGTGCACCTGGCTCTTGGTCCAATCAGCCCACTTAGCGCCGAGTCCATTCTGGAGTTTGACAATTTCTAAAAAAATTTAGCTTTTTAGCTATTTTTTGCCTCTTAACAATTCCAACAATCACTTTCTTCAATCTCCAAAATTTACAGGTTAAAAGAAACGCAAAATTAGGCATAAAAACATTCCTTTACAAATGCCTATGCCTCTAACCACGAGGCGTACAACAAATCTACTTAAAACTAAAAAAATAATGGGAAAACCATTAGAATACATGATCCTATGCCTCTAAATGCGAGGCGTACATGAACTCTAGAAACCAATGTATGAGGGATCACATGAATTCACAAAAGATTCATTTATTAATAGTAAAAGAACCACATTTTTCAGTTTTTAACCTTAATACATGCTCTAAGATGAAAATTGTGGCTCTAATACCATTTGAAGGATCAAAACGAAAAATATCAAAGAAAACGCAATAGAAAATTTTTCAATTTTTCGAGCCACATATAGGAAAGAGTACTTATTTTTCCTGATTGGTCGCGGATGAATCAACATAGGGACGGGTTGCACTGGTACTTCTTGCGTTGGAGGGGAAGAGGGAGGAGCTAGCTATTCAATTAGAACTCCCGCCAATCTTCTACTCCTATGCATCAAATGTCTACAAGCCACTTCCCTTCGTCTTCCGGGGTATGACTCTACTTTGCTCTTAGGTTAGCTTGGTAAAAGCTCTTTCTTTGGATAATTAAGATACTCTTCAAGAGAGAAAGAAGAGAAGAACGTAGAATAGAGAGAGAGGAAGAGACGAAGAGAGAAAAGGAAAATTAACGTCAGTAATTTTTTCCTTCATTTCCCCTCTTATTTTTGGCCAGCCTTAGGGCTTCATTAAGCTTTAATGGCTGAAAACATTAAGCCCTAATGGGTTGGGTGCTATGCTCCAAAACCAATCCAAGATTGGCCCAATCCTCTTAATTAATTAATTATCTTTTTTGGACTTCATTAAATATCCAAAACTAGTTAATTAATAGTGGACTCCTAATAATATCAACATATATCAGCCCAAGTAATTAATTAATTTCAGCCCAATTATCTTAATTAATTAATTATCTTTTTCTGAGCTTCATTAAATATCCAAGACTAATTAATTAATTATAATTGGACTCTTAATATATGTCAACATATATCAACCTAATTAATTAATTTATTCTAATTCAATTCTCTTAATTAATTAATTAATTATCTTTTATAGGCCTTATTAAAAACTCAAGACTAATTAATTAATTCTAATTAGACTCTTAGAATAAATTTTATTTCTCTTCCAAATGATTATCCATTAAGTTCATATTGTGTTTAAACAACACCAAGATAACTTAAGTTCCTCCAGGGACCAAGAGACATATTATTCATGATTACTAAAATGACCACAATGCCCTTACTATTAAAAAGCTGCATTTTACCATTTTAAATATTTTCATTTATCATCATATGAAAATATTGACCATAAGAATAATATTGCTAAAGCAATGTTTCTGACCTATAGGTGAAATGGCGAAAATACCCCTCTATATAATACCCATCAATGAGATAGGATAAATATACTAACACCTATCTCAAAGACATCTACCATCCTTAGATCTCTAGTTCAATAATCCATGACTCACACGAATGTACTTACTTATCATTGGAAGCTACCCAAAAGCACACATTCTAGAGCCAAATTCCCAGGACCTTGGATCATTAGATTATCCCGGACAATCACAAGAGAGTGATTTAACTTCTCTAAATGAAACATAAAAACTCTATTGTATGAGTCCGTCTTAACTAACTAGAGTAATACACCTAATGTACAAGGATATTGATCTCATAAAAAAAATCTCACCCAACATACATCAAAGTATAAAACCCTGATTTTGCCAGACCACCAACTCATACTTAAGTATGAAGGTATTCGTCCACGCTGTAGCAGTAATAGTCTGGTTTCTATAATTATAGTACTTTAACAAAGACTACTACTACAGGTCTAGTTCTATATATTCGAAATATGCTTATGTCAGTGATGTGAGTGAGCTCATTGATTCAAGGTAAACTATTCCTCATTGGAACTCATGGCATAATAGTCTTACTTTGATGAAATGTCCAGTTCCATCAAAGGACTAAGAACTTAATTTTACTTGTATGACAAGTACACATAGTCTATACTTTACTGTGAAGAACGACCCAACACATAGACTATTACTTATTATACTTGGACCTTAAAGGTGAAGTAACATAAGAAACAAACTAAATGGAATGAATAAATATTTTATTGCAATATGTTTACATAAAATACATAATCTTTGAGGGCATACTCTCCAACAGTAATCTCTTGTATTCTTGAGATATTTAAGTATATGCTTTACGGCTTGCCAGTGAGCTTTCCCTGGGTTTGACTGATATATATTAACCATGCCTACGGCAAAGCAGATATCTGACCTAGTACAAAGTATAGCATACATGAGACTTCCCACAACCGAGGCAAAAGGTTTCCTACTCATTTTCTACTTGTCTTCCTGTGTCTGAGGACACTGCTTGGAAGATAAAGATAATCTATGTCTAAAGGGTATAATAGCCCCTTTACATTGATATATACTGTACTTTACCAATATCTTGTCAATATAAGTAGACTATGATAAGCCTAGCATTCTTTACTTCCTATCTCTAAGAAGCTTAATGCTTAGAATGTAGCTAGCTTCTCCTAAGTCTTTCATGCTAAACTGACTAGATAGCCAAACCTTAACGGATGACAATGTCCCTACGTCATTTTTAATGAGTAAAATGTCATCCACATAAAGTACCAAGAAAATTACTTGCGACTATCTGATTTCTTTTACACATATGGTTCATTTACATTTTGAATAAAACCATAAGGTTTCACGATTTCATCAAAACGTGTGTTACATACTTATGACACTTGCTTAAGTCCATAAATGGACTTCTTAAGATTACAGACCATTTGTTCTTGACCTCTAGTAATCAAACCTTTTGACTGGGACATATAGATGTTTTCGCTAAGATAGCCATTTAAGAAGGCTGTTTTAACATCCATCTGCCACATCTCGTAGTCATAATGACATGTAATAGTTAAGAGAATTCGGATAGATTTAAGCATGGCTACCGGTGAAAAGATTTCCTCGTAATCTATCCCCTTTTTTTTTAGTATAACCTTTAGCAACCAATTTTGCTTTATTGGTTTCAACCTTTCTATCCGCATCTTTCTTCCTCTTATATACCCACTTACACCTGATGGGCTTTATCCCATCAGGCGCAGTGACAAGATCCCAAACCTGATTGAGGTACATTAACTCAATCTAGGCATTCATGGCGAGCTGCCATTTGTCTGCGTCAGCATCAACAATGGCCTCTTCGTATCTAGTGGGATATTGTTACTGATGATCAGAGACTAGATATAGATCTCCCCAGTCCACCTTTCTGGAACTATTGTGATCCTCCCACTACAACGAGGCTTATTTTGTATAGGAACATCCGGTTGTGTTTCTCTTGGTTCCTCGATCGGGGTTTTAGAAGTATCTGATATTGAATCAATGACCAACTTCTCTTTTAACTCTATTCTTCTTGAACCCGTAGTGAAAGTAACTTGTTCATCCTCTAAGTATCTAGTATTTGTACTAACAAGTACTTTATGCTCTTGAGAAGGATAGAAATATCCACCTCTCGTTCTTTTTGGATACCCAACGAAGTAGCATAACTCTAATTTTGGTTCTAATTTACTTCCTTTTGTCAGCACATAAGTTGGACAACCTCATATCTTGAGATGGTTCAAACTAGGCTCATCCAGTCCACATCTTATAGGGTATCCTAGGTACTGATTTGGAAAGTACCGAGTTCAAAATATATACCGTTATTTCTAAGACATACCCCCCAAAAAGAAATAGAAAGAGATACATAACTCATCATGCTTCTGACTATTTCTATCAAAGTTCTATTTCTTCTCTCAACTACTTCGTTCTGCTGAGGAGTCCCAGGCGTAGTTAACTGAGATACTATACTGTAATGTACCAAGTAATCCTTAAACTCACCGAGGAGGTACTCTCCACTACGATCCGATCTCAGAGTTTTAATTAGTTTACTTGTTCAACGCTCCACTTCAGCCTTGAACTCCTTGAATTTATCAAAAGAGTCAGACTTGTGCCTTATCAGATAAATGTAACCAAAATGAGTGTAATCATTTGTGAAAGAGATGAAGTATTCGTAGCCTCTTCTAACTGGTGTGGTCATCGGACTACAAACATCTGAATAAACTAGTGCTAGTATTTTCATGGCTCTATCCGCCCTTTTGGCAAAGGACCTTTTGATCATTTTATCCTTGAGGCAAGATTTACATTAAGGCCATTCTTTTAGTCTTAATGCACCTAAAGGCCCATTATGGATTAGCTTCTGAATCTTGTTGGAATTTATATGTCCTAATATGTCACAAATACGAGTCATTTGATATGGCCTTTCTCTTTTTATTATTAGGTTCAGTTTGAATATTTTTTACTTGATTTTGAATAGGATGTATATAAAAAAGATTCTCATATATGTTTCCTAAACAAATCAAAATTACCATCTCTATTGATGGAATCACCAAAATGGAAAGAAACATATAAAATATATTTTAAAACCAACTTCCTATTACAATAAAAAATAAGTTTAAGATCTCCCACAGCTTCAGCCTATATTTTTGCTCCATTGCCTACTTGAAGTTCATGCTCGCCTTTGCTGAGTCTTCTTGTCCTTCTGAACCCCTGCAAAAAGTTAAAGACATTGTCAGTGGCTCCATAATCAACTATCCAAGTGGATGTTGATTAAACCATTAAAATAGACTCCAGGTATAGAGTAATACCTGAAGTAGACTTGGCTAAGAAGTCCAAACAATCTTTCTTCCAATTCTGCTTCTTGCCACACTTGAAACATTCGCCTTTGGGCTTCTTGTTTAGCTTGGCTTGATCAAATGCTTTGCGTTGGGCCCTTGTGTTGTTTTGAACCTTCATCTTCTTGAATTTCTTAGGCTTCGCCTTAATTCCAAAAGAAGAGGCAGAACAAGAGACCAAAACATTTGACACGGGATTCATGATCTTTTCTGCTGCCGGGAGCTTTTTCATAAGCTCCATGAGACTCATATTTAACTTGTTCATGTTGTAATTCAACTTGAACTAAGAATATGAGTTAGGTAAAGTTTCAAGAACCATGTCAATTTGGCTCTCGGGATCTACCGTTATGCCAAAGACCTTGGCCTCCTCGAAGTAAGCAATTATCTTGAGCAGATACTCTCGAACCAATATCCCTTCAGCCATCCTAGTGTTCATGATTGCCCTAAGAGCTTCCTGCATTGCAGGCCAACTCTTGTCAGCAAACATGGTACGCAATGACAAATCAATATTGTATGTAGTGGTCATGTGCTCATGCTTAGATTAGAGCACACTAGACATGTAAATCAACATATAGCATTTAGCCATCTCATCGGCTTTCTTCCATACTTTCTCGGCCTCTCGCTCCTAATCAGTGGATTCTTCCCCAATCTCAGGACAGGGATCTGTAAGAATATACTTGTACTATTTTGTAGTGAGTACTATGTTCAGGTTCCTCCTCCAATCCACATAATTTAGGCCAATCAACTTATTCTCTTTGAGAATGATTGACAATGAACTAAAACTAGACATTTCTGAAATATTGCAAAAAACATTCATTTAGTTTGCAAGAAATAAAAATGCACATTCTTTATATTATGTTTTTGATAATATATAACTCTTAAAACCATTATCAATAATATAAATAGTTTGGATAAGCTAACATAGCTTCGTAGTAAGATTAATAGCATCCTAAGTTAAGTGTATAACCATCACGAATCGAAACTTCCTAAAATAAGTAATGGTCTAGAAAAAGTTTCACCGATAGAATGGCCACTAATTAATACCACCTATGGGTAATCTAGTGTTAAAAACCTCCAACGTTGGTTGGTCGATCCTAGCAAAAACCCTAGGATTTTAATTTTACTTTTCTATTAGTTCTAGATACGTGTGGAAATCCATCCTATAGGGGGTCATGCTCAGAATGACACGAGAAAATTCACTATCTTTAGTGAAAGTCATGATGGAAACCATAGGGTCATTGGAACCCTTTTCCTACTTAATCTCTTATTGAAAATAGAGTTTTATGCCCAAAGAACATTTTCTATAATCTTATGGCTTTATTAACTTTAGTAAAAATCTAAAATCCAATATTATTCTCTATGTCAAGGGTTATATCCTTTGAGAGAATAAACAATGAATTTATTTTATTATTCTAAGTTAATAACCAAATAAAATTTTATTAAATAACCTTCAGTTCAATATTATTCTCTATGTCAAAGATTATATCATTTAAGAGAATAAACTATAAACTCTTTTATTTTTTAAAGTTTATTAGACTAAAACGTTTTATCAAAACCCGTCCTATCTAGTGAGACTTTGGTCTTGCAAGAACTCGTGCATTTTATCACAAAAACAAAATAAGCATGATACCAAAAGTAATTTTTTTTTCCATGCTCAAACTATTCATTTATTCCTAAGTGACCAAATAATATATTAAACATCATAAATTAAAAATTAATGATCTTTTTAATTCTAATATGGTTCTATCATTTACTATTTATTTTTATGCAAATTATTCATCCAAAGATAAATAAAACTATTGCAAAAAATTAACCTCATACAATGGTTTCAAAACATTATTACATGAAGGAAAATTGAGGAACAAAACTTCAGCGGCTGCTCATCTATTTCTTGGACAACTGGCCAAACTATACCCTATTTTGCTCTGTATTTCGGACCTGTGTTGCCATTCCTGAGAGGAGCCGGCAATGGCTCTAACTCTTGCACTTGGCACGGGCTGCGCTTTGGAGTTTGTCGACTGCTGGAAAATTTTCACCTTCTGCACAGAAAAATTCTGCACATAGGAGCCACCAAAACACCAAAAATTTAGCCACAAAACTACCCAAAACTTTCAGCTTTACAGCCACCTTTCACCACTCAAAAAATAGTAATCATATCCTTCCAATCCCTAAAGTTTACATATATAAGAATACAAAGAAATTGGGAAAAAAAGGCATAAAGAACATGCCTTTACAAACGCCTATGCCTCTAACCACGAGGCGTACATCGAATATACTTAAAACCAGGAAAAACAATGGAAAAAAATTAGAATACATGATCCTCTGCCTCAACCACGAGGTGTATATGAACTCTAGAAACCAATGTATGAGGGATCACATGAAATCACAAAAAAATTATTTTTTAAATAGTAAAAGAACCACCTTTTCCAATTTTAACCCTAGGACATACTCCTAGATGATAACCATGGCATTGATACCATTTGAAGGATCATGGAAAACATCAAAGAAAACACAGCAAAAAATTTTCTGTTTTCTGAGCCACATCTAGAAGAAAATACTTACTTTTTCTTGTAGGTCGCAGATTAACCAACGTGGGGACGGGTTGCACTGAAACTTCTTTTGTTGGAAAGGAAGAAGAAGGCGCCTGCTGTTCAACAGGAATTCCTGCCAATCTTCTACTCCTACGCATCAAACGTCTCCGAACTTCTTCTCTTCATCTTTCGGAGTATGACTCTACCTTACTCTTGGCGTTAGTTTGGTGAAAGTGCCTCCTTGGATAATCAAAACACTCTCCTAGAGAGAAGGAAGAGAAGGACGAAAAATCAGAGAGGGGGAGAGAGAGAGCCAACAACACACACTGGAGAGAAAAACTTAAAACCTATTGGTTTTTTTTTTCCTCATTATTTTCGGCCAGCTTAGGGCTTCCTTAAGCCCTAATAGGCTAGGTGCTTTGCTCAAAAATCAATCCAAGATTGGTCAAATCCTCTTAATTAATTAATTATCTTTTTCTAGATCTTGTTAAATACCCAAGACTATTTAATTAATTCTAATTGAACTCTTAATATATGTCAACATATATCAAATCAATTAATTAATTTATTCCAACCCAATTCTCTTAATTGATTAATTATCTTTTCTGAGACTTATTAAAACCCAAGACTAATTAATTAATTCTAATTTGACTATTACAATAAATTTTATTTCTCTTCCAAATAATTATCCATTAAATCCAAATTGTGTGTAAACAACACTAATGTAACTTGAGCTACTATAGGGATCAAGAGATATATTATTCATGGCTACTAAAATGATCAAAATGCCCTTACTATTAAATAATCACATTTTATCATTTTAAATATTTTCAATTATCACCATATGAAAATATTGGCCCCAAAAATAATATTGCTTAAAGCAATGTCTTTGACCTACAGCTAAAATGACGAAAATACCCCTATATGTAACACCCATCAATGAGATAGGATAAATGTACTAATATCCATCTCAAAGACTTCTATCATCCTTAAATATTTAATCCGATAATCCATGACTCACATGAATATACTTGCTTATCATTGGAAGCTACCCAAAAGCACACATTCTAGAGTTACGTTCCCAAGGCCCTGGATCATTTAGATCATCCTGGACAATCACAAGGGGGTGATTAAACCTCACTAAGTTAAGTATAGAAACTCTTTTGCATGAGTCTATTTTAACTGATTAGAGTAATACACCCAATATACAAGGATATTGATCTCATAAAAGAAATTTCACCCAACATACATCAAAGTATAAAACCCTAGCTTCGCCAAACCACTAACCCACACTCAAGTATGAAGATATCCGTCCACGCTACAGCAATAATAGTCTTGTCTTTATAATTATAGTACTTTAAGAGAGACCATACTACTAGTGCAGTTCTACGTATTTAAAATATGCTTATGCCTATGATATGAGTGAACTACTCATTGATTCAAGGTAAACCATTCCTCATTGGAAATCATAGCATAATAGTATTACCTTGATGAAATGCCCAATTCCATCAAACGATTAAGAATTTAATTTTATTTGTATGACAAATATCCATGGTCTATACCTTACTGTGAAGAACAACCCAACATATAGACCATTATTTGTCATACTTGGACCTTTAAATGTGTAATAATATAATAAATAAACTAAATTGAATGAATAAATATTTTATTGTAATATATTCATACAAAATACATAGTCTTTGAGGGCATATTTTCTAACAAAATAGATATTTTAATTTTTTTATTAAGAAATTACAGTATTCTTTAATGTATGTGGTTTTAGTAATTAGGCCACTTATTTTTAGACAATGGGAGTATTTACAACAAACTAAGCCTTAATCCCAAGTAACTAAATTGGAGTATTACTTAATAAATATTATTTTTAAGTAACTAAATGTTAAGTTTTTATGAATTCATATATTTGATTATTGGTAGATTGATAGAAGTTAATAATAAAAATTTTAAGGGAAATATATTTCTTTTAAAAAATAAAATATTTATTTTAACACAATTAAATTAAGAAAAAAGATATGACTATTTAATATTGAATTAAGAGTATACTCACTCAATTTTTTTTTTTTATCTGTCATAATTTATAATTAAAATTTTAATTTATATAAATATCTTAAACAAATCTTAATAAGGATATATAATAATTGTATCTTTTAAAAGTTTGACAAATTTAATATATAAATTAGTTATCATAAATATTCTTATTTATCTAAATTAGTGTATGCATAGAAAAACCCTTTTTGTTACAAATATTTGTCATTATAAAAATTTAAATTTTTTTTTGTAATTTTAATAATATTATTATTATTCTAGTAAATCATGACATTATTTGGTTATTAATTTTTAAATTAATTTTATTATTTTCAATATAAGATTACTTAATATTAACACTTAACTGTGTGTTTTACTTTTATTTTTTAAATAATAAAGAAATATTATTAGCTAAAAACTTAATTCTTTTCAAACTCACATCATAACATATAGATTCCAAGGTGAAAACGGAAGGATAAAGTGTGCATTAATTAAATAATTTAACTTAAGTAAATTAAGAAATTTTTAAATTAATTTTTTTTGAAAAATAAAATTATAAATTTAATAATTTCTTTAATCTCAAAATTTTACTTTAATATATAAAAAAATTGGTAGAGGTACTACCTATACTTTTCTCCTCCTAGTCGACCATGAAAAACTTATCTTATATTGTATTTATTACCTAAATACATATTAGACTAGTAAAAAAATTCTTCTTTTTTGAATCTTTCAATACCTGATAAATTGAAGGATTTAATCCCTAAACCTTTTTTGATTGACAAGTTTAGTTTTTAAAAATAGATGTTGACTTTGCATTGACTATAACATAGCGAATAGAATAACCAAATATTTTATTTCATAAAAGAAGAAGAATCAAAATATTTGAAAATAAAAATTAAGGACTAAACTTGCCAATTAAAAAATGTTTAAGGACTGAATCTGTGAACTTGTAAAAAAGTTTATTTATGACTTTAAAAAAACTGAACAACTCATATACTGTTATGAATATCTTAAAATTATTGGAAGCTCCATTAATTAGTTGAGGCTCTACTAATTATGGATTTATGTGAATTATTAGAGAAGATTTTTATGGATGTCCACCATTTAGTGGAGACACCACTAATTAAGATTAGTGGAAGATGATGTATGTCATAATGTATTCCACTAATTAGAGCTCTATAAATAGAGCTATTCTCTAAGCTTGTAATACACCATTATTTTGTGAAAGAAAGCTTAGAGAAAATAGTGAGAGAAAAGAAAGAGAGAAATTCTTGTGCAAAGAATAGTTAGAGTTTTATTAGTGTGTAGTATGTAGATTTTATTCTAACACTACCCAAATTTTATAACACGTTATCAGCACGAGTCTCTGCCGGTACAAAAGCCAGAAGACTAAACACGAGTTTCTGCCGTTACCAAAGCCAGAAGACAAGTACACATTTATTGATCTCTATGGCTAACCTCGCTAAACTCGAATTTGTAACCCTTGATATTTCTGGAAAAAATTATATGTCATGGGTTCTCGATGCAGAAATGCATCTAAATGCTGAAGGCCTTAGTGAAACTATTCAAGTAAATAATAGTGTATCTGCACAACACAAGGCTAAAGCTTTGATTTTTATTCGTTGTCATCTCGATGAAAATTTGAAAATGGAATATCTTACCGAAAAAGATCTATATGTCCTTTGGGTAAATTTAAAAGAAAGATTTGACCACCTGAAGATGATCGTACTACCCACTGCACAGTATGAATGGTTGCACCTGAGGTTGCAAGATTTTAAAACCGTGAATGAATATAGCTCTGCAATGTATAAAATTACATCTCAGTTAAAATTATGCAGAGAAAAAGTGACTGATGAAGATATGTTGGAGAAGACATTCTCCATCTTTCATGCCTCGAATATTGTCCTGCAGCAACAATATTGAGAAAAAGGATATACAAAATTTACAGATTTAATTACTGCCCTCCTCATTGCAGAAAAAAATAATGAGTTATTATTGAGAAATCATGAAGCCAGACCAACTGGCTCAACAGTACTCCTAGAAGTGAATGCTATTGGCTCCAGCAGAAGCCATCGTTATAGTCGTAGTCATGGCCGTGGCCGTGATCGTGGTTATAGTCGTAGACACGCTCGATATTTCTCTTATCACAATCATAATCAACTTGTGAGAAATACTGGCCACCTGAAGTGAAACAGAAAAGATCATAAGGGAAAAGAAAAAGAAATTGAAGAAAAACATGAGGATATATGTTATAGATGTGACATGAAAGGTCATTGGTCACGAAACTGTTGTACGGCTAAGCATTCAATTGAATTGTATCAAGCTTCATTGAAAAATAAAAATGTGGAAGCAAATTTTTCTCAACATTCAATAAATGATGCTGAAGATGATGATATTGATCCTGAAGATCTTAATATCAATATTACTCATATGGATGTATCGGATTTTTTTGAACACCCAAACGGTAGGATAGACCATTTAATTGGTGATGGCAGTGTCCAGAAGAACTAAAGCCTCAGCCTGATATTTTTATATTTTCATTTTCATTATATTCTAATAATATTTATGTTTGCATATATATATTTGTGTTCATATGGCTGTTGTTAATGATGATGTATGCATTATTGATAGTGGACTACACACACCATACTAAAAAATGAGAAATATTTTTCTAATCTCAAAATGGGAGAAATAAATATTTATACGATAAACGGTAATGCAAATGTGATTAAGGGCTCCGGAAGAGTTAGTATATTGTTGCCTAAAGGAACAACAATTATTATTGATAAGGCACTATTTTCTTCAAAATCCAGAAGAAATTTATTGAGTTTTAAAGATATCCGCAGAAATAGGTATCATGTTGAAACAAATGAAGAAAATGGGATTGAGCATTTTTTATATTACTTAAATGCATTTGGGTAAGAAATCTGTATTAGAAAAATTGCCGTCTTTTTCTACTGGCCTATATTTTGTAAAAATACGTACAATTGAAATTCATCATCTAGTAAATCAGAAGTTTACTGATCCTATTACTTTTAGCATTTGGCATGACCGGTTGGGTCATTCGGGATCTACCATGATGAGAAGAATCATTGAGAATACACATGGTCATCCTTTAAAACATAAAAGGATATTAATATCAGAAAAATTCACATGTACTGCATGTTCCCTAGGAAAATTAATTGTTAAACCATCACCAGTAAAAGTAGGAGTTGAAAGTTCTACATTTCTCAAACGGATTCACGGAGATATTTGTGGACCTATTGATCCACCATGTGAACCGTTCAAATATTTTATGGTCTTAATTGATGCATCATCCCGATGGTCACATGTATACTTATTCTCTACTCGCAACCTGGCATTTGTGAGATTACTTACTCAAATAATTAAATTATGAGCACAATTTCCTGACCATCACATTAAAAATATCCGTTTGGATAATACTAGTGAATTTTCATCACATGCTTTTGATGCATATTGCATGTCAATTGGGATTAATGTTGAACATCCTGTAACTCACGTTCACACACAAAATGGTCTTGCTGAATCTTTGCTTAAACGATTATAATTAATTGCTAGACCATTATTAATGAAAACAAATCTCCCAACATCTGCCTGGGGACATGCTATTTTACATGCTGCAACACTTGTACGCATAAGACCAACTAGTTATCATAAATTCTCTCCTTTACAATTGGCTTTTGGGTCAGAACCAAATGTTGCTCATTTAAGAATTTTTGGGTGTGCTGTATATATTCCAATTGCACCAAACCAACGTACAAAGATGAATTCTCAAAGAAGAAAGGGGATATACGTTGGATATGATTTTTCCTCTATTATCAGGTATGTTGAACCCCTGACAGGAGACGTATTCACAGCAAGATTTGTTGATTGTCATTTTGATGAATCATTATTCCCTAAATTAGGGGGAGAACCAAAACAGTATAAAAAGGATCTTGCTTGGACAACATCATTAAATTATCTTGATCCGCGCACAAGCAAATGTGAACTTGAAGTTCAAAAGATAATTCATTTGCAAAGCAATGCAAATCAAATGCCAGATGCTTTTATTGACTCCAGAAGAGTTACAGAATCACATATTCCAACTATAAATGTTCCTATTCGAATTGAAGTTCCAGCAGAACAAAATATTATACATATAGCTGCTGAGTCAAAAACAAACCAGAAGCGTGACCGACCTCTTGGTTCTAAAGATAAAAATCCTCGAAAGAAAAGAGGATTAAATGATCCAGAAGGTCATATTGAAAAAAAGAATGATAAAAATCAAGAGAGAACTAATGACAAAGAACCAGAAGTTGATGAAAGTAATACTGAAATTTCTATCAATTATACCACTTCCGGTAGAAGTTGGAATCGGATAGAAACTGTTATTGATAATATATTTGCATACAATATATCTCTTGATGTTACACAGGATAATGATGATCCTGAACCAATATCAGTTGATGAATGTCGGTATAGAAAAGATTGGCTGCAATGGAAAGATGCAATTCAATCGGAGTTAAATGTATTGACAAAACGTGAAGTCTTCGGACATGCAATCCGAACACCAGAAGGTGTAAAACCTGTTGGTTACAAATGGATATTTGTACGAAAGCGCAATGAAAAGAATGAAATCGTACGATATAAAGCACGGTTAGTAGTCCAAGGTTTTTCACAAAAACCAGGTATTGATTATGATGAAACTTATTCTCCTGTTGTTGATGCTATTACACTCCGATATCTTATCAGTTTGGCAATACATGAAAAGATAGATATGCGTCTATTAGATGTTGTCATTGCTTACTTGTATGGAAATTTAGAAAATGATGTTTACATAAAAATCCCCGAAGGATTTCATATGCCTGAAGCATATAAACATTATCCTCGTGAAAATTATTCCATCAAGTTGCAGAAATTATTATATGCCCTGAAGCAATTTGGGCGCATGTGGTTTACACGTCTTAGTGAATATTTATTGAAAGCGGAATTTAAAAATGACCAGGTATGTCCATGTGTTTTTATTAAGAAATCTGATTCTAAATTTATGATATTAGCTATATATATTGATGATATTAATCTTATTGGAACTCCTGAAGAGCTCCAAGAAACAATTAATTATTTAAAAAGAGAATTCGAAATCAAGGATTTTGGTAAAACCAAATTTTGCCTTGGTTTACAAATTGAACATCTGGAGAGTGGAACATTTATTCATCAATCAACATATACAGCAAAAGTGTTAAAAAGATTTTACATGGACAAAGCACATCCATTGAGTATTCCAATGATCGTCCGATCATTAAATGTGGATAAAGATCCTTTCTGACCTCAAGAAAATGATGAAGAACTCCTTGGTCCTGAAGTACCATATCTCAGTGCAATTGGTGCATTGATGTATCTTACTAATAATACACGACTTGATATTGCTTTTGCTGTCAATTTATTAGCAAGATTTAGTTCTTCACCAACACGACGACATTTGAATGGAATTAAACAAGTCCTTCGATATCTCCAAGGTACAATTGATCTTAGATTATTTTATTCAAATAAAACCAGCCCAACATTGATTGGTTATGCAGATGTTGGTTATTTATCTGATCCACATAAAGCATGTTCTCAAACGGGCTATCTATTTACATGTGAAAATACTGTTATATCATGGCGTTCTACAAAACAATCTATAGCAGCTACTTCTTCAAATCATGTTGAAATTATAACCATTCATGAAGCAAGTCGAGAATGTGTATGGCTAAGATCCATGATTCATTATATCTGAGAAAGTTGTGGATTATCATCGATCAAAGATATTCTAACTCCTCTTTATGAAGACAATGCAACTTGCATAGCTCAATTACAAGGAGGATATATTAAAGGAGATCGGACAAAACATATTTTACCAAAATTCTTCTTTACTCATGAACTGCAGAAGAAAGGTGAAATTGATGTGCTACAAATTCGGTCATGTGACAACCTCACAGATATTTTCACGAAGACTTTACCGACTGCAACATTTGAGAAGTTGAGATATAAAATCGGTATGCGTCGAT
Source organism: Voacanga thouarsii (assembly GCA_026120185.1). Taxonomy (NCBI): domain Eukaryota; kingdom Viridiplantae; phylum Streptophyta; class Magnoliopsida; order Gentianales; family Apocynaceae; genus Voacanga; species Voacanga thouarsii. The sequence goes on from JANUWF010001001.1 coordinate 334,458, forward strand.
TTAAAGATTTAAAGGAATCAGCTCATCAGGGGGAGTAATAAATAGACATATAGAATAGTTTACTATTTTTCCTTCACTAGATTTTTTTTCTCACTGGGTTTTTATCTAGTAAGGTTTTAACGAGGCATATTCTTTATGTAATGGATGGACATCCAAGGGGGAGTGTTATGAATATCTTAAAATTATTGAAAACTCCATTAATTAGTGGGGGCTCCACTAATTATGGATTTATATGAATTATTAGAGAAGATTTTTATGGATGTCCACCATTTAGTGGAGATACCACTAATTAAGATTAGTGGAAGATGATGTATGCCATGATGTATTCCACTAATTAGAGTTCTATAAATAGAGCTATTCTCTAAACTTGTAATACACCATTATTTTGTGAAAGAAAGATTAGTGAAAGAAATATTAGAGAAAATGGTGAAAGAAAAGGAAGAGAGAAATTCTTGTACAAAGAATAGTTAGAGTTTTATTAGTGTGTAGCGTGTAGATTTTATTCTAACACTACCCAAATTTTATAACATATACAAAATTTTTATTCAAATAATTAAAAAGCTAAAAAAAAGAATTATTATAATAATATTTAATATACTAAATATTCTAATGGTATAATTTAAAACACAAATATCAAATATTATTTTATTTATTTCCATACGAATACTATGTCTCACCAGTAATTATAATTAATAACTAATTTCTTAAAAAAGTTATCAATCAAAACCAATTGTTTAGCTTACAATTTTTAGGTGTGATACGAAACTGGTGGTACCTAACCACGACTATGCCATATGATAACCTAACTGTAAATGGAAAATCTTTCAAGTCTCTCAAAAAATGAGAAATTCTTCAGTGTTGCGGCTGCACCACGTGCAATAACGTGGTGCAGCCACAGCTATCAATATTCTATATTTAATACTTATTGTCACATCAAACTCTAACTTCTAACTATTATTACCATGCATTTAATATCTATTGTCACATCATATTCTAATTTTTAGCTATCGTTACTATTATTACCATCAACTCGTAATGTTTAGACCCTTTAACAAAATCGAATTTGAGGCCGCACAAATTATGATACGATCCTTATTTGAGGTTAAATGAACATTTGATACAATTATATGAACATTTTACATGATCATATAAAAATTAAAACGATATCGTTTTAAATGGTCAAAATGACGTCGTTCTACTAAAAAAATTTTATACGCGATAATCTTTTCACACGTTAAATTTTTATTATTTTTCATCTGAACCGTCAAATAGTCGCGCAACTTGCACACCCCAGATCCATCAAAATCTCCCAAGTTTTTCTTGCTCTAAGATTTCTTTCCATTCTCCTTTTCCATTGACAAAATCTGAAAATCGAAGAGAATGAGAAATTGCTCGTGTTCTTAAGGGAGGGAAGTCTATTCCGAACTTGATCTCTAAGCAGCCATGAACTTTTCTACCACTGAACAACAATGTTAATGGTAGAAGCACATATTTTATGAAAAAAAAAAAACCAAAGATAATGGTAAAAGATAGAAAAACATTAGGTATTTTTTGGCAATTAGTCATTGACCCGAGACTTCCAAAAGCTGAAACCATTCCTATGGAATTCCACAAATACGCGTTCATTATCAACGACGAATCGAACAGAGTAACCACGGACCAAGAGTTGGTTGAATCGCTATATTCTGAGGTGCAAGATGTCATTGGTGACACACAGCAACTCCTCCTGATGATGCTCATTTTCTTTTGTGGTGTAAATCCTCTGCCTCATTTAGTGATCCTCGTCTTTTCTCTGCTTCAGTCAGGCACATGACAGTAATGACATATTGATTGAAGGGTTGCGCTGTATAATCGTAATGACATGGTGCAACTGTTGCACTGAAAAATTTCTCTTTAAAAATGAACTGTCTGGCGTAGTAATGTCTAAACAGAGAGGGAAATGATAACCAGAACTTGTTAATAGCTGGGGCCGTGAGGCAGCTTGGTGGGAGGACCCAGCACGCAGATGCAGGCTCAGTGGGCACAGTTATATATATATATATATACAGCCCATATATGGCTCAGTGGGCACAGTTATATATCTATATATATATATATAATATTTCATTTTAATATAAAACTATTTCATTTAAATAATTTTTAAAAAAAATTATTATACATTTATAACACATCTCACCTCACTTATCTCAATTTAACTTCGAATATTTAATAATTTTTATTATATTCAAATAAATTTATATCAATTTAATTATCATCTAAATACACTCATATTAGAAAGTCACGTGTGATTAAGCCTAGAAGAAGGATTTAAATGAATAGAAAATGTGATGACGATGATGATATACTATTTACTTTTTTAGTGCCAATCTTGAACGATAAATATAAATTAAAGAATTATTAAAATTTATAAAAAAAATTGAATTATCCATTCTTATTTGATAAAAATTAAAATAATTACTTTCTCATTTTCCTCATTTTTCCTTTTTTTCCTTTTTTCCTTTCCGTTTTTTATTATTCCTTTCATTCCCTCATATTTGTCATTTTTGAAGATTTTTTTATTTTTAATTTTTTGTCATTTTATCAAAACAATAAGTAATTTATTACTTTTTTTCCATCTTATCTTTTTCAATTATTAAACTACTCAACCATTACATAATTGTTCTTGAATTTTCTAAACTAACTTCACTATCTTTCACTTTTTTTTTAATTTTTAATTGTCTCTATTATTTTCAAAGTTTTCTATACAATTCTTTATTTTCCTAAAATCTTTGAAAACATGACTTAAAAATATGGATATATAAATATATGAAGATCATTCAATTGTTTTCATGTAAATTGGCCAAGAACTCTCATTTTGGTTGGCTAGTTTGATACGCTAGCTCCATAGAAATGGAGTGTGAATGGAAGAGAGAGGACAGGGAAATTTGGAAAACAGAGTATTAGTTAATTGATCATTTAATTTTCATCAAATTAAGAAAAGGATAAGCCTGTCTTTTTCTCTTAAAATATTATAAATTTTATTATTTTCTTAATCTATGTAACCTAAATAGATTTTAATTATATCTTTAAAAGCTAGTCTTTCTAAATCAAATTTAGATTCAGTCAAAACAGAAGAAGTATTCCAGTCATTTGGAGTATCGTTTTCGTGGGGCACTCTTCCAACGGAAATGCCAAAAATTTTGTGAGAACATAGTTTGCTAGCAAAGAAAGAGAAGTAGAAAACATCCAAAACTTGCATGTGTGAAGACATTGTCTTACTTGTATGAACTTGAGCTTGTCAATGGAACTTTGCTTTGTGCGGTCCCTGGCCATATTGGGAAAGCAGGAGAGTTATCAACTTGAGTTTGTAAACGGCATTTTGCTTTGCGTGTTCAGTGGCCATGTTAGGACAGCAAGACAGCAGGCTAATTTAAAGGATGTCCACAAATTTTTACATGCCATAATGACTCTATTGTGTCATTGTAGTCTAAGTTTTCTTCATAATTGGGACCTCAAATGTGAATATCACGGGCTGCCTTTGCCAATTATTATAGGCAGTACGGTGTCCTTTTCATACAATTTCAGTCTGGCAAGGCACGGCTATTGTTGCCTCTTCCATCTCTCATTACTTGATAGTATTTATTTGTTTTAGAAATATAGTCTCAAATGTGGATATCAGTGGCTGCCTTTGCCAATTCTGACCGCTCACGTGCTTTGCCAATTCAGTCATGTAAAGCACGTGTATTGTTTGTTAGAATTTAAATTTAAGCAATAAACACATTTATTTTATTATTTAATATTTAGACATATAGATGTAAATATATCATTAAATCAATTATATGATTATTATTGTTATAAAATTTAAAATCCAATTATAATGATCTATACTTAATTATATAGGCTCGTCATCTTAATAAAGTATTAAGTTATTTATAATATGTAGAAATCTAAGGGTGTAATTGCAAAAATTATGATGAGCTGTTTTAGAAACTACATAATAATATACATATAGGATTATGGTCCCTTATTACACATACCGAAAACTCTAGCCACCTTTTGGAGTTCCCATCTCTCTCTGAGGGAGAAGACTGCATACATAGCAATCAGAAGAACCAATGAACCCGAATTTGTGACCGCTAATTGTTATAGATCAAAGCACGCTTTTGCATTTTCTATATCAAAAAAATCTTTTGAGTAAGGTTCTATTCTTGGATAATTCGATTTAGTCCATTCCATTAATTTTTATAAATAGTATCAGAGCCAAGTTACATGGAAGATTATTTTGGTTTTTATTATAAATCTTATATATGTTCATGTATTAAGATTAAATCTTTTATATATATATTAGTTGAGCGATGTAAGTATAATGAATTTATGTTTATAGTGAATGATTTGATTAATTTAGAATAATTTTATGACCATAGTTTTGATTCGATAAATATGTATATGTATTATCGAGTCTTGTAATAAAAGGGGTAGATTACATCTCCATGGTTCCCTTTTGAGTTAATAATAATAATAATAATAATAATAATAATAATAATAATAATAATAATAATAATAATAATAATAATAATAATAATAATAATAATAATAATAATAATAATTAGCCGCTTCAGTCTCTTACCTTTTATGTTTTGAAAGTTTAGGTCACTCTTATTTTTTTTTTAACTTTTTATGTCCCCTAACAATTTTTTTTTTGCAATTTTGGTCCTTTTTTAGGATTTTGTTAGTCAAACCGTTATTTGACTAACGAAACCCTAATAATATTGGAATATATGCCCTCTAAACTAGATTATTTGATATAATTATCGAATTTATTAAAAAAATAATTTATTCTCAAAATTTGTTTGTGAATTTACATTTTATTTGTATATGATTTTTGTTTGGAAATGACCCATTGTGTTTAAATAAGTGATCCATGTGAATGGTGGTCTTTCACAGTAAGGTATGGATCACGGATTACTTAACATATAAATGTTTGTTCTTAACCGATTAATGAGAATGAGAATTTCATCATGTATATGTTATTGTATTATGAATTCTAAATGGGGAATGGCTTACCTTTATCCAGTGAGTAGTCTACTCACTTCATAACACGAGTATATTTCGAATACATAGAACATGACTTGTAATAGTAGTTTCTAAAAGTATTATTTAAAAGAAACCCAAACTATTACTACTATAACGTGGACTAATACTCTATCATTTGAGTATGAGTTGGTAGTCTGACGAAGCTAGAAACATATACTTTAATATATTGTAATTGAGGTTCTTTTGTAAAGCTAATATACTTGTATGTTGGGTATATGTGACTAATTAGTTAAGACAGACTTGTACAAGATAGCTTCTACGCTATATCGCCCATTGTGACTGTTCAAATGATCTAATTATCTAGGGTCTTGGGGAATATAATTTGGATGTTTACTTTAGGATAACTCCCTTGAAAAGTGGAAATATTCCTGAAGTCGTGGATCATTGGACTAGAGGTTTAAGGATGGTAGATGTCTATTAGAGCGGTGTTGGTACACTATTCATCTCTAATTGCATGGCAATGCGTAGAGGAGTATTTTAGTCATTTCACCTGTAGGTTGAAAACTTTACTAACGCAGCATTGTCCTTGGAGTCAATATTTCCTTATGGTGATATTAGGAAATATTTAAAATGCAAAATATAGCTATTTATATAGTAGGGATATTTTAGTCATTTTAGTAGACAAGGCGATATGTCTTTTGGTCCCCATAATGGCCCTTAAGTTATGAAGGATTTGGGTTAAGAAATTGGTCTTGATAATTATGAATTTTTATTTTATTAGTCTAATTTATTATTGAATTAGAATAAAATAAAATATCCGAGAGATTATTTATTTTATCTAGTTTAATTGGTTAATTAATTATTGAGCTCAAGGCCCCGATTGAATATTTAGAAAATTAATATGAAATTAGATAAAGTGTATGAAATTTTATTTAGTTTATTTGGGCTTGTTATTATTTATTAGGTTGTTTAATAAAGCTCAAAAAATGAATAATTGAGATTTATTATTTATGAGTGTTTAAACTCAAGAATAAATAATTTTATCTGGTCCAATGAATAGGACCAAGGTAAAATAAAATTTATAAAAAAATATTTAAATTAATTAATTAGTTAAATAAAATAAAAAAATAAAAAATAAAAAACAACATGGGATGGAACCCTATTGTTTCGCATGCAATATAATAGAAAGTATAGAAGCTTTCTGTTTGCACGCATAATGTCTTTTCTCTCGGGCATCTACTAAGAGGAATTGAAATAGTGAGGAGTTGAGCAATTCTGTAGGTTTTTGTGATTCACAAAAGCAAAGCAAAGAACAGAAGCTCTGCGTATTTCACTTGGCATTCACAGAAAGCCAAACCCATTTTCAACAAAGACCAAAGTTAATCAAAACTCAATATTCATGCTTTCACCGGCTGTACTACAGACACTATTTCGGAAGATCAAAAGCTTCATATGGATGAGATGCGGTAGACATTTGTAAGGACGTGAGCCACTAGTCTCAAATATTCTTATATAGACATCTACACCAGTGCGAAGAGGACCATTTAATCATAGAGATAAATTTTTCGTTTTCCATATATGCTTTCATTTTGATGATTTTTGCCATTTTAAACCTTCAAATAAAAGGACTAAAATGACACAAAAAAAGTTAAGGAACCTAACAAGTTGAAAAAAAAGAAAAAGAATCAAAATCATAAAAAATAAAAGTGAAAGGATTGAATCAACTAATTTTCTAAACATACTTGTAAAGTATATATAAATTTCATAAATTAATAATTTAATTGTTAGATTTTCTACTAAAGTAAAAAAAGAAATTAAATTTTAATCACACTGAATTTAATTTTTTATTTTATCAAATGTTTAAATAATGTTATATTGTGACGTTTGCTTAATTTCGAACATGTGACTATTAAATTAATGATATATCTATTTATTTAACTTGTATCATATTAAAGACTTAAAAAAAAAAGAAAGTTGTTAATAAAATGATTATACTAATCATTCTATTGGATAAATTAAAAACAAGTTTAGAACATCAACGATGCAAATTAATTAAATTTTGGAAGTATTCCTTGATTAAATTCTTAATTTTTTATTTTTCATTAAATAATAAAATTTTCTTAAGATTCTGTTCCAAAATTCTCCTAAATTTGAGATATATTTGCGTTAGATTCTTTTATTAAAAATTTCTTTTAATTTTTCATTAAATAACAATTTTTTCTAAAGAATCTATCCCCAATTCCACTCAAAGTTGGAATTGATTTCTTTATTAATTTCTTTTTAAATTTTTTATTGACTAATCGTCTTTAACTTGGAATGGATTACTCTATAAGAATTTTGCATGCCAAATCCATTCCAAATCTGGGATAGAGTTGGAGAGGATTTTTTATTAATTTATTTTTAATTTTTATTAAATAATATATTTTTAAAAATTTATTCTAAATTTGTTTCAAATTTTAATTAAATTTGGAATAGATTTGCAACGAATACTTTAAGTATTTTATTATTTTTAAAAATAAAATTTCAAAAATTCATTTTAAATCCATCTGAAATCCTTTCAAATTTGGAGATAGATTTTTTAATTGTTTTATTATTTAAAGAAAAATTAGACAATTCAATTCCTTAACTTTTTATGTTTTAGAGATTTAGGTCCCTTTTCTTTTTTCTTTTTTTTTAAAACTTGTTAGGTTCTCTAACTATTATTTTGTGTCCTGTTTTGTCCTTTTATTAAAGTTTCATTATTCAGATAACTGTTTGACTAATAGAACCCTAAAAAAAGGACCAAAATCATACAAAATAATAATTAGGGGACTTCAAAAGTTAAAAAGAAAAGGGACCTAAACTTTCAAAACATAAAAGTTAAGGGATTAAATAATCTAATTTTTCTAATAATAATAATAATAATAATAATAATAATAATAATAATTGTAAATTATTATTATTGTTGTTGTTGTTGACGTCAACTTTGTCGAGCCGCTACAACAGTTACTTTGAGCCGATGCCGATTTGATAAATTGGGACGAGCCGATAAAGTTAACCTTTCAAGTAGCCGATAGTCATGGTCAACATCGGCACCACGGAGTCGATAAGAAGGAAAATAGATTCCTGATCTTTCGGCGCAAGAATTCTGCACGACCGTTGGGAGCATTCTTCGGCCGGAAGAAACTCCACGATCTGCTAGTGGCTCGTTTGCAGCAAGTATAAAATTGGAGCATTGCTTAGAACCAAGGGGATCAGACCATCAACCAACAACATTCAATTTCAATTTCCTCTACTTCATCGTTATTTATAACTTTTTAGTCTAGAATCTTAATTCCTTATAGCTTTCTTACTACTTTGTTATAGCTTTCCTTTACAGCTTTAGTTCTAGTTTTTTCCTTACAGCTTTCTGTTCTTTTTTACAATATCAGACTCTTTCTGTACTTTTCTTTAAGCAAATTAATACAAGTATCATTCTGTTCTCCTAGAAAGGTCCTTCCGTTGAGCATTCTCAGCTGACTTTCTTGAACCCTTTCTATAGTAAGTTCAAGGAACCCGGTCCTTGATTCAAAAAAGTTCTGATACCATTTTATGTTTTACCATAGCGAATTGTTTGTGTTTATTGGATATGAAGCCGATCCCCGTTTGCATCGGCTCCCTATTTTGACAACAACACAGATTGGCACGCCTAGTGGGACCAGAGGTCAGTGTTCGCATGCTATTACGGTCAGGATGAACAATGGCAAACAATTCACAGCAGCCACAGGCACCGGAGACATCTGAGCAACCCCCAATCCGTGCTCACCAGGGAGTCTTTGACCCTTCGGTTATGACTACCAGTTGTACTCAGGGTACTTCTGTGGAGCAGGGAGGTCAGTCCTTGCCCCCACCACCGGTGTCTCAGTCAATGTCCACCTCATTGACTACCATTTGACATACTATGGAACAATGTACTGGCAAGCTCTTACAGGGACTTACTCCACAATTCGTTACTATTTTTCGACCTCTGCTTCAGAATGAGCTTCAACAATTTGCGCTGAGGCAAAATACGCAAACCTTGGCTCAGCCATTAGGTTACCATGCACAAGGGGCAAACACGGCACCTACATACCCCATGCCATTGGCTGATGGTGTATCCTCTCATAGTTCAATGCACCTCATGCGAAGAGAAGTGGGCTTCCCTGCCACCGGGGGGCATCAAATGCCAGGAGTGGTGGCTTAAAACACGTTGCCAGCAGAAATGTTTCCAGGCAGAAGTTCGGTCCCAATAACAGGGTTACCATCGACTTATGAAGCAGTTCCAAACCTTTTTAGGGGAAACATGCCGCCTTTTGGAGGGCAGCCGAATTACTTTGTTCCTTACCCTCTTTTATATCTGGCGATCACAACGGCTAACCCAGGGTAGGGAATTGGAAGTATTGAGCCGTCCACAGGGCAAGGTCCCCAACTTGTCATGCAAAGTCCCTCGCCTCAGTTTTAACAACCGTACCAGCCGGTGGATATGGTAACGGAAACATTCTGACGACAGTCACGGGATCAGCTCGTATATCAAAAACCTTACCCGGAGTAGGTGGATTCCATGGCAGTGCTCCCTCGAGGCTACAAGCTGCCGGAGTTTTCAACATTTTCTGGTGAAGACAATAAGTCCACCATAGAACACATTAGAAGATTCACAACATAATGTGGTGAGTTGGGAAACAATGAATGACATAAGTTACAACTGTTCTCATTATCTTTGACAGGAGCAGCATTCACATGGTATGCCAATCTGGATCCTAATTCTGTATACTCCTGTGCTAACATGGAAAGAATGTTTCACCAACATTTCTTTAAACTGGTACCGGAAGTTTCCATCGCGGACCTTCTGGCAATAAAACAAAAGGGATCAGAAGATGTTGCGGATTTTATTGAACGTTTTCGGCAAACTAAGTCCAAATGTACAACCCAGTTGCCTGAAACAGAATGTGCAAGGATTGCTATTAGCAGGATGTATCTACAGCTCAAAGAACGGCTCATTCTCCAAGACTTCTCGAATTTATCCTGACTGTTATCTCACACTGTCAGAATAGAATAGATGATCAAGGAGAAAGAGAAGAGGCGTTCCGTCAAGTTCTCTCATAGCCAGACAATGATATCCATTATAGACGATACTAATGAGGAAGATGAAGAGCAGGCTATAGAGGTAATGGCAGCAGAATTGGTAAAGGGAGCATCCTATACTTGTCCTCACTTGAAGCCCGGCAAAGGAAATGAGGAAATTGCCACATCAGGACCCTCTTATTTGTTTGACGTCTCAAAAGCTGAGCAAATCTTTGACCAACTGGTGGCAGATAAGCAGATTCGCCTGGCTTATGGACACAAGATCCCCAGCCAGGAAGAGTTGAAAAGGAAAAGGTACTGTAAATGGCATAAATCTTTCTCGCATAGTACTAACAGTTGTATTGTTTTCAGAAACATCATTCAGAAGGCCATCCAGGATGGAAGATTGAAGTTTGCAGACAAAAAGGAAGAGACTTTGGTAGACACAGATCCATTTCCATTAGCCGATGCACACATGCTGCAAATAATATGTGGGACACAGGAGGAACATACAGGAAACAACAAGCCTGGGGGGATAGAACAAGCTTTCCAGAGATTGGATGGTAAATCGTCATTTTTTACCCGTTTATCTCCTCCCTCTTTTGCAGCACATTTCCATGGAAAAAAAGGAAAATTAACTGTGCAGGTACCCCAAAAGGAGACATTGCTGCCTGGCCTTTGTTCTCGACCATCAAAATCCCAAAAAAGACGAGAGCAACGGAAGCGGGCACAACAAAGGCGGCTGATTGATGCATGGGTTGAAGAACAACTAGCCCCTGACAATGGCCAAAACATGCTCAGCATCTTGCCATCAAGTTTCCAAGCCACCTCTCGTCAAGAATCCGTGGAAGAGGATTTTCATGCAGAAAAAAGAGCTGCCATGGAGCTGGTGGATGTCCAAATTCCCCCAGAGGGGATGCTCTTTCCCATTCCAACAGCCTAAAATGTTAACAACCTCAGGCCCCTGTACATCAAAGCACATGTCAATGGCAAGCCACTTACTCGAGTTTTTGTTGATGGTGGAGCTGTCTTAAACGTAATGCCTTTCTCTACCTTGAAACGGCTGGGGAAAGATAAGTTAGATTTGTCCCCTACTGATGTACAGATGGTTAATTTCACTGGAGAAGCAGCTGCGGCAGAAGACGTTATCACTTGTGAAGTCACAGTCGGGTCTAAAACCAGTAAAATGGTCTTTTTTATAATTGATGCGAAGCCAGCTTATTCTGTTTTATTGGGCAGGGATTGGATCATGCAAACCGGTGTGTATCGTCCACTTTACACTAGATGATGCTGATCTGGGATGGAGAATGGGTAGAGCAGATCCCAGCCGATCCTAATCCGTTTTCAGCCGAAATCCATATGAACGAAGCCCTGTTTTATCATTCGACCTTCGATCCAAGCCAATAGGCCAAGCTAATGATGGCCCATAACTTGATCACCACTGAGGAACCAGGCGGCCTACGACCGGAAGATCCAGGGTCCGACGAGCTCCTGGCTTCGTTGCTCAAGATCCGTTAATAGAAGTAGACATAGGAGAAACGGGGGAGAACAGAACAGCCAAGGTAAGTTTACATTTGACTATCGAGCAAAGGGATAAGATAACCAGCCTGATCCGCAAGTACAAGGATTACTTTGCGTGGGACTATCATGAGATGCCCAGTTTGGACCAAAGTATTGTGGAACATCGCCTACCTGTGAAAGAAGGCTTTAAGCCCCATAAACAACCAGCAAGACGTTTTAATCCTGCATTGCTACCCAAGATCAAGGAGGAGGTAGAAAGGTTACTCCGATGTGGGTTCATCTGTACATGTCGGTATGCAGAATGGATATCTAACATTGTGTCGGTCATTAAGAAGAATGGAAAACTACGTGTCTGCATAGACTTCAGAAACGTGAACTTGGCCACTTCGAAGGATGAGTATGCTATGCCAATGGCAGATATGTTAGTGGATTCTGCTACGGGTAACTAGTTTTTGAGCTTCATGATGGTTATTCAGGGTATAACCAGATATTCATAGTTGAAGAGGATACACACAAAACTGCTTTCTGTTGCTCGGGGTCTATCGCCTTATTCGAATGGGTGGTTATGCCATTTGGTTTGAAAAACATTGGGGCCAACTTTCAACAGGCTATGAATCTTATCTTCCACGACCTTATCGGCAGCACCATGGAAGTCAACATAAATGACTTGGTCATAAAATCTCCCATGTTCCTACAATACTTAGTTGATTTGGAATGAGCATTTCTCTGGATGCGTCAGCATCACTTGAAGATCAACCTGGCTGAGTGTGCTTTTGGAGTTACGACCGGAAATTTCCTGGGGTTTTTAGTACACTAGAGGGGGATTGAGATAGATCAGAATAAGGCCCAAGATATTTTACAAGCAAGACCGCCTCAGACGAAGAAAGAGCTACAAATTTTCTTGGGGAAGATCAATTTTTTACGGCGTTTTTTGGCAAACGCTGTAGGTAAACAGTAGGTATTTTCTTCTTTGTTACGATTAAAATTGTTTCAAGAATTTATCTGGCAACTTGAGCATCAGGTAGCGTTTGATAAAATAAAGGTAGCCTTATCATATCCATCGGTGTTAGCTCCTCCGCATGACCGGTCTCCCATGAAGTTATATATCTCAGCTGCGGAAGGATCTATCGGTAGTTTATTGGCTCAGGATGACCAGTAAGGGATAGAAAGAGCAGTGTACTACCTTAGCCGAAATCTATCGGATACGGAGACCTGGTACACCCCTATTGAAAAGCTATGCTTATCTCTCCATTATGCATGCACAAAGCTAGAGCATTACTTGTTATTTAAGGAAGTACATATCATATATAAGGTAGATTTAATCAAGCTCTTATTGAATTGCCCTTTACTGAATGGGCGGCTTATGAAATGGGCAGTCAAATTACATGTTTTTTCTCTAACTTATGTGCTACTAAGGGCTGTAAAAGGACAAGCTGTTGCAGATTTTTTAGTTGAGCATCCTTCTCTGGAGATACCGCAAAAGGATGGAGATAAACTGCAGAGGTACGTTTCTTTAAAACCATGGGTTTTACAATTTGATGGCTCAAGTATCCAACAGAAGGCTGGTGTGGGTCTGGTTCTTGAATCTCCGAATGGACAGCAGGGTAAGGTCTACTTTGAGTTAAAGAAGGGGACAACTAATAATCAGGCGGAATATGATGCCCTTTTGTTAGGATTACGGATTCTGAAAGCACTGGAAGCTCGAGTAGTCAGAATTGTAGGAGATTCTCAAGTGGTTATCCGACAAGTAGTAGGAGATTATAAATGTGCTAACCCGTTGCTGTCGGGTAAGTTACAGGAGGTAAAAGAGCTACTCCAGCATTTCCAGGAGGTCATTCTAGTTCATGTTCCTAAGACAGAAAATCAAAGTGTTAATGATTTAGCTCAGCTAGCTTCAGGTTTTAGGAAAGCAGTGATGTGCCAACAGATAGCGAACACAGAATATCAAGAAGATTGGCGACAGGAGATTGTTAATTATTTAAGAAACCCGACTGGACAAACGTCTCGAGATGTGAAACGAAAGGCCCTCAGCTTTACATTGGTAGGCAATGATTTTTTCCGGCGGAGTCACACCGGAATTCTTTTAAAGTGTCTCTCCAAAGAAAAAACCTTACGGGCTATGGTAGAGGTACACAAAGGTTTATGTGGAGCACATCAAGCGGGCCCAAAGTTGAAATAGACTCTTCAACGTAATAGTTTCTTTTGGCCATTAATGACTACAGATTGTAATGCTTATGCGGTTGGCTGTAAAGCTTGCCAAAAGTATGGCCTTGTATTACACACTCCTTCCACGAAATTGCATCCGATCATTAAGCCATGGCCTTTTCGTGGATGGGCCCTGGACATCATCGGAAAGATTTATCCACCTTCAGCAAAAAGGCACACATTCATATTGGTGGCAACGGATTACTTCACCAAGTGGGTAGAGGCGCAACCATTGGCCAAAGTAACACAAACAGCAATCATCAACTTTCTCCAGCAAAGCATTCTCTTCCGTTTTGGAATCCCAGAGATAATAACAACGGATCAAATGACGGTGTTTACAGGGGACCAGGTATGTAATTTCCTAACACAGTTTAAAATTAAGTTGCTCCACTCTTCTCCTTATTATGCACAGGCTAACGGACAAGCAAAGGCAACGAACAAAACCTTAATCAGCATGATCCGCAAGGCAGTAGAAGACAATCCAAGAAGATGGCATGAGACGTTGCAGGAAGTGTTATGGGCCCATCGGAATGCTGCTAAAACTACAATTGGTTTTACTCCATTTAGGCTAACTTATGGGCAGGATGTTGTGTTGCCTGTTGAGATATCTTTGTAATCAGCCCGGATAGCCTAGCAGCATGGTCTAATGACTGAAGATTACCAGATAGCTTTGGCCTTAAGCTTAGACCAAGTCGAGATGGATCGCTGGGTTGCCTTGGAGAATATAAAACAACACAAGGAGAAGGTAGCAAGGGCGTACAATCGGAAAGTCGGTGAAAGAAGTTTTCAAGAAGGAGACATGGTGTGGAAGACTATTCTCCCCGTTGTACCAAAAGATCCGAAGTACGGTAAGTGGTCCGCGTCCTGGGAAGGTCCATTCTTAGTAACATAGGTTTTTTATGGAGGAGCTTACCGCCTAATGACACCCGATGGAAAGGAAGCAGGTAAAGTAATTAACGGTAAATTCTTGAAACGGTACTATCCGGCATTCTGGGAGGGAACTAGCGATTAAAAAAAAAAGAGAGAGAAAAGATCTTCTTGGGCAAAAAAGGTTTGTCCTGATATATTGAACTGATCATAAGAGGCCGACCAGATAGCCGTAAAAGTCTTTACAAAAGAAATTAGCTATCCTCGGAAGGAGTGTGGGGCAATAGTGTTGGCCGATAAGGAACAATCGCTAGCCGATTTGGATATTCTGATTCGGCAGACGCTTGACTAGACCTCATGGCAGTTTTCATTGGTTGCGGATCAGGAACTGGGAGCTATTTTTCAGCCATCTTAGCCTCCGTTTCTACTCCTCTTTCGGGAGGCAGGGCCATCTCATCAGCAGACATCTCTTGAACGCCCGTTTCGGCCATCGAATGGGTAGTTTCTTCAGTTTAAGTTCTGGAAGGGCCTGCTTCGTCGGCACTCGAAGGATGTAGAGCCTTGTTTAGCTTAGCCATGAAGTGGTCCCACCCAGACTTCATCTCATTCAGTAGGGTGTTTGAGTTTGATAGTTCAGCTTCGAGCAGTTCCTCTTCTACCTCCAGCATTAGCCGTTCGTCATTATGCTGAAGAAGGGAGTCGTCAATAGCGTTGACTGTTTCCTGAAGCCCTTTCTCTGACTCAAGCTGCTGCTCCAAGGCCTTTTTCTCAGAGGCAAGTTCTTCTTGGAGTTCAGATATTTGATGTTCGAGCCGTTCAATTTTCCTTTTTCCCTCCACAATGTCAGCCCGCAGAAGCGTAAGATGACCCATGAATTCCCGGCAATCTTTTTCTGCAAATGCTGCATTTTCTTGATGCAGTTTTAAAAGCTCTAGCTGGTCGTGCGCTTCATCCCGACGGCGCTGCGTGTTAAATAAGAAGCGACCAGTGAAGTGCATTTGCCCCAGGCACCCAATTGCCAAGTCCCGAAGTGTAGGGGACATGTTGGGGTCAGCTGATTGAACAATCCACAGAAGGGCGCGACTCATATTTTCCAGAATGGACTTCTTAGTAGGTAAGGAAGCCCCGATAAGGCCATCAAGGAAGTCCAGCGCTGAAGCCAACGTCAGCATTGGCAGGGGAGCAGTAGTTTCTCCAGTTCCTTGGTGGGGGGGGAGGTACAGTTGCTTCGATATCATCGGCCACTGGTTATTTTTTCAGGCCTTGGCAGAACAGATGATGGACTTTTTGGAGTCGGAAGCTCAGCCGACAGAAAGGTTGCCGCTGGTAGGAAGGCCGACACGTCAGCCGCGAGAGGAAGAGCTATAGCCTCCACCGACGGGGCATCTGTCATCGGATGAGCAGTTCTTTCAGCCGCCCTTTCGACTAACGTAAGGAGCGGAATACCTTCCTCCGAGTCAGAAGAAGTGTCGATGATAACGGGATGGCCTGTCCCTTGTTTGCGTTTCTGCAGAAAGGATTATGTTGGTAATTAGATAAACTGAACATTGGAGGAACAGAGCAAGACAAGAATTGCCAGAAGTAAACCTTGGAAATAGGAGGAGTCAGTGTTTCAGGTTTCCTCTTTGATCGACAGAGCAGGGATGGGACCTCGATCTCTTCTTTCTCCTCCTTTAGGACAGTAGGAGCAGCAGCAACAATTTTCTACACCAAGGGAGTATGTAAGGTCGACATTATTACAGGACTTATAGGGTGTTTTACCTGTTTTCCTTTCTTAGCAGATGATGGTTCAGGCAAAGAGATGGCCGGCCCTGGAATTCGCAGAAGCCAGACGCCTATGGGGGCAGAGAACAGGGCCCCACTCAGTAGCCTCCACCATAAATTGAAGTTCGGGGAAGTCTCCAATACCACCTGGAAGGATTTAAATTCAAAAGACCTCAGAATGGCCTGGGTGCTTTCGGCTAAGGTTTGTACGTCTTCAACTGATAGCACCGGTTTTACGGAAAAGGAGGAAACGTGCCCCGGGTTGGTGGGAATATCTTGTATTAGCCCAAATTAGCGGGAGAAGCAGTGGGGGTTGTACCTCTCACAAGAGGTCTTAGCACTCTGAGCTCCAGGCTTAGCCCCCAAGAGAATTTCCCGAGGGCACAGAATTCGGGCCCATAGAGTTTCTTGTGTGGCTTCGGGGCTTTCCGACAAGCTTTTCAACCAAAAGGGACCTTCTTGGCGAGCAACATACGGAAAGAAGATAGTATCATGGATGTCTCGACATTGGTAAAGATACGAGATGATGGTTTCGGCAGAAGCAGTGTTTATAGGGACCCGAAGCAGCCGATAGCCGATCGCCCGCTCGAAAGGGTCCATCTGGGTGCCTGTAAGCTGACTGATGCCAAAGTTGAGCAAATACTGATACAGCCAAAGTTGGGCAATTCAGAGTGGGCCCCCAAGGTTAGTCGGATCTTCCCCAACGGCAAGGGCAGCCATCAGCTGATTAATGGTGTAATAGACCAAGGCGAGGACCAGAGAGGCAAGGTCACAGTGCCTTTTGCTCAATAAGAGAGCCGATACACAGTATCAGTACTCGTTGCTGATGCCAGCGGAATGGGAGCAGATAACGTACTTACATAGCTAAAGCCATAAGAAGGCCGCTTGTTCTTGGTTTGAAGGAGTTTCCTCCACCCCTCGTTGAGCGTTGATAAAGTTGCCATATGAAGAGGAGCCTTGTCCAGACGAGCCTCAACGGCTGGTAAGTTTTCTTTCATCATGAAGCCTCGGAATCTCATCGCCTTCACATCGGAAGCCAAGGATGGTGCAGTTGTCAAGAATGGTGGGGAAAAACATCCCGCGCGGAAAGTTGAAACCATTTATCGCGAGGACCAAAAGGGAAGAACGGCGGCAAACAGATTACGGTCAAATGCCATCTCGAAGTCGATCATCATGATGGCGTCTGAGATTCTCCATTGCGCCCAGATGGCCCCAAATCGAGCGTAACAGCGGTCTCACCATTCTCTATAATTCTTGAGTTTGTGGGGCCAATGACGGAAAGATGAGGGAAGATTAGTGGTGGTAAAAGTATCTTGTTGCAAAAGGAAAGTGAAATCAACAGGCAAAACAAACCGCAGGTGTTTAGCAGTAACTTCTGCAGGCAAGAGACATGGGCCCAAGGCAAACAGTTTGGCATCAGCTTAGACCGGGGAAAGAATGTTCTTATCAGTAGGGGTTGCCATTACAATGTTGTCATTTTATCGAAAGGAAATTTATAGTTTGCAAGGAATTATGGAAAAAAGATAAAGGATCGATGAGTCATTCAAGCAGTAGAATTCTGAAGAAGATAGAAGTTGTAGGAGGTGAGGAGTTTCGATTGGGAACCACTTCTACTTATAAGGAGATTTGAAATTGAGGCCGTTCGCGGGTTCTAAGGCCGAGGCATCACAACTATTCCACAATGTTCGGGACGTTTCGATTTTTGTTAGAAAAAGAACGGCTGCCATTAATAGTTGTACGATTCCCATCGTTTCGCTGACTCGCGTCTATTGAAACAACGAGACTCGGGGGGCATGCGTTGACGTTAACTTTGCCGAGCTGACACAATGGTTACTTTGAGCCGATGCCCATTTGATAAATTGGGACGAGCCGATAAAGTCAACCTTTTAAGCAGCCGATAGTCATGGTCAATATCGGCACCACGGAGCGATAAGAAGGAAAACAAATTCTTGATCTTTCGGTGCAATAATTCTGCACGACTGTTGGGAGCATTTTTCGACCGGAAGAAACTCCACGATCTGCTAGTGGCTCGTTTGCAGCAAGTATAAAATTAGAGCATTGCCTAGAACCAAGGGGATCAGACCATCAACCAACAATATTCAATTTTAATTTTCTCTACTTCATCGTCATTTACAGCTTTTTAGTCTAGAATCTCAATTTCTTATAGCAGTTTTACTGCTTTGTTATATCTTTCCTTTACAGCTTTAGTTCCAGTTTTTTCCTTACAGCTTTCTGTTCTTTTTTACAATATCAGACTCTTTCTATACTTTCTTTTAAGCAAATTAATACAAGTATCATTTTGTTCTCCCAGAAAGGTCCTTCCATTGAGCATTCTCAGCTGACTTTCTTGAACCCTTTCTATAGTAAGTTCAAGGAACCCGGTCCCTGATTCAAAAAAGAACCGATACCATTTTCTGTTTCACCATAGCATATTGTTTGTGTTTATCAGATATGAAGTCGATCCCCATTTGCATCGGTTCCCTATTTTGACAACAACAATTCTATACTAAAAAATTGTAAATTTTCGTTTGGGCATTGTTGCTGTTGGAACCATTCGCTATTGTCCACTGAAGAATTCAGTGAATTTCGGCTCACGAAACTTTGTATCACTTAAATAAATAAATAAATAAAATCGTAAGCAGATGTCCGAGTAACCATGCACGCACAGCATTCCATTCCAAACGATTGAAATTATGGGCCATAAAGTCTAGAAGCCTGACATGCTTACTTCTTATGTTGGGCCAGACCATTAATGGGCCATTTGGCTGGTAGAGACTGCCCAATTAATGTGGGCTTTCTTGAATTAAAAGAAAACAAATGGAGAAAGATGGCACATCTAGGAGTTAAACCTTGGTCTCCAAGTTGAAAGGCCGAAGTGCTAACCGCTATACCAGTGGAGGTCTGTGCTGCGATTGCACTCCGTCTAATTATATTGCAGATTGAAGACTTGACTATTTTGTTAGCTAATTAGTTTATTTAATTATAATTTTATAATTTTATTTTTGTATCTAGATTGATTATAAAATTATTTTTTATTTATAGTAATTTTTTTATTATTAGTATATTATTTTTGAATTATATATCATTTATGACAACATGTCATATAATTTGTATTAACACCGCTATGAGTATTATTTAATTATGCACAAATTTTAAATTAAAATTTAATTAATTTTAATTAATTGCTTTTTATTCATAACAATTTAAGGATGCTCTAACGAGCGTGTTTATTAGTTTATGTTGATTGATGAAAATGGTATCCTACCAAAGTAGGCTCTCCCATGGAAGCTCCTTGGCAATAAAGTAATTAGATGTTATGTCTTATGTTAATCATGCGGATAGTAATCAACCCAAAGGAAGGTTGCTATTGACAAGCAGAAAAACTCAAACACATGTAGTAATGAGCATGTAATGGTTATTAAGTGTACATAGTGAGTATTAATCGGCCCAAAAGAAGATTTAGTACTTGGCTAGATTTTACTATTAGTACTCGATAACTACAGTAAAGAGATCACTTGTAAGCTAACTCTCGGTCCAAAGACTAGATTTAGTATTACACCGGTCTTCTTGTGATGGGGTTATTATTATGAATTTAGCTCATAAGGAATAAAAGTATTTTTTTTTTTTTACTTTTATATGAGTGAGTTTTAATTTATTTTATTTGTTCTCTATTACAATTACTGGAATTTCTATTGCTCAATTGTTTGCCAATTTGAATAACATTCCACAACTAAGTGGTGCAAAATTTAAAGCTTGGAAGAATAAGGTCCTAATTCATTTGAGATGTATTGATCTGTACTTAGCCCTTAGGGAGCCACGTCCTGCTGAGCTAACAGATAATAGTACCTTTGATCAAAAGAGGGAAATGGCTCAGTGGGAGCGCTCAAATCGGATAAGTCTGATAATCATGAAAAGTACAATCCCAGAAACTTTTCTTGGTAGTATGTCCTAAGAGACGAATGTACTTAAGTTTCTCGAACAGCTAGAACAACTCTTTGCGAAGAGCAAAAAGGCAAAGACAATTACACTTTTACATAAACTAGTAGCCACAAGGTATAGTGGTTCAGGAAATATTAGAGAATACATTTTCAAGATGTCTTACACTATCTCAAAACTTAAGACACTAAAGTTGGATCTTTCAGATAATCTGTTGGTGTACCTTGTTTTGATATCTCTTCCTTCTAAATTTGGTCAGTTTGAGGTGAGTTACAACTGTCAAAAGGATAAATGAGCAATTAATGAACTAATCTCACATTTAGTATAGGAGGAATAGAGGATGAGAAAATATAAAGATGAGAGTGTTAATTGATAGTGTTGTGCCCTAGAGGCAATCACTTGTACATTGTATATGACACATTTTATTTTAATAAAAGGCATTATTTATCTTACAGTTTTTTTGTTTATTTTAAGTAATATAACTGTTCGATAAAGTCCCTAGTACAACACTGTGTTAAGGAAATTATGATAGAGATCATGATATGAGATTCCTACTACACTGGATGGTGTTAGTACTTAAATAGTCCCTAGTCATAGTATTAATGAGACAGGACATTATTAATGCGTTAAGACTAGCATGTGCTAGACTTCCTGATTTGATCAGGCAGTAATTCTCATAATCGTGAGTATTGAGATACTCAAAGTTAACACATGGATGCTTGTTAATGGAACAAGTTCATTGGATGACCTAGCTTTGAGATAATCACATGAATAACTATTTAGTGCCAGTGATATAATCTCAATATAGCAAATATGCAAGTATCCTTAGACTTGAGATTTTCAAGGTACTTTGTTTGCTGAGCCTTGTACTTTGATTCCAATCTCCGGAGCTCGATCGAGGGCCGCTTATGGGATGGATATTGGGTATATGGTGAGGTAAACGAAAGTAGTTGAGAGGGTCAATAAAGGATTCGCCACTCCTAATACTAGGGGCGAATATCTCACGGCCACTTGTAGGAATTACTACTCGAAAGTCCTTGGCCAAGGCAATTGTGTATTGTAAACAGTTCCAATTGGTACACATCTAGAGTAGTGGGTTCCTGGTACAAGTACTATTGTATTCGGGCCATAATTAATTCTGGAGGGAGTTGGCACTAATTCCGTACTCCAAACCGAATGAGATATTATATGGTGAAAGGAGTTGATTGCACTGAAGTTTGTTATTGAAGGGTTCATGTCAAGCCACTTGACTTCCTAGACTCTTGGGTGGTCATGATGTGTTGCTAGATACCGCTCATGATCTGGGAATATGTGTTTATTAATTGATGAATTAATAAACCAATCCTGATTAGAATTTATAGGATTAATTCTAATTAATTATGGATTATTAATCTCAAATACGTTTGGATTAATTCATGTTCTCTACCAATTGACTGGGAAACCTAATAGGTCACACACAATAGAGAATTATATACTCAAGATGTTATTTGATAACAATGTGGAGTTAATTGAGAGAAAAAAAAGTTGTTGTGGACAAATTATAATTAGTTATAATTTATGGTACAAGTTGTAATTGTGAAAACTTGATGTTTCCAATTACAATTAGAAAATTCTAATAGGATTAGAATTCTCAGTTTTGGGAAGGGAATTTTGTGTGATATATAGTAGCTAATAACACATGAAAAACCCTAGCCAATAGCTGAAACACAACACACGATTCTCTCTTCCTTTGATCTCTCTTTCTCTCGTTTTTCTTCTTGAAAGAAAAACCCTAGCCGCTACTTAGAATTTCTGCTAGCACAGAAATTTTGATGCTTGAGTATTCCTCTGTGTGGATTACTATTAGAGATAATCACACACTGTGATTATAGTGGGTAGACGTTCAAGTCACGTGAAGGTTGATCACGATGATTGCTGGATCACGCCTCAAATTGAAGAAGAAAATTTTGTTCTTTGTACGATCCATCAAAGGTAAAAGCTGTTACCTTTATTGTCGTTATGTCTTGTTTTTCACACATAGAAGAGTCCTGGGAGGGTATCTCAATTTATTTTCCGTTGCGCCGTATAGGATACGAGCCTGAGATACCCAGCATTAATTTGGTTTCGTTCTCAAAGGGTAACAAGAAAAGGAAGGGTAAAGTGCCTACGGATGCATTGGCAAAGAAAAAGTAGAAAGGACAGTCAAAAGACATCAAGTGTTTTTTTTGCAAGAATCCCGCTCATGTTAAGAAGGAATGCCTGAAATATCATGCATCGCAGGTGATGAAATATATCCCTTTAACTTTTGTTTGTTCAGAGGTTGACTTAGTTTCAGTGCCAAAATATACTTGGTAGTTAGATTCAGGTGCCACTACTCATATAAGTATGTCTATGCAGGGTTGCCAGAGTTACCGCCAACTAAGTGATGATGAAAGATTCATTTATATAGGGAATAGTAGTACAATGTGAAAAGACCGTGGGAAAATAAAACACATAGCGAAAAATATTACTCTAAATTTTTTTTTGAATCAAAATTTAGGAATATTTACTTTTAGGGTGCTCAAATTGAATAACCGAAAGATTTGGATTTGACGGAATGCATAAATTTGTCAGGATTGCTTATTCTGTACGAATTTCGGCCAAGAGTCGATTCTTTCGCATCAAACACGCACACCAAGATTATTAGCTTTTAATCTTTTAAAGTATTCTTAAACCTCCTATAGGATATCTATCAGTGAAAGTAGAATAACAAGTGAAAGAATAATATTTAGAAGAATTAAATTGGGAGAGCTAATTCAAAAGGAATTGAGAAAACCGAGAAAAGTAGCCAAAAGAAAGAAAAGCTCTTGCGGTCAAAAGCTTTCTTCGAAAGAAAACAAAAGCTGTTTTTTTTATATGTTTTCACGGTTTTCCAATTTCATACATGCAAACCAATTTTCGTTGTTTTCCAATTTCATGCATGCCACTAGAATCACTAGGAAAATTAGTTTTTTTTTTTTTTTTATGTTTTTGACAATTTTCAAAAACAAACAACCAGCTTTCCGTTTTTTTTATTTTTACCGCCATTCTTCTTTCTTTTTTCCTTTTTTTTTCTTTTACTTGTGATGGTTTTCCTTTAGGACAGTGACTAAATTCATCACTATTTTCCTAATTATTTGAGATTAATTTGAGACACTTTTGATGTAATAACTAGGCATATTCCTTCCTATTTGATATTTTGCTTGTGAAAAGTATTTTTGATGAATTTGTGGAGGATTCAAGGGATTTCGAGTAAAAAGTATAAATTTCCAAAATGTACTTGGCGCTAGGTCTAGCTAATACACCATGCACCAGGTTTGTTCTAGAAAAAATAGAGCAAAAGCAGAGTAACATCCAAGAGCAAACCAAAATGTACCTGGCGCCAAGTGGGTCGAAGTGACTCGGTGCTAGGTCCGATCTATAAGGGGGGGATTTTGTGTATGAATTTGGTATTTTTCGAATTCTATTGGGCCAAAACTTCTCAAGCCATGAATTTTGATATCAAGGAAGCTTATAAATGCAAGAAAAACACAAGAGAAATGAGTAAATCCAAGAATCAAAGTTTCAATCACTCAGAAAAGGGAGAGATTCATCATTCAAGAAGATTTCCAAAGAGAAAAAGGAGGGCTTCTCTATGAGTTCTTTCTTTTACCTTTGTTTTGTTTTTTTGGAGTAATAATGAATTTAATATTTTCATTGTAATTTAACATTGTTTTAGGATTCATGATTTTTGGATTAATTTAGCTATTTATCAATTTTCTATAATTCTTAGCGTTTGATTACTTGTAATTATGGAAGAGTTGATGAAGTTATATTTGCTTCTAATTGACTTAGGAAATGATTTTAAAAGTTAATTTAATTTTATTAATTTCTTATTTCTTATTTCTTAACGGAATTGGGAAACAAAGTTAAGACAAAGAACCAAAGTAATTAAAGATTGTTTAATTTCTCCTAGAGTATAGGGTTATTAGTTAATTTCATATTCATTATTACCTAGAGTATAGGGATAATTGTTGAAGGATGAATTTTATGCATCTTTTTGGTTATGTTGGTTTGATTGGAAAATATGCTAATTTAATAATGAGATAGTGAGTTTATGACTTGGGAAACGATTGAACTCTATTTTAATTCTTTTATGATGCCAAGATGATAATTAGTTGAGATAGTTACTAAATGATTCATTATCATGTTTTCTAGGATAGTTATCTAAATTGCATATTTCCATGCTTGAGTTGTACATATTTCTTTATTTTGCTTTTTATCATCTTATCACTTTATTAAGTAGGTTAAATAATGAATGAAAAGTGATTAGTGTGTACTTATTCCTTTAAGGATCGATATTCGTTAATTCCCTATATTATACTTGCGATGAGTATACTTGCTTGTATGTGTAATTTGAGATTAATATTTTAATTAAAACTTGGCTAAACGATGAATTTAAATTTAATGATTTTTATACACCTAAAATTTATGCATCACTTAGTCATCACTCACAACCCGAGTAGGTTAAATTTTTTCTAATTAGCTCATGACTAATTAAATACCTCTCTAGTTAATTAAATTAATCCACTTAACCCCAATATAAAATTATCTACGATAATTAATTAATAAACTAATTTAATTAAATTAGACCAAAGCTAATTAAATAGCTCCTTTATTAATTAATTAATCTATTTGGACCCAAAATATAATAAATTATTCTAGCCCAAAAAATAATTAATTGGACTCTTAGAACAATTATTCAATTATTAATTCACCCAATAAGCCTATATATTAAATAAATTTATTAAGATTACTTGAGCTACTCTGGGGGCCAAAAGATATATTATTCTTGGCTATTAAAATGATCAAAATACTGTTGCCAACAAATAGCCATATTTTATCATTGTAAATATTCTTTTTATTACTATATAGAAATATTGACCTCAAGAATAATATTGCAAGTGTGATGTCTTCGACCTATAGATGTAATGACGAAAATATCCATCTACATAACACCTGTCATTGAGATAGAAAAAATGCACTAACACATTTCTCAACCATCATTTGATAACTAGTCCTATAATCCATGACTTCCAGTATGTACCAACTTATTTCAGGGAGTTATCCAAAAATATACATACTAAGTCATATTTCCTAGGGTCTTGGTTTAAGTAGATTATCGTGGACAATCACAAAGGGGTGATGTCTTAACTAAGTGAAGTATAAAAACTCTATTGGATAAGTCCGTTTTAATTAACTAGAGTAATACACCCAACGTACAAGGTTATTAGCCTTGCATTAAGACCTCACCCATCTACATCAAAGTGCATAAGTCCAACTTCATCAGACCATCAACTTATACTCAAATCTAAAGGTACACGTCCATGCAGTAATGGCGATAAGCCAATCTTTATTTATTATAGTACTTTTATAACGATTATTATTGTATGGTCCAGTTCTATATATTCTAAATATACTTACTGTGAAAGCACAATCTTATCACACAAATTACTTTCCAACACGCTTAAATCTTAATGTGCACATATATGTAAACAAACAAATATTAATGAATGAAGTATTTTATTAATTTCCAAAATATAGATATACACAGTCTATTTTGGGTATACATTTCAACAATCTTCCACTTATATTGAATAGACTATGACAATCTATGTGTGCCAACCCCTATGACGTCTAGATGTCTTCGAAACACCTCCTCCGTCAGAGGCTTGGTAAATGAGTCTGCTAGATTATTTGAAAAGGAAATCTGATCAACCACTATCTTACGTTTTAGATAAACTCCCAGATTAAGTAACACTTCCTCTCAATGTGCTTGCCCTTCCTATGGTTCCTTACATTGCAACATAACTCTAAAATTGTTGCAATATATTATAATAGGTCTGTCCATTTATGGTACAACTCCAAGTTCAATGAGGAACTTCCAGAGCTAAACTGCTTCTTTTGAAGCTTCTGAAGCTACCACATACTCGGCTTCCATAGTAGAATTAGCAATGCACTATTGCTTAATATTCCTCCATGAAATAGCCATTCCAAACAAAGTAAAAATGTATCTACTAGTAGATTTCCTTTTATCTTTATTCACCTGGAATTATGAGTCAATGTAATTAGTAGGAATTAAATCACCAGCTTTGTAAACAAGCATATAATCTCTCGTTCCCTTCAAGTACTTAAGTATATGGTTTACAGTTTGTCAATGTTCTTTCCCTGAGTTTGACTAATACCTGCTAACCATGCCTACTGCAAAGCAAATATTTGGCCTTGTACAAAGCATGACATATATAAGACTTCCGACTGCCGAGGCATAAGGAATCTTTCTCATCATTTCCTTTTCTTCTTGTGTCTTAGGACACTATTTACAAAACAAGGTCAATTTATGCCTAAAGGATATAATTGCCCCTTTACACTATCCATGCTAAACCTAGACAATATCTTGTCAATATAACTAGATTAGGATAAGCTTAACATTTTTTGCTTCTTATCTCTAAGAAGGTTTATAACAATAATATAGCTAGCTTCTCCAACATCCTTCATGCTAAATTGACTTAATAACCAAACTTTTATAGATGACAATGTCCCTACATCATTTTTAATGAGTAGAATGTCATTTACATAAAGTACCATAAGAGAAATGTTGTCCCATATGCCTTCTTATACACGCATGGTTCATCTAAGTTTTGTATAAAACTTTACAGTCTCATCAACACGTATGTTCCATGCATGTGATATTTGCTTAAGTCCCTAAATGGACTTCTTAAACTTACAGACCATATATTCTTGGTCTTTTGTAATAAAACCTTCAGGTTGGGTCATGTAGATGTCTTTATTGAGATAGCCATTAAAAAAAGTTGTCTTGATATCCATCTGTCAATCTCATGGTCATAATGATGTTGGGATGTATGCCCTCTTAGACTAGGTTTCTGATGTAATTTTGACTTGTATTAATAAAAGTATTTTTCTCAGAAATTATTTGTGAAATTTTCTTTATATTTGTACACGATTTTATTGAAAAAGACCCATTGTATTTAAATAAATGGCTCATGTGAATGGAGGTCTTTCATAGTAAAGTATGGACCATGGGATACTTAACACATAAACTACTATTCTTAATCAGATGATGAGAATGGGAGTCTCATCATGGCAAGGTTATTGTGTTATGAATTGTAAATAGGGAATGGCTTACTTTTGGCAATGAGTAGTCTTCTCAGTTCATAACACAAGCATATTTCAAATACATAGAACATAACATGTAGTAGTGGTTTCTAAAAGTACTATGTGATAGAAACCTAGAATACTACTACTATAGCATGGACTTGTACTCTATAGCTTGAGTATAAGTTGGTGGTCTGACGAAACTGGAAGCATATGCTTTGATATACTATAGTTGAGGTTCTTTAGAAGGATCAATAAATTTGTATATTAGGTATATGTAACTACTTAGTCAAGACAGAATTGTACAAGATAGTGTTTACACTATATTGCCCCTTGTGGTTGTCCGAATGATTTAATTATCCAAGGCCCTGTGGAACATGACTTGGATATTGGCTTTAACGTAGCTCTTTTAGAAAGTGAAAATATTCCAATAAGTCATGGATCATTGGATTAGAAGCTTAAGAATGGTAAATATCTTTTAAAGAGGTGTTAGTACACTCTTTCTTCTCTAAATGCACGGCGGTATATAAAAGGGTATTTTAGTCATTTCACCTGTAGGTAGAAGACATAGCTAACACAGCATTGTCTTTGGGGTTAATATTTCTTTATGGTGATATTAAAAAATATTTAAAATATAAAATACAGCTATTTATATAGTAAGGGTATTTTGGTCATTTTAATAGTTAAGGCGATGTGTCTTTTTAGTTCTCGGAATAGCCCATATGTCCTAATTATTTTAGGTCGAGGAAATGGCCACAACAAAAAAGATTTTATTTTAGGAAGTTTAATTTATTTTTGGAGTAGAATAAAATAAAAGAACGAGAGAATTAAATTTTATTATCTAGTTTAATTAGTTAATTAATTATTCAGGGCCTAAGCCCAGATTGAATAATTAGAAAAATTAACCTGGACTTAAACTAGTTAATAAAAGGCTTAAATAATTATTTTAGTTCATTTGGGCTCATTAATTATTTATTAAATTATTTTAATAGGCTTAGAAAATAAATAATTGATGGTTATTATTTTAGGCTCATTGGGTCTAAAGAAAATAATAAATTAATTTTGGCCCAATAGCCTGGACTAAAGGGTTATTTTGATTCATGGAACAGAAGAGTTAAGGCTTAGACAAACATTTTCTGTTGATAGCCTCTCGGGCCCGGTGTTTTGGTTATTTGAGATTGTGAATTGTCGTGGGTTTTTCTTCTTCACTGAATGCACACGAAAAACACAGAGAGTTTTTTTTTTCGTGGCAAGCTCTCTCTCTCATTCTTTTCTTTGTGTCTTCTTCTTGATTTTGCTAAATCAATAGCAAAGAATCAAGAAGTACTTCTCCTTGCCTAGGTCATTTCACCAACTAGATTGGGCGGTGGAATATTCTGAAAAGCAAAAAGCTTCGCGTTCATGCCCCGGAGGAATAGACGTATCATCGGATTTAGTCTAGAGACATCTTCCAGTCGACAAGAAAGAGCCCCAGTAGTTCTATCATCCACTCCGGCACCGAAGACAGCATTAAAATGCAAAGGTATTGTGTTTTTTTTTTTTGCCTTCCACTACGCCGTGTCTGGTGTTTTTTCTAGTTTACAGTATGCATGCATGGCTTCTGTATGCTTTCACAGCATCAAGTGATACTAGAGCATAATGCTTTGAAAGGCTTAGGATTGATGCATGCTAGTTAATAAAATCGGCAAGACTAATTTTGATTAATACCATGAGGTCCTTCCCTATTTTTGGTATGGGTAGTTTCTTTGTAAACCTCACCATTGAGGTATAGGAGGCTTTGTAAAATTTTTAATGCTTTGTTAAGCTTTCGTGTAAACTTGATTTGAAAGGGTATTGGCCGATGTCATGTGTTTTATTGAAAAAAATGTAACAAGAACTGCCTTAGATTGATCGCGAAGGAAGTTACAAGCTTCTGGAAAAAATCGCAGAAGAAATTTGCAGAGGAAAAAAAAAAAATGTCGCGGAGAAGATGAAGGGCGTAGCCAAGTTGCCGACCCAAGCCGTGGCTCGGCCATGCCTGGAGCCGAGGCAGTGCCTGGGCCAACTGTTGCTCGCAACCACAGTCGGGCCCAGTGCACCTCGGCTTGGGCATTGTTTACCTTGGACGCGGAGAGCATCTAATGCATCCCACCTATGATGCTTCCCAAGGCGTTCTAGTGGGTCGCGAGTACCCGCCTTGCGGACCATGGCCTATGGGTCTTCTCATGGAGGCCATGATCCTGTGCGGCGGGTGCACAAGACCAAATATATATATATATATATATATATATATATATATATAGTTTTGGTCCTATACCAGAAGAAATTATTATTTTTACAATATTTAATATTATTTGAATATTTTGCATGAAAAATAATAGTAAATAATTTTTAGGATTAAATAAGATTATTAATTAAATTAATTAATGTGTTTAGTTCTATTATTTGGATACTTAGGATTAAAAATAGAAGAGTATGAAAATGTTTGCAGTTTTCTAGCATGTTAATTATTTTAAATCCTATGCGCATATTTTCTCAAAGATCAAAGTCTTTGAAAATTTTTTTTTGACAAGGAAAAATATTTTTCTTTAATTAAATCATTATTTTAACTTAAACAAAAATTCATCTTTGGTTATTTTCTTAAAGGTTTTTTGTCCTTGACATAGAAAATATTTTGAATTTAGAAATTTTTGTAAGTTAAAATGGAAAGCCATTTTAATTCATTTTAGCAAAGAAAAAAAATATTTTTGTGAAATAAAACCTTGAGATCAAAATCTCTAGGAAATTTTAAATGGAAAAAATTTGAAATTATTAAGTTTTTAATTTAAATAAAATTCTTCCATGAGGAAAATTTTCTCAAAGGGTATAAACTTTGACATAAAATTTTTTATGAATTTAAATATTTTATTTTAAGTTAAAGGAGAACTTAATTGGAAATTTTCAAATAATATTTTTTTCAGAAAACCCTTATTTAAAAAGCTTAGTGGGAGAAGCGTTCTAATGGCTCTACGGCTTCTACCACGATCCTCATTAAAGATCGTAGGTCTCCTCGCATTACTCTGGTAGTGAACTCGTATAGGATGGAGATACCACTAGGATTTAGAACTAATGGAATGATGTAATTAATAATCCGAGACACGTATTCTGATCAACCAACTCATGCTGGAGGTTATAATGGGAGATATGCCCATTGAAAATGAGAAGAAACGGCCATCCCCTTGACGGAGTTATCTTCTAAATCGTTACCTAGAAGGAAAATTAATTTATGGTAGTTAACACACTTAGCTTAGGAAACTGTTAATCTTCCCAAGAAGCTATGTCAATTTTCCTAAGAGCCAAATTAATCATGCTAAAGATACTAGCAATGGGGTTAGCTATTATCAGTTTAATATGAGGATAAAGTGCACAAAATTATTTTTGTTTTACAATATTGAGAATTTCTTTTATTTTTTAAAATTTTCAAAAATGGTTGGTAGAAGTTCTTTCAGTCCCTTAGTCATTATTCTTCATAAGAATAAGTTAACGAGTCCAAACTATGTGGATTGGAAAAGGAACTTGGACATAATACTCATAGCTGAGGAGTATAAGTATGTCCTTTATAAGACTTGCCCAGTAATCGGGGAAGGTTCCACCGCTGATGAGCGTGAAGCTGAAAAGACATGGAAGAAGGCTAACAAGATGGCCCGATGCTATATGTTAGCCTCCATGTCAAATGTGCTTTAATCCTAACATGAGCACATGGCTACTGCATATGACATCAGTACATCATTAGCCACAATATTCGCGGATAAGAGCCGACCCGCAAGGCAAGAGGCTCTTCGAACAATTATAAACACTAAAATGGCTGAGGAAGCATTAGTCGGAGAGCATATGCTCAAGATGATTACTATTTTCGAGGAAGCAGAAATCTTGGGGGTTGTCATTGACCTCGAGAGCTAAGTGGACATGGTTTTCAAATCTTTTTCAGGCTCCTTCACTCAGTTCAAGTTGAATTACAACATGAACAAGTTAAACATGAGTTTAATGGAGTTGATGAAGGAGCTCTAGGTGGCAGAAAAGGTCATGAAGCCATAAGCTAGAGTTATGATGGCCTCTTCTTCAAAAACTGGGCCCAAGCCCAGAAAGTTCAAGAAGAAGAAGGGGAATGCAGTGCACCAGCCCAAGTCCTAGCCCAAAAACAAATCTAAGGGAAAATACTTCAAATATGGGAAGAAGGGACACTAAAAAAAGGAGTGTCCAGATCTTTAGGCCAAGAAAAACCCCATAGATAATGTTTTCTATTTAGAATCTATATCAATGGTTGGATCAATTTCTACTTAGATTGTTGATTCAGGAGCCACTGATCATATCTGTAACTCCTTGTGGAGGTTTAGGAAGATTAGAAGACTCTAGAAAGGCGAACATAGACTACGCGTGGGAAATGGAGTACAAATTTGGGCCCTTGTTGTAGGAGAATTGGAACTTACTTTTGATTGTAATAGAATAGTTATTTTGAAGGATATTTTATTTGTTCCTAGTTTTAAACAGAATTTGGTTTCAGTTGCAAAACTAATAAATCAAGGATATTCTGTTTCTTTCTATTCTAATATTACTATCAGTAGAAATGGAGAAATTATATTACTGGGCACATATATGAAAATCTATTCTTCATTAATCCTATTAACAATCAATTGAATAACGCTCAATCTATACTTTTAAATAAGAAGAGAAAGACCAATGTCAATGACTCATATCTTTGGCATCTAAGGTTGAGTCACATTAACTCAACCAAGATTCAGAGGTTAATCCATGATGAGCTTTTAGGTTCATTAAGATTGGAAAGTTGGCCTCAATGTGAATTCTGTCTTTTGAAAAAAATAACCAAAAGGTCTTTACCCAAAAGGTGGATAGAGCCAAAGAAGCTTTGAGTCTTGTTCATATTGATGTGTGTGGTCCTTTATCTACACTAGTAAGAGGGGAGTTTGAGTACTTCATCATTTTCACAAATGATTGTACAAGGTATGGTTATGTTTATCTGATGAGACGCAAGTCTAACTTTTTTGATAAGTTCAAAGAGTTTAAGGCTAAAGAAGAGTGTCGGACAGGTAAACTAATCAAGACCTTACGATCGGATCGTGTTGGAGAATACCTTATTGATGAAATCAAGGACTACATGGTATATCATAGGATAGTATCCCAACTCTCTACACCGGGAACACCCCAGCAAAATAGAGTAGCTGAGAGAAGAAATAGGATATTGATGGATATGGTCCGAAGCATGATGTGTCATGCTACTCTTCCAATGTCTTTTTGGGGATATGCCCTAGAAACAGTGGCATATATCCATTTCCTGCCCGCATCGAGAAATAGAACTGACTAATCCTAAGTTAAAGGGTCGAGAAACTCAACGCCACTGAACTTGGTGCTTTCCAAGTTAGTACTTAGGACACCCTATGAGATGTGGACTGGGCATAAGCCAAGTCTAAATCATCTCAAGATATGGGGTTGTCTAACTTATGTACTGATCAAGGGAGACAAGTTAGAACCAATATCATAATTATGCTATTTTATTGGATAACCAAAAGGTACAGTAGGTGGTTACTTTTATCATCCCAATGAGCAAAAAGTACTTATGAGTACTAATGCTAGATATTTGGAGGATGAACAAAGTGCATCCACTAATAGTTCAACAAGGTTGAAACTTGAAGAGAAGTTATCTTTGGAATTAACTTCTCCTAGCCCAATTATAGAACAAGAAAAAGCGCAGCCTCAAGAACCTGTACAAATAGAGCCTCATCGTAATAGGAGGATATCTAGAGTTTCAGAAAGATAGACTGGAGAGGCTTTTGACCTAGTCTTCGACCATCAGGAATAAGATCCTACTAGATACGAGGAGGCTATTTCTGATGCCGATGCAAACCTATGGCATGAAGCAATGAAAGCTGAGATTGAGTCTATGTACTTTAATCGGATTTGGGATCTTCTAGTTTCACTTGAAGGGATAAAACCCATTGGGTGTAGGTGGGTATACAAGAGGAAAATGGAAGTAGATGGGAAGGTGAAAACCTTTAAAGTAAGGCTTGTGGTGAGAGGGTATACTTAGAAAGAAGAGATTGATTATAAGGAAACCTTTTCCTCGGAAGCCATGCTTAAGTCCATTCGTATCCTCCTTGCCATCATATGTCATTATGACTACAGTATATAGTAAATGGATGTTAAGACGAAATTTTTAAATGGCCATCTTAGTGAAAACATCTATATGTCCCAATCAGAAGGTTTTATTGCTAAAGGCTAAGAACATATGGTTTGTAAGCTTAAGAAATCCATTTATGGACTTAAGCAGGCATCTAGAGTATGGAACATTCGTTTCGATGAGACTATAAAGTCTTGCAGTTTTGCTCAAAACGAGGATGAACCATGTGTGTATAGGAAACTGGAAGGTATAGACGTGATTTTTCTTGTACTGTATGTGGATGACATTCTGCTCATTGAAAATGATGTAGGGATACTGTCATCTACTAAGGTTTGACTATCTAGTTAATTTAGTACGAAGGACTTGGGTGAAGCCAGTTACATTTTTAGAATAAATTTTCTTAGAAATAGGAAGCAGAGAATATTAATGTATCCCAAGTTATATACATTGACAAGATGCTGGCCAAGTTCAACATAAACTTATGCAAGGGGGCGTTGATCCCTTGTAGACATGGGTTGTCTTTTTCTTCAAAGGACTATCCAAAGTCTTAAGAAGAAAAAGATAGAATGAGTAGGATTCCCTATACTTCAGTTGTGGGAAGTCTCATGTATGCCATGTTGTGTACTAGGTTAGATATCTGCTTTGCTGTAGGCTTAGTTAGCAGATATCAGTCAAACTCTGGGGAGGTTCATTGGCAAGCTGTAAAGTATATTTTCAAGTATCTTAAAAGTATGAAAGATTATATGCTGGTTTACAAGGTTGATGACTTAGTTCCTACAAGATACACGGACTCAAACTTCCAGGCGGATAAGGATGAGAGAAAATCCACTAGTGGATATATCGTCACCTTATTTGGAGGAGCCATTTCATAGAGGAGTATCAAACAACTTTGTATTGCTGACTTAGCCATGGAAGCTGAGTATGTGACAGCTTCAGAGGCATCTAAGGAAGCAGTTTGGCTTTGGAAGTTCTTTTTGAAACTTAGAGTCGAGCCACAAATGGACAAACCAGTTGTAATGTATTACGATAACACTGGTGCAGTCTCACAATCCAAAGAACCCAAGAACCACAAAAAGGGGAAGCACATAGAGAGGAAGTACCACCTGATCCGAGATTTCATCCAGAGACAGGAAGTTGTGGTAGAACAAATTGTCTCGGAAAACAATCTAGCATATCATTTCACCAAGTCTTTGGTGGAGAGAGTCTTTAGAAGACATTTAGACGTCATAGGAATGGGTACCTATGGACTTACTTAGTCTTAGAGTGCAAGTAGGAGATTGTTGGGATGTATACCCTATTAGACTAGGTTTCTAATGTAATTTTGACTTGTATTAATAAAAGTATTTTTCTCAAAAATTATTTTTAAAGTCTTCTTTATATTTGTGCACGATTTTATTAGAAAAAATCTATTGTGTTTAAGTAAAGTAAAAAGTTCATGTGAATGGAGGTCTTTCATAGTAAGGTATGGACCATGGGATACGTAACACATAAACTACTGTTCTTAATTAGATGATGAGAATGTGAGTCTCATCATAGCAAGGTTATTGTGGTATGAATTCTAAATAGGGAATAACTTACCTTTAGTTAATGAGTAGTCTTCTCATTTCATAATACAAAGTATTTCGAATACGTAGAATAGAACTTGTAGTAGTAGTTTTTAAAAGTACTATGTGATAGAAACCTAAACTATTACTTCTATAGTGTGGACTTGTACTCTACAGTTTGAGTATAAGTTGGTGGTCTGACGAAGCTGGAAGCATATGCTTTGATATACTATAGTTGATGTTCTTTAGAAGGACTAATATACTTGTATGTTAGGTATATGTAACTAGTTAGTCAAGATAGACTTGTGCAAGATAGTGTCTACATTATATCACTCCTTGTGATTGTCCGAATGATCTAATTATCTAGGGCCCTGAGGAACATGACTTGGATATTGGCTTTAGAGTAGCTCCCTTAGAAAGCGAAAATATTTCAAGAAGGCATGGATCATTGGACTAGAAGTCTAAAGATGGTAAATGTCTTTTAGAGAGGTGTTAGTACACTCTTTCCTCTCTAAATACACGGTGGTGTGTATATGGGTATTTTAGTCATTTCACTTATAGGTTGAAGATATAACTAACGCAGCATTGTTCTTGGGGTCAATATTTCCTTATGGTGATATTAGAAAATATTTATAATGTAAAATATAACTATTTATATAACAAAAGTATTTTAGTCATTTTAGTAATTAAGGTGATGTGTCTTTTTGGTCCTCAGAATAGCCCGTAAGTCCAAATTATTTTAGATTGGGGAAATGGTCACAATAAAAATGATTTTATTTTATTCAGAAAGTCTAATTTATTTTTGGACTAGAATAAAATAAATGAATGAGAGAAATTAAATTTTATTATCTAGTTTAATTGGTTAATTAATTATGCAGGGCCTAAGCTCAAATTGAATTATTAAAAAAATTAACCTGGGATTAAACTAGTTAATAAAAGGCTTAAATAATTATTTTAATTTATTTGGGCTCATTAATTATTTATTGGGTTATTTTAATAGGTCTAAAAAATAAATAATTAATGGTTATTATTTTGGGCTCATTGGGTCCAAGGAAAATAATAAATTAATTTTGACCTAATAGCCTAGACTAAAGGGTTATTTTGATTCATGGAACAGAAGAGTTAAAGCTTAGCCAAATCTCTCATGTCGATAGCCTCTGTGGGTTTTGAAATATCAAAACCATGGTGTTTTAGTTATCTGAGATT
This sequence comes from Voacanga thouarsii, assembly GCA_026120185.1. Taxonomy (NCBI): domain Eukaryota; kingdom Viridiplantae; phylum Streptophyta; class Magnoliopsida; order Gentianales; family Apocynaceae; genus Voacanga; species Voacanga thouarsii. The sequence goes on from JANUWF010001001.1 coordinate 370,872, forward strand.
GTAAATTGTCATGGGTTTTTCTCCTTCACTAAATACACACGAAAAACACAGAGAATTTTTTTGCCTGGCAAACAGGCTCTCTCTCGTTCGTTTCTTTGTGTCTTCTTCTTGATTTTGCTAAATCAATAGCAAAGAATTAAGAAGTACTTCTTCTCGCCTAGGTTGTTTCACCAACTAGATTGGACCGTGGAATATTCTGAGAAATGAAAAGCTTCACGTTCATGCCCCAGAGGAGTAGACGTATCGCCGAATTTAGTCCAGAGACATCTTCTAGTAACAGGAAGAAGTCCCGATAGTTCTATAGTCCACTCCGGCACCAAAGACAGCATTAAAGTGCAAAGGTATTGTTTTTTTTTTTGGCCTTCTGCTGCACTATGTCTGGTGCTTTTTCTGGTTTACAGTGTTGCATGCATGGCTTCTATATGCTTTCACAGCATCAAATGAAATGCGATAGCCAAGATAATGTGCATGGACTTAAACATGACAACAAGTGAAAAGATATCCTCATAATCGATCCCTTCTTTTTTAGTATAACATTTTGCAACCAACCTTGCTTTATAGGTTTTTAACTTTCCATCTGCACCTCTATTTCTCTTGTATACTCACTTGTACCTAATGGGTTTAATTCCTTCAATGAAGTTCTAGAAGATAAACTAGAACAAGTAACCAAAACCTTCGACGCAGGCTTCATATTTTCTCAGCAGCCTGAAGTTCTTTCATCAACTCGGTCAAAGATATACTTAACTTGTTCATGGTATAATTTAACTTGAACTGAGAATATGAATTTAGCAAAGTCTTAAGAACCATATCAATTTGGCTCGCAGGATCAATTGTTGCCCCTAGGACTTCGGTATCCTCAAAATGAGCAATCATCTTGAGCATATGCCTGCGAACCAATGCTCCTCAGCCATCCTAATATTTATAGTTGCTTTAAGAGTTTCTTACCTTGCGGGCCGACTCTTGTCAGCAAACATAGTGTACAACAATAGATTGATATCTTACGCAGTAGGCATGTTCTCGTGCTTGGACTAAAGAACATTAGACATAGAAGCTAACATATATGGTAAGTGATTTGCATGGAATTATGTGAATACCTCTTTCAGTTTGTATGACATCTGCACCTTCATTCACCAATTGCTCAACAAGCTCAACCTATTCATAACAAAGTAAGACTTGTGTTATATGAGAACTTTTAGGTTGAATTGATCATTTTTAGTTAGAATTACAATCAATCACCTGATCAAGAAGGCTTAATATATAAGGCACAATGACTGATAGGGTAATAGATGGAAGAATCCTCCTTGTCTCTTTGGTCAAATACACAATCTGAATATATAGATGCATGAATATGGTAAGAAATGAAAACTATGGAATTGGATTAGAATCGGAATTAACTGCTAAAGAAATCCAAATTTCGTTTATTCAAAAAATAGGATCAGAGCAAAAACTAAGAAATTTAATCAGAAAAATGACAAATTCCAATTATATGCTTCAAGTTTTTAAAGTGAACCTTTTTGAAATCCAAGAAAAAAGCTCCATTGGCATTCTCAGGATTTTCCTACTTTTCTTGTCAAAATGATATTTTCTTTACTTTTATTTGAGGGGCATATCTATTTACCTACTTTGGAGAGAATGTTAAGCCCATTTCATAAAAAGATCCATAGTTTTTTATCTCCATATGGAAAAGAAAATGTCTTGTTTACATTGGACAAGGAAACCTCCTTATGGAGTTTGGGCATATTATATGCACTAGATTATCAAGTATGGGAAATTTGTTTAAAATTAATGCAAAGTAAAAATGTTAGTTGTCTAACCATTAAGGCCCCTGCTTCATTAGTAGCAGGAAAAACTGCTAGATCCATTGAACAAACACAAATCTTGAAAAAGATATAGCCAGTTATTCTCAACGTATTAACAAGTCCATTAAGAAACTACTATGAAAACTGCTAATGCTATAATTTGCCATGTAACAACTTTGTATCTCTGGTCTATACAGATTACCATGCATCAGTTCTCTTCAAAAGGAGGATACAAAATTCTTAAAAGTAGAAAAGGATGACAGGTAGATAGTTAATGCATGCTTATATAAGTAGGCAAGGCCATTATAAAGAAGTTGCTAGCATTTCTTATAATGTAGATTGTCTAAAATATATTATGCATCTTAATAATTCACTAATAGGTGCTACACAAAAGGACAAGTTTTCTCTAAATGCTAATCAAAATTAGTATCTCTAAAGAAAATTTAAATCCTAAACATATAAGATATATTATTATACCATAGCTCTAGCAATAATGAGTCAGGTCAATATGATCATTTTTTAATTAACCATCATATTTTTAAAAAGAGGAAACAAAGCCTATCATGAACTTAGCTCAGAAATTGAACAACACTAGGGTCATACTGAAAGAAGCTAAAATAATGAACCTAGAACATAAAGAATCAATGTCAATATAACTCAAATAGAGAAATTAAAAACAAATTGAATAATACTAGATCAAGTACATAGTAATTAAATAGACTTGGACCTATTCAATAGCAAATACATATATCTTAAAAATATTTAAGCTAGTAGATACAATTAATTGTGACATCAATTATTTTTCAATAACATATATAGTATATAACTTTTGGCATATTATAGCAATGACCTATTTATAGTAAACATAAGTTTTCTGTCAGATGGCATCTAAACTTCCAAAAGAAATTAATCATAACCACAAAAAATTGGTGCATCTTTCATAGCTATTTTTTCATGCACTGCAAGAAGCAAGCTAGGTTTGTTTATTATCTAGTACGAGAACTCATTGAGCTGCTAAGTTCAAATTTGAAAATTTTAAAGGAAACCTTAAATGTATAGCACAAATTATATAGAAGGAAAACATCAAAAGCAAAACTTATCCACACACACAGATGTGCACACAAAGATTGACCACTTTAAAAGGTGCTAGAAATCCATAAAGTTATCTGGCTTGTTTTACATTTTTTAAGGAAAGACTATTGAAAAATTTTATGCAAACTAATTAGAATTTGAATGTGCACAAGTATCAAGTGTGAAAGAAATAATCACATTCCCTGTAAAAGGAGTAAAGAATTCCCCTTAAGCCGAATGCCTACCATAAGCTGGTTAATTCATCTCGTTCACGCCCTTTCCCAACCCGAAACACCCACTTGACTAGAGGACTTAAATTACCATTTGGCGTTATCACTGCACTAATGGAATTGAGAACTATTATAAAACCCCACCTAAGACAACCCTTAGTGACAGGGGTTAAAATCACTATTCTTTTCCTAGTTATTTGAGGTTATTTTAAGATATATTTGTTGTAATAACTAGGCATATTTATTCCTATTTGACATTTTGTTTGTAAAAGGCATTTTTGGCAAATATGTGTGGATTTAAATAAAAATTGAGCAGAAAGTGCACAGAACTAGAATATACCTGACGCCAAACCCAGCCAGTGGACTAGGCGTTGAGTCCATTCTATCTAGCTATCTAGCAACAGAGTTTGAGCAAGCTTTAGAGATTTTTCCAAACCAGACCTAGTGCCAGGTCTGGCAAGTGTACCTAGTACCGGGTCCATTCTACCTGCCAAAGATAAACGGTAAAAAACAGAGTGTACCTGGCGCCAGGTGGGTTAAAGGTACCTGGCACTAGGTAGGCTTTGGAGGCGAAAATTCTGTTCGTGGAATTCCGGCTTATCCAAGGATTTTGGTATTTTTCTATTCCTACTCGGCTAAGACTTCTTCAGCCACAAAATTGGCATCCAAGAGGTCTATAAAAGCAGAAGAGAACACAAGGATTTGAGATATACAACTAAGAGAGGTGAATTAAAAAGAAAAAAAAAATTATGATTCTCTTATTGAAAGAGGTGTTCAAAGGGAGTTTTCAAGAAAGAAGAAAAAGGCATGTCTATGAGTGCTTTCTTTTCTCTTTGTCTTCTTTTTCTTTAGCAATGATGTATTCAATGTTTTTATTGTAATTTAATATTATTTTGGGATACATGATTTTATGTTAATTTAGCTAGTTGATCAATTCTTTGTCATCTTTGGTGTTTGATTACTTGATTTCATTGGTTATTGATGCGAGTTCTTCTAATTAACTTCGACATAATGATATTAGGAGTTTCATTGTATTGACTTTGTACTTGTTAAATCTTGATGGATTTGAACGATAAAGTTAGGATTTGAGAATTAAGTGATCAAAGGTTATGTTAATTTCGCCTTGACATAGGGTTATTAGCTAATTTCATGTTTATAAGGAATTGAGCATAATGTATGTTTTGATTATGTTAGCTTGATTGACAAATCTGTTAATATGAATCAAAATAAATGATTCTTTGGATTGACAAATGAAGTGGAATTTACCTAAGTAGAATCATGACTTGTGAGACTATTGAGTTTCACTTTATAATCCTACATGATACCAAGATGATAATTAGTTGAGAAAATTGCAAATTGGTTCCTTGTCAAGTTTTCGAGGGTACTTGTCTAAATTGCATAAACTTACATCTTAAGTTGTATATGTTTCTTTAATTTTTCTTTTTTAATTCTTTTCTCACTTTATTTGGGTCAGTTAAATAATGAAAGGAAAGTGATTAGTGTGTACTTATTCCTTTGAGGATCGATACTCATTAATTCCCTATACTATACTTGCGATGAGTATACTTGCTCACATGTGTATTTTGGGATTAATGTTTTAATTACATCTTGATTAAGGGATGGATTTAAAATTGATGAATTTATATACCCAAAATTTACGCATCAAGTTTTTGGTGCCGCTGCCGAGGATTAGGATATTTTTCTATTTCATCATGGAGGTGTTTTTGAAAAACTTGATTTCGCATCATGTTTTTTATGTCGTTGCCCAGGAACAATATCATGAAAGTTTGGATTTTGTTGATTTAACCATGTTTATATGTTTATATGTCCATATGTCTATATGTAAATATGTATATTGTTCTTTGTGTAAATCGGTGTAATATCTTGTTGTTTGTAACATTGTGTGACTTAATTGACTAGCTTACTTCATGTTGTACTGTAAATACCAATAACTTTTGTATTTAGATAGTTTGTCAACGTGTGTGTTTTTCTTTTCTTTATTTTTCTATTATTTTTTTCCTTTTGTTTTGTTCTTTTGTTTATTTTTTGAATTCTTTTTGTTTGTTTTTATTTTCAATTTAATTTTTGTTTTTCTTTGAGCGTAAGATTGACATCATCATGGACAACTACTTTTGGGCACAAGATCAAAGGATTTATAATGATGAGAATTTGGCAAATTTGCAAGCTTAAATTGATGCTTTTTGTGAGACATCACTTGAAGCCTCAAAGTATTCTTTTGTCGCCAGTACAAATTCCTCCATTAAGTGGCATGAAGAAGCATCCTAACGTATGAGCCATCAAAGAACATAACTATAGGGCCTAAATTAGTCATATACTTTTGTCGCCAGTACAAATTCCTCCATTAAGTGGCATGAAGAAGCATCCTAACATATGAGCCATCAAAGAACATAACTATAGGGCCTAAATTAGTCATATATTTTCTAGTTATTTGAGGCTATTTTGTAATACATTTTGTTTAATAACTAGTCATATTCTTTCATATTTGAGATTTTACCATTGAAAATGTATTTTGTGCAATATTTTAGATTTTAGGGGTAAAATAAGATAAAAACGCCACAAAACAGAACAGAGGCGGCGTCGGATCGGACAGAGGAACGGGCGTCGGCCGCGTGCTGCTGGCACACATTTTAAGGTGACAAAAAATCAGTGAAACGGAGCGGAACAGAACCAAACCAGTGCCGACTAGGAGGCTAGAGGCGGCATCGGCTGCACTCTGGAAAAGATGGTGCGAAAATCAACAAAAATCGACGAACGACTAGAGGAACAGATCACAACCGATGCCAGCCCTAGGCAGGACAAGCGGTGCCAGCTGCGCCCTAACGTTAAGACAGTGCTTCGATTTTCATGCATAATTTTTGGTAATTTACAGAGTTTTAGTATTTTCCTACTTCTAGTCGGCTAAAAACCCTAGAGGGACAATTTTAGGCACTTCTAAAGCCTATGAATAGATGGCAAACACAAGAGAAATGAGAGAATTCTGGATCAAAATAGAACATCACTCAAATCAAGGAGGAATTCTTCAATCAAGGAGGATTGTGCAAGATGGTCTACAAAGGAAGAATAAGGAGGTTTGTCTATGAGTGCTTTCTTTTACTTTGTTTTATTTTTCTTGAATAATGATGTATTAATTGTTTTATTGTAATTTGACATTATTTTAGGTATTCATGATTTTTAAAGTTATTTGATCTTTTGATTAATTGATTGTTCTTCTTGGTATTAAATTACTTGTGCTTATTATGAAATTAATTGGTTGTTTCTTTCCATTAACTTACTAGACCAAAGGGGTTGTGGTGGTTTCAATTTATTAATTTCATATTTGTTGGCTATTAATTTACTAGACCAAAGGGGTTAATTGTTGAGGATTAGGTAATTAAAAGTTAATTAATGTCAACCAAGCCAAGGATTTATTGATTAATTTCATGTTTTAAATTTGCCAGACCAAGAAAATTTAATCAAGGATTGCGTTTAATGCATCTTTTGGGTGAATTAGTTGAGATAGACCAAGTGATGCTAATTTATCTAGAAGGTAGTGATTTCATGGATTGACCAAAGAAGTGAATCTATCTTAATCCTTCACGATGCCAAGAGAATGATTAGTTATGATAGTGGTTAGGTACTTTAAGATCATGTTTGTCAAAATAATAATTTGAGTTACATAATTCTCTATCCTTGACATGTATATATTATTTTATTTTATTTTATTTTATTTTCCTTTTAATTCTTTTTCACTTTATTGAGTCTGTTAAACAATGAAAGAAAAGTGATTAATGCATACTTGTTCCTTGAGGATCGACACTCGTTTGAACCCTATGCTATGTTAATGATGAGTACGCTTGCTCATATGTGTAATTTGGGGTTAACATTTTAATTTAAACTTGTTTGGAAATGTGCTTATTTTTGTATGATTTTTATACCCAAATCTATACGCATAAAGTTTTTGACATCGTTGCCGGGGAACAATATCATGAAAGTTTAGATTTTGTTGATTTAACCTTGTGAATATGTAAATATGCATATATGTAAATATATAAATTTGTACAATTGTTCTTTTTGCCAAATGGTGCCATCTTTTGTCTCTTGTGTATCTTGTAATCTAATTTACTAACTTAGACTAAATTGACTAACATACTTCATGTTGTATTATAAATACGACTAACTTTTTTGTTTAGGTAGATTGTGAATATATCTAATGTGTGTGTTTTTCTTTTCTTTATTTTTTCTATTATTTTATCTTATTTTATTTTCTTTGTTTTGCTATTATTTTTGTTTGTTTTTATTTTCGATTTGATTTTTGTTTTTCTTTGAGCGCGAGTTTGACATCATCATGGACAACTACTTTTGGGCACAAGATTAAAGGAGCTACAATTATGAGAATTTGGCAAAGTTACAATCTCGGATTGATACTTTTTGTGAGACGTCACTTGAAGCCTCAATACATTTTTTTGTCGCCAATTCAAATTTCTCCATTAAGTGGCATAAAGAAGTACCCCAACGATTAAGCTATCAAAGAACATAACTAGTCAAGTTGGTTGATGATGCTATAAAGGCCCATATGCTTGAACAAGAGAATCTCCAAGGAAAGGAGAGAGGATATGAGGACCAATTGTCCAATGTGGAAAGGGAAGTATTCAATTCTACTCTACGTGCTAATAATTCTAATATCTCTTTATCACATGATTTTTTAGGTTCCTCTCAATTCTTGAAGAATAAGGGTCCAAATGATGATGTGTTAAATTTATCATGCCTCAAGGAGTTGGATATTTCAACGCTACATCATACGAAGTCCTTAGAGGATAGTGGTAATTTCTACCCTTCACCCCATTCAACGGGAGGTAACTTGGTATTTGTAAATATATTTAAAAAAATAAGGATTTTTTTATCTCATCTTTAACAACTCAGATACTAAGTTTAAAGGGGCATTTCAATTGTGATAAATTTTTTGAAGGGTTAAAAAGTGATTTCAAGCTTGATGCATTCTTTAGAAACCATGTGCACTTATACGTTGACAACAATATTTGTGTGTCTAAAGAAATGTTAGAGAAAGAGGTTTATGTGTTTTACTTAGTAAGAAAAATTATTTTCATAAACCTTCTATTTTTCAAAAACCTCTCTTCATTCTACATTCATCATGCCTATCTTTTATTTTGAGCTTTCATTTCTTTTCAAAAGGTTTGAGGAGAAAGCATGATGAGTGTAAAAAGTTTTTGTTTTATTTTTTACTTGAGTCTTTTTCTTTAGTTTGTTTTCTTTTATTTAGGTATGCTTTTATTTTATTATTATTTTCCTTGTGCTTTTTTTTTTTTTGTGTTTTGTTTTATAGGAATACAGTCCTCTTGGACAAGCCCTTCTCTTTACATCAAGTTTGGATATCTAATGGAGCGTTATTGCACTTGGAAAGTATTACTTAAACTTTCTAACCCATTATTATTTTTGGTCCCTTTGGAGATGCTCTCCTGTGTTTATTTGTTGCCAATGAGGACATTATCCAATTTAAGTGTGGGGAGTGGTTTGGTGATATACTTTGTCCAAGTTTTTATCAATTTTATTTTGGGCACAAAGTATGGAAGTATTTTCGTTCTTATCTTTTCCCCTTTATTTTTAGTCCCATGGCATTATTTCCTTGCTTTATTTATTTGGCTATTGAGGACAATGTCCAGTTTAAGTGTGGGGGAGTGATTAGATTGAGAATTCTTCTATACTTCATTCTTTTTGTTCTACTTCATCCTTGTGAGCAAAATTTTCAAAATTTTCAAAAGTTTTTTGGATTTTTGTTTAACTTTCAAGATGTATTTTTAATGCATGTCTTTGTGATAGATCATAAAGCATATATTCTATATCAATTGTGGCTTATGCAGGACTTTTTGCACGCACTTGGACTAAGTAGTTCTTGATCAAATGCTTTACATTGTTTTTAAACCTATTTTTCTGCTAAAATTCATTGAGCATTCTAGAACTTACTTGAATACCTCTCGAGGCGAAATAAGAAGGACATTCATGGTTTAACTTAGAGATGACAATAATAGGCCTTCTTTGGTTAGTTTGAGCTTTTCAAGCCTACCTATTTTATATTTTTTCTAGTGCCTATTTTGAGCTTAAATTGTTAATTTCTTTCTTAAAACCCGTTATCATGCTTTGTCCATTACTTCTTTCAGCGAGTTTGATAATTCTTCCAAATCTTTGATTGCTCTTGATGGATGAAAGTACAAGTAGACAAATTGTGAGGAAAAATACTTGTGTAAAGGTCATGAGTTGTTACTTTCAGTCATGCAGCATTGTTGAGTGGAGTTGAGAAAAGAAAGAAAAGAAATCTTGAGAAAACAAGAAAGCTGCTAGGAAAGGTTGAAAAAGAAAAGAAAACTGAAAGACAAACAAAAGCAGCATTTGGAAGGAAAGAAAAAAAGAAAAGAAAGATGAGTTAAGATATGACAATTGCTGAAATTTTTTATGCTCTTGTGCAAAATGAATGATGAGTTAAGAATTATTGAGAAAAAAGAATGCAAGATTTGCTTGAACTGCTATAATTGCTATACAAAGTTATGGGTTTTGATTGATTTTGGGATAGGAGAGCAAGAAAAGTTTGGAATCTATTGGTACATTTTGTTTATCCTTTTCTTGCAAACTCTCATCCTCTTTGATATTTGATTTTCCTATATCCTTCGTTTGAAAGCTACATTACAAACCCTTTAGCCTTACATTACAAGCTTAAAAGTCTTACTTGACCTAAGTAGAATCATGATATATCTCAGATTAGTGGAGAGAGTAAATTTAAAAGTAAGCTTATAGAATGCATATTCTTTTTTAACTAAATTCTTTCCAATGGTTTGAGAATATTGTTAAGTATTGAGATGGTTCTACTAGTCGCTACTCACTTATACAAGTCTTACATTTGTTATGAAAGGTATCGTAGCATATGTTTTGTTGTCTTGGATAAAGAAAGCATTAGAGATATTATTTTGACAGTAATTGCGTGATTTTGTGAAACCTTGTGTTTTTCCTAGTTGTCTTTGATACTTTGCTTGAGGAGAAGCAAAGAGCTAAGTGTGGGAGAATGTGATAGGGCCTAAATTAGTTATATATTTCTTAATTATTTGAAGCTATTTTGTGATATATTTTGTTTAATAACTAGTTATATTCCTTCATATTTGAGATTTTAGGAATAAAATAAGATAAAAATGTTGCAAAATAGAACAGAGGCGGTGCCGGACAAGGCAGAGGAACCGGCGCCAGCCACGTGCTGTTAGCACGTACTTCTAGATAATAAAAAATTAGTGAAACGGAGCGGAATAGAACCAAACCGATGCCGGCTACACTCTGGAAAGGATGGCGTGAAAATCAAGAAAAATCGACGAATGACTAGAGGAACAGATCACAACCGGCACCGGCCCTAGGCAGGACAAGCGGCGCCGACTGCGCATTGATGTTAAGGTGGTGCTTTGATTTTCGTGCACAGTTTTTGGTAATTTGTAGAGTTTTAGTATTTTTCTACTTCTAGTCGGCCAAAAACCCTAGAGGAATGATTTTAGGCACTTCTAAAGCCTATAAATAGATGGAAAACACAAGGGAAAGGAGAGAATTCGTGGATCAAAATAGAACATCACTCAAATCGAGAAATTCTTCAATCAAGGAAGATTGTGCAAGATGGTCTACAAAAGAAGAAGAAGGAGGCTTGTCTATGAGTACTTTCTTTTACTTGAACAATGATGTATTAATTATTTTATTGTAATTTGACACTATTTTAGGTATTCATGATTTTTAGAATTATTTGATCTTTTGATTAATTGATTGTTTTTCTTGGTATTTAATTACTTGTGTTTATTATGAGATTAATTGGTTGTTTCTTTCCATTAACTTACTAGACTAAAGGGGTTGATGGTGGTTTCAATTTATTGATTTCATATTTGTTGGCTATTAACTTACTAGACCAAATGGGTTAATTGATGAGGATTGGGTAATTAAAAGTAAATTAATGTCTACCAGACCAGGGATTCATTGATTAATTTCATGTTTTAAATTTGCCAGACCAAGAAAATTTAATCAAGGATTGTGTTTAACGTGTCTTTTGGATAAATTAGTTGAGACATACCAAGTAATGCTAATTTATCTAGAAGGTAGTGATTTCATGGAATGACCAAAGAAGTGAATCTATCTTAATCCTTCATGATGCCAAGGGAATGATTAGTTATGATAATGGTTAGGTACTTTAAGATCATGTTTGTCAAAATAATGGTTTGAGTTACATAATTCTCCATCCTTGACATGTATATATTCTTTTATTTTATTTTATTTTATTTTTATTCTTTTTCACTTTATTGAGTTGGTTAAATAATGAAAGAAAAGTGATTAATGCATATTTGTTCCTTGAGGATCGACACTCATTTGAACCCTATGCTATGTTAATGATGAGTACGCTTGCTCATATGTGTAATTTGGGGTTAACGTTTTAATTTAAACTTGTTTGGGAATGTGCTTATTTTTGTATAATTTTTATACCCAAATATATACGCATCAACTAGCCAAGTTGGTTGAGGATGCCATAGAGACCTATATGCTTGAACAAGAGAATCCCAAAGGAAAAAAGAGATGATATGAGGAACAATTATCCAATGTGGAAAGGGAAGTATTTAATTCTCCTCTATGCACTAATAATTCTAATCTCTTTTTACCACATGATTTTTTAGGTTTTTCTCAATTCTTGGAGAACAAGGGTCCCAATGATGATGTGTTGAATTTATCATGCCTCAAGGAGTTAGATCTTTTAACGATGCATCGTAAGAAGTCCTTAGAGGATGGTAGTAATTTCCACCCTTCACCCTATTCAAAAGGAGGTAACTTAGTTTTTTTAGATATGTTGAAAAGTAATGATTTCTTGATCCAATATTTAAGAACTAAATTGTTAATTTTTAAGGGGAATTTCAATTGTGACAGATCTTTTGAAGGGTTAAAAAATGATTTCAAGTTTGATGCTTTCTTTAAAAACCATGTGCACTTATATGTTGACAAAAATATTTGTGTGTCTAAAGAAACGTTAGAGAAAGAGATTTATATGTTTTGCTTTACTGAGAAAAATTATTTTCATAAACCTTTTATTTTTTAAAAACCTCTCTTCTTTCTACATTAAAAACCTGTCGTCTATTTTGAACTTTAATTTCTTTTTAAAAGGTTTGATGAGAAGCATGATGAGTGGAAAGAGTTTTTGTTTTTTTTTTTGTTTTTCCTCTCCCAAATAAGAAAAATATCTTTCATCTTAAGTATGGGGACGTGAGTCGTGTCTTTATTTGCTTTCTTAAGATTTTTTCAGTATTTTTCTTTAGTTTATTTTCTTTTTTTAGGTGTCTTTAGTTTGCTATTATTTTTCTTGTGCTTTTATTTGTGTTTTGTTTTATAGGAATAAAGTCCTTTTGGACAAGCCCTTCTCTCTATCTCAAGTTTGGATATCTATTGGAGTATTATTGCACTTGGAAAGTATTGCTCAAACTTTCTACCCCATTGTTATTTTTGGTCCCTTTAGGGATACTTTCTTGTGTTTATTTTTTGCTAATAAGGACATTATCCAATTTAAGTGTGGGGGGAGTGGTTTGGTGATATACTTTGTCCAAGTTTTTATCAATTATCTTGGTATTGAGCTACTTTGGAAAATTTTGAAATTGAGAAATAATAACAATTTTTTTTTTGAGCACAAAGTTTAGAAAATTGGAGCTACTCCATTATGACAGTATCTTCTTTCTTCTCCTTCTTTATTCATCTTGGTCTTTTTGGCTATATTTTTATTATTCTATCTTTGGTCATTAAGGATAATGTCCAATTTAAGTGTGTATGTAGGGGTGGGGGGGAGGGAAGGGGAGGGGAAGAATAAAGGTTGAAGAAGTGCTTTTTCATATTATTTGATGAATATATTTTGTGTTTGTGATTTGTGATAATTTTTTCAAAAATTTCAGTAGTTTCATTATTAAGCAAGGTTGTAATTCTTTTTCTTCCTTGGATATGAGTTTTGTTATTCATTAGGTGGAGTTTGATGATATTGGTTTTATTGGAAAAGATATTTGTCAAGACTTGAGAATTTTGATTAATCTTGTTTATACATTGGTGTTTGAATGTTATTTGACTTATCTAGTTGAAATATAGAAGATATGATGAATATAGGAAGAGTTATTGGTTAACTCTTGTATTATGAGTTTAAATTTTGCTAGTTTTGAGTTATGATGAAAAAGAAAAAAAATGAGTTAAAAACATGTCTTTGAAAGGAAAGATTAAGGAGAATGCTGGAAAATTTGATTTGAGCTGAAGAGAAAAAATAATGAGTAAAAACAACACTATTGTTGGTGTGAATTGAGAAAAAGGTTCTTATTGATGATCTTTGAAGACTTTAGCTAAAAAGGGGGTTAATATGGGGAGAAGGAGCAAGTGTATTCGATGCACTCTCTTGAGGCTATCCCGAAGGCAAAAAGGCAAGCAAGAGCATAGGAAAAATGAATTGTTGAAAAAAATGATGAGTAATGACTGTAAAATGTGCCAATATGCTGTGTGAAGAGAAATCCATGTACTTGAAGCTATCAATTCTCTAAGTCATTGAAAAATTTTGAGAGAAAAAAATTTGGAGTGCTTTCCTCACATCAAAACTTGAGTGTGAAATTTTTGGATTTATAATGCTTGAGTGGTAGATGGCTTGACCAATGTGATTCATGTTATCTATATTTTTACTTGAAGAGTGAAATAATTTTCTCAGACTAAGGTATGCACTTGATTAATTTGACTTCAAGAGTTTTGTGATGTCTTGGCCAATGTTTCAAAGCTTGAAATTGTTTTCAAAGGGTATGAATGATAAGTGTTATATCTAAAGTTTGAAAGGAAGACATGATCTTTGCTATGATGAAGAAACTTTTGAATGAGAAAAAAAAAAAAAAAAAAAACCCTTGTGTTGTTGTGATAATTTTTCTTGGACTAAAGTATTTTGCTTGAGGACAAGCAAATGTTCAAGTGTGGGGGTATGTGATAGGGGTTAAAATCACCATTCTTTTCCTAGTTATTTGAGGTTGTTTTAATATACATTTATTGTAATAACTAGACATATTCCTTTCTATTTGACATTTTGCTTGTAAAAGGTATTTTTGGCAAATATGTGTAGATTTAAGTAAAAATTGAGTAGAAAGTGCACAGAACCAGAATGTACTTGGCGCCAGGCCCAGCCAGTAGACCAGTTTAAGTGACTTTTTGACTTATTTCCTAACAATTTGAGTTCAAATCCTACCTCCAACAAAATTATTTTTATTCTACTTCTTTTCTTGTCCTAGCCAGTTATTTCTTTTACAACCACCTCTTGGATGTATTTGAAGTCCTAAGACAAAGGAATAATATCTTAAGGAGGATCTAGTGTAAAATTGGACTTCTATCTCTCTACTCCTTGTCCTAACCTTTTCAAACTTAAATTCCTTTCAAGTTGAATTCTCCTATTTTCATGGTTCATATCTTAAAATTTTTAATTGCTTTCTTTTCCAAGATTCAGCTTTGTTTAATCTTTGGTGGCCAAAAACTAGAATAGGAGAGTAGGGGAAAACTCTCATGAAATTGAATAACAAATTTGTGAGTCTTACTTTTCAAAAATTGAAGCATCATGATAATATTTTAAAAATCTTCTTAGGTTGATTTTTAAAATGAGCTCCTTACTCGCTTCACCATATTAGCCGGTCATACTTCTTGTGGGATCACCAATCCTTGTTGTGCTTGCTAGTTTAGCTGCAACGAATAAGAAGGGACAGGAAGCTTCTTTTGAAAATTTGAAACGTGATAGGGGCTAAATTAGTCATATTTTTTCTAGTTATTTGAGGCTATTTTGTGATACATTTTGTTCAATAACTAATCATATTCCTTCCTATTTGATATTTTCCTTAGAAAAATGCTTTTTTTTAATTTTATGCAAAAATAAGAAAAAATTAAAATTAATTTTGGAATTTTTCATAACAGAACCGGCACTAGCCCAGGAAGGGAACCGGCGCCGATTAGCCACGGGAAGAACAAAGAAAAAAGCAAGAAAAGAAGCATCAAAGGAAGTCAACAATAACGGCTAGAAGAGAGAAAAGAGAAGGAGATTGGCTTCAGGAATTTCGGCCAGCAACAAAACAAAAGAAAGAAGGAAGTAGCTTAATGGCTTTGGTGGCTCGGCAGGACAACAAAAGCCGACAACAAAAGCAACAACAAACAAAGCAACAAAAATTGAATTCGGTGGGGCCCAGGTGCAAAAAGAAGTCAACAATGGTGGGCAGCAAAAGAAGCAGCCGAAACAAGCAATGCAAGAAGACAAAGTCGGCAGCAACTCAGATTGGTAAGTGGCTTATTTGAGCCGAGGCAAGCGAACAAAGGAAATTCGATGGAATTCGGCTTAGCAAGCCGATGCAAAACAGAAAGTGAAAAATAGAATTTCAGTGGCTTAGGGGCTTGGGATTGCGGCTAGATCGAGCCGATTACAACAAAGTAGATTTCGGTTGCTGAGTTTTCAGCAGTTTCACGGCTAAATTGGAAACCAAATTTCAGCAATTCAACAAAATTGCAATTTCAGCACAAGAAGACAAAAGCAAAGTCCAAATTGAAGTTAAATTTGACTTCCAATTCTTCAATTTCACAAAGTCAAAGGCGGTGGATTCTCTTCTTTAGTTTTTCTTAGGTTTTTATTTAGCTTTTATTAATCTTTTTTGTTTTGGATTATTTTTAATTACTTCTTCTTTATTTAGGATTCTTTTGGAACTTTGTAAGCCTATAAATAAAGGCCAATTTACCCTAAGAATGGGAAGGTGCACAATGTAGAGACTTAAATTTATTATAAAGTGCATCACTAATATTTTCTCGAGATAAATAGTTCAAGGAGGGTTGTACAAAAAGGTTCTCAAAGGGAGAAAAAGAAGGCTTGTCTATGAGTATCTATTTCTTTCCTTTGTTTTCTTTTTCTTGAACAATGATATGTTAATTATTTTATTGTGATTTGACATTGTTTTAGAACTTCATGATATTTAGAGTTATTTGATCTTTTGATTAATTGGTTGTTATCTTTGGTATTTAATTACTTGTGCTCATTACGAGATTGGTTGATTGTTACATTCTATTGACTTGCTTGAAAAAGGGGTTGATGGTGGTTTCAATTCATTATTTTTATATTTGTTGTCTTTTAACTTACTTGAAAAATGGGTTAATTATTAAGAACTGATAATTAAAGGTTAATTGATGTCTGCCAGAATATAGATTCATTGGTTAGTTTCATGTTTTAAGTTTGCCAGAATATGGAAATTTAATCAAGGATTGTATTTAATGCATCTTTTGGGTAAGACTGGTTGAGACAGAATATGTGATACTAAGTTACCTAGTAGATAGGGATTCATGGATTGAAAAAGAAGTGAGTCTATCTTAATCCTTCATGATGCCAAGGGAATAATTAGTTATGATAATGGTTGAGTTCTTTAAGATCATGTTTGTTTGAACAATAGCTTTAGTTACATAATTCTACATCCTTGACATGTATATATTTTTATTTTTCTTTTCTTTTCTTTTGTTGTATTTGTTTTTAACTTTATTGAGTTGGTTAAATAATGAAAGAAAGGTGATTAATGTCTACTTGTTCCTGGAGGATCGACACTCGTTTGAACCCTATGTTCGGTTAATGATGAGCACGCTTGCTCATACGTGTGATTTGGGTTAAACGTTTTAATTTAAACTTGATTGGGAATGTGCTTAATTTTTGTATGATTTTTATACCCAAGTCCTGACACATCAAAACGTCATTTGAATTTCAGGACTCGTATTTTTTTACTTTCATAACACCCAGTCCATTTTTCCTTAGGCAACCGAACCACTCTAGCATAGAGCTAACGGGAGAGTTAACCGAGGCCTCAAGTCTAGGGAACATTTGAAATTAAAAAATACTCTTTGAAAATCAAAACCTCTAAAGAGCCTCCTATATTTTTAGCATTTAGCACACTTCCTATCCCATTTCCATCACTTAGTTTACTGGAAGACAAAGACAACCAAGAGCTTCTTTATATTTTCCATTTCATTTTCTTTTCTAGCTGAGTGTACTCTTGACCCTCTCTTCCTCAGTTCCTACCTTCTTTAGCTAAAAACCTCACAAACTCTTCCCTCTTCCATTTACTAATCGGTCTTTATCAATTTCTGCAAAGATAGAACATAGTTCCTTCTCTTTTTTCTTACATAATTTCATTTAGCCAAGGTATATATGCAAAAGCAAAAGCATTCTTCATCTCGTGCATCTTTTTCTCCATGCACAACTTGACCTACTCTCGGTTTTCCTCTCATACACACCAAAGCAATTGAGCAACATTTTTCCTCTCAAATTCCATATCCTGTTTTTTCTTCAAGGACTGAACATACTCTATTGTTATACCTCCATTTTCTCCTAAATGTCAATTGTACTTTCTCAATTCAAATAGCTTCAAGTTTTAAAAACAAAAAGCCTAGAATACCTTCTATAATCCCTAAACCATTCTAGCTCAGAAATGTTATCTCAACAACCAAATTTAAGCTTCTAATTTCCTTCATTTTTTTTTCTTTTTTCCTTACTCAGCTCTCAGATTCCCTAAACCGCAAACAACCAAAGCTTATTATTTTCCTTTTCCATTTTCTCCTAGAATCTAATCAACCTCCATTGGAGTACCTCAAACCTCTCCTAAACTTCAACTGCATTTTCTCCTTTCAAATTTAAATAGCCTAAACAAATTCCTAATAAACCTCGACACTCAACCTACCAATAGGTAAACTCACAAATTTCTCACACTCCTATTTTCTCACCATTTCAGCCACAAAACCAAGATAACCTTCCATCTTCTTTTCATCATTTTTCTACTGTCTTCCTCTTACCTCTCAGATTACCACTATTCACAACAACGGCACTATTTTTCTCTCGCCAATAATTCAAATTTCAAAAGATCTAGCATAGCTCCTACAAACTCTCTAACACCAC
The DNA here is from genome assembly GCA_026120185.1 of Voacanga thouarsii. Lineage (NCBI taxonomy): Eukaryota > Viridiplantae > Streptophyta > Magnoliopsida > Gentianales > Apocynaceae > Voacanga > Voacanga thouarsii. Next base: position 388,952 of record JANUWF010001001.1, read on the forward strand.
CCAAACTAGAGCTCTCCTAATCTAGTTCACTCGGTCATACTCACTCACAAGACTTACACAAAACTTACAAACACAACCGACACATACACATACTTTCTAAACATCTCCTATCCTTCTCAAGAACACCAAGGACACGCATTAGCTTGCTCTACCATTCAGCCTCTCTCAACACTACAAGAAAAAATGGCTTTCTTGACACTTTTTTCATGATGCTTTTCACAAAACGTCATAATAGAGCACCTATATAAGGAAGCATGATTTTTTGCGCCATTATAATGAAATGAAAATGATGTAGTTTTGGTAAGTTGGCTTAGTTCGATAGAGTAATATGACATTTGTTGGTGTTACGCAAGATTATGTATCTGTCTCGATAGTTGTATTGTGTAAGGGAGAAAAAAAGGCACCCTACTGAAGTTTTCATAAAAAAAAAGCCGCCAGTTTTGATGAGGGCATTTTTTTGAGGAAATTCTTTTGGGCTTTGTACTAAACCTCTGTTCTTTATTCTTCACTGGGCAACTTCTTTCTTCTTCACCGTCTGTCCAATCTGCTGCGATGAGAAATTCAAACGGGTAATTAGTTCCTTCTTTGTGTTTTAAGCTTTAGTATTTAGCCAGCCCGTTAGTTCCTCTCAATGTTTTTGGTTTTTTAATCTATTTCTTGTCTTTCTTTCTCTTTGCAATCTGGTTCAGCAGTGTGTTTGAGTAGTGGGTTTCAGTAATCGGGCTATGTGCTTACTTCGTCTATTCTTTGTTTTTTAGTTTAGAGGTCCCATTGTATTTCTTATTCACCGTCTATCCAGTCTGTTGCAGCGTGAAAATTGACTGGGTTAGTTCCTTTTTGTGTTTCAAACTTATTATTTAGTCACCCTATTAATTCTTCTTAATGTTTTTAATCTATTTCTTATCTTTCTTTCTCTTTGCAATCTGGTTCGGCAGTGTGTTTGAGTAGTGGGTTATTTTGTGTTTTTTTTAGTAGTAAACAGAAGAGTTTAATTTACAGTACTAGGACGAATTTTTATCCTCTCCACAGAGATATTTTTGTCCTTTTTGCATTGCAACATAACAAAAGCTGATTTCAATTAATGGGGTTTTCTTCTTTGTTCTAACCCCAATTCCTCAGCTATTTATTTGAGATTTTGTTATTCCAATATGCTTTCAAGCAAAGTCCTGCGATTTTGGGTTCTTGATGACTTTTGGCAGAGTTTAGATTGTTTGTTCGAACTTTGTTTGTGAAAACTTGTGATGGGGGTTGGAATTAATGCCACGACATTTGCATTCCTTTATGCAAATAAATTTTTGGGCCAGGTTTGATTGATTTTTTAAGGACAGATAGAAAGAAAAATTCAGGTTTGCATATACAAGTGTGCTGTATTGTTTTCTTTTTCATTTTCATGTTAATTGTTCAATCTCGGTTGCAATGTTGAATCTTTATGATTTTGCAGTTGTTCGAGAAAGTAAAGTTAATGGTATTTTACAAAACTTTGTAGTCTGGAACTATTAGAAGTGTTGTAGAAAGGAATTGTGGCGGTTTGATATCTTACATGCATACCATTCTAGCAGAGGCAAAGAAAAGAATTTGCAATGTTGTTCATGTAAATATGCATTTAATGTCTCCAGAGCTTTCTCTTTTTCCCCTTTTCACTTAATTTTGCCTTTGGTATCAGGTTGAAATGGAGCTATAATGCTACCGATTAACTTTTTTAAGATTCCTATATTAGGGACTTGATGGAATCATTTTTTAATGGTTCATCGACACACTTAATGTATAATGATAACTACCACTTTATCATGTAGTCTTCATAAATTGAGATAGAAGTGTGTTGCATTATTATTAACCAATCAAATGTTGGGGCTGAAGCTTGATCTTTATTATGTCATTCTGAATAAAGTTGTTAATAATTTAATATTTTTTCTCAGTTAGTGCCTTATTCTTTTATGAGCAGCAAGCTACTTGATTAGTAATTTTCTTCTTAGACTTATGTGAAATAATCTCTAAATTTATCTATCATGTAGGAACTAGAACCTATTGACTGCGAATATTACATAAAGGGAATTAGATCTAGATTGATTGATATGTATAAAAAGTCATATGAGAGTATGATCCTTCTTCCACTACCAAAAAAAAAAAAAAAAAAAATGCTATTTGCGACACCCAAATCCGTCACAAATTCAGTGTTGCGACAGATTTGCGACGGATTCGGCCGTTGCAAATAAGAGCGTCACAAACAGCGACAGAAAACTAAATCCGTCGCAAATAACGACACATTTGCGACAGCCAAATCTCTAGTCAACCAAATTACATTGCGACGGATTTTAAAATCCGTTGCAAATCTGTAGCAAGTTGCTACGGATTTGCGAAGGAAAATTGAAAAATAAAATAAAATGTGGAAAAAAATCCATTGCAAAACCGTAGCAAGTTGCGACGGATTTGCAACGGAATATTTTCATGGATAAACATAAAATGAAAAAACATCCGTCGCAAATCCATAGCAGATTGCTACGGATTTGCGACGGATAATATATAATGGAAAATAATTCCGTTGCAAATCCCTAGCAAAGAGCTACGGATTTGTGACGGCATAATTACATATTTAAAATAAGCGAAAAAATATCCGTTGTAAATCCGTTGCAACTTAAGAGGGATTTGCAAAGGAATTTTTCAAAATTAAAATAAATGTGGAAGACGCTGTCGCAAATCCGTAGCTACGGATTTGTGACGGAATAATTACAATTTTAAAAAATTAAAAAATTCATCGTAAATCCGTAGCAACTTGCTATGGATTTGTGACGGAATAATTACAATTTCAAAAAAATTAAAAAATGCATCACAAATCCGTAGCAACTTGCTACGGATTTGCGATGGAATAATAACAATTTAAAAAAAATAAAAAAATTCGTCGCAAATCCGTTGCAAGTTAAGACCAAATTTGTCTAAATTAATTTTAAATAAATTAATTTTAGAAAACTTGTGACAAATATTTAAGCAATTTTTCTCATAAATATCAAATATGTAATGTTTTTTAACGTGAAAAAAATCTAATAAAAAAATAAAATTTTGAAACCAATAATAAATTGCATGTCAAATCATAAAGTAAAACTACAATAATCCAAACATGTGTATACACATAAGTATCACAATAGATAAATAATGTTCAAAATACAATCATGTAGCTAAAGGATTAGGAGCACAGCTGAAGGAGGAGCGGGAGGACCATCAAACCCAGTACTAGGACCGGGGTGATGATCATGTGGGGAAATAAATAAATCATCGTCTTCATCCTCGTGTTCGTCCTCATCCTCATCCATGTCCTCGTCCTCAAATACCGAAGACAGCTGTGGCACGGCAACCCTCATCTTCTCGAACATAACTGTCATCCAAGAAGTGATTCCCGCAACTTTATGTTCAAAATTCTTCTTAATCATCTTCTCACGATGCTTGTACTTATCCTCGTGACTCCTCTCTCGATGCCTCCATTGATCCTCAACCTCCTAAATCCTCTGCTGAACCCTAGTCTCAACTATCTGGTCAACATCAATAGGAGTGGATGAATATGCTCCTAATAAATGAAATGCATGCATCTACTCCTTAATGCGAGTAGCCTCTAATCCCAATCCGTAGACACGACCCTTGTTGAATCCGCCAGCTGCCTCAATGATAATGGCCTTGTCATTTGGCATAGCAACGGAGTCGACGGACCCGCTAGACTCCATTTGAGAATAGCGCTCCTTGGTGACATTTGCCTCCTCCTGAAATAACGTGAGTTTATAAAAATTAAAAGAAGACCCATTACAATAAGTAATGTAAGAATAAATTATTTTTACCAATATCTTTTGTGGACACTCACCCACAAACTGACCCTGTCTTTTCCCATTCGGGAATATATGTAGTTTTTTGAACATGTCCAGATAGCTAAATGTGTCCCCTTCACGTCTCCTCTATAGTTAAATTAATAGAAAAGAATATTATTTCGAATGCGAGTGCATGATTCTGACAATTATGAAATATACAAAAGTTAATAAAATTGAATTTACCGTGCGTTCCTCGTGCTCAATGAAAGAGATGGAACCTCCTGTGTGAGTGACACCGCAACGAGACCGATTTTGCTTTGCAGACTGCACGACTCGTTGATACTTGGGATCTAACCAATGTTTGTTCATCTCCAACCAATTAGTTGGATCAATCTAAGTTGGGCATGAATTAGCAGGTATGCTCTTTCGAGTCTTCAACAAAGTATCGGAAAGCCTTTTTATACACTTCCTTTCCTAATTTCTCCGTATCTGGGGACCATGCTCAGGAGCCCAACGAAATAACTTCTGCAAATATAGTAAACCATCGCCATTAAAGTTTAAATTAATAGTTTAAAGTAAATTTGTTTGCAAATACAACAAATGACACCTGAACATATAAGTTTCAATAACATATACATGAGATTAAATTTGTAAGAAAGTAAAAGAAACATACTCCCCACTCGTTGAACCACATGTCCCGAACGTGTATCTGGACATGTGAGTATGTAGCGTACGAACCATTGAATTGTCTCTTGAATATACCTTGAATCTCTCTCACACATTTATCTGAATCAGCAAACCTATTTTATATAACTAGAAAGGAAAGTAATATGATTATTAAAGAAGATATACTGAATTGGAAATCAATCAATAATTATAAATTACACACCCATCTCCTCGAGGAATAATCATAGGTCGGTCGTCTGTGGCCAGTGATCCTATATGGTGTGATGCAAAAGTAGGAACGTCTGCTGGAGAAGCACCTCTTGATTGCGAAGGTGAACCAAAAATCGTTCGTGGTACAGAGAAGCGCCGTGCGTGTGATGGTGATGAGGTGTCAGAAGGATGGGTATGTTGGTCCATTCTAACACCTCCAGAAGACTGTTCATGGCCAGACATCTTAATTTTGAAATAAAATTATTTAAATTTCAAACATATTTGTAATATATGTGTAGAACAAGTTATAAATGCAAATTTATAAAAAAAAAAAAAAAATTGAAAGAGTCTCCCCTATAAAATGGTCATTTTCCAAGCATTAATGCCATATTCAAACATATTCCAAGTATCATCAACACATTAAACACACAAAACATGTACAACAAAACCTGTATCAAAGAACACATTCTCCATAACAAAAAATTAACTGCCAATAGATAAACTGGAATATTTAGAAATTTGGCCATTTATACAACTTAAGAAAGAAAAGGTTTGTTATTTATATTTTATTTCAAAATGGCTTCATTCTTGCACATAAGTCTCTAACCTTTTCCAAGCATTTTGAAGGGTGAGTGCATGATTCTTCCTTTGTCAATGGATCAAAGCCATCAGATAATGAAACATGTGTTCTTTTATACAGCTTTTATACAGGTTTTATATCCTAACAAAGAATATATCTATAATAAAAAGTCAATATCAACAACAACAATTAACTTAAGGGTAATCACCCATTACCAGGAGGAGTGATCACCTATCACTCACGGGGAGTGATCACCCATCACTCACGGGGATCCAGTTCATATATTAGACAAAAAAATATACCTTTGGAAAAGCAAAGAACACCTGTTGAGCTAAAAATAGGTAGCATTGACTCATGCTTAACTTTATTATTATTATTTTTTAAAAGTATACTTGTGGAAAGGCAAAGAACACCTATGGAAAAGAAAATAATTAGAGTCTCCCCTAACACTTAACTGTATTTAAAAAAAAAAAAAAAGCATGTCTATGGAAAGGCAAAGAACACCTGTGGAAAAGAAAATAGTTAGTATTAATTCGTACTTAACTATATTTAAAATAATAAAAAGGACAAAAAATGGTATAATAATTGATCATCCAATAAATTAGTAAAACATGAAATTTTAACATAGCTTATTGATCAACAATATAAGCAACCATCATAAGTGATTTAAACTTTACATCACAAATGTATAATAAATGTACTTTAATCACTCGAGTCATCTTCTGATATATATTCTTATTCTTCCATATCTGTCGTGCTATCTGTATTCTAGTTACCTTCGTCTTCGTCTTCATCTTCGAGTTCATTTGTATCCCTAAGTAATCCTTCTTCTTGAACATCCAACAAATCACTTGTGCCCGATTCATGAGCTCAGGGACCAAGATCAACAACTAAGGAAATGCTCATTGCATTGTGAATATCCACCTCTTCTTGGTAAGCTTTATCAATCACAGGTGTATCAATCACATGTCGAGCTTTTACTTTACATACAGCTAACCAATCGGATCTTGGTCTTTTGCATCCTGGATATGAGGCATAGTACATCTGAGATGCCTGTTGAACTAACACAAACGGATCATATTTTGGATAGCTCCTCTTGCAATTAATATCAACAATCTTATACTCCTTATGTATTCTCACACCGGGATTTGTTGTTTGATCAAACCAATCACATTTAAAAAGCACAACTTTTTGTGATGGATTACCAGGAAACTCAACTTCAACAATCTCTTTAAGAACCTCATAATAACCACTCACTACTGAGTCCTTTTCACCCCCCTTAACACAAACTCCAGAATTCATTGTTTTCTTTCCTTCGGCGTGTTCGTGTGTAACACCCCGCTACCTAGGCCCGCCGGGGCCGGGGATGTCGCCCCGTCTAAAGGACAAGGGATCTTTAAAACTAGATCACACAAATAAAATAGCAGAATAAAAATAATATTTTAACTTAAAATTTTATTAGATCCCAAAAATACTCCAAGAATAAATCCAAGAATACCAAAAGAAAAACCAATCCATAAATAAAATTTTCCACTCTCAACTCCCCAAAGCAATACATAAAAATAAAAGACAACATTCTCTTCCAAGGCGGATAACACTAGCTACTCATCCCCACAGCAAGATCGACCTGAAATCATGGTAAAAATGTGATAAGACAGAAATCTCAGTAAGTCCGTGTGTGCTTTAGGTGTTCAGTGAAAACAGTTCGTGGATGCAAAGTGTGAAATCTTTATAAGAGAAATATTGGCAAGTAATAAACATTAGTCAAAAGCAAGAGTGGTGTTTTCCTCTTTTTGAACCCATACAAGTGCACAATAAAATCAACTACTTAAAAAGGGTGGTCATGGGTTACCACACGTTGGGCCCCATGTCCACATGGTCAGTATGCCACACTTTATGCATACTGCTGGTCAGAATGCCACACTTTGTGCAGACTAACAAAAATTAGGTGATCGGCCTACCGGGCAAGATACTCCTCCTTCTCTATACCCAAACAACAACCGGATGTCCATTCCGGCAAAATACAGTCGCTTGACTAAAATAAAAACTGCTAGCTCGGACCGGCATGACTAAGTAGTACTAACGTTTCTCTAAGTTGGGCTTATCTTCTGGAGGTGACCTCCTATCAGAAGACTCACTCTTGCTCTTCAAAACTAGTACTACTAGCCTTCCCTTATTGAGTACTCAACGTAACGTATCCCACTTGGGAAAAATGAACAAAACATAGTTCCACTTGAAAATGGCAATTAAGGTTTTCCAAAGTTTGGGGCAAAACTGGTTTTAGAAAGAGTTTTAGGTTTTGAGTAAAACCGCCCCTTGATTTGCAAATAATTTATTTGTCTGAAATGAGAATGGAAATAATCCTCAATTGCCTTTACAGAAATGAGTGACCATGCACTCTACATTTGGCTTGCCATAAAAAAAAATCATTTTTCATCAAACAGGTTTTATGCAGAAGCTTACCTGATCCTTGCTCACAACAAAGGTCTCCAACAGCTGACCTAACCCCGCATGGGGTAAATACAAACCACAATCAAACTCAAGCCAAAATCCACTTTCACAAATAAACTAACTCAACTCACTAGTACAACCATGATCCTAGTGTCTCAAGCTTTAAGGCCAAATAATAAATAAAAAGGTTTATAAGCCAAGGTTAATTTTGATATTTAAAATAATTAGAGTTTTGGGAAATAGGTACTAATAAGTTGAAGGTTTAAATCTTGCTAAAATAATTTAGAGTTTATTTGATGAAAAGTCGTAGGTGGTACTAGGTAAAATAATAATTTATTAATAATTAATTGTTATAAAATAATTGATAATTAAAATTAGTTGAAAATAAATTTTAATGAGTCTTGATTGAAAGATACTAAATAAATTTTAGTAGGTTTTGGTTAAAAGATAATAATTAAATTTTAATAGTAAATATTTTACTTATTATGATTATTTTCATAAAAGGCTTTATTTGATATTATCATTTTATATATAATATCTATATATTTTATTTTTCTAGCAAAAGCTATTATTTATTTGACTAAAATATCCTTATTATATATATAATATTCCAAATCTACCCCTCCTAGGGTTTTTGAAATTACTAGCCAAAAATCATAATATTAAATATTTTATTGAAGAAATAAAATTAGCTTAGGGATAACTAGATCATGACCATAGTTCTATTGCTAACCACAATCATGAACATTTACAACCATTCAATTCATCAAATCATCCAAATCATGCATATAAGCATAGATCTAATGATATCAAGACATGATCTAACCTTTTCTAGCATAAATATGATCATGGCTTCAATAATCCAACATGAATATAAATCCTATTCACCAAAGGTGACATAATCTCTAGCATACTTGATCACAAATACTACCTATGACATGGAGACAAGCATTAAACCTCAAATCATCATACAATCAACCAAGATAATCCATCCATGCATAAATCCCATCTCCTTCATATTCATACATACATTCATGCTTCAACCTCAACAATATATACTCAAACCTTATCCGCAATCCATCTTCTATCAACATCATCCTAGAGACATGAATCTAGAATTTAAAAGAAGGGTTAAAACGGCTTACTTGATTGATGAATTCCTTGAAGGAGTTTCGAATGGATCTCAACTCCTAGAGGTCTAAATTCGTCCAAGGAAGGTGAAGGAAACATGGCCATGGAGAAGGAACCATTCGGCCAAGAAGGTGAGTAGTTCGGCCGAGAGAGAGAGAGAGAGAGAGAGAGAGAGAGAGAGAAGAGAAGAAGAAAGCTCATTAGCATGCTTAAACACATATATATTCATTAGAGATTGAAGATTAGCGAAGATGAAGTTGATTGAATAATCCTACCTTGAAGGTGTTCTTGAGTCTTCACAAAATTTCTGGTTTTTTATCCAAAAGTGCAAGTTGGATTTTGGAGTTTGACGTTAAAAATGGTACGGATGGACTCACAGCAATGAATAGATGAAATCTGGAATTTTTAGAGGTGGTTTGAAGCGATTTGGAGTTGTATTAGATGAAAGGAATGAGTAGGTGTTCTTGGTGTACTATGTATTCTTGAGGTTGAAGAGAGTAGAGAACTTTTGGATGGAGGCTGCCGAAATTCTATGAGGATTAGGGTTGCCGATTTGTTTGTAGGGTTTAGGTAGATGGTTTTTCTGGTTTGTAAGGGAAAAGGAAAGGCTAGTTGTTGGAATCCTTAAAGAATATTTTTAGGAAGTAAATTTGGAAACTAAATATTCAAGAATATCTTTGATTATGGAAGAGCTCTTGGAAATCTACCATGGCCGACTGCTTGTAAAGAATTTTGGCTGGATGAAAGTTGGTTGAAGGAGGCTAATGGTGGCCGAAATTAAGGAGTCTAATAGTGAAGGGAAGGTCTGGTTGTTTGAGGTATATTTTATGGAAAGTTGTTAAATCATGGTGGCTGGAATTTTGGTATCCAAATCAAGGCATGATTGCAAAATTTTTTTGGAAATCTTTTTGGCAACCATGACTGGATTTTCGTGCAGAACTTAGGGAGGACAATGGAGTTCAGTTAATAGAGGTTTAAGGATGGTTTGAGCAGAAAAAGGATAGAGTTTCGGCTAGGAGAGAATTTGGAAACAAAGCTGGAAAAACTACTATACAGCATTTTTCACAAGGCTGGAATTTTTTTTGGGCAGCTTTAGCTGCCATCTTTCCAACCGATTTGCAGAAGTTTTGAAGGGGAATTTCAGGGGCTTTCAAGGCTGGTTTCCAGCTTTCTTCATGGAGGAAAAACATGGCTAAGGTGCTGCACAAAAACTGGAAGAAAACAGCTTGGTTTCAGACCTCCAAAGCTGCGATTTGCACAGGAATTTTCTGATTTTGCACCATCTTTGTGCAGTCCGAAAATAGCCAGAAAAATCCAGATTCTAAGCTGATCAAAAGGGCCTTTTTCTGGCAGCATTTGGGAGGGAATAATGGTTAAGAATTTCGACACCTTGAAGGCACACAAAGCTGGAAAAATATCAGTTCTATGCAGGAATGGAAATGAACCTAGTTAGAGTAAATTTTTAGAAAGTTCACTAAGGAATTTAATTCACTTGAAATCTTTCTCCCTCTTCCATTATTTCAGTCCATATGATGTCCTTTACTAAGACATTTCGAACCTTCAAATCCACAGCACATTGCTGGAATTTTTCTAGAATAAAATTGGCTTGAACAAAATGAACAAACTAATGAATTGAGAAATAGGAAAAATTAAGAATCAAAAGGAAATGAATTCCCCTTAGGAATTTTGTGTAGAGCAAAAGAGTAGGATTTGAAGACTCCTATCATGTCTCTCAAAGGACAATATCTCTACCCTACTCCAACCACCACTAAGACCGAAAATGATATTTCCCAAGCAAAAATAAAATTTAACCAAGCTAAAGCTCCTATGATAGAATTTGAACCCAAGACCTCAAGAATTAATTCTAAGGCTCTAACCACTAAACCACAACCACTCTTATTCTTATTTCCTCTCTAAAATACTTTTCCTATTTAATTCCCAAGCTATCTCCATATTTTCACCTCAAGAAAAAATTACCATTTTACCCTTCTCACTCAATACTCACAATCAAGCCTTCGAGACAATAAAACTCAAATCCAAAGCATATAAAATCATATAAAAATATATTTAAACATGAAATAAAATATGATATGCATCCCAACCCCCTTACTCTAAGGTTGGTTTTGACTGGGGTTTCACATCGTGGGTATGAAATCTATAAACATTAATAATGTACCCAGTATATGTTTTCACTTTTCTCGAAGGTCCCTAAGCAAGATTCTTCAAACATATATTTGACACATGGTTTTGTGGATCGTTCACCTGTAAAGCATATGAAATGTTCAGGTGGACATATATTAACTAATAACATAAGTTCACGTGTACAAAAATTTAACTGATTTTTGAAGTGATACATAATCTGTAGAGCATCCTACGAACTTATTCTCTATCCTTCTTTGTACATCCAATTTCGAAATGTTTGGGACTGAAGATTGTAAACAAGATGTGAACTCACTGTAGAGAAGAAAATGACACAATTATCAATGGATCTTATTTCTAATATCAACAGAGGGGCAAGCATCTCACATAATATACGGTTGAACCTTTTCATAGCTAAGTAATATATAATTTCTTGCCACTTTGTATTCTTCATAAGAGAGGAATTGGGTTTGATTCTTTCCTAATATCTTCCCATAAATATTGCATATTGACAACGAAGCTTGATCTACTTCTCGCCCGACTACACCTTTATCATTACAATCCATGGATACATGTTTTGTCCGCACATGTGCCTCAAAATAATAGGAGAATAATGTAGCTTTTTCCTCAACAAGATAAGCATTGCAAATTAACCCTTCTACTCATACCTTGTTTTTCACCTTTAACTTTAAACGAAATAAGAACCTGGCATAATTCAAAGTATGATACTAAATAAGTATTATGCAATGACTACAGCTAACCGTAGCACAATTTGGAAAATGACAACTACCTCTCAAAATGATACATCCATCTATATTGTACAGGACCACAAACCCTTACTTCGTAAGGCAAATGAACCAAGAGATGTTCCATAACATCAAAAAAACCTGGAGGAAAAATCTTCTCTAACTTACATAGAAGAACCTGTATCTCTTGCTCCAACTTCATCATATGAGATACAGACAATTTAGGAGCACAAATGTCCCGAAAAAAATGACTTAATTCTGTCAAAGTTCCCCAAACATTAGCTGGAAGGAATTCTCTAAGAGCAATCAGAAGTAATCTTTCCATGAAGATGTGGCAATCATAGCTTTTCATGCTGGACAGCTTCAATTCATTAAAATCAACACATCTACAAAGATTCGATGCGTAACCATCTGGACGAGTTAATCCTTTCAACCACTCAAGCAATATTTTCTTTTATTCTACCATCAATGTGTAACATACCTTAAGTATTGCTATCCTCCCTTCTTTGACGTTACACACATGTAGTTCTGGCCTATTGCAATATATTTCAACGTCACGACGAGCCTTCAGATTGTTTTTAGTCTTACCCTTCACATCCATAACTGTATTGAAGACATTATCGAACACATTCTTTTCATTATGCATTACGTTGACATTTTGATGAACCAAATGCGTTCGCCAATACGGCAAATCTAAAAAAATACTCTGTTTAGCCCAAGTATGACTCACATATCTACCTTCCGATCTCCCAAGTTCTCTTCCCGACTTTGTTATTTTCGAATACTGACAAACACTGCTCTATAGGTCATCCCCAGTGAGACGTAGAATAGGTTGTAACATATCAGAGCCCTTATCTCTCTTAAATGATGTTGTATCCCGTCGAAATGGGTGATCCATGGGTAAGAAGCGGCGGTGGCAATCAAACCATAAGTGTTTACCACCATATTGTAGATGAAAAGACTTTGACCTTTCCATACAATATGGGCATGCTAATCTTCTAGCTGTGCTCTATCCACTCATCATTCCATAGGCAGGAAAGTCGTTAATAGTCCACATTAGTGCAGAACGCATCTGGAAGTTTTGTTTCTTTGCTATGTCATATGTAGCAACACCTTTAGTCCACAAATGATTCAATTCTTCTATTAATGGTTGAAGATAAACATCAATTTTATGTTTCGAATTCTTTGGTCCCGGTGCAATGATTGTTAAAAACATCACAGGATCTTTCATGCACAACCACGGTGGGAGGTTATAAGGAGTGACAGTAACTAGCCAACATGAATACTGCTTTCCTGACATGCCAAACGGCGAGAAACCATCAGTACAAAGTCCCAATCTCACATTCTGCACTTCTTTTGCAAAATCTGGATGAATCCGGTCAAAGTGCTGCCAACCCTCACCATCTCTCGAATGGCTTATGTTTCCAACTTCGACATTAGCCTTTGCATGCCAACTCATGTGTTCAGCTATAGTTTTAGATGCATACAACCTTTGCAGCCTTGGTGTAATTGGAAAGTAATACATTTTTTTCAAAGGGATCTCGAGTCTAACCCTTCTTTTTTTCCCACATTTTTTAGGCACGTACCGAGCATGTCTACAAATTTTGCATTCTTTCAAATTGATATTGTCCTTCCAATAAAGTATGCATCCATTAGTGCATACATCTATCTTTTGAATAGGCAATCCCAACCCAGATACAAACTTCTTCATTTGATAAAAGTCATCAGGTATCTTATTGCTTCTTGGAACCACCTCTTTCATAAGCTGCACCACTTGGTTAAAAGCTTTATCAATACGTTATTTTCAGACTTAACATTTAGTAGCCTTGAAACTAACGAAAGCACCGAGTGGTTCGTACACCCTTCCCATATGGAAGTGTCTACTGCCCCCAACATATTATAAAACTTCTGCGCTTTTGTGTTAGGAGGTTCTTCAACTTGCTCATCTGACGGTCTTTCCAAATTAAAATTACGGCCCGCCGCATCAATGATCATTTCCAGATACAGATTTCTAGAACCTAAATCAACTTGAATTGTACTAGATGTTGAGGTAGACATGCTTTGATTTACACAAAAATGTTCACCATGACAAATCCACCGATGGTAGTTGCTAACAAACCCATATCTGTACAAATAGATCTCAACTTGGTCCGGAGAGTCAAATTTCATGTTCTTGCATTTTGTACAAGGAAACTTGATTTTACCAGACTTGGAATTTGATAAAGCTAACGCAATAAATCCCTGCACCCCTTGCTCAAATTCAGTAGTAAACCCTTTACCGGGCAACCGCCTTCTATACATCCAACCACGATCTTCCATCTATATATTCAACATATTATACAACAAAGAGGTTTAACTGTGAGTTTACGCATGTTTGCGTAAAAGGTTTAGGAAAGCTTAAGGGTAATCATCTACATTATACTTTAAACAACAATTATAAATACCTGAATAGCCAACTACATGTTTTATGAAATATTTTTTTTAGTAATTTATATGTACTTCTTTATCATGTATCATACGTGGGCTTGTGATGATGAACCATCATCGCAAAACACCAATCGATTTCCCAATCATGTTTATATAGACACCCAATACACTTAGCACAAAATTAAAATTATTAACCTCTCTAACAATACCTCAATAAGCAACTAGATTTAAACCATGAAGCATCAACCAACTCAGCCACCAACTAACAATCAAAATTAATGTTAAACCAACAACCATAAACACAACCACCAGTTCATTAGGAATTTCGGCAGAGTTTCCCCTATAAACTGTACGTTTCTAGGCACCAAACCACCACAAAATCAACAACATTAAAAAAAAATTATTAACTGTCAAAACAATTATTCAATAGAACTAATGTAAAGGTAATCACCCATTACCCATGGGGAATAATCACCCATCACTCATGAGGAATGATAACCCATCACTCACGGGGATCCATTCATATAAGTTAAAAAAAGAGAAAAAAAGATGCAGTTGGTATCCGTTGGTAGCCAACTTACCATTAACAAATAGTAAGTACTAATTATTGACATGCAGTATATTACTAAACGTCAAATAGTAATTATTATCAAACAATTTTATATTAAAAAATAATGTTATAAAAAAATATTAGTAGTAAAGCTAATATAATATTGAAAATAAGTTTTTGCCTCCCTAATATTTAATAAATAGCAATTCCAATAAACAGTCAATAATAATATTAGATAAACATATGAATAAAAGTATTAATATTATAGAATAGCAGTTTTATTAGTCAACAAGTAATAAGAACTAATCATTATCATAGTAGTAAATACTATTAATAGTGAGCATAGTAGTTAACAATCAACAAAATTCATTGCTTGTAATATACATCACATACCACATAAAAAATTCACTGCTAAGCACATAAACATGCCCTATATCACGTTGAACTACTTATTATACCAAATATATTTCCACATTACAATTTTTATCCCATCCTTGTACGAAAATAAATTAATGTAATATATTCTTCCATTCTCCATCACAAAATATCACATACTACTAGTGTTCTAAAAATCAAAGACGATGTAAGAGTTTAAAAAAAAAATTATATTTACTTGTTTTGAAGACTGATGTTGAATGATGACTAAGGCCTCTGATATGCTATGAGGATTCAACCTTAGTCTTCTCTTGTTGAATTTCTTGATTCTCTAATTCGTGGAAAATGCTCCGATTTTGGAGTTTGAAGAAGAAGGTTTTAAGTGTTGTGGGCAGAAATTGAAAATAATATAGGAGAAGGGGGGTTGTCGACAGATGGGGTGGATGGGGGAACGGAGAAGGGGGGCCGGGGGGTGGTCAACAGAAGGCGGGGAGGGGGGGAGGGGGGAGAGCCGGGGGAGAGGAAGAGCCGGCCGGCCGTAGGGAGGGGAGAAAGCCGGTCGAGGGGGAGAGCGGGGAGAGCGGGGTTGCGCGAGCAGGGGGCAGAGAGTGGGGGTCACGCGGGCGGGCGGGGGTGGCAGGGGGTGGCGGCAGGAAGTGAGGGGGCTGCGGGGAAGGGTGGTCACGCGGTAAGCCAGATCTGGGTAGGGGGAGGCGGGCAGGGGAGGGAAGAAGGAGGGAGGGGGAAGAAGAAAAGTGTTTGCAATTTTTTTTTGGTAGATTATCCCAAAAAAATGGAAAAAAAATTAAAATAATGTCATGAATTTGTCAGGGATTAGTAGTAATTTTGTGATTTCGTGACAAATAATCACAGATTAGCCACGGAGCACACAACAAAAATTTGTATATTTATATTCAATATAAAACTATATTATTCAAAATAAAAAAATATTTTGTATATTTATATAATTTTAAAATTTTATATACTATCTTTTTTATTAAATGATTTTTACACACACATATATATATATACATATTTTATACATAGACACACACACACACACGCATATATATATATATATATATATATATCATATTATATATTTATATACACATACACACACAAATATTTATTTATATATATAGATACACACACATATTCATATACATATATAAATATATCTATGTATATATTCATATAAATATATATATATATGTATATATATATATATATATAGACACACACACATAATTAATGAAATTTTCTTATTAATTAATGTCACGGTAATATAGTTAATTGCACTGACATTGTTATCAAAAAAAGAAAAAATATATATCATATCTTTAAAAATTTTTTAATACACACATATATTTCTATACAAAAATATTACATTCTATTTTAAATTTGTATCAATTTTTTTTCAAGAATAATTAAGTTAGAGATAAAAAAACATAATGTACAAAAAATATTTGACCATTTTAATCAAAATATTTTATTTACGTGTACACACACACACACACACACACACACACACACACATATATATATATATATATATATATTAATGAAATTTTCTTAGTAATTAATGGAACTCCTTATTACTCAACTTATAAAACACATAAGTTGTCCTTATCATAGTAACCATATATATTTTACCTATAAGAAAATTATCTATAAAGAACATGTAAGAATATTTTATACAATAAGCAATATTAGTAAGAAAATCATGGACATATTCTATGATAAGAACACTCGTGTGTATAGAGTATACAAAATTATACAATAAAAGCCTTAATAAGTAACTTTAAATGTTTTAGATTAAAATTATTTACAACGATAATTTTTTAAAAGCTTCATTTTATAGAAAACACTAATCCGTCGCAAATCCGTCGCAACTTTAAGAAAACACCAATCCGTCGCAACTTTAAAGAAAACACTAATCCGTTGCAAATCCGTCGCAATTGTTGCGAGGGATTTGCGACGGAATCATTAAATCCATCGCAAATTCATCTCAAATAACTTCCGTCGCAAATCCTTCTCTAAATTTGTGATGGATTAGCTAGAGCAACTTTTTAAATTTTTTTGCTTCAATTTTTTTTTAAAAATAATTTCCGTTGTAAATCCATTGCAATTTTTGTAAGGGATATGCGACGGAATCACTAAATCCGTCGCAAATCCGTCTCTAATTTTGCGACGGATTAGCTAGAGCAAATCTTTTTATTATTTGCTTCAATTTTTTTTTTTAAATTTGAATTCCGTCACAAATCCCTCACAATTGTTGCAAGGGATTTGCGACGAACTCTTTAAATTCGTCGCAAATCCGTCTCAAATATTTTCTGTCTCAAATTCGTCTCTAAGTTTGCGACGGATTAGCTAGAGCAAGTCTTTTTAATTTTTTGCATCAATTTTTTTTTTTTTAAAAAAATTCCATCGCAAATCCGTCTCAAATAATTTCCGTTGTAAATCTGTCTCCAATTTTGCGATGGATTAGATAGAGAATTTTTTATATTTTTTGCTTCATTTCTTTTTTAAAAATTGAATTCCGTCACAAATCCCTCGTAATTTTTGCAAGGGATTTGCAATGGCCTCTTTAAATCTGTCGCAAATCCATCTCAAATAATTTCTGACGCAAATCCATCTCTAATTTTGTGACGAATTAGCTAGAGCAATTTTTTAAATTTTTTTCTTCAATTTTTTTTTAAAAATAATTTCCGTCGCAAATCCCTTGCAATTGTTGCGAGGGATTTGCGACAGAATCTCTAAATCCGTCGCAAATCCGTCTCAAATAATTTTTGTCTCAAATCCGTCTCTAATTTTGTGATGGATTTGCGAGGGCCGATCAACTACATCCCTTTACCATTTTTCTGTTGGTGAGCCATCGCAAATTTGCGACGGATTTTGTCCGTCGCAAAAATCCATCACAATTTGCTGACTTTCTTGTAGTGTTCTATATATCCAACGTATTTTTAGCGGCCTTTCATCATCTATTTATTTTAAATCATGGATTATATTTGTGAGATTTCACTGAGACCAACATATGCTATAGTTACTGATAGCACCAGCTCTTGATAAATGTAAATCAATTATGTTACTGGTCCCTTCTTAATAAGAATCTTGGTTCCCTTGCCTACTATAAGTCATGTCTTTGATGCAAATTTCAGCAATTAATTTGATAGACAATTGTCCACCCTCCATCTGAGAAACAAAAAAGGTAACCACCCTTGGGCCTTTGTCTTCCAACTGCCTCTCCCTAGACTCATTCTTGGTTAAGGTGATCATCACAAGAACACAGTTTAAAAGACTTTGTCCAGAACTATCTTGAGATATTTCACCATTCTGCTCTTTAAAGGCATCGTTATCTTTTAGGTTTATTTGCTTTAGTTCCTAGACAACATTAGTCTGTGAGGGTTGAATTATTTGCTAGCTTGTAGGTTTTCCAACTAGTGAACCAAGACCAATCTAGTGTATTTGGTTTTATTGAACCTAAGAACATGAACATATTTAATGCAAACATTTTTGCATCAAATGTATTGATTGATCATTCTTCATTGGATATATAGGAATATCACTTCTATAAAATAAAGAATATAGACACTGACAATTGCATAAATCTACGTAAGTGTTGAATGTATAAGAGCGATAATAATTGTGTTTTAGTGTTTCGTATTTACTCTGATATCATGTCACTTTATATTACTCATGTTTGTTTGTGAGTATGATATACTTGGTTTTGATCGAAAGGAGTCCTTATCTAAAATTTACATAACATTGCATCCCAATGCTATTATTCTTGTCAAGAATCTCATAGCAGAACTATGGCACACCACGAGAGAAATGGGCTTTAGTGACAAGAAATATTAGTGACAACACACTTATTGTCACTAAATAGTAGAATTAGTGATAACATTTTAAGTTGTTAGTAAAGGTCAAACTTTTAGTGATTACAAAAAAAGTTGTCAATAAATGATAACTTTTGACAAGAGAAAATGTTGTCATTGTTTTTTGTCACTAAAGGCTTTCCCGTCAATCTCATTTGAAAGCGGGAAATCTTTTTAGTGACAACTCCAAAATTGTTGTCACTAAAAAAGAAACTTTGTCACTAAATAGTACACAAGTAGTGACAACAATTTTCTTCTCACTAAATAGTGTACTTATTGCGACAACATTTTTCTTGTCACTATCTATGTGAATTTAGGGCCAAAAAATGTTGTCATTGTTGTGTATGTGTGTGTGTGTTTTTTTTTATTAGAAATATAGTTATGTTCATTTTAATTCATATAATTTTATTTATATATAGAGCAAAGGGATATAAATAAATGTAGACATGTATATATATAGGGGAGAGAGCGAGAGAGACACACACACACGCACACATAAAAGGAGAGTGAAAAAAGGGGGAGAGAGAGATAGAGTGTGTAAGAGAGGGAGAGAGAGAAAAATAAAAAGAGAGATATATGGAGAGAAAGAGTACTAAAACAAAGGGGAAGAGAGATAAAAGGAAGAAAAGAAAAAGAGGAAGAGGGAGAATGAGAAAAAAGGAGAAAGAGAGATCGAGAAGGTGAGAAAGGGAGGAGAAAATGGGTAAGAGAATGGGAGAGAGGGGGAGAAGGGTAGAAGAGAGAGAGAGAGAGAGATATATAAAAAGAGAATGAGAAGAGAGAAAGAAAGAAAGAAAGAAAGGGGGGAGAGAGAGGGAAAGAGAGAGAAAATAAGAGAGAAAAATGGGGGGGGAGAGATAGAGTGTGCAAGAGATAGAGAGAGAAAAAAAGAAAAAACGAAAGAAAAAGAAAGAGATATGGAGAGAGAGAGAGAGAGAGAGAGAGAGAACTAAAATAAATGGGAAGAGAGATAAAAGGAGAAAAAAAAAGAGGAAGAGGAGGAATGAGAAAAATAGAGAGAGAGATCGAGAGGGTGAGAAAGGGAGGAGAAAATGGGTGAGAGAATGAGAGAGAAGGGGAGAAGGGTAGAGGGAGAGAGAGAGAAAATGAGAGAGAGAAATGGGAAGGGGGAGAGGGAGATAGAGTGTAAGACATTGAGAGAGAGAAAAAGAAAAGGAAAGAAAAAGAGAGATATATGGAGAGAAAGAATACTAAAACAGAGGGGAAGAGAGACAAAAGGAGGAAAAGAGAAAGATGAAGAGGAAGAATGAGAAAAATGGAGAAAGAGAGATCGAGAGGGTGAGAAAGAGAGGAGAAAATGGGTGAGAGAATGGGAGAGAAGGGGAGATGCGTAGAGAAGAAAAAGAGATATAAAAAGAGAGAGAGAAAGAAAGAGAGACAGTTGTATATTAATAAATAAATATATAATATTTATTTATTAATATATATATATATATATGATTTGGTCTGTATATGCATGTGCATGTGTGTGTGTATATATATCTATATATGTATATATATATATATATATGAATATATTTGGTATTTATATATATATTTATATGTGTATCTATATATGTCTATATATGTATCTATATATGTTTATATATCTATATTTATTTATTTATTTATTTATGTATATATGTGTGTGTACTTATATATTTGTATATATGTATGTAGATACTTATGTATACGAACACACACACACACACACACACACACACACATATATGTATGTATGTATGTATATATAGATATATAGTTATGTAATATGTATATACATGGTATATGGTATGCATGTATATGTGTATATCTATGTATATATAGATATATAGTTATGTAATATGTATATACATAGTATATGGTATGCATGTATATGTGTATATCTATATATATATATATCTCTCTCTCTCTATATATATATATATATTTTTTGTATATATACATATATATATATATATGTATATATATATATATGTGGTGTATATATATGCGTGTATCATATATTGTGATGCACATATGTGTATGATATATAGGTTTGTATACATATAGATACGTATATATACGAACATATATTTATGTAGTATGTATATCCATAGTATATAGTATGTGTGTGTGTATACATATATATACATACAAATATATATATTTGTATGTATATATATGTATATATATGGTGTATATGTGTGCGTGGTATATATACATATATACATATATATATATATATATATATGTCTAATTTTTTTAATTAATCTATATGTTTAAAATCATTTCATAAAAATACTACTTTCATTAACAGTATATAAAATTTTTAATTTATATAAATATAAAAATATTTTATTATATTGAATTACGTTGTTTCATAAAAAATTTAATATAATTATTGTATTTTTATATTATATTATTGTTTTGAAAATTTGAAAGTTATTACAAATAGTTTAAATAAAAAAAAGATTATAGCACATAAAATGGCTTGGCCCAGTGGCTGAGACACAAGGTCTCTATGCCCGAGGTCGTGGCTAACAACATTTGTAATGAATTAGTGACAAGAAATGTTGTCACTATTGGTTGATTACATTAGTGACAATGGAATTTTGTCACTAAAAGTCAAGCTTTAGTGACAAGAATAAGTTGTTGTCACTCCATGCCTTTAGCGACATAGATTTAATGACATTCAAGTGACAACAAATTTTTCGTCACTAAAGATCTTTAGTGATAACATTTTTGCATTTAGTGACAACATTATGTTGTCACTAAAAGACACTTTTCCTGTAGTGGCATCATTGTCAAGGACTAATGAAAATCTATCTGCCTCACTATCGAATGTAACAACTCTAGAGAATTCATTATCTTCTCTTGGTGAGAGTTTCATCTTTATGCAAAAGCTTCGTGACTTCATTTTTGTTATTTGTGAGTTTTTGTCAGGTACAAGTTATTTGATTTATGATTCTAGAATTAATTTGGTGCCATCCATACTTGCTAAATGTTGTGTTAAACTGATTATTTCTTGTTGTTAGTTCTTTTATATGCTGTCAAGCATGAATAACCAAAAAGGAATATAAAGTATAAAGTACCAATATTTATATTTGATAAAAAAAAAATTCTTGTGTCATTGCTAGTCCACATGCATCATTACTATTTGCCATTTTGAACATCTATTTCTGGGTTTTCCATTACCTTGGATGTTTTTGAAAATTCTTATGCTATAGGTTATTGATACATTTATTTCAGTTTGATAATGGATTTGTAATGTGCCTTACCATATGAAACTATGATAGTAATTCACCATATGTATTATAAAAGCCATGATGGTTTCGTGTGGGATAAATATCAACTCCAATTCTTTTTCTCCACCCTTTCCCTTTCTAATTTGTTGTAGATCTTTTATTGTTTATGAGGTGAACATTTATGCAAACTGTTTTTAGATTTTGGTTAACATATACCTTTATCATCTATAGGAGTTCTCATAAATGATCTTAAAATGGGGTCTTGTGTTTATCTTCTCATTCACCTCTTTTGTTATTTTGTTTTATGTTTCCCCTTTTATTAGGTAAGTTTATTTTAATGTATCCCTAATACGATAATCGGGTAGTATGTGATTTCTTTTTTGCTTTCTAGTCTCAAAATTACTTGTAGTTATTTCTTACTGCCCAACTTGTTCTATATTCTAATCTAATCTAACATTATATCTTACAGCATAAGGCTCCTTTTATTGAGGAGCTTAGAGATCAGATGCAGAAGCTTCATGACGAAAGAGCTACAGGTATTATAGAAAGAAGAGCTACTGATAATAATGATGAAATGAGAAGGAACTAGAAGTAGCTAATTAAGTGGTCCTGCTATTTTCTCCCTTTTATAGGGTTGGAATTTTTAAAGTGGGATCCACTTCATGACGACACTGATTTTTTTTATATGAAATGGTATGGAACTTCTATTTGCCGTTTCTTCATTATATTCAATTCATGCAGCATTTATTGAAATTCCACTTTCTATTTGAGGAGCACTTCCCTTTCTTCTACCCTTGAGTTTTTGCTCATGAGTTGCACAAGACACTTTGCTATTTTCTGTCTAGGTTATGCAAAACAAGCGTAAATATGACTATGAAAAAGCTAAGCCTCATGCATGTATTATCTTTTTTCCATTTATTTTTTTTCCTACCTTGTAATTGGGAGTCTAGAATGCTATAGTGCTTATTATCTGCTCTATGTTCTTATACATAAAGCTAAATATTCTATACACTGGTATAGTTATCAAATAACTTGTAAATTCTTCCAAAAATCCATTGACTACTAAGTATATGTATACATGTTTACAGCATCTTCAGTCTGTTTATCTTAGGGTTTGTATTATAAGCATAAGGTCTTCTAAGATATTGTCCGTTCACAAGGTGGAATTGCCTTAATGCATCAAAATTATTCTTGATTTGACTATTATAAGTTTGCAGCTAAACATTTTCTCCTACTTAGTTATCTTTTTTGGTAAAAAAGTTCTAGCCATTTTTATGCATGATGACATATGGTGGAATCATTAAATAGGCATTATTGCCCCATGCATCAATAATATTAGTTGTTTCTATAGTTCTAGTAATCTTATGACTTTTATCCCAATTAATATGAGATGTTTAATTTTATTTGATGTGATGCTAAGTTGCAAAGTTCTATTCTTTTTTAGACACAACTTACTATTTAGTTATGGTCTTCCTAAAGATGAGAGTAAAGTTAGTTCAAATAATGCAGATATTAATCTCATTCCAAAATTGGTAGAGAAGCTTGCAGTTCCAATTTTGCATCATCAGTTAGCATTTTGCTGGGACATGCTTAGTACCCGTGAAATAAAAAATGTTGTTTCTACCACAAACTTGATATTCAAATACGTTCTTTTTGTTAGAGTACATACGTGCATTATATATGCATTACACAGTGGAATATAAGGATTCTATGCAAAGAACCACATGTATGTGTAAAAAGAGGGATCAAAACGAGGAAGATACCTTTATCGGATGTCTCTGATATTCAAAATTTTCTTCCGACTAAAAGTTGAGGCGCGATCCAACAAGTCTCTCAATCAAACAGCAACCGGGTGTTTAACCACTTGTCTCGCCTCTTCAATCTCAATGTGAGATTGACTCTAACAGTAATTCACATGAGGATACTCAAGAAACCAAACACCGTCTCTATGCTAGCAAAGAGTGATGGCAGCTAGGGTAAAAATAAAGAAGAGAAGAAGAGAGAGTTGTCGTGAAGTTTTTTTTCCTAGAGCGAACCAAAATTTTCCTTCTGTGTATCTTAAAAGATAAAACAATCACCGTATGTTCTGAGGAAAAGTCCTAGAACTTCATGCCAAAACAACCTCTGTGATTTCTAATCAAATTAGAATTCATTAAATTGTAATTGGAACCTTTAAGTTCTCATAATTATAATTTGGTCTAAAAATTATAACTAATTGTAATTTAGTCCAAATAACTTCTACTTCTCATGATTAACCCCACAATGTTATCATATAACATCTCAAGTACATAATCCTTTATTGTGTGTGACCTATTATGTTTCCCAATATATTAGTAGCGAATATGAATTAATTCAAATGTCTTAGAGATTAATAATCCTTAAAAAAAATTAGAATCAATCTATTAATTCTAAGTAGGATTGGTTTATTAATTCATCAATTAAAAAACCCATATTCAGCAGATAATGAGCGGTACCTAGCAATACATCATGACCACCTAAGAGTCCAGGAAGTCAAGTGACTTGACATGAACCATTCAATAACAAATAATAGTGCAATAAACTCTTTTCACCATACAATATCTCATTCGATTTGGAGTATGAAATTAGTGCCAACTCCTTCCAGAATAAATATTAATTTTAGTCTAAATATATTAGTACTTGTACCAGAAATCCCCTACTCTACATGTATATCAATTAGAACTGTTTCTAATACATAATAACCTTAACCAAGAATTTCACGAGTTGTAATTCCAATATGTGGCCGTGAGATATTCGTCCCTATTATTAGGAGTGGTGAATCTTTTATTGACCCTATCAACTACCTTCGTTTACCTCACATTGTACCCAATATCCATCTCATAGGCGGCCCTCGATCTAGCTCCAGAGATTGGAATCAAAGTACAATACTCAGCAAACAAAGCACCTTAGAGATTTCAAGTCTAAAGATACTTGTACGTTTGCTATAGGGAGATTCTATCACTGGCACTATATAGTTATCTATGTGATTATATCATAGTCAGGTCATCCAATGTACTTGTTCTATTAACAAGCATCAACGTGTTAACTTTAAGTATTCCAATACTCACGGATATGAGAACCATCGCCTGATTAGATCAGGAAGTTTAACACGTGCTAGTCTTAACGTATTAATAATGTCCTATCTCATTCATACTACAACTAGAAATTATTTAAGTACTAACATTATACAGTGTAGTAGGAATTTCGCTTAATGATCTCTATCATGATTTTTTTAACAGAGTGTTGTACTTAGGATTTTATCTAACAGTTATTTTACATGAAAGTAAAGAAAATAAATTGAAAGATAAATAATGCCTTTTATTATAAAATAAATGTGTCATATACAATTTACAAGTAATTGCCTCTAGGACATAACACTAACAAACTCCCACTTGCACTAGAACGAATCATTCATGTATCTAATACTGAATGACTCAACATGCCTATCATGTTTCTTCTGAGATAGTACTTTTGTAAGCGGGTTAGCTATGCTCTCATCCATGAGAACTCTCTTTATCTTTACATCATTCCTATCTATAATCTCCTAGATCAGATGATAGCGTCGTAACATGTGCTTGGATTGTTGGTGAGACCGTAGTTCCTTTGCTTGTAAAATGGCTCCGTTATTGTCACAATACAATGATATTGGACTAATAATACTAGGGACTACACCCAGTTCCGTCACGAACTTCTTGATCCAAACGGCTTCCTTAGCTGCTTCAGAAGCGGCTATGTACTCAGTTTCTGTAGTAGAGTCAGCAATAGCTTCTTGTTTGGAACTCTTCCAACTTATTGCCCCTCCACACAACATAAACACATAGCTAGATTGTGATTTGAAATTATCTTTGTCAAATTAAAAACTGGCATCAGTATACCCGTTTACTTTTAAATCACCTTCTCCATAAACCAAGAACACATCCTTAGTTCTTTGCAAGTATTTAAGGATGTTCTTTACAATCGCCCAATGACCCTCACTAGGGTCAAATTGATATCTGCTCATGAAACTGAGAGCACAGGATACATCAGTCCTTGTACATATTATAGTGCACATGATAGATCTAATTGCCGAAATACATAGAATGTTACTCATATGATCCCTTTCAACTTGTGTCTTGGGAGACATCGACTTTAAAAGGCTTATCCCATGGGACATGGGTAAGAATCCCTTTTTGGATTAATCCATGCTAAACCTCTTTAGCACTTTATCTATTTATATAAACTGTGAAAGACTTAGCAACCTTTTTGACCTATCCCTATAGATCCTTATTCCAAGAATGTAGGTTGCTTCTCTAAGATCTTTCATAGAGAATTTCTTGGACAACCAAACTTTAACTGATTGTAGGACAAGTACATCATTTCCTATCAACAATATGTCATCTACATCAAGCAATAAGAAAACGATTGCATTCCTACTAACCTTCTTGTACACACAAGGCTCATCCATGTTTTGAATAAAACCAAACTCTTTGATTGTTTCATCAAAACGGATGTTCCAACTCCTAGAAGCTTGCTTAAGTCCATAAATAGACCTTTGCAGCTTGCACACTTTTATGCTATCATTAGATATGAAATCCTCAAGTTGTGTCATATACACTTCCTCAGTCAGATTTCTATTTAGAAAAAAATATTTTTATATCCATTTGCCAAATCTCATAATCATGATAAGCGACAATGGCTAGGAGTATCCTAATGGATTTTAGCACGACTACTAGCGAGAAGGTTTCGTCATAGTCAATACCACATTGTTGACGATAACTCTTAGCCATTAGTCCTACTTTATAGGTAACTACGTTACCATCCATATCAGTTTTCTTCTTGAAAATCCATTTGCACCCAATAGGTTTGATTCCTTTGGGTGTATCAACCAAAGTCCATACTTGGTTGTCGTACATGGAATCTATCTCCGACTTCATAGCCTCAAGCCATTCGTCAAATTTTGAACTGTTTAGAACTTCCTTGTAGATAGTAGGCTCATCTTCATTTATGAGTGATACGTCATTGTGGTCACTAATGAGAAATTCATATCTCTCAGGTGCAACACGTATTCTACTGGATCTATGAGGACCTTGTGTAGTAAAAGGTTCATCTATTCTCTTAATAGATGTGGTATGAGACGATTGATTCTTGTTTGTTTGTTCTTAAACTTCACTAAATTTAAATTTATTCCCACTATCCCCTTTGAGCACGTGCTCCTTCTCTAAGAAGATAACATGTCTCGAAATAAACACTTTGTTTTCCGATGAGAGATAGAAGTAATACCCAAAAGATTCTTTCGGATAACCCACAAACAAACAATTATCAGACTTACTTTCAAGTTTGTCTGACTGTGGCCTTTTGACAAAAGCAGGACAACCCCATACTCTCAAGTGAGATAGCTTTGGTTTCTTGCCAAAGAACATCTCAAATGGGGTAGTATCAACTATTTTTTATGGAACTCTATTTAGAATATAAACAAAAGTCTCTAGTGCGTACCACCAAAACGATTTTGACAAGTCTACAGAAGCCATCATGGTCCGTACCATATCTAGAAGGATTCGATTCATTCTCTTAGATACACCATTATGTTGAGGTATATATAGTGGAGTCCATTGAAATTATATTCTATTATTTCTAAGATAACCCTAAAACTCTTGGCTTAAATATTCAACTCCTCGATCTGATCTTAAAGTTTTGATACTTTTATTAAGTTGTTTCTCTACTTCATTCTTGAAGTCTTTGAACTTTTTAAAAGCTTTAGATTTATATTTCATTAAATATAAATACCCATATCATGAATAATTATTGATAAAGGTTATGAAATAATTATAACCTCCTCTTGCTTATATAGACATTGATCCATATACATTGGAATGTATGAGTTCTAATAACTTTTTGGCCCTTTCTCCTTTTCTAAAAAAAGGAGTTTTAGTCATTTTACCTAGTAAACAAAACTCGCAAGTGACATATGATTCATAATCAAATGACCCTAAGTCACCAAGCCTGTATAACTTAGAAATACGATTCTCATTTACATGGCCTAAACGGCAATACTATAAGTAAGAGGTGTTTGGGTTATTAATTTTTTGTTTCTTATTATTTATATTAAGAACTACATTATCCATATCTAGAACATATAAATCATTAACCAAAGTTGCAGAACTATAGTGGATATCATTCAATGAAAAAGAGCAATATTTATTCTTAAAATTAAATTAAATCTATATAGAGCTAAACATGCAATTGAGATAATATTCTTTAATAAAACTGGTACATAATAACAATTTTGTAGTTCTAAAACTAATCCTGAGGACAGGTTCAGTTCGTATATCCCCACAATAGGTGCAGCAATCTTTGCTCCATTTGTAGTACGCAGGTCCACGCCGCCTTTCTCTAGCCTTCTATTACCCTTTAGTCTCTGCAAGTTATTGCACAAATAAGATCCATATTCAGTATCCAATACCCATATCTCATTTCTAAAGGCAGTATTTATCTCAATTATAAACATATCAGGAGTAGAAGTAGAAGTAGAAGTGCCCGCAAGCTTCTTCTTCTGCTTTTTTTCCTTCACGATCTCCAAATAGGCCTTGCAGTTGCGCCTCCAATAGCCCATCTTACCACAATGATAGCATAGGCCCTTGGTGGCAACGTCGTTCTTCTTCACACCACTTGTGGACTTTGTGGGAGTCTTCTTCTTCTTTCTTTAAACTTTTTTCTTAGAAGAAGAAGATTCTATCATCAAGACCGCATTAGAATCCTTCTTCATAGAGGACTTCGCAATCTTGAGAAGATTGATCAACTTAGGAATGATGGACTCAATCTTGTTCATCTGATAATTAATCACAAATTGTGAAAAACTATTAGGTAAAAATTGTAGAATTAAGTCAATACTTAATTCATGGTCCATCACGAACTCAAGAGATCCAAGCTTCTCAATAAAGCCCAGCATCTTTAGCCCATGAGTAGCCACAAAAGCACCCTCAACCATTTTACAACGGAATAGTTGCTTCGAGATCTCATATCTCTCTGTTCTGGCTTAGGTGTCAAACAGCTCTCAAAGGTGAAAAATCATTGAATGAGCATCCATATGCTCGTGATTTTTTGTAGCCCAAGAGTTATTGACGTCAGCATGATACAAGATGTTGTGTCACCATTCTCCTTGTGCTTCTTGTGGATGGTATGCTCATTAGCATGAGCATCTTGAGTTGGTGGTGGCGGAATAGGAGCATCTAACACGTAGAACAACTTTTTCGACTTGAGAACAATTCTCAAATTTTTATACCAGTCGAGATAGTTCGATTCAGTTAAGTTGTTAGTCTCCAAGATGCTATGTAAGTTTAGGTTGATTGACATGATACAGCTGACCTAGATGTAAAGATAGAGAAGATTAGCTAAGTGTATATGCACATGTAATGCAAATAATTAGGTATTTAATTAATCGCATTGTTATTCCACTATTTTTCTCAAACCAATAGCCCCTACTATTGATTTGGGAAAGCCTGTTGGAAGCTTTTCTAGTGGACCAGTATCCAAATTCCTCAAGAATAACCTTGGATTTGCCCAACAAGCCACCCTTGAGTTCAATAGTAGGTATCCAATACTAATTACATCGTATGTAATTACCAAAGCATTGGGTGACTAACATCTTTTAATCTTAAAGCCTTTTGGGCTACTCCAATATTTCCTCTAAATTTTCTTATGCTTGAGTTAGCCTAACCGGGATAAAGAATTTAGTTAAATCCAACCCATTAATCAGGAGTTTAATTCCATAGCTTGAACATGCCTGATGTCGAGTAGGCTTGGGTTAACCCAACAATTTGGTCTCGAAAAAGGACTCTCGTTCTTACTATATTAACGGAAGGAATTAAGTTTAATATTAATTAAGGGATTTATTCCTTTTAGTGATTTCATCAAATGACATGCATAAAATTGTCAATACATCACATAAATTGAAACTCATGGTAATAAAGCAATTACGTGGTATGGTTGTAGACTTTTCTAAATTAATTTCCTCAAGCTATGAAGGAAATTAATATAGTTAACCTTATGTGTTTATACATGATTTAAGTAGAAGGTCTTACCCTCTTGCCTTGTTTTGTTCGCCATCTCCAAAATTTAAAATAATTATATTCTTATCTAACCTATGTAATCTAATTACATGATTTTCCTATATAGAGAATGAAGGATTTGAAAAATAACAGAGGATGCATACGGGTGATAAAAATGGAGGAAATAAAATCATAACAGAGCATAGCAATAGCATGGAGGGATTAAAACCATACCTCTTAGTGCCTTAAACGTTAAAGATTATGGTTGAATGAATTGAATCACCAAAAACAGCTTCCTTCTCTCCCGTGGTTGAAGCTTCCTTCCGATACCAACTTCTTTACCTCCAGTGAATGCTTGGCTCTTCAGTTCTTAGAATATTCCACAGCCTAACCTCTAGTTGGTGGGCACAGAATTGGGATGAGAAGATAACCCATGTCTGCAAGGGATTAGAGCTCCCTTGCATGAGTCCATGTTGTACTTGGCCAGCATCTTGTTAATGTATGAAACTTGGGATAATCCTAACATTCTCTACTTCTTATTTCTAAGAAGTCTAATCCCGAGAATATTGCTAGCTTCTCCCAAGTCCTTCATACTGAACTGACTAGATAGTCAAACCTTTTGTAGATGACAATGAGCCTACATCATTTCCAATGAGTAGAATGTCATCCACATACAAAAAAAGAAAAACCACATTAAACCCCTCAAGTTTCTTGTACACACATGGTTCATCCTCGTTTTGAATAAAATCGTAAGACTTCACCGTCTCATCAAAACGAATGTTTCATACTCTTGATACTTGCTTAAGTCCATAAATGGACTTCTTAAGCTTGCAAACTATATGTTCTTGGCCTTCAACAATAAAACCTTCTGGTTGGGACATATAGATGTCTTCGCTAATATGGCCATTCAAAAATGCCGTCTTGACATCCATTTGCCATATCTTGTAGTCATAGTGATATACGATGGCAAGGAGGATACGGATGGATTTAAGCATGGCCACAGGGGAAAAGGTTTCCTCATAATCGATCCCTTCTTTCTAAGTATACCTTTTTGCCACAAGCCTAGCTTTAAAGGTTTCCACCTTTCCATCCACTTCCCTCTTTCTTTTCTACACCCACTTACACCTAATAGGTTTCATCCCATCAGGTGAAGCTACAAGATCCTAAACCTGATTGAAGTACATAGACTCAATCTCGGCTTTCATTGCTTCATGCCATAGATTTGCATCGGCATCAGCAATTGTCTTCTCGTATCTGGTGGAATCTTATTCCTGATGGTCAGAGACCAGCTCAAAAGCTTCTCTATACCATCTATCTGGAACCCTAGATACTCTCTCACTACGACGAGGCACCATTTGTACAAGCTCTTGAGGCTGTGCCTCTTCTTGTTCCACAATTGAGTCAGAAGAAGTTGCTTCCAAAGATAACTTCTCCTCGAGTTCCAACCCAGTTGAACATTTCGTGGAAATACTTTGATCATCCTCTAAGTATCTAGCATTGGTACTAACCAGTACTTTCTGCTCCTTAGGATGATAAAAGTAACCACCCTTTATTCCTTTTGGATACCCAATAAAATAGCATAATAATAATCTTGTTTCCAACTTATCTCTCTTTATTAGTATATAAGCTGGACAACCCCATATCCTGAGATGATTTAGACTTGGCTTACGCCCAGTCCACATCTCATAGGGAGTCCTAGGTACTGATTTAGAAGGTACCAAGTTCAGAATATATACCGTTGTTTCCAGGACATATCCCCAAAAAGATACTGGAAGAGTAGCATGAGACATTATGCTTCTGACCATTTCCATCAATGTCCTGTTCCTTCTCTCAGCTACTCCATTCTGCTGGGGTGTCCCCGGCGCAGATAGCTGGAATACTATTCCATGATATACCATGTAGTTCTTGAATTCACCTAGGAGGTACTCTTCACCACGATCCGATTGTAAGGTCTTAATTAATTTACCTGTCTGACGCTCCATTTTAGCCTTAAACTCCTTGAATTTATCAAAAGAGTCAGACTTGCATCTCATCATGTAAATATAACCAAATCTTGTACAATCATCCGTGAAAGTGATGAAGTATTCAAAACCTCCTCTAGCTGGTATAAACAAGGGACCACATATATCAGTGTGAACAAGACTCAGTACCTCCTTGGCTCTATCCGCCTTTGGGATGAAAGACCTTTTGGTTATCTTTCCTATCAGGCAGGATTCACACTAAGGCCAATTTTTCAATCTCAATGAGCCCAAAGGCCCATCATGAATTAGCCTCTGAATCCTGGTTGAGTTAATGTGACCCAACCTCATATGTCAAAGATATGAGCTATTGACATTGGTCTTTCTTTTCTTAGTCAAAGGTTCAGATTGAGCATTATTTGATTGATGATTAATAGGGTTTAAATAGAATAGATTTCCATACATGTGCCAGTACATAATATTTCTCCATCTCTACTTATAGAAATACCAAAATGGAAAGATACATAATGTCCTTGATTTATAAGTTTTGCAACTGAAATCAAATTCTGACGAAAAACAGATACATATAAAATATCTATTAAAAGCACTTTTTTATTACAATAAAAAAAAAGATCTAACTCTCCCACTACAAAGGCCCAGACTTGTGCTCCATTTCCCACGCATAATCCATGTTCGCCCTTCTTGAGTCTTCTTATCTTTTTAAACCCTTGCAAGAAGTTACAGATATGATCAGTGGCTCCTGAATCAACAATCTAAGTGGAAGTTGATTCAACCATTGATATAGACTCTAAATAGAAAACACTACTTGTGGGGTTTTTCTTGGCTTAAAGATCTGGACACTTCTTTTTCTAGTGTCCCTTCTTCCCACATTTGAAGCACTTACCCTTTGATTTTTCTTTGGGTTGGATCTTAGGCTGGACTATTGCGTTTCCCTTCTTCCTTTTAAACTTTCTGGGCTTGGACCCAATTCTTGAGGAAGGAGCCTTAGCAATCATGGCCTTTGAATGTGGCTTCATGACCTTCTCTGCCATCTGAAGTTCCTTCATCAACTCAACCAGGATTCAGAGGCTAATCTATGATGGGCCTTTGGGCTCATTGAGATTGGAAAATTGGCCTCAATGTGAATCCTACCTGATGGGCCTTTTCACCCTTTTCCTCTCGGTTGGCTTCCTTTGGTTTCATATACAAAACAAAACCAAAAGCCAGAACACCAAGAGACACAACCGTGAGAGAGAGATTTTATTTTTAGTATTTTATTTTATTTTATTTTTCCACACAGAAAGCCAAGAGTCATGAAACCAAAAATAATTATTTTGATAAAAATAATATTCACGGGATTTAATATTTCAAACACCCGAATATTATTAACAAAATAAACTTTGGCTTCGCCCTAAACTCTTCTGAACTGTGTCTAGAAAAATCCTATGATCCAGGCTATTGGGCTAAAATAATATTTATCATTTTTCTTGGACTCAAAAAGCCCAAAATAATAAATATTAATTATTTTTCTTTGGATTAAATAAATAACCCAATAAATAATTAATGTGCCCAAATGAACTAAAAAATAATCAAACTTTAATTATTTATTTATTGGGATTAATTAAATAAATAACCTAATAAATAATTAAGTATTAATTATTTTCCTCTAATTTAAGTTCTGGTTAATTTTCTAATTATTCAAACTAGATCTCAACCCTGAATAATTAATTAACCAATTAAACTAGATAATAAAATTCTCTCAATTTATTTTATTCCAATCGAATAATAAATTAGATTTCCTGAATAAAATAAAACCCTCTCAACTGAGATCAATTTCTCAAACCAAAAAAATTAATTAGGACTTACGGGCTATTCCAAGGACCAAAAAGACACATTGTCTTGACTACTAAAATGACCAAAATACACATACTATATAAATAGCTGTATTTTACATTTTAAATATTTCCTAATATCACCATAAGGAAATATTAACCCCAAGGATAATGCTGCATTAGCAAAGTCTTCGACCTACAGGTGAAATGACTAAAATACCCCTCTACACATCGCCGTACATTTAGAGAGGAAGAAATGTACTAACACCCCTCTAAAAGACATCTACCATCCTTAGGCTTCTAATCCAATAATCCACGACTTCCTGGAGTGTTTCAGCTTTCCAAGGGAGCTACCCTAAAGCAAACATACAAGTCATGTTTCCCAGGGCCCTAGATATTTAGATCATTTAGACAACCACAAGGGGCGATATAGTGTAAAAACTATCTTGTACAAGTCTATTTTAACTAACTAGTCACACATACCCAACATGCAAGTATATTGGCCCTACGATAGAACCTCAACTATAGCAAATCAAAGTATATGCTTCTAGCTTCGTCAGACCACCAACTCATACTCAAGTCGTAGAGTACTAGTTCACGCTATAGTAGTAGTAGTCTAGGTTTCTACCATATAGTACTTTTTCGAAACTACTACTACAGGTCATGTTCTACATATTCGAAATACACTTATGTCATGAAGTGAGTGGACTACTCACTGGCTAAAGGTAAGCCATTCCCCATTTGGAATTCATAACATAACAACCTAAACATGATGAGATTCTCATTCTCATCAATCGGCTAAAAACAAATGTTTATGTATTTAAAGAACCCATGATCCATACCTTACTGTGAAAGACCTCCATTCACATGGATCACTTATTTAAACACAATGGGTCTTTTTCAAACGAAATTGTGCACAAAAAAGAAAATTAATTTCACAAACGATTTTTCGAAATAAATTCTTTTATTACCATATTCGATATTTACATCAAAAACCTAGTTTAAGAGGGCATACTTTCCAATAATCTCCCACTTGCACTCTAAGATTAGGTAAGTCCGTAGGTGCCCACCCCAATGGCGTCTAAGTGTCTCTTGAAGACCCTCTCAGCCAAAGGCTTGGTGAATGGATCTACTAGATTGTTATCTGAGACAATCTGTTCCACCACGACTTCCTATTTCTAGATGAAATCTCAGATCAGGTGGTACTACCTCTCAATGTGATTCCCCTTCTTGTGGTTCCGAGGTTCCTTAGAGGTACTTGAGAATATGCTTTACAGCATGCCAATGAATTAATTAGATTTAATTCTCAAAACGAGAATTAATTTTTTAAAAAACATTATTTTTTTTACATATCTAAAATCACTATTTTAGATAATTAATTTCCAAAGCTAATTTTCGAATTTATTCTCGGTTAGACCCAAAACAAAAAATCTGGAGAGCTGGCACAAGAGAAAAGGAAAAAAAATACTTTCGTGGGGCAAACGAACAAAACAGCTGAAATGGAGAAGAAAAGATTTTTTTATTATTATATATATAGCCCACAAAAGGACAAAAACTAATCCTGGCCAGGATGAACGACGGCTCCCAGCTCGGGCAGCATAGCCCAAGCAAATTCTGGGCAAAAAACTTCAAATCTCTGAAGATAATTTTCGTGAATTCCAATTGTTGTTTCCAGTTTGATTTAACTCTTTCTTAATCCATATTAACAACAAGTTGTGATCACCATCACCATAAAATCAACACTGTAACTGGTTCAACAAAAAATCTTTTAACTTCATGCAAACAGAGACCACTTACAGAACACCCATGACAAGTAGAAATGATTTTTGCAAACCCAGAAAACACATAGAAACAATTTCTATAAGCATTGTGAAAATGGTTTTCACAGACCCAGAAGCACGATTGAAACAATTTCATAGCAAAACCAATAGAAAATAAATTTTCCAGAAACATGATCGTATCATGAAATGGAAAACAGAGACAAACATGAAATAGCTTTCATGGTGAATAAATGACCGTAAATCACAGATAAGAGGCTCTGATACCACTATTAGAATCCATATGTGCATCACATATGCATTACGCAGTGGAATATAAGGATTCTACGCAAAGGACCGCATGTATGTGTAAAAAGATAGATCAAAATAAGGAAGATACCTTTGTTAGATGTCTCTGATATTCAAAATTTTCTTCCAACTGAAAGCTGAGGCAAAATCCAGCAAGCCTCTCAATCAAACAACAACCGGGTGTTGAACCACTTGTCTCGCCTCTTCAATCTCAACATGAGATTGACTCTAACAGTAATCCACACGAGGATACTTAAGAAACCAAACACCGTCTCTGTGCTAGTAGAGAACAACGGCGGCTAGGGTAAAAACAGAGAAGAGAGAGTTGTCGTGAGGTTTTTTTTCCCCCAGAGTGAACCAAAATTTTCCTTTCGTGTATCTTAAAAGATAAAACGATCACCACATGTTAGAGGAAAAGTCCCAGAACTTCATGCTAAAACAACCTCTGTGAATTCTAATCAAATTAGAATTCATTAAATTGTAATTAGAACCTATAAGTTCTCATAATTATAATTTGGTAAAAAATTATAACTAATTATAATTTAGCCTAAATAACTTCTACTTCTCTTGATTAACCCCACAATGTTATCATATAACATCTCGAGTACATAATCCTCTATTGTGTGTGACCCATTAGGTTTCCCAATCTATTGGTAGCGAATATGAATTAGTCCAAAATGTAACAATCTACTACCTATACCCCTATTAGGGCTGGGGATGTCGCCCCGTCCACAGGACAATGGGTCTTTATAACTAGGACTTACAAAAGAAATGAAATGAATAATTCAAAATAAACTTATTACAACTCAAGCAATACATGAACAAGTTCTAAAAATAAATAAATAAATGTCTGCTAAAGTCTCTTAAATGAAATACATAGGAAGGAATGAGTCTTCAAAACATAGGCAATCTCTAATTAGTAACCTTCACTAGAGGACCGACCTGAAAACATAGTATAAGAGGTGGTGAGATAAAAATCTCAGTAAGCCTGTGTGTACTTTGAATGTTTCAGGTAAAATAGTTCATACATGCAAGTTGTGAAATTTTTAAAAAAGAAAGTGCTGGCAAGCCTCAAATAAATTTCACAAATAGAGAGTGGTGTTTTCCTTTCAAACCATACATGCATACAATAAATGCAACCACTCAAAAGAGATAGCCATGGCACCACACTTTGTGCACCATGACAATATAATATTCAAGACTCCACACTTTATGCATACTGATACAAGGTAGGTGTATGGCCTACCGGGTGAGATACTCCTCAATCTCTACACCCAAACTTACCGGTTGTCTATTCCAAGAATACACAGTCTACTTGCTAGTTCAAACCGGTATGACATACAGGACTAACATCCTATCTGAGAAGGACTCACCCCTCAGAGGTGGCCACCTACTGAGAGACTTACCATAACCCTTCAAAAACTAGTCCTAGTAGTCTACCCTTATTGAGTATTCAACATTGTGTTCATCCCACTTGGAAAAAGAAAGATCATTCATTGATTCTCTTTGAAATAACAATTATGGGTTCCAAAAATCTTGTCAAAGTTGATTTTTAGGAAAAGTTTAGCTTTTGTATAAAACTGCTTGTATAATTGTAAATGGTTTGCTTGATTGAAAAGAAAAGGAGAATTGTCCATAATTACATTTGCAGTACAAATACTCGTATACATTGAGTTTGACTTGCTAAGGTAACTTTGGTTTTCAAACAGCTTTATACAGGAACTTACCTGATCTTTTACTCTTCTTGGGTACAAAAGTCTTCCAAGATAATTCAGGTCAACCTAACCCCGCTTGGGGTAAATACAAGGTATAAGACAGCCATCCAAGCAATACTTGCCTTAAATAAATAATTCTTAGGTCAACTAGCCACAATCAATATCTAACCATGACAACAAAGCCTTAAGCTTCAATACTAGTTGATAAAGTATTTTATAAAATAAAATTAGTTTGACAAGTTAGAATAAATAGGTGTTATGAATAAATAATAAATAATAAATTATAGTTTTAACTCTTTATTACCCAATAATAAATAATGAGTAATACTGATAATAAATAAAATTAGTAATAAACAATGTGTAATAATAAATCCTAAATAATATTGGTAATAAATAATGCTTAAATAGTATTATTATAAATAATAATAATTATTATACTTAATTTTAATTAATAAATAATAAATAACATTAAAAATAAATAAATTATTATAATATAAATAATATTTATGAGTATAGATAAAAGTTTTAGTAAGGCTAACTAATAATAATATGATTTTAAAAGTCATTTGATAGTAATTAATTCCACCATATTATTATTAATATTTAATAGAAATATTTTATTTACTTATCTAATAAAATAATAATATTTCAAATAATCTTCTATTTCGAAACTACTTAGTGTTTTTTTCTAATTTAGTAATTTAAATTAGTTAATAATATTAATTACAATAGTAATAATAATAGTTAAAAATAATAAGGGCAGTTCTTACAATAATTCTATTGCTAGAGAAAATCCATATTATTGTTCTTATTTTCTCAACCAAATATTCTTCTTATCTAAACCTCAAGCTATCTTCCTATTCCGACCCCAAACAAAATGACCTCTTTACCCTTCTTACTCAACAAGCACAAATAAATCATATAACCTATAAACCACAATTCTAAGGCACACAAAAATCATTTAAGAGGTATATTTTATGCATGGTGACATGATATGCATCCCATCCGCTTTACTCTAGGATAGGTTTAGGTGGGGTTTTACATCCTCCCCTCCTTAAAAGAATTTTGTCCCGAAATTCAGGTGTACCTTTATCTCAAGTAGGGATATTTCCGCTTCACCAATTCCTCCGTTTCCCACGTGGCATCTTGAGTAACATGATGCTCCTATAATACCTTCACCATAGGAATCTGCTTATTTCGGAGAGTCTTGATACTTCAGTCTAAAATTTTCACAAGTTTCTCCACATAGCTCACGTCGGGTTGCAATACCAATGGCTTGTCATTCAAGACATGCCCAGGCTTGGCATTCTACTTCTTCAACTAAGACATATGGAATACATCATGTATTCCTGCCAAACCATCCAGCAAATCCAGTTGATATGCTACCACTCCAATCCTCTCCATTATCGAAAACGATCCTAAATATCTCGGATTCAGCTTTTCACCTTTCAGATGCTTCAAAATTCCTCTATTCGGAGTCAACCTTAAGAACACACTTTTTGTCTCCTACTTGAAATTCCAACTCCCTTCGCCTATTATCAGCATAACTTTTTTGTCGGATTTAGACTTCTTTGAACCTTTCTCTGATTAGCTTTACCTTATCTGCCATCTCTTGAATGCAGACTTCTCCATACTTGCTTATGTGGTCGTCTTCTGACCAACTGAGTAGAGAGGTACTTCACATTTACGTCCATACAATGCTTCATACGGGACCATTCCAATCGAAGATTGGTAGCTATTGTTGTAAGCCAATTTCGCATACGGTATACATTCGATACACTTATCCCCGAAATCTAATACGCAAACTCTTAACATACCTTCCAATATCTGAATAACCTTTTCTGACTAACCATCAGTTTGCGGGTGTGCTGTTATACTGAACTTCAAATTAGAACCCATCAATTCTTGGAACTTACCCCAAAATCGGGATGTAAATCTTGGGTCTTGGTCGGACATAATACTCGAAAGTACTCTATGCAATCTGACTATCTCCCGCACATAGGTTTGAGCTAACTTCTCCATTGAATCCCTTACATTCACCGATATAAAATGCACTGACTTAGTCAGTCTATCTACCACTACCCATATGGCATCCTTTTGGGTCCTTGCCATAGGGAGTCCGGTAACGAAGTCCATTGTCACCTTTTCCAATTTCCACTCAGGTATCCGTAACGGTTGCAGCAGTCCTACAGACTTTTTGTGCTCCACTTTAACTTTCTAACAGGTCAGACATGTAGAGACATACTTCACCACGTTTCTCTTCATTCCAGGCCACCAATAAGCCTTTTTCAGGTCTTGATACATTTTTATCTCTCCCGAATGAACAGCGTACTTGCTTTTATGTGCTTTTTCCAAAATCTTATCCTTTAGCTATTGCTCATCAGGTACACACAATCGATCTCGGAAATATATCACTCTCGTCTCATCCTGCCGAAAATCACTGCCTTACCGTTTAAGTTCTTTGTCCTTGAAAAGTTAAAACTCTACATTACTTTGCTAAGCTTTGATGATTTCTCGCCTTAGATCCGATGTCAATCTCAGATTACTGACAATACTCCTCTTTTCTTGCACTTTCGTCGTCCTATCTAACACCCCTTGGACTGGTTGAATCTCTTGCACTCTCAGTCTGGCCATTTTAACTTTACGGCTCAGGGTATCAGCAATAACATTGGCCTTTCCGGGGTGGTAGTTAATAGGACAATGATATTCCTCCAGAAATTCCATGCATCTCCCCTACCTCAAATTCAAGTCCTTCTGGGTGAAGATATACTTCAAGCTTTTGTGGTCGGTGAACAATTCATACTCGGCTCCATACAAGTAATGCCTCTATTTCTTTAAAGCAAATACAATAACAGCCAGTTCCAAATCATACATCGGGTAATTGGCTTCGTGAGGCTTTAACTTTCGAGAGGCATAGGCTATTACCTTCCCATCCTGCATCAATACTGCTCCCAAACCTTCCTTTGAAGCATCAGTATACAAAGCGTAAGGTTTATCTCCCTCTGGCAAACTTAGCACTAGAGTCATTATTAACCTCCGCTTCAGCTCTTGGAAACTCTTCCGTATTTCTCATTTCAAATAAATGGTACATCCTTTCTCAATAGACGGGTCATAGGTGATGTTAGGATTGAGAACCCTTTAATAAACCACCTATAATAGCTACCTAATCCCAAGAAGCTTCTAATCTCCATGATGTTCTCCGATTACTTCTAGTCTGAAACTGCTTCAACTTTTGCCGGGTCTACCTTGATTCCATCATTGGTCACCATATGGCCAAGGAATGACACATTTTCCAGCCAAAATTTGCACTTGCTAAATTTCACATAAAGCTTGTGCTCTTTTAGCTTTTCCAATACTAGCCTTAGATGCTCTGCATCATTCTCTGGACTCTTGGAGTATATGAGTATATCGTCGATGAAGACCGCCACGAACTTATCCAGGTAGGGTTGAAAAACTCGAGGCATCAAATTCATAAACACCGTGGTGCATTAGTTACCCCAAAAGGCATCACTACGAACTTAATCTACACTTAATCTCATGTTGAAGGCCATCTTAGGTATATCCTCCTCCTTTATCCACACTTAATAATACCCATGTCTCAAATCCAGCTTGGAATAACAACTGGAGCCTTACAACTGGTTGAACAACTCATCTTGATGGTCAGATTATTCAATCTCCGATAGTCGATACACAACCTTAAAGTCCCATCCTTCTTCTTCACAAATTGTACTAGAGCTCCCCAATGTGACGTGCTAGGCCTTATGTAACCTTACTTCACCAATTCCTCTAGCTGCTCATTTAGCTCCTTCAATTCCACCAGTGCCATCCGATATGGGGTTCGGGATACAGGTTTTGCTCCTGGAATTAGATCAATGGTGAACTCAACTTCTCGGTTAGGATGAGGAGAAGTGAGTTCTGCAAGAAACACGTTAGGAAAATCTTTTATCACCTCGGTATATTCAAGGGTGCACTGATCCTTCGACTTGTTTATCACGTAGGTTAAATATCCTTAACATTCTTGCTTCAA
This sequence comes from Voacanga thouarsii, assembly GCA_026120185.1. Lineage (NCBI taxonomy): Eukaryota > Viridiplantae > Streptophyta > Magnoliopsida > Gentianales > Apocynaceae > Voacanga > Voacanga thouarsii. The sequence goes on from JANUWF010001001.1 coordinate 430,760, forward strand.
TAATTTTCGGACTTTTGCTCCAGCTATCAAAAATTTCAACTCTTTTAACCACTTGTCATTGAACTCTAGTACATTACATCTTGGTCGAATAAACTAGACAGACTTATTCTTACATTCTACTTTAGCTCCATGCTTAGCTAGCTAATCCATACCCAAGATGAGGTCGTAGTCATTAATAGCTAAGACTATCAAATCTCTCTCCAAGCTTTCTTTCTCCACTTCAATCTTACAATTCTGCATATACCGATCTGCTTACACCATTTTTCCCAAGGGTGTACTCACCAACATGGTAAAAAGTAGTTCTACTCCATCCCAACCTAAATGATATGCACAATTCTTGTTTAAATAGGTATGGGTAGATTTAGGGCCTATCAATGCATTAATGGAACGACCTTGGATAGTAAACGTACCTTCCACCACTGCTGCATCTGCTCCAATTTCCTCCCGGTTAAAAGCGAAAACCTTCACTTTCACTTGTGTCTTCTGAGTTCCACTTTCAGAGGCTCCGTAGTATTGGCTTGATTAGCTCCCGTGGTCTGGGCTGAGTTTTCTTGCCCGATTTGAAGAAGTTTTGGGTAGGCGTTTCGTAGTTGCGTCATATCTCCACAATTGTAGCATTTCCGCTTAGCTCCCTTAGACCAACAATTCTTTTCTACATGACCCTTCTTCCCGTAATGTCAGCACGACAGGAGATTTTGTGCAGGACCAGCTAGCGCCATTCGTGCTTGCTTTCCTCGGTTCTACTATTGCTAGATGGCAGGTCGCTTGTTGGTTTGCTACCTCTGGAAGGGTCTCGGTGGTTGTCTTGTCAACAAGAATGGTTTTGGTACCATCCTGCTCCTCATTCTCAGTTCGGGTCGTTGCGTCTACTACCCTCGAATAAGTCATCGGCGGAGAAGGTGCCAAAGCTCTTCTCAGTTCCTGCCTCAATCTTTTAACAAACTGCCTCGTTCGGTTCTACTCGGTATCTACTAGTCTCTTGCAATACTTTGATAGTTGGGTAAAATGAGTAGCATACTGAGCCACGGTCATGCTCTCTTGCTTCAGATTTTGGAATTCATCCTCCCTTTTCTATACTATCTACTGAAGGGTATATTCCGCTCTGAATGCCTCCACAAAGTTGGCCCATGTCCAGTCTCGATCAATTATTTCCCAATCTTCTTGAACTCGCTGCCACCAAACCCGAGCTGGGCCTCTCAACCTGAATGCAACAAATTTTACCATTCGCTTCTCGATGTATTGGAGTGTGGCAAAAATATCCTCCATCTGCTCCACCCACTGCTCTGCTTTCTAATCTTGCTTGGCTTCTTCTAAGAAAGTGGGACGTTGGAACTTTAAAAACCTCTCCAACACTTCATCTTCCCTCTTCAGGTTCCTTCGTTCAGATAGGGTTTGCTGAATCTCTGTCATTTTGTAGAATGCTTGTCCCATGCTCATACTAGCAGGTTCTTCAGATCACACTTCCTGCTTCAGTTCATTCTTATTTCCCCGATTTGGCGATGACAGTTGAGTTCCATCAAACTCCGGAGTCACAGGTTTTGCCTCCGAAACCCTTCTGCTGGATGCTGCTGCACGGTGCTTTGGTTCCATTATAAATCATCGCCCCTAGATAATAAGTTTATGCATCAAAGTTCAAAATATTTAAATCGAGCATTCATTCACATTCAGACTTAAGCAAAAACAAATTAGATGCAAGCTTAGCATAAAAATTTACATTTTTCAAGATTAGAGTACACCAAGGTACTCTTATTTGCATAAATTTTAAAATAAAACATTAAACATAAATGGACCCCTAGCACAGGAGTTTATTCAAAAGCAGAAAATAACAACTTCCTAAGCATGGCAAAACTTATCCCCTAGTCCTTTTCAGAATCCTTGGTGTCAGCATCATACAACCATCCTCTAGCATTCCTAGAAAAGTCTATCCCTGCACCATTCACAATCCCATAGTCCATTGGCTCTTTTCCGGGTCTCCTAGAACTCTCCCCAATTTCAACATGATTGGGTAGGGGTACAAAAGATGGTCTAAGTGGAGATTCATAGTCTTTCTCCCCTGGGTCATCACTATCAGCAGTCAAGTCAATCACAGGGCTAAGCAGGTTTGGGACATACTCTATGTCAATATCCTCATCCTCACTATCAGTAATTAAGTCTATTCTTAGTATAGAAGGTGGCTCAATAATCTGAACCTGATCATTACTACTCTCATCCAAAGGTATGACCAATTAGCGTGCAGGTTGTGGCACTAGTAAGTCTTCTGAGTTGATAGGGATTGGTAGATGCCATTGCTGCCCCATCCTTGCAGTTCTAATTATTCTAACCATCCTATAGCATTAACAATCCAGATTAGTCAAAAGAGTTTAATCTTAACGAAATAAAGTAAATACTATAAAAAATTACCTAAACCTTGGCTCTGATACTACTTATAACACCTTACTACCTATGCCCCTATTAAGGTTAGGGATATCTCCTCATCCACATGATAAGGGGTCTTTATAACTAAGACTCACAAGAGAAATGAAAGTAATAATTTAAAATAAACTTAGTACAACTCAAGCAATATATGAACAAGTTTCAAAAATAAATAAATGTCTGTTAAAGTCTCTCAAATGAAATACATAGGAAGGAATGAGTCTTCAAAATATAGGCAATCTCTAATTAATAACCTTCATAGCAGGACCAACCTAAAAACATGGTATAAGAGGTGGTGAGACAAAAATCTTAGTAAGCATGTGTGTGCTTTGAGTGTTTCAGGTAAAACAGTTCATGTATGCAGGTTGTGAAATTTTCATAAAAGAAAGTGTTGGCAAGTCTCAAATAAATTTCACAAATGAAGAGTGGTGTTTTTCTTTCAAACCATACATGTATACAATAAATACAACCACTCAAAAGAGGTAGCTATGGCACCACATTTTGTGTACCATGATAATATAATGTTCAAGATACCACACTTTGTGCATACTAATATAAGATAGGTGTATGGCCTACTGGGTGAGGTACTCCTCCATCTCTACACCCAAACTTACCAGTTGTCCATTCCGAGAATACACAGTTTACTTGACTGAACTTGCTAGCTCGGACTGGTATGACCTACAGGACTAGCATCTTATCCAGGAATGCTTCACCCCTCAGAAGTGGCCACCTACTGAGAGACTTATCCTAACCCTTCAAAGAATAGTCCCAATAGTCTACCCTTATTGAGTATTCAACATTGTGCTCGTCCCACTTGGGAAAAGAAAGATCATACATTGATTCTCTTTAAAATAGTAATTATGGGTTCCAAAATTCTTGTCAAAGTTGGTTTTTAGAAAAAGTTTAGCTTTTTGTATAAAACTACTTGTATAATTGTAAACGGATTGCTTGATTGAAAAGAAAAGGAGAATTGTCCATAATTACATTTATAGTACAAATACTCGTATACATTGAGTTTGACTTGCCAAGGTAACTTTGATCTTCAAACAGCTTTATATAAGAACTTACCTGATCTTTTGTTTTTCTTGGGTACAAAAGTCTTCCAAGATAATTTAGGTCAACCTAACCCCACCCGGGGTAAATATAAGGTATAAGACAACCATCTAGATACTTGCCTTAAATAAATAATTCTTAGGTCAACTAGCCACAATCAATATCTAACCATGACAACAAAGGATTAAGTTTCAATACTAGTTGATAAAGTATTTTAAAAAATAAAATTAGTTTGATAAGTTAGAATAAATAGGTGTTATGAATAAATAATAAATAATAAATTATAGTTTTAACTCTTTATTACCCAATAATAAATAATAAGTAATACTAATAATAAATAAAATTAGTAATAAACAATGGGTAATAATAATTCCTAAATAATATTGGCAATAAATGATACTTAAATAGTATTATTATAAATAATAATAAATTATACTTAATTTTAATTAATAAATTAAAAATAAATAAATTATTATAATATAAATAATATTTATGAGTATAGACAAAAGTTTTAGTAAGGCTAACTAATAATAGTATGATTTTAAAAGTTATTTGATATTAATTAATTCTACTATATTATTATTTATATTTAATTGAAATATTTTATTTACTTATCTAATAAAATAATAATATTGCAAATAATCCTCTCTTTCGAAACTACTTAGTGTTTTTTCGAATTTAGTAATTTAAATTAATTAATAATATTAATTATAATAGTTATAATAATAATAGCAAGAATAATTCTAAAAATAATAAGGGTAGTTCTTACAATAATTCTATTGCTAGAGAAAATCCATATTCATACTCATAAACACAAGGATTCAACAAATATCATGCTCAATCTATCCAAAAATATAGGCTTGAATTAACATATACTAGAACATGGGTGACAATCCACTAGGCATAATATTATCTATGGCTTTATTGAAAAATAATATCTTGGATAATGGCGACATAATGTCTAACATACATCAAAACATCCGTGAAGCTCTTAATCATAGTGAACATTTAGTGATTCTAAGCATAATACATAAATCACAGCATTCATTCCCATTCTCATGTCTTAAATCCACTACCTTTACCCACATACATATCTTCAACCCCACATTATTCAATCAACCTATTATCATCTAAGAGTCTTGATTTTGAAAATTTAAAGAGGAGATCAAGAAAAAAATACTTGATTTAATGAACGTTTGATGAAGGTTTCGCCTTGCCTAGTGGAGGTTCTTGAGTGCTTGATGACTTTTAGTGATCCGAAAATAGTCCATGGTTGATCATAACATTTCGGCCAAGAGAGAGGGAGAGAGTGAGAGAGGAATAAATGAGAGTAGAAGAGAAGAATAGAAGTTGAATAAAAGAAGAAGAACAACTAGGTTGTTCTTATTTTACCTTTTTGGTGTTCTTCGAATCTTCAACAACAAATGGTGGTTTGATTTGATTGAAGATTCAACTTTGTGTGTTTTGGTGTTATAAAGTGCACCAATGAAGAATATAGGTTGAATACTAATGGTTTAGAGAGTTTGGGAGTAATTGGAGGTATTTAAAAGTGATTTAGGCTTAAAGATGTGAAGTGTGTGTTCTTGGTATTCTTGAGAGAGTTTGAGAGGAAAGGGATTTCGTGTGTGCCAGTGTGAGTGTTGGCCAAATGGCTTAGCCTAGGGGGAGCTTTTGGTTATCCAAGAATGAGAGAGAGAGTTTCAGCTTTTTTAAAATTCAAATTGTGAGAAAAGTGGAGTTGTTTGAGGTATAGGATTGGGTAATGGTGTTTGTTTTTGGAAGGTTTCTTGTCCTTCAATGGTGTATGGCTAAACTAGCTATATTTTAACCAAAGAATGGAGAGTTGTTTCAAGCTTAGGCTGGCGGAAATTGGGTATGGAATGGCAGAGAATTTTCTGGTTTTATCAACTAGCTAAATGAGTATTTTAATGAAACAAAATCTGGAATTTTATTTTGAAGTTTGAATAAGTTTGGATAGAGTGGAGATAGGAGTGTTTTGAGGTATGTTAATGGAGTCCTATTGTTCAAGGTAGGTGGAGAAGCCAAGAGGTTCTGTCCATGGCTGTTAGAGGGCCGAAATTTGGTGAAGTTTACTGAAGAAATTCAGCCTTAGCATGAAGAGGCAAAGTTGGAAAAAAAATTCTGGTTTTGAAGCTCAAGAACACTTGGAATTGAAATGGTTTTGGTGTAGAATTTTTGGTCCACTTTGGAACAATTTTGCAGCTGGAATTTAAGGGTATTTAAAGGTCCATTAATGGTGGTTTTCCAGCCATCATCATGAAGAAGAAAGGAGAAAGTTCCAGCTGTTCATGTGCTCTATCGGATGGCTTCGAGATCATGTTCAAGGTTGCTAGTTTGCTGGAAAAAATTCTGGTTTAGCATTGTTTGTGAAGCTACGAAAATTCAAGGAATTTCAGGCTTCATCCTCACACAAGATGGTTGGTTCCTTGCAAGAATTGGGTGGGGAAGCTTGCTGCAATTTTTCAAAAATTGCTTTGAATTAAATTAATTTTTTTTTTTAGATTTTTAACCATAACAAGAACAAGAAGAATATGATGTTCTTGGAGAAATAGCTATGGTGTTTTGCTTGAAACCTCTACCTATTTTTTCTCCTCATTTTCAGCCACTCCTATCCTACAAGAGTTGAGATTTTCAAAATTCTAAGTTAGAGAATTATCTCAGAATTTAATAATTATAGAAATGAATTAAAGAATCAGGAGTAGTTTAAATTTCAAAAAAGTTAGAACAAACCTTGCAAAATTAATGGAGACAAGAATTTCTCTAGAATTCTTTTTAGGACAAGACCACATGGTCAAGACATCACCATTGTATCATCCTTAAGACAACATTCCTAACTTTAAGGAATGTAAGAAAAAGAAAATTCAAACATGGGTGATGCGTATTTATTTGGGTATAAAAATCATATAAAAATAAGCACATTCCCAAACAAGTTTAAATTAAAACGTTAGCCCCAAATTACACATATGAGCAAGCATACTCATCATTAACATAGCATAGGGTTCAAACGAGTATCAATCCTCCAGGAACAAGTATGCATTAATCACTTTTTTTTCATTGTTTAACTGACTCAATAAAGTGAAAAAAAAGAAAAATAAAAATAAAATAAAATAATGTATACATATCAAGGATGGAGAATTATGTAACTTAAACCATTATTTTGACAAACATGAACTTAAAGGACCTAATCATTATCATAATTAATTATTCTCTTGGCATCATGAAGGATTAAGATAGACTCACTTCTTTTTCAATCCATGAATTCACTATCTTCTAGACAAATTAGTATCGCATACTCTGTCTCAACTAATTCACCCAAAAAATGCATTAAACACAATCCTTGATTAAATTTCATACTCTGGCAAACTTAAAATATGAAATTAATCAATGAATTCATACTCTGGCATATATCAATTAGCCTTCAATTACCTAGTTTTAGCACTTAACCCCTTTCTCAAGCAAGTTAAAAGACAACAAATATGAAATTAACAAATTAAAACCACCATCAACCTCTTTCTCAAGTAAATTAATAGGAAGAAACAACCAATTAATCTCATAATTCGCACAAGTAATTAAATACCAAGAATAACAATCAATTAATCAAAAGATCAAAGTAACTCTAAAAATCATGAATACCTAAAATAATGTCAAATTACAATAAAACAATTAATACATCATTATTCAAGAAAAGGAAAACAAAGTAAAAGAAAGTACTCATAGACAAGCCTCCTTCTTCTTCCTTTGTAGACCCTCTTGCACAATCTTCCTTGAATTATTTATCTCGAGAAAATATTGGTGATGTACTCCAAAATATAACTAAGTCTCTACATTGTGCACCCCCATTTTCTATGGTAAATTGGCCTTTATTTTATAGGCTTACAAAGTTCCTAAAAGAATCCTAAATAAAGAAGAAGTAATTACTAAAAAATATCTAAAACAAAAAAGGAGTAATAAAAGTCTAAAATAAAATTCTAAATAAAACTAAATAAAATTAAGGGTCCATCGCCTTTTTGTGAAATTGAATTGGACTTTGTCGTTTTGTGCTGAAGATTGCAATTGATGTTGAATTGCAATTGTGAAATTTACTTCCAATTTGATGTTGAATTCTGATTGTCCGATTTCTGTTGAAGGCTTCAGTTGATGTACAACTGGATTTGCTGAAATCGACTTCCAATTAAGCCACCAAAATTTGCTGAATGTTGAGATTTTTGTCTTTGTTGCATCGGCTCAATTTGAGTGGCCGAATGACAACCTGACATTGCTGTGTTTTCCTTTGCGCAAAATATATCAGCCACCCTTGAACTTTCACAAATTTTGATTTTTACCCTCGAACTTTAAAATGCTTGATTTTAGCCTTCGAACTTTTAAAATACATAAAAAATAACCCTTTCAATAATAAAAACTTAGGTACAATACAAAATCACTAGATTTTAACTCTCATTCTGTCATTTTTTATTTCTAAAATATCATTTTTCAACTTTAATCTCACTTTCTTCTCTTTAAATTAGCTATTCTATCAATTAAAACTATTAAGTATTCACAGAAGTTCATCATATGACTTCCACATAATCTATTTTATAGGTATTTTCATTTACTTATCTCTCACAATGTGGTATCATCCTTCTAAATTCTTATAAAGTAACTTCTATATATGATAGGAAAAGACTACTGTGACTTGCGCATCCCTCATTTATCTTTTTAGATTTTATTTTTTTTTTTGATAATTCACTTCTGCTTTTAAATTTATTCTTCCTTTTTGTAGAGATGCCAAGAAAATTACTATTCCTCAAGAACTGAATCGGATTTTTTTTTTCTTCATCTTTATGTCTTAGTTTTGTTTATTAAAGGGTAAAATATGTTTTTTTTATATATATGTGCGAAACAGCAATCTCAAGATTATTGAGTCACATAAAAGGTTTGAAGTTAGATCTTAAAATTGCTGTTGATAAATGAAGAAATTCGAAGAGAAGAGAGCGAGATTAAAGTTGAAGAATAATATTTTAGAAATTCAAAATAGGAAAAATGAGAACTAAAGTTTGGTAATTTTGTATTATACTTGGGTTTTTATTGTTGAAAGGGCTATTTTTTAGGTATTTTAAAAGTTCGAGGGCTAAAATCACACATTTTAAAATTTGAGGGCGAAAATCAAAATTTGTGAAAGTTCAAGGATGACTGACATATTTTGCCCTTTTCCTTTTGTGTTTTGCATTGGCTCGATTGAGCTGTTTCCAAGCCACCGCTTCCTTTTCTTTTGCTAATTGCTAATTGCTGACCATCGAATTTTACTGCTTCCTTTGATTTCCTTTTGTCCTTTTTCTAGCCACTTTTGTTGACTTTTCTTGTTGCCTTAGTCCCATCGAATTTGTTTAGTTTTTATCCTTCTGCTCTTGTTCTTTAGCCTAGCCGAAATTCTTTCTTTGTTTTGCTGTTGTCCTTTTCTTACTGTCGACTCAATTGAGCCATAAAATTGCTAAAGCCAATTGCTCCTTCCCTTTCCAATTTCAATTTCAATTGCTCCCCTGTTTCATTCAATTCTCTGCGCTTTTCTCTGTTCTGCCAGTAGCTAATCGGCGCCGACTCCACTTTTTGGGCTGATGCTGGTCCTGTTCTGGAAAATCACACAATTAGCTCCAATTTTTCTCTATTTTTGCATAAAATTACAAAAAAGCATTTTTATAAAGGAAATATTAAATATGAAGGAATATGACTAGTTATTGTATAAAAAGTGTCTTAATTTAACCTCAAATAACTAGAAAAAATATGACTAATTTAGGCCCTATCAATGGGTTAAGATAAATATAAATAAAACTTAAGTCCCTATCAATAGGTTAAGATAAATATGAATAAAACTTAAGTGATGGATTTGAACTCAAGACCTTAGAAATTAAATCACAAAGCTCTAACCATTTAACCATATTAATTCTTGTTCTTATTTTCTCAACTAAATATTCTTCTTATCTAAACCTTAACCATCTTCCTATTCTGACCCCAAGTAAAATTACATTTTACTCTTCTTACTCAACAAGTACAAATAAATTATATAACCTATAAACCACAATTCTAAGGCATACAAAAATTATTTAAGAGGTATATTTTATGTATGATGATATGATATGCATCCTATCCCCCTTCCTCTAGAATAGGTTTAGGTGGGATTTTACACCAAACGTCTTTGAGATTAAAATATTTAAAAAAAATTTAGAATTAATCTATTAATTCTAAATAAGATTGGTTTATTAATTCATTAATTAATAAACACATATTCAGTAAATTATGAATGGTATCTAGCAACACATCATGACTACCCAAGAGTCCAGAAAGTCAAGCGGCTTGATATGAACCCTTCAATAACAAACAACAGTGCAACAATCTCCTTTACCATACAATATCTCATTCTGTTTGGAGTACGAAATTAGTGCTAACTTCCTCTAGAATAAATATTAATTTTGGCCTAAATATATTAGTACTTGTACCAGGAATCCACTATTCTACATGTATATCAATTGGAACTGTTTCCAATACACAATAACCTTGGCCAAGAATTTCACGAGTAGTAATTCCAACAAGTAGCCGTGAGATATTCTCCCCTACTATTAGGAATGGTGAATCCTTTATTGACCCTCTCAACTACTTTCGTTTACCTCACATTGTACTCAATATCCATCTCATAGGCAGCCCTCAATCTAGCTCCAAAGATTGGAATCAAAGTACAATGCTCAGCAAACAAAGTACCTTGGAGATCTCAAGTCTAAGGATACTTGCACGTGTGCTATGGCGAGATTCTATCACTGACACTACATAGTTATCCATGTGATTATCTCATAGTCAGGTTATCCATTGTACTTGTTCTATTAACAAGCATCCACGTGTTAACTTTAAGTATCTCAATACTCATGGATATGAGAACCACCGCCTGATCAGATCAGGAAGTCTAGCACGAACTATCTTAACGCATTAATGATGTCCTATCTCATTAATACTACGACTAGGGATTATTTAAGTACTAACACGATACAGTATAGTAGGAATCTCACATCATGATCTCTATCATGATTTCCTTAACAGTGTATTGTATTAAGTACTTTATCTAACAGTTGTTTTACACGAAAGTAAAGAAAATAAATTGAAAGATAAAAAATGCATTTTATTATAAAACAAATGTGTCATATACAATTTACAAGTGATTGCCTTTAGGGTATAACACTAACACTTTTATCCACCTCGGCTCTTAGGAAGCTTATATCTCTCTTCTGAGATCGTCTGGTAGATATAGTGGCCAATTTGATAGTATTTACCAAAGAACCTATATTTCTACATTTAGGCTTCTACATATTGATATATTTCTCCATCTTTGTTAAATTTTGTTTTGATGGCATTTTATTCATAGATCCCAATATGTGACACACTTGTACTGAAGGCTGTGCCAAATGTAGCACAAGCCGTAGCATATAAGTTTGGTATATCTGTTTAATGTTGAATGTAATTACATTGTTATATAATTTATATTTAAAATATCTAATGTCATTATCTATTTGGGTTTTGTTATTTTTTGTGCATACACAAAAGAAGTTTAATGTATTGCCTGCTCTTAAGCTTGCTATTCTAAGGTTAATTAGCATAAATTTAGGAATTGGAGAGCATCACTAAAGAGTGAATAGTATGGTACAAAAAAAGATATTCAAAACCAAACTCCATGTAGTGATTAGTATGTGATACAAATGTAGTGGAATAATCTTATAAAGTGGTGGACTTCAATTAAAGGGAAGGCATAACTCTCTCCTTAGACTATAGGAAAAATAGTACTTTTCTTATAGAATGTTATCTAGCTTTGTAAATGAAATATAAGTTACCTTATGAATGTTATCTAGTTTTTCTTACTATAGGAAGATGTTTTGTTTGCTTGATCCCAAAAAGAATAACCAGAAAGAATCTCTTTTCGTTATTTGACGTGTAAACTTTGATAGTAGTATGGAGGACCCTCTCTTATTCACTCTTTTTCTAGTTTCTTCAAAAGGGTCTTTGATTAGAACTATGATAAGGCGTGTTCCTTGTTGTGTCTTTAATCATTTTTCTATTATTGTTTAATGTCAATTTTAGCTGTCAAACTGAGATTGCCTTACATGATTGTTTAATGTCAATTGCAGCCATCTGTTATTGTTATTGCTTTAATCATTTTTTAGCATTGATTCGATAATTATATGTGCAATTTGATTGACTAATCGCATGAAAATCTATTGCTATGCCCAAAAAAAAAAAAACTTTTAGTCAATGTCAGAAAAGAACAAAAGGAATAGAAAAACGAAGAACATGAATCATAGGACAAGAAAGAAGCCACATTGTCAAACTCGTGAAGATATGGTAAATTTATAATTTTATCTAATTCTAAGTATTACTTTGAATTAATGCTATTAACTAATAACTTGTATCATGCTAATTCTGACAAAAGAGCAAGTTCATTCCCCAATTCGTGTACAAATGTTCAAGAAATGTTACAGGGATGCTATTGGAAGTTCTTCCAACTCTCATGCTACCAATGCAGTGGTAATTACAGATTCGTAAAGCATAAGTATTTGTTTATGGAAATGTGCCTTTTTTTCTAGTTTTAGGGACAAGTATGTTAGTCCACTTATTATTCTTAATGCAGAAAAAACTGGCATTGATAGTAGCCAAACATACACAAATTAAATACTGAGCATATTTTGAGTGCTTAATTGGTTTCTACACCTTCAACTTGATCCTCTCTCTATCTATCTCTTCGTCTTCCCTGAATATGTGAAATATGAAAGCTAGTCAATTTTGTAAAGGGTCATAGACAAATATTATACTATAGATTCATTATTCACCAATAGAATGTAAAATAGTTGTCTAAATTTAAACATATGTATGTGCTTCAGTTATTGATGTACTTATGCTCGTCAAGACCAGTTCTGTACATATGTCTGTGCTTTAGTTATTATTGCACTTAGTTGTCTACATTAGGTCTATTTTTTCACCTTGAATGAATACCAAACAGTCTATTTCTAGTCCACTATCCTATAACAAGAGGCTAATTCTCTAATTAGATAACACTATTGGAAACTAGGAAAATAGCCACGGAAATCAGCTACGAAAAATAGGGTAGGAGGTCAGCTACGGAATAATTACATTTCAGCCACAAAACATTTCTGTGGCTGATTCATGAGTGATCAGCCAAATTAGCCATGGTTTTCTCAAAATTTAATTAAATTGTATTAAAAAATCAACGGCTGATTCATGGCTGAATCAGTCACAGATTTCTTTCACAATTTATTTATGTTTCTGAAAAATTTCATGGCTAATTCACCCATGAATCAGTCGCAAATTTTCACACAATTCAATTATGTTTGCGAAAAATATTCCATGGCAGTTTTGTGGCTGAATCAACCACAAAATTGCAGCAAAAATTTTTCAAATTCTATTTCTGTTTATGAAAAAGTTTCGTAGCCAATTTGTGGGCAAATTAGCCATGACTCAGCCACGGAAATTTTTCCCAATTTATTTATGTTTATGAAAAAAAAATTCATAGCCGATTCATGACTGATTCACATACGAATCAACCACAGAAAATGTTGACAATTTTTTTATATTGATGAAAAATAAATTTCGTGGCCAATTTGTATCTGAGTTATGGAAATTGGCCACAAAAAGTAGGCGTGGGTGATCACCCATGATACAACCACGAAATGTTGTCTGAAATTGAAACAGCAGTCAACAAAGGAATGGGTTTTCAATGTGTTTAGAGGCTTCTGTCTGTGGGGGAGAAGAGAGGAGTAGAGAGCTACGATTTGCATAGCTGAAAATTCGGGGAGAGCACTGATTATCTCTTACCATACCAACCGTATATCAGCTCACTGGAGTTCAAGGTCTTGACATTATCAACCATTATGAGATCAAGCTTTTTTAGCTCACTGAATATCACAGAGTGAAGCTAGTAAAAAATTTGGCATTCGGCAGCGGCATTCAACATTCGACATAGGTACTTTTTTATTTGAAAGCTATAATTTCATCATTTATCTTATTTGAAAGCTATAGTTAAGTTGCTTCAAAAATATGGATTTTGTCTTTTACTAGTTCTCTCCCTCACTTACTATCATTCGTGGACTTCTCTTCAAGATGAGAGAGCTAATTTTGGTTTTAGATTATGGGATTGGTTTCAAATTAGCGAGTTTTAAGATACAGCCTTTCGCTTCCTGTACCCGAGAGTCTACTCATTTACATGGCTCCTTAATGCTTAGTGGGGCTTAAAATCTCACATTAATTAGAGAAATTACCCCAACTAGCTTAGGTCTTATTGGGTTTGATTTACAAAGAAAGCATTTTCCTAAGTTGAGTTTAGTATCTTATGCTGTAAATTCCAAGGCCAGAAGTAAAACCCTTGTCCCAAGATGTAGTCTTTTAGCACCTAGACCAGCTTCACAATCGAGGTTCATACAGCATAAGAAAGAGGTATTCTGGTTCTATAGGTTCCTATTAATTGTGTAAGACCATGGAAGTTTAAGATCATTAAAATGAAAAAAAAATTTATCTAACTACCTTAGCATAAAACAAACACGTATCGACTCTCTTACATTATTCCTACCATTCACCCAACAGTACTATTCTTATACCAAGACCATCCTTATTTTTTAGTCAATTTCCCCAATCTTTCTAAAAATTGTGCTAGAGCTTCTTATTTTTCATCTTGGGAAAATGGAACCTCGAGATCAACGGGAACATAAGGTAAGAGAAAAGAATTCTTCTCTTCTTGATCAGATGAATGTTCCATACTTTCTCTGACTATTTCACACTTGCAATAGAGAAGAGAAGGAAACAAGGTTATGAGAATAAGATGTCTGTCCCCCAAAAGCTGGGGAAAGAGAGAGAGAGATAAGACAAGATAGTTTCTAGAAATTTATCATGTGTACGTGATGTAATAACACCAGGTGGCAAAAGAAGCTACAATTATATATAATCCCAAAAAGTAGTGATACCACCCATAAAGTAAGCATTAGGGAACAGTCGGGCGGAAATTGTCAGCATAAAATCCTTCTTTTATATGTAGTTTCTGGAAATAAGATATCACATATACTAATTAAACTATTAAAAGCAATGACAAATAATTCTCCCTCGCTCTTCCATCATGTTCTTTGTTCTGTGTTTTGTGCCGACCAACCAAGTGTAGGGATTCGGCAATGCAAGAGCATACACGCATCGGAAAATAAAACCAAAATGCCTCTCAAAGATCAGATGTTTGTCAATTAAAATGTTTAAGAAAGTAAGTTATAGGATTTACCTTTTGTAGCCTTAATTCAAAATCTTCTTTGGTTCCCGAATTACTACGATCACGATCGCAAATTCCACACAGCACACAGCTCTTTTGTTCTGTGATCAGTTGCTCATGGCGGTGACTGAAGTCCATGTGAGGACCGCCTCTAATAGTATCCACACAAAGGCTCAATTACTCACACGAAATCCCCTCAATTCTATATTAGTAGAACAAGAGGCAGCTAGGGTTTAAGAGTTGGAGAAGACAAGATTCACAGAGAAAACAATTTATGTGTGTCGTATATTTTCTCAGAGGAAACGATTTCCTCTATTTATTATTTTTAACATTTGTGCTAATTGCAATAAAGTCCTCCAAGATTAACCGACTACAACTGAGTTCTTGAAGTTTATATAACCGAAATTAGGCCCCATGAATTATAACAAACTTATAATTCACCTATAAATCATTTTCTTCTCACAATTACCCCCATAATATTATCAAATAATATATTGAGTTCTCAAACCTTTATTGTATGTGGCCCATTAGGTTTCCTGGCCTGTTAGTAGCAAAATATGAATTACTCCAAACGTCTTTGGAATTAATAATCTTTAATAATTTAGAATTAACTTCTTAATTCTAATTAGGATTAGTTTATTAATTCTTCAATTAATAAACCCATATTCAACAGATCATGAGCGGTATCTAGCAATACATCATGACCACCCAAGAATCCAGAAAGTCAAGTGGCTTGACATGAACCCTTCAACAACAAATATCAATGTAACAAACTCCTTTTACCATACAATATCTCATTCGATTTGGAGTACGAAATTAGTGCCAACTTCCTCCAGAATATAAATTCATTCTGGTCTGAATATATTAATACTTTTTCCCGAAATCCACTACTCAACATGTGCATCAATTGGAATTGTTTTCAACACACAATCACCTTAGCCAATGATTTCACGAGTAATAATTCCAACAAATGGTCGAGATATTCGCTCCTACTATTAGGAGTGGTGAATCCTTTATTAACTATCTTAACTACTTTCGTTTATCTCATATTTTACCCAATATCCATCCCAAATGTGACCCTTGATCTGGCTCTAGAGATTGGAATCAAAGTACAATGCTCAGCAAACAAAGCACATTGAGATTTCAAGTCTAAGGATACTTGCACATTTGCTATAGTGAGATTCTATCACTAGCACTACATAATTATCTATGTGATATCTCATAATCAGGTCATCCAATGTACTTATTTTATTAACAAGCATCTACGTGTTAACTTTGAGTATCACAATACTCACGGATGTGAGAACCACCGCCTGATCAAATCATGAAGTCTAACACGTGCTAGTCTTAACGTATTAATGATGTCATATCTCATTAATACTACGACTAAGGATTATTTAAGTATTAACACTATACAGTATTGTAGGAATCTCACATCATGATCCATATCATGATTTCTTTAACACAGTGTTGTACTAGGGATTTTATCTAATAGTTATTTTATATGAAAGTAAAGAAAACAAACTGAAAGATAAATAATGTCTTATATTATAAAACAAATGTGTCATATACAATTTATAAGTAATTGCCTCTAGGGTATAACACTAACACCAAGAACAGTGTTCCTTTGATTTGAAGTAGTTTGGATAAAGAGACCTCTCATTTTCATTAATATAACTGAATGTCCAATTTAGTTCACTAATGATTTATGGTTCGGACTTCATTAGTGAATATCGAACTTGAAATCTCTTGATTTGGTCTAGAAACTTATCTAGATGGTGCTTGGAGATTGAGGCTTTGAATTTAGTAACTGTTTTAGAGGAGCTCATATATGGGAACTTGGCAGGCTTCAGCCCCATTGTAGTTGAAAGTGTTTCCTTGGTTGCCATCAAGAAGTTGCCGAGTGAACAAGAAGATCCTCTAAGCATATGGAACTTTTATAATTTTGGTCTCTAAATAAAATAAAATTTTAAATTTTATACATTAAAAACTCATTTTATTTTCAAGAGGAAGCATCAAAAGGAAACAAGAAAACACCTTAGGATTTGATTTGGCTTGATATGTATGTTATGGTAGTTTACTCAATTAAAATATATTTCTTATTTTATTATATTTAATTAATTTTATTTTCTTTGTGAAACTTTATGTACAACCTATAGGGAAATATCAATTCTTAGAAGAGAGCTTAAGAAAAATTTATTCATTTATAGCAGTTTATTCATTTATTCATTTAATGTGGCGATGACTTTCTGTGCCACATTTTAATATTTCTAGAAGAAAAATAGTATTACTACATACCAAGGTATTTTTAACTTCACTGTAATAATAATTCTGCATCTGCAAATTTTCTTTTTCCCCCATTTCTAGGGCTTGTTTTTCCAAGCTATTTTTTCCATCTTCTAACCATAATCTCTTAAAAAAAAGAATATGGCTGATGATTATTTGAATTCAACAAAAACTAAAATATTAGAATATTAAATTTTTAGTCCACTAGGTTGGTGCTGGTTCTTAATGGTGTTTACAGTTGCCAACTTTTCTCTAAGTTTAGTCTTTGTTGTCTAGGTACTATTGATCATACATTTTCTGCAGCATGAGCATCACCTAGGATGACCTATTAACTAGGTATGCTGTTAGTTTTATTGCCTATAGATTTAGCCATTATTAATGATAAAATTCCAGAAGTTCTTTCACATTATTATTCTTATCAAACTTTTTACCCATCACCATGTTAGTTTTGTTTAGCATGCCTTGACCCTACCTTATTATATCTTTGCAGTCACTATATATTCTTGACATATATCAATACCTTGGGGCTCTGTATATATTTCTTCTTATGAGTCTGTTATGTGCGTCTCAGTGTGAAGTAGAAATGGCTCATTTTTTTGGTACCTATATGAATAAATTTATTCATTTGTAAAGGTTTAAGAAAAAATGGTGAGGGTACCTAACTATGATTTAGAATAATTCTTTTCGATAATCAAATTAGTTGTACTAAATTTCAATTGAACTACTGACTCAATGATAAGAAATTAAGATTAAACAAAAATTTTGTGTCTATATTTGACGATAAAAGTATTTGTATTTGTATACATTTATACATGTTTAGTGAATATTGTATAGTTGATGTGTTATACTTGATAGTTTTCAATTGGTTTTTGTGTAAGTTTTGTTCTTTTGTATCTTAAATAATTTCATTGATATTATGATTATTTAATACATTATTCATTGACTTATTAAAATTTGTTATAGAAACTCTTTTGTCTTGAAATATATTTTGGTTATATTTCAATTATAGTATATTATTTAAGGCCTAAATAGCTTATTCTTGAGTATTTCACTTGTCATTTAAGAAAATGGGAATTTAGCATGTAAATGTTTAAGGAAAAATGGTGAGGTTACCTAACTATGACTTTGAATTTAATATCAGGAATTCTTGACTTAGAAAAAATGGGAATTCTTGAGTCTTGTGTTTAGAATATTAATATAATCTAACTATGACTTGGAATATTTCTTTTAATAATAAAATTGGCTATACTAAATTTTAATTGAACTACTGATTCATTGATAAGTAAATAAGATTAAACAAAATTTTCATTTAACTATATTTGACGATAAAACTTTAGTTAGATAAAATGAATGGAGATAGAAGTTGGATGTATAATCAACTCCTCTTGGGTCATAAAGCATAACAAAAGAGTTTACATAAGAACTCAATGAATTCATACGAGTAGCATGTGCACAACCATAATTCGTCTGTACAGGAATGGCAAGGTGTCCTTGTTCTCAATACAAGCTTCTTAACTTCCAAAATCATGAAACCTATTATGTTCACCTTCTATCCAAAGGTTTTATACCAAATCATTTTACATGGATGTCCTATAGAGAAGATTACCCATTCCATTAATCAGCACAACCTCCTATAGTATTGGATCATCATGAAACAGCAAATAGGTATCAAGAAATGGTATATGATGTCGTGGGTCCTATCCTCAATGATAATTTTAGTGCAAGTCCATCCAATATTGAGGAGGAAGCACCGAATCCTAATGCACAACAATTCTATTATCTATTGCATAAGGTAGATGAGCCACTGTACCAAGAGTGTACACATCATTCGTGTTACGGATGTTGCATTTGAAGTCCGAGCAAAATATGCCTGATATTCACTTCAACAGTTGGGCCAATCTCATTAATGAAATTCTACCAGACAATGGGAACAAAGTGGCAAAAATTTTTTTATAAGACTAAGTAGTTTGTGAAAGCTCTTAGGTTGCCAGTAGAAAAGTTTCATGTATATGTCAATGGATGTATGCTATTTTGGAAAGACAACGAGGAATTAATGACTGCAAATTTTGCAATCATCCCTGATACAAGATAAGTATTTTGGAAAAATCCAAACCCATTCTATATCAGAAGATGCATTACCTTCCTATTACTCCTAGGCTACAGAGGCTTTATGCATCAAAGAAAACTAACGAGCACATGACATGGCACAAAGACCATGTGCAAGAAGGGGATGAAATGAATCACCCGTTAGATGATGAAGCATGAAAAGATTTTGATATAAAACATCCAGACTTTGCACATGAGCCATGCAATATAAGGTGGCATTGTGTGCAGACAGGTTTGCACCTTTTGGACAATCTGGAAAGTTATATTCTTGTTGGTCTATCATTATCACCCCTTATAATTTATCACCTTAGATGTGCATGAAGACGCCGTACATGTTCCTATCTGCAGTAATCTCGAGACCAAGAGATCCTAGAAAGATGATTGATGTGTATCTCCAACTACTTATTGAGGAGCTTAAATCACTTTAGCATGTGAGTATTCAGATGTATGATATTTATAGGATGCGTAATTTTAATATGCAGGCTGTGCTTATATGGACGGTATGAGACTTTTCTGCATATGGGATGCTATTGATATGTATTTTTTAGTGTAGAAAATATTATCAATAAATTACAAAATTAATCAAGTTTTAGTTAAAATTTCAACCACTAAAACCACACATACAGGTAAGTATACACATCGTATATTATAGGGAATAGCAAGTATAAAATCTACGAGAACTTAGGCTTCCAGCTTACTTTACCCAAATCTTTATTGTTTAGCCAATAAAATAAAAAGAGAATAAAAAGGAAAAAAACTAAAGATAAAAATAGATATAACTTAAGGATGCGAATTCATGCAACTAGATAATTATCGTGAAAACATAATATTGAATCACTTAACATTTATCATAATCAATTATCATATTGGCATCATGAAGGAACTTAAGTAAAATCCAATCGTTTCCCAAGTCATGAACTTACTTATGTCGATTCCACTTCTTTTCCAATCCATGGAATCACTATCCCTTGATTAATTTAGTAGATTTTCCAATCAAACCAAAGCAACCAAAAGATGCATTAAACTCATACCTTATAAACATGAAATTAGCCAATGACCCTATACTCTATGTGAAATCAACCAATCTTTGATTACTTTAGTTCTTTAATCTTAACTTCGTTTCCCAAGTCCATTAAGATCTAACAAATATGAAATCAATGCAATGAACTTCGAACATCATTTATCAAGTCAATTAGAAGGAAACACATCTATAACCAATGATAATAAGTAATTAAATACCAAGGACAATAATAGATTGATAAAAAAAAAAAAATCAATTAACCCAAAACCATAATTTCTAAAATAATATCTAATTACAATCAAAACATTAAGCACATCATTATTCTAGAAAAGAAAACAAATGATAAAAAATAAAACTCATAGACAAGCTCTTCTTCTTCTCTTGAAAACCTCCTTTGAACAATAACCCTTTGAGTGATGATTTTATCTTTAAACAATAAGTAGTTAGCTTGGATCCTTCAAATTGCACATTGTCTTAGCTTGGATCCTTCAAATTGCACCATTGTCTTATATTTTTCTTGTTTAAATAGCTTCTAAGAGGCTAAAATTCGTTCCCCAAGAGTCTTGGGCCAAGTAGAGATTGGAAAATACCAAAATTTTTGAAAAATTACCATATCCGTGCATAATTGGAAAGCTCGCCAACATTGGACAGCATGGAACCAGTGCCAGCTTCGTCCTTCACAGCGGGCAACGGCCGTGCTCTAGTCGTGCACTATTTTTCTAGAATTTTTCCTCCTTTCCAAAATGGGGCTGGCGCCGGCCATGCACGGCAACGGTGACGATTTTGATATTTTTTCATCGTTTTCTACAATAAAATTTCAAAACGCCTTTCCAAGGGTAAAATATCAAAATATGAAAGAATATGCCTAGTTATTACAACAAATATATCACAAAATACCCTCAAATATCTAGAAAAATATAGATGAATTTTGTCCCTATTAGCTATCCGAGTGGACAACTTCAGGGCACATGGCGTGCCCAATTTTTATGGAAAAAAGTAAGGTATTTCAAGTTCGTCATGGGAGAAAAACATATTTCTTTGATGTTTACAGCCAATTTCTCTCACGAGATCACCCGTATTGAAGAAACAAGACAAACTATTTGAAAAATCGGGTTGAAAATTCTCCACTGCCACCTAGGCTCAAGGGTGAAGAAATTTGGCAATGAGTTCAGAATATTCCTAAGGTTACAAATACCGGTGGTGAAGGCACTCTCGAAGGTTATCTCAATGGTTACAATTAGACTAAACAAAGAATATTTTGGGAACTCCCTTATTAGTCTTCATTGCTTGTCTGACACAACTTAAATGTCATGCACATAGTTAAAAATTGTTTTGATAATATTTTTAACACAGTCATGGATGTAAAGGGTAAAACAAAAGATACCTTAAATGTTCGTTATGACATCAGAGAACTATGCCGGAGAAAAGAATTGGCATTGGACCCCAAGGAGAATATTAGGCCAAAAGCAACTTATTGTCTTAGCAAACAAGAACAACGCATTTTGTATGAGTGGATGAAGGATCTAAAATTTCTTGATGGTTACGCATCGAATCTATCTAAATGTGTTTATATCCAGGAGTGTAAGTTGATTAACACCAAGAGTAATGATTGCCATGTTTTCCTGTTGTGCTTGTTACCTGTTGCTTTTAGACAAATGTTGCCAGAGTCAATTTGAATTGCCTTAACTGAGTTTAGCATATTTTTAATGAATTATTTGCCACTAAGTTAACTGTGAGTAAGATGAGGGAGTTGGAGGAAAATATTTCTGTTATATTATGTAAGTTGGAGAGAATATTTCCTCCCTCATTCTTCAACTCGATGGAGTATCTTCCAGTTCATTAGTCGTATGAAGCTCATGTGTGTAGTCCAATTCAATATCATTGGATGTTTCCTTTTGAAAGGTAATTCAACTCACATCCAGACTTTCTAAGTCATGATTCATTTTTCAATTCTCTCTTTCTACCTATGGTAGTCGTTACCAAAATTTTTTTTATCATACGTAGATATCTCTAACATTTGAAAAAGAAGATTAGAAATAAGATGAGAGTTGAAGCATCTATAGTCAAAGCTTACTTGGTTGAAGAGGCTTCTACCTCTACAACATTCTATTTTGAACTGCATGTGGTAACAAGACGTAGGCATCCAAGTCCACATGACGATGACGGTGACATCAGCCATTCTGTAAACAATTTATCAATTTTTAGTTCACCAAATTTTCGGTTCAATTTTGAAATTTATATAAAATTCGGTTTAGCTTTCAATTTTCAAAATAAAAAAATTCAAAAAATTGAAAAATTAAAATTATATTTTTAAAATTAAAATATATATATAATTAATATTAAAATATTAATTAACTGATTAATTAATCATTATATATCTAAATTATGAATTTTTAATATTTTGATTCGATTCGGTTATTTCGGTTCAATTTTATAAAAAATTCGATTCGATTCGATTTGATTTTGTCCTAATTTTATCAAATTGAACTAAAAACCGAATTTTAAAACCAAAACTGAACAAAAAAAACCAAATGAACACCTCTCTACAATTATTGAATTTTAAATGTGAAAAGAAAGGTATATTTAAAATGATTTAAATTTAAGAAGAGTACAATTACTAAATTTTAAATATGAAAAATATATTTGAAATGATTTAAATATAAAAATGGTACTATTGTTGAATTTTAAATGTAATGGTATAATTATAAAAGTATGCATTTTTTAAGGGCATTTTTTACTTTAAACCTATTTAGTAAGGGAAAGAGATGCAAACAAACTTGGAGGTTAATTATTCTAATTGGGAAATTCTTACATAGACCAAATCTACGTAGACCACAACCATACCTTTCTACAAGGTACAATTTGCACTGCATATGTTGCAAAACCTATAGTTCACATGGACAAGATTTATATAAGAATTTCTTCTTCTAATATAAGTTCTACTAGACCCTTATACATATGACATTTTCATAGACGTCACCCAAAGAATATAGATGGTTTCATACCTTACCAATATAGCAATATAAAGTCACCAACAATGGTCATAATAGTGACACAGAACGCCAAATCAACTTTATTATTTTATATTTTTATTTTTCTTTCTTCTCTTCTTCTCTTAAGTAACTAGCAGTGCCTTGCCCCCTCTCCAAACCTTCCCCTACTTGTACCTACAAATATACTCTAAGAACATTACACCCCTTAACTCATGAGCTCTGTATTTTGCAAATCTCCTTTGATTTCTTTCCCAACAAGTCCACTCCATCTCTAAACCCTCACCCCTACAAATCCCCTTCCTTCATCTAATTCCAACCTTTGCAAATCTCCTTCAATCCTACAAATCTCCCCCTTCTTCTAAATATAAAAATTTGGAGAACAATTGAGATGAAAAAAATGATGGATCATGTGGCGGTAGGGTAAGGAGTGGGGAAAGATGAAGAAAAATATATTTAACATTTGATTTTTGGAGGAAATGAAGAAAGGAAAAAGGAAAGAAATAATTTAAAATAAAAATAAAATGACATTTATGTGTAATAATTTAAATATTTTAAAAAATATCATGCACACATTATGTAATTGAAGAAATTGAAATTTGATTGGTTAACTAGGAAAGGAATTATTTAGATGATTTAATAGTGTGAAGGTAGTATTTAGACAATTAAACAGTTTGAAAGTGAGTGAAAATTATTTGATAATTAAATAGTGAAATTTGAATTTTTGAATAAATCAAGGATTATCAAAATTATTTCTCCAAGAACTAAAAACAAATCAGTCTTGTAAGAATGATAATGTTTGAAATGAGCTCGACAGGTGCCAAGGAAAAGAAAATTATCTCGCAAGTTGGTCTGATGCTTCTGCTAAAGTTTAATAAAGCTCTAATCTTTATGAACTTCAATTTCCAAATGTTCTTCCATCCCCAAGCTAAGTAAAACATGTGTGACATCTGAATTCCAATTGCAATTCCAATCAGGAAAGGATCCCCTATTCCAATTCCAATATGGAAAAGGCAATTTCATGCAATCTAATTTCAATCTTATGTAAAATTTAACTTAACCCTTTGTTGTTTCCACCTAGGCTTCAAAGTTAAGAAATCTTAGATAACTATACGCTTTAGCGATTCATGCTCCTCGATTATCTACATTAAAAATGTAGGAATTCCCCATGCAAAACAAATTTACGTAGCGGAAGAAAAACAGGAATTCCAAACAACTAGAATCACTCTTATGCATTAAAAGGAATCAAAACAAGTGAGAAACTACCTTACAGTGTAGCCTCTGTGAAACAAAATTTTCCCTCTATTATGAAGGTGCGATCCAACCAAAAACAAAGAATGTCTTCTCTTTTGTTTCGTCAAAATACTGCAACCCAAGTGTAGGATCACTTCTAATATAGTCCATAGGAGAATGGCACTCAAAAATCACCAGAGTCTTGTGCTAGCAAAACTAATTCTGGTGGCTAGGGTTTTCTGTGGTTTTTCCAGAAGAAGAAGACAAAGAGGAAGCTCTCAGTTTTTAGAAAAACTCTCTGTAATTATCACCAATCATAATCCCCATAGAGTCAATATAATAACATATATATTCCGTGGAAATTTTGGTAATCTGAAGCCATAATGAACGTGGATTTTTAATTACCAATTACTATTATGATTTTTGTTAATTACAATAGACCCACGAATTATAACTAATTATAATTCGATCACAACTTCTTCTTTTTACAATCAACCCTGTAATGTTATCAAATAATATTTTGAGCACTCAATCCTCTATTGTGTGTGACCTATTACATTTCTTGGTCTATTGGTAGCAAAATATAAATTAATCTAAACATCTTTAAGATTAATAATCCTTAATAATTTTAGAATTAACTTATTAATTCTAATAATGATTGATTTATTAATTTTCTAATTAATAAATTCATATTTAACAAATCATGAGCGGTATCTACCAACATATCATGACTATCCAAAAGTTCAGAAAGACAAGTAGCTTGATATAAACCTTTTGATAACAAATAACAGTGCAATAAACTCCTTTTACTATACAATATCTCATTCAGTTTGGAGTATATAATTAGTGCTAACTCCTTCCAAAATAATAAATTAATTATGGCCTAAATATTTAAGTACTTGTTCCTGGAATCTACTACTCATCATATGTATCAATTAGAACCATTTCTAATATACGATCATCTTGGCCAAGGACTTTACAAGTAGCGACTCTAGCAAGTAGCCATGAGATATTCGCCCCTACTATTAGGAGTGGTGAATTATTTATTGATCCTCTCAACTACTTTCGTTTGCTTCATGTTGTACCTAATATCTATCCTATAGGCAGTCTTGTCAGGACTTCAGAGATTGGAATTAAAGTCCAACACTTAGCAAATAAAATACCTTGGAGATCTTAAGTCTAAGGATATTTGCACATTTGCTATGATAAGATTCTATAACTGACACTAAATAATTATCCATATGATTATCTCATAGTTAAGTCATCCAATGTACTTGTTCAGGTAACAAGCATCCACGTGTTAACTTTGAGTATCACAATACTCATGGATGTGAGAACTACCGCCTGATCAAATCAGGAAGTATAACGCATGCTAGTCTTAATGTATTAATGATGTCCTATCTCATTAATATTATGATTAAGGATAATGTAAGTACGAATGCTATCCACTACCAAAAAAAAAAGGGCATCAAATGCGACGCTGGCAAATATGACGGTCTCAAAACCATTGTAATTAAGGATTCTATACGACGCTTCAAACGCCATTGTATTTGTTTAGGTAAATACGATGGTTAAATGTAAACCGTCGCATTTGGTGTACAACAAATATGACGGTAATTTCAGATCGTCGCATTTGTTCAGACAAATACGATGGTTTTACTTAAGCATCGTTTGTGCATCAATTTAATACGACGCTTTTACAACCATCGTATTTGTTATCAAATATAACAAAATCCTTCAGTACCAATTTAAATTATATCAGATTATCTTTGAATTTGATCATAATATTTTTTTAGTGTTTCTAACAAATCTAACGGTTGGATTGTTAATTTGATATATTTATATTTATAAATGCCGTAGAGATTTAGGGGTCATATAGAGATTACGATAGATTATATGAAACAACATATCTTATTACATTTAAATTTGGTCAATTTTTTTTTAACTATTTCAACAAATATATCAACTTTATTATCACATCTAATGGTTGGATCATTAATTTGAATAGTAAAATCCTTATACATCATAGATCTTATATATATGTGCTTAATTTGTATACAATAAATGTTAATTTAATTGATTAACTTTAAATATGTTATTTCTATGTGTATAAGCATCATAATAATCATCTGTCGATTAGTTACCATTAATCGTGCTACAATATATGTGTGTATATATAAACATACACATATATAATAAAATATATCTTAATTATTATATTAATTTATATATATATGCACTTATTCATATATATTCTATATATAATTATGATTATAAAAGTATATATATATATATATATCACTATATTTTTTTGTAAATTACATAATTAATATATAACTAAATAATAATATGATAAAATTATATTCAATAATTAAAATAATATATAATTAAATAAGAATTTAAATTTTTATTTTTAAAAATTAAAACAAATACCATGACTTTGAGCCATCATATTTGCTAAATACCACGATTTTGAAAAAATAGAGGCGCACTGAGCGGGTACCAAAATTTTAGACATTTTTATTTTCTTCACTTTTTACGACACCACCCCCTCCCCAATTTACATTCGTCTTCTTCCACTCCATTCTCCCTCCCCGCTTTCTCCTTCCTCCTTCTGGTTTTCATTCATCCTTCCCCCACTTACACATCGCAGATTTGAAGTGCGAAACTCTTCCTCTCCCTCTCACTATCCGTCTCTCCTCTGGGTTGATCTCAACGCAAGACGTTTTGATTCGATCAAATAATGCTGGATATTTGTTCCGGTAGGCCTCATGCCTTATTTTTTGGGGTTAATTTTGACCAGCAGATCTGTTTTCGCTGTGTGCTTCTCTCTATCTGTGTCTGCCCCTTCTGGTTCGCCTTCAGGCATTGGATTATGGGTGAAGTTGGGAATGGATAAGGAGATATGAAATTGATAGTTAGGGCTACTAAATTGAGTGCATTTTAATTTGCTATATGGTATTGACATTCAACACTGCCTATAGAAGAATTTAGGGTATTGGTTTCTGATACAGATTTTCTCAAGGCTGGCCTCTCTGTCAGTTGCTAAGCGAGATAGATTGTGGGTTCTTGGAAAGTTGGGATTTTTCTTGGGGCTAGATCTAATCTTGATGGATACGTGTGAACTATTAGTCAGTCTTTTAGCTGTTTTTTGAAAAATTTTATCCACCGACCATTTATATTTATTTTGGTAGACTGTGAAAAAAGATCATTACTTTATTGATTGTGTTTTGTCCTGCTAGTGGTTTACATGAAAAAGGGTTTTGGAAGCTTTTATCTTGGATTAATTTTGTTTGGGGATGGGAAATCAGTTTAGAATGTTCCTTAATCCATGCATTTACGCTCTGATGCAATTGTGTCTCAGCTTCTTGTGGTTTGCAATTTTGTTTGGATTGACTCTGCATGCGAGTTTGAGAGAATTCGGAGTGGTGTTGGAATTGTCTTGGTGATTGGCATTGTCTATTGGATCATTGCAGCGGAGTTGAAGTGTGAAGGGCTGAATGCTCAGGGAATTGTTGCATTTCCAAGTTTGTACTTATGCAGCTTTTAGCTGAAGTTGTGGGGACTACTGAGAGGGTGGAAATCTTTGAATTTCAGACCATTATCAATCGGCCTTTCTCTATAATCCTCGTGTCAAGTTTTTGTGCTTTTGATTTAAACTGACAGACATGGAGCGAGAGATTGAAGACAATGCTCCAGTGGATTACATTGAATTTTAGATTTCTAGAGAAGAATTGGTAGTTAATCTGTAAGTACTTAATTTCAGAATATCATACTAGCAACTAATCTTTAAGTACTTAATAGAAGAATTCTAGGGAAGAATTGGTAGTTATGCTACTATGTGAACTGGATTCCGAACTCTATTCCCAATCTACTGATATTGATACATTTAGAATTGGATACTATTGTATTCTGAACAATTTTTGAATCCCATCACAGGAGAAGAAAATGATTAAAATATTTTTGCCTGCAAGTTATATAATGGAGAAATGCCTTTAAAAAAAATGTTCTAATAATGTTGGAACATGTTGTACTCTGTTATTTACTCTTTTTGATCTTTTATAGGTATGACGTGTTTATATGCCTTGACAACAACATAGAATCAGTGGCATCTGGACCTTTTGAGCCGCTGTTGCTGCATTCTACAAAAATCAGATCATTGCACTTGAAAGGACGCGATGCTAAGTATAAGCTTGTGGCATCTAAAGATCTTAATGGTTCCAAATGGTTCACAAAATCTACATTAGTAAGGTGCATAGTAGCAAGTAGTGTTTTACAGTTCTCTATGTGACAAGAAGATAAAATGTTGCCCATGTATTTTAATTTAACACAATTTACATATTTGTTAGATTTTTGCACATTATTGGCTCATTAGACACACTAAAATTCCTTGGTTCATCAGTAGTTATGATGGTCTTTTCAGTTATCAAGGTAAAATTCCTTGGTTCAGGGGTCTTGAGAACATTTGTCTTATAGTCGTTGTAGGTCGTAGTGCCAGCTTCTTCATGCATTTTCATTTAGGTTTGCAAGATATCACACATCAGGATATCACACATCTTCTAATCTTCTCCTACCCCCAGTTTTATTCTTTTTTCTACCATATGCTACCTAACAATGCTTCTGTCACTTCTACAGATCACAGCTCCAATGGTGATGCATCAACCCTGAAAGTACTTTCTCATTCTCTACTTATTTTTTCCTTGAGAAAAGGGAGCATAGCTATTATATGGTAATGGGATTAATGGTATCTCTGCAGGCTAGAATTAATTCTGCGTCATCAGAGGATTCCAAGTATGTACGACTTAGGTGCAGCTGGGATCCCTCTTGTTCCTGGATATCATAGTCAGGAACAAGATATTGATCTTATGCAGTCAGAAGGAAACAAGATTCCTCCTTGCAAGTTAGACTTCTTGGTTCTTTTTGATAACTACCTGAATTCTACAGTAGAGATGCATTTAGTGTTGATGAACTGAAGAATTATCTTTCCTACTTCATGGCTTTGTATTCTTAGTCATTTTTTTTCTCTTCAAAACAACTACTATCTACGTAACAAAATCACTTGTTATGTCTTGGACTCACTTCTTTTCTTGTCAAATTGTTGGTTATGCAGGTTGATCATGAGCTATCTATAGCTGTGCATTGGAATGAAATGACACGCAGAAAGAAGGGAACAGTTGAGTATGGAGTTAACGTAGATGGCAGTGCTTTCTCCATTAGACTACAGGAGAAGGATTTTACTAGAAATGATACTAACTATTTTGTGTATTAGTCTATGTAGCACTATCATTGTTCAACCCCAAGATTGTTTTTTATTCCTTGACAAATATAATATTACTGAATTATATAAATGTAACATTACTTACTCTTGTATATGTAGTATTTCCTTGATTTGGGGATATTATATTAATAATTTATGTTTGATATTCAATGATTGAAGAGATTATATTTATAATTGGTGTTGGTTTTGTTGAGGAGATTTAGATGATTTAATTGTTGAAATTTGGTTTGGTTGGTTTGAAATTGTAGGTGTATAGGCTTAAATATCCAGGATATTATTTTTTAAAAAAAATTAACCAAATACGACGGTTAAAAACTGTCGCATTGTTATGCAATAAACCAAATGCGTCGGTCTAAACCATTGCAATTGTTAAAATTACATACGACGATCCAATTGTCACAATTACCAAATCAAATATAACGGTCTACAACCATCGTATTTTACATCAAATACGATGGTCACAAACTGTCGTATCAAAATCGTTGTAAATACTAACAAATATGACGGTTCGAACTATTGTATTAAATCAAATACGACGGTTTGAACCATTGTATTTGTCTAGTAATTGCAACGGTTTGCCTACATATACGAAGGTTTCTACATCTAATTCCCGAATTGATTTAATACGAACCTTTGCACAGTTGTCGTATTTGAACCATCGTATTAAGTAAATACGACAGTTTTTTGCCCGTCTTAAGCTAAAAATGATTGCATTATTTACGATGGTAAAAAATCATCGTTGGACCGTCGTATTAAGTAAAAACCATGGTTTGAGCTCAAATACGATGGTTTTTTTTTTTTTTTTTTTGCCGTTGTATGTGGTCTAGTTTTTTTTTAGTAGTGATCCGGTGTAGTAAAAACTTCACATCATGATCTCTATCATGATTTTTTTTAATACAGTGTTGTATTTGGGACTTTATCTAGCAATTATATTCACACGAAAGTATAAATAAAACAAATTAAAATATAAAGAATGCCTTGTTTTATTTAATAATGCACAATATACAAAATACATGTGATTGCCTTTAAGACATAATACTAATAGAAAATTCATTGGCCGTGCAATTTTTATCTTCAAATTTCCCTTCCGTATTGTGTTGGTCCAAGAAGTCTCAAATTGGTTCAATCCTTTCAACAAATTGGGCAGATTTTCAAAGTGATGTTCTTTGCTATATACTTAATAAATTAACTCCACTACATGATTACATTAGATTTGGAGAATTGTGCACGCCTTGGTTTTAGTTTCACTCAAGCAGAGGTAGCAATTGAAGGAGTCTATCCACAAAGAGCCACCTTTACTACTATTTCCAAAAGAATAGAATTTGTATAGTGTTTGTGAAGATAAGATATATTACTGTTAGTTCTCAATTCCAAAATGGCATAGGTGTTATGGTTCTTCTTAGGATTAGTTAGTTCTTCTTGAAATAGATTCAGCCAAGAGTTATCAATTATATGGCTTAACCCCTTCCTATTGTCACGGTTTGCACCATGAGGACCTAAGGACTGGCAAACATCTAATGGCATGATAGGTGCTAATGAGGACTAATATATGCCTAAGTGTGCAAATAGGCACTAACAGATCGAGACGAGGTGCTAGAGAGGTTAAATGGCACAAACACGGACTATTGAGATAAAACGTACCCAAGGGACAAAAAGATGCATAAAGCAATGGAGAAGGGCCAATTCATGAAAACAGATTGAGATGGCATGGTCTAGACAGTTTTGGAAGGTTCTGAAATGAATGGGATAAAAAAAGACCAAAACAAGTATAGGCACGAGGCATAGAAGGCTCCAGAGCACTCCAAAGCCAACCGCAGACAGCCCAATGCTAGGCTAGGCAAACCATATTCCAGACGAGTATGGAAGGGTCTAGATAGGCCAGTGCAGGATGCGACATGGGACACAACTCAATATATGGCATAAGACGTAGCTTGAGTATGATGTGGGCATGCAACATGGGCAGTGCGGGCTGATGCTTCAGCAAGTAGGGCTAGAACGACCCAGAATGACCCAGAAGAGATAGAGCTATTCTAGATAGGACCGAAGGGATGACAATCAAATAGTCAACTAGTCAAAAATGGTTAAACGGTGGAACGACCTAGGACGTTCTAGAGGAGACCGATGGGGACTAAGGCAGGACCCAATGGTCAAACGTGGTAGGCCATTCTAGAAGCTTAGAGGCTCTTTTAAGGTTTTTCTTGTAGATTCTTTTGGAATATTCTAGGAGTCTCTAGGCTTATCTTGTATAGTGTGGAAGAGTCGAAAATTTGTATATAAGAGGCTATATTAGACTATAGTCTTGTAGAACTGTGTAAAAGGTTCTAGAATGGGGCAAGTTGCAAGAGCAACTTGCAAGAATACTCTAGTACCCAAGGCTTACCTATAAATAGGTTAAGCCTTTCCCATTTGTAACCATTGGCATCTCAAGTGAGGTTTAAGTGTTGTAAAGAGCTCCCTAGTTAGTTGAGTATTTTTATATGTGTTCTTAGCGGCTTTCCTTCTTAACGTCATTTCCTCCATTTTTCTTAGTGAGTTTTCATTCGGGGTATTACTTCCACTACTTTGGGGGTAAGGTTGATCTTGTAAACCCTCCTTGTTAATCATCAAAATTGCTAGAATCACACGGGTTATTAGATGTAAAGTAGCTAACCCATGATAGTCGGCATTAAAGCGAGGTTTGAGCATCGTTTTGGTAGCTTGAGATGTGGTCTACACTAAAGGTATGTTTTTTCTCTTAGCTATAACTTTCATTTCTGATCTTATTGATGCTGAAAAAGAGCACATGGGATGGGAGACCGAGAAGAATCCTAAAAGCAAGGGCCGAAAGAATAAGTCAGTCACTCCAGAGCCATTAGCTTTGATTGAGAAGAGACTAGCAAGGGTAGAACTAGTTGTTGCAGACCACCATTATTGTTAGGGAGAGCTTGACCAATGCATAGTGTAACTTGATGGGGATAAGTTTCATGAAGACATACAAAGGGCTCTAAATGAGTCCGTCGACATTCTTATCAAATGGGATGAAGTACTAAGGCTCTGATAAAGTCTCTTCAAGACGAGGTCACAAAGCTCGAGGCTGAGCTTGAAGAGTATAGATCACAAGTAGTAAAGGCTGCTGCTATGCAAATTGTGGAGCCATTTTATGTTCGAGATGAGATTCTCAAGCTAAAGGCTAAGCTTGAGATGTTTAGGTCACAACTAGCAGTAGGTCCCCTCGCAACTGTACTAAAGATCGAGGTGCCAAAACCGGATGCATATAGAGGAGCGAGGAAAGCATAGGAGATAGAGAACTTTTTTTATGGATTAGATCGATACTTCGATGCACTTGGCATCTTGTGATATAGCCAAGTAGCAAACGGCCCCATTATACTTGAAGAATGCTACTTAATATGGTGGAGACGAAGGAACGATGGTGTTCGGAGGGGAGTTGATGCCATCACAATGTAGGACACATTCAAGGCCAAGCTAAAGAAATAAATTTAACTAGTGGATGTGAAAGACGAAGCTCAAGCCAAAATTCATTGTCTCTAATATAAGAATGGCCATATTCATGGGTATGTGAGGGATTTCTCCGAGTTGATGCTCGAGATCCCGAATATGGTCTTGAAGGTGGCTCTGCTCACTTTTATGGACGATCTTAGCCGATAGGTCAAGCTTGAGCTACAATGAAAAGGCGTTTAAGACATCACTTAAGCAATAGCTGTGGCCAAGTCTTTATATAAGTTTCAACCGAAGAAAGCAGGCAAAAACAAGGCTAAGAAGGTTAGCCAAGGTGAAAACAAGAGAGATAAGGGTCGAACGTCTCCAAATACTTGTGGATTTAACCGAGAAAAAACAGAACAAGGTAAAGAGACCAAAACGGACAAGCCCCATCGACCGATCAAGTGCTTCTTATGAAAAGGACCATACTTGGTACGAGACTATTCAAGCTGAAGAAAGTTAGCAGCCTTAGCACAAGAGTTGTGCCGAGATAAGGAGCAACATAAAGTAGCATACGTCATTATCATAAGGATCAAGCTGGGGAGTCAGAATAAGAAAGGGGACGAATATATGTTGAGTCAATAATAGTTAAGCATGATATAAAAGCCTTGGTAGATACGGGGGCCAATACGAACTACATGAACTGGTACACAGCACGTTTGCTAGGGATAACGCGATAAAGCAATGTTTCAAATGTGTGAATGGTACAAGTACCATAATCAAATGAGAGACCAAGAACATACTTATTCAAATAGTACGTTGGATAGGTATGACCAACTTCTTCATCACCTAACTTGAGGACAAGGTAGTCTTCAAGTTCATGGACTGCCTAGACATAGTCATAAGGCTAAGAGTCGATGCTATATTGAGTATGCATAGGACAAAACCTTACAAGGTAAAGTTTTGTTAGGAGAACGAGTCAAGGCCACAGCAACTCAAGGGGAGAGTCCAAGGGAAGAGCTGAGACTCTCGGCAATCATCAAAGAGGCAAGGCCTCCAACACTCGGGAAAATGAGGGTCCGAGGTGAGAGTGAACAATGGATGTCTAAGGACATACTAAAGCAACAACCACCAGGGCAGAAGCACTTAGTGAAGGGGCAATGGTTACCTAAGGATTGCCAATAAAGGTCTAACAGGATGGCTAAGACATTGAAGACGGTGCCCTATTTAGGGAGGGGAGAATGCCACAGTCCGCACTATGATGACTCTAGGATAGGCCAATATCTAATAACATGATGGGTGCCAACGAGGGCCATTGGGTGCCTAAGTATGGAAACAGGTACCAACAGACTGAGATGAAATGATAGAAAAGTTAAACAGTAGCAATGCAAACTATCAAGACAAAACATGCCCAATGGATATACAGATACTAGAAGGAATAGAAGAGGGTCGATGTATGAAAATAGACTGAGACAGAATGGTCTAAATGGTTCTAGAAGGTTCGAAAATGAACGGGATGAAAACGGACCAAAACAGGTATTAGTGCGCAGTATGGACGGCTCTAAAGCATTCCAAAGCCAACCATGAATAGCCCAGTGCCAGACTGTGCAAACCGCTTGCTAGATGAGTCTGAAAGGGTCTAGATGGGCTAGTGCGAGTCGCGGCATGAGACACAGCTCAGGTACGACATGTATTGTTAGAGTTATGTCCTAGAACCAATCTATTTATACAATGTATTTTGTATATTTATCTAATAAAGGCACTCTTTATCTTTTAGTTTTCTTGTTTCATATGTGTATGCACGTAAAATTGATAAACAAAGTCCATAACACAATGTACAGTGCTAAGAAAATCGTGATAGAGATTATGATGTGAGATTCCTACTACGCTATGTAGTACTTGTACTTAAACTATCTCTAATCCTAGTATTAATGAGATAACACATTATTAATGCACAAAGACTAACACGTGTTATATTTCTTGATTACATTAAGCGGTAATTCTCACATCCGTGAGTATTATGATAATCAGAGTTAACATGTGGATTCTTATTACACGAACAAGTTTATTGGATGACCTAACTATGAACTAATCACATATATAACTATTTAGTACCAATGACAGAATCTAATTATAGCAAATGTGTAAGTATCCTTAGACTTGAGATCTCCAAGATACTTTGTTTGCTGAGCGTTGTATTTTAATTCTAATTTTTGGAGTCTTATAAAGGAATACCTATAGGTACAACGTAAAGTAAATGAAAGTAGTTGAAAGGGTTAACAAATGATTCATCGCTCCTAATAGTAGAGCATATATCTCACGACCACTTGTAGGAAATTATTACTCAAGACGTTTTTGGCCAAGGTATCTATATATTGGAAATAGTTGCAAAATGATACATATATTAAGTAATGGATTCTGGAACAAGTATCAATAAACTCAGGCTATAATTAATTATATTCTAGAGGGAGTTGGCACTAATTTTATACTCTAAATCGATTGAGATACGGTATGATGAAATGAGTTTATTACACTGATATTTTACTGTGAAAAGATTCATATCAAGTCACTTGACTTTCTAGTAATTTTTTGGGCGGTCATGATGCATTGCTAAATACCGCTCATGATCAGCGAAATATGAATTTATTAATTAAAAAATTAATAAGTTAATTCTAATTATTAAGGATTATTAATTTTATAATGATAGAATTAATTTATATTTTGCTACCAATAAACTAGAAAACCTAATAGGTCACACACAATAGAGAAAATGGTACTCAAGATATTATATGATAATATTATAGGGTTAATTTGTGAGAAGATTATAAGAGCGAATTATAAAGTAGTTATAATTTTAAGGGCCAAATTGCAATTAATAAGGCATGTGGGCTTTATAGCAATTTGGAAACCTAAAGCCCACATAATTAGAAATGGGCTTTTATTATGATTCCTGAATGGTTTAGGAATTACTAAGGTAGTGCATGTATACATATATGCATGTACGGCAGCAGCCACAGGTAATTTTAGTTTTTCAGAAAAACCATTATAGACTCACAGTAGCCCTTTTCTTGTTTTTCTCTCTCTGTAAATTAATCCCCAAAACCGTCGTATATTACCTGCTAATATAAGTTTTTTGTACCTAACTCAAGTTCAATATTTCGTGTGGATACGATTAGAGAAATTCCTATTCTTAGAATTTTGTGGCTCAATTTGATCAACCTTCGAAGGGGATTCGCAAGAAGAAAATTTTAAAAGCCACATGATTAAGGTAAGCCAATGATCCTATTGCATGGTTTCATTTTATTTTTCTACTACGTGTAAACTAGTTTGTATAAACAAAATCCAACAGTGGTATTAGAACTATCTCGTATATGATTTTATGGGATTTCGTTTTATTTTTTCACTGCATATAAACTAGTTTTCATAACAATATTTATATGAAAATTCTAAAAAGGTTCAGTATGCCTAAAGCATATAATTCTAATCCTTATGGAAATCATTCCGTTAAATTATAAAAACCATTGTATGGCCTAAAATAGTTTGGGCACATGTGCTATAATCATCTTAATAAATATTTATTAAAATCAGGGTACAAAAATGATCTAATATAGTCATGTGTCTTTATAAAAAAACCAAGTCTGATTGTATAATACTTGTTATATATCTTGATACATCAATCATATTGGAACTCTAGAAGAGCTACAAGAAACAAGAAATTGTCTTAAACAAGAATTTTAAATTAAGAAGTTTTGGAGAATCAAGTTGTCTTGGTCTACAAATTGAGTATGTAAAAATTGAATTTTTTGTTTATTAGTTGACACATATGGTAAAGGTTCTAATAGAGTTTTATATAGTCAAAATATATTCATTGAATATTCCTACTACACTGTATAGTGTTAGTACTTAAATAGTCCATAATCATAGTATTAATAAGATATGACATCATTAATGCGTGAAAACTAGCATGTGTTAGACTTTCTAATTTGATTAGGCGGTAGTTCTCATATCCGTGAGTATTAAGATACTTAAAGTTAACACATGGATGCTTGTTAATGGAACAAGTTCATTGGATGACATAATTATGAGATAATCATATGGATAACTATTTAGTGCCACTGATATAATCTCAATAAAGCAAACGTGCAAATATCCTTAGACTTGAGATCTCCAAGGTACTTTGTTTGCTGAGCATTGTACTTTGATTCCAATCTCTGGAGCTCGATCGAGGGCTGCCTATGGGATGGATATTGGGTACATTATGAGGTAAACGAAAGTAGTTGAGAAGGTCAATAAAGGATTCACCACTCCTAATAGTAGGGGCGAATATCTCACAGCCACTTGTAGGAATTACTACTCGAGATGTCCTTGGCCAAGGCAATTGTGTATTGGAAATAGTTTCAATTGATACACATCTAGAGTAGTGGATTCATGATACAAGTACTATTGTATTCGGGTCAGAATTAATTCTAGAGGGAGTTTGCACTAATTCCGTACTCCAAACCGAATGAGATATTGTATAGTGAAAGGAGCTAATTGCATTGTAATTTGTTATTGAATGGTTCATGTCAAGTCACTTGACTTTCTGAACTCTTGGGTGGTCATGATGTATTTCTATATACCGCTCATGATCTGGGAATATGGGTTTATTAATTGATGAATTAATAAACAAATCCTAATTAGAATTAATATGATTAATTCTAATTAATTATAGATTATTAATCTCAAAGACATTTAGATTAATTCATATTCACTACCAATTAGCCGGGAAACCTAATAGGTTATACACAATAGAGGATTATATACTCAAGATGTTATTTGATAACATAGTGAGGTTAATTGCGAGAAAGAGAAGTTGATGTGGTCAAATTATAATTAGTTATAATTAATGGTTCAAATTGTAATTGTGAGAACTTGATATTTCCAATTACAATTAGGAAATTCTAACTGTTTTGGAATTTTAAGATTGGAGTATATTTTGAGCAGGATTTTTCGTGTGATATAGAGATACACTCGAAACCCTAGTTGATTTTGTGTAAGACACGAAAATAACTCCAAACCCTAAGGCACACGATTTCTCTCTTTTCTCTCTCTCACGATTGTTCTTGAGAAACCCTAGCTGACATCTTTTTCTGCTAGTATAGAAAATTTTAGTTCTTGAGTATTTCTCTATGTGGATTACTGTTAGAGATAATCACACACTGTGATTATAGTGATTAGAAATTCAACTCTCGTGGAATTTGATCAAGAGGATTGCTGGATCGCGCCTCAACTTTAACAAGAAAATTTTGTTCTTCGGACAATCAAAGAACGGTAAAAGCTGTTACCTTTGTTATCTTTATGTCTTATTTTTCACACATATGCGAGTCTTGGGATAGTATCTCGTTTATTCTTCCGATGTGCCATATTCGATATAGATGTGAGATACCCAACACATAACACTAACATACATAGGGTTGACTAGAATTAATTTTCTACTTAGCTCAAGGAAATTAATCTAGAAAAGTTTATAACCAAGTAATGTAATTGAGTGTATTACAATATTGTCAATTTATTGAAATTATGCATGCCAAACGATGAGACCACTAAATGAAGAATTAGATCTCTCAAATAATATTAAATATAATGTCTTTCATTAATATGGTAAGAACAAAAGTTCTTTTTAGAGATTAGGTTATTGGGCACACCTAAGCCTACTCGACATTAAGCATGTTCAAGCTATAGAATTTTATTCCTGATTAATAAGTTAGATTTAATGTAATATCCTATAATTTTGCGTTAGGAAAATTAAGATGATTAATCTTATGTTATAAACTCATTTAATTATTTACGTGATTATGTTCTTTTAAACCTCATATGAATATCAAGGGTGCAATATCCTATATAGGAAATAAAATAATTAAATTTTATTTTGATGAATTAATTGTGTTTTCTTTTTGCTTAAATTATTATTTGAGATTTCTTAGAGAAAATAAATGAAATCAATGTGACTATATGCTTGTTATGTGGAAAAAATGATTTATCCTTAATTAAATTATTATAATATATCTAAACATTATAACTACAACATCCTACTAAATTGAGATTTAGGGAACTAGCTAATTAATAGAATTAATCCCACTTCATAAATTAAATGCATTACATGTGTCTATTTTATGTGCTCCTTGTGAGAATTCTTTTAGAGAAAGCAAGTGTATTAAGTTAATTACTTGTTTGGTTCATAGTAGGTGATTATACATAAACAATTGTGCATTGTATATGTTTATGTATTATGTGTAGTAAACAATTTAGTTAAACTAATTGGTGTATCACATTTCAAATAATATTGTAGCAATGAATCTCCCTTTGTGAAAAAGGCACTCTTGAGTGAATTTAATTTTAAGAAGGAGTTTGGCCTTATCTGCTAATTAAAAAGTTTTGGTCAAATTTTGTGCTAAATTTAATTTTGACTATCCCGACTTCTTTATTTGACCAAAAACCCATATCCATGATCCATGGATCATTTTAACCCAACAAATACCTTTCATCTTTGTCATTAAATTTGGGGGATATTTTAAATAAACTTATCCCAACTCTTGGATAGAAAAATGCCCTAGTATAAAATGTTTCTCTCCATTTCTCCCCATGTTGGCCGAAAATCCCTCCCCCAATTTCTCTGAAATTTTTCTCATTCCTCCCTTTAAGAAACAGCCTTCCCTTCTCTCCTTCAAGGCTGGTCGGAAGCCATAGAAAGCTAGGAGAGAACTCCTCTCTTCTTTCACTAGCTTTGGCCACGACACACACTCTACTCTTTTCTTGTTTTTGCTCTTTTAAAACCTCCAAAAGAATCCTTCAAAATGGTGTTGTTGAGCTGTTTTTACTGGTTGGAAGCAAGCTTCGAAACTTCAAAGTAAACCATCCACTATTCTTCTCTTCTTCATGTAGCAAAAAATGTGGCTGTTGTTTAGCTATGAAATCTATGATTTTATACTTTAGTTATATTGTATTTTGATGCCAAAATGTTGT
This sequence comes from Voacanga thouarsii, assembly GCA_026120185.1. Classification (NCBI taxonomy): domain Eukaryota; kingdom Viridiplantae; phylum Streptophyta; class Magnoliopsida; order Gentianales; family Apocynaceae; genus Voacanga; species Voacanga thouarsii. The sequence continues at coordinate 470,854 of JANUWF010001001.1, forward strand.
ACCTAGTCTAGGATCTTAAGCTATCATGTAAAAATGGCTTCTTGTATATGAAAAATGCATCTTTCCCTTCCATCTACCTTGCTGGCCAAAAATCTGTACATATTTTACAGATTGGAGTGGTTTCCTTTATGTACTGATTTTTTGTTGCAATTTGGTTAAAGGAATGACATAGGATATTGAAGTGAAGCCTTTTTATGTTAAGAACTCATTTTCTTTACTTGTTATACTTGAAAACTGAAAATTGCACTAAGCTGTCCAAATTCATTCTTAATAGTGTAATGCTGTGTTCCTTATGAATTTTGTGTGAAAAAGGAGTTGAATTTCATGGTAGCGTGATCTATAATGTGTATATAGGCTGGTGTAAATGAATTAGGTGGTTTGCTTTGTATTTTTGAGAAGAATGGAGGTGATAAGAAAACTGAGTATTTCTGGTTAGTTCAAAAGCTGAAATGGGTCTAAATTATGAGATAAACTTTGTTAATGGCTTGTTTTATTTGGAGCCCCTAAGTGTCCTATTATGTGTTAGAATTATTTTGGTGTAAGTCTTGTATGAAGTAAATGAAGAAAGCTCAAGTTAATGGTTTTTGCATCAAGACGGCTCAAGCTGTACAGAAACCCCTATACATAGGACTAATTTTAAACTCCATAAAAACCCCATTTCCGACTGAATTTTCTTATAAAATTTGGACCCTAGACACTTCAAGATGTTAGGAAATTTTCAAAAAAAGAATCATCGAAAATACATTATAATTTAGGAGTTATGATTTTTTGAAATTAACTGCACAAAGCAGTTTACTGTTCAACCGAAGCTTTGTGTAAAAATTATTTGAGTCCTTTTTTTGTGGGAATCTTGGAGAGACAAATATATGGTGATTCACCTAACATATGGAGGTTTTAAAATGGAGGTTTTTGTTTGAAAATAAAATGGTTTCCTTGGTTAATTAATTAAATGATTTTGACCCCAGTTTTAGAGTAAAAGCAACATTTTGTGTTTGAATTTGGAAAATGAGTTTACTCATAAAATAGCTATAATTGCTCTAAATTTGGCCTATGTGAACATTGTGTGATGTTTAGAATTATAAAAAATATATTTGATTAAAGTTTGATGATTTTCCTTTATAGTAGGATTTTGAAGAGTGATCCCTTGTACCATTAAAAGATGAGAACTTCAATTGTTGAAAAGTTATTTGAACTCTTGGTGTGCTTGGTAATATAAGTTTGTTTAAATGCTACTTTATTAATCGATTAATTAGAGTTGCATGGCTAATTAGGGTTTTGCTTGGCAATTAAGGCCTTGTTTGACTATGGATGTTAATTAGGAAGTAGGAGACTTCTGTGCGTTATGAATTATGGATATTTTGGAGGATTGTTGGATTCCTTGATGGGATACTTTGTGATTAGGATCAATTAGGCTTTATCGCTAAGTATTTTGGAGTTACTTGAGATCTAAGTAATTTCCCTAACTATTCTAGGTTATCGATTATCGCTTTATTTGAATTAATTTAATTAGAAAATTAATTCCTATATTATATGTACATATTAGATTTGGAGTTGGGTATAGGGGGAAGGAGCACTTAAGTTAGATTGGAGGTATTTTGCTAAGTTTTGGACAAGAGGTAAGTCCTTGCATCTCAAGCCTATTTTGAAAATGCAAATTCATGCGAAAATGCCACATTTAAATTATGTACAATTTTCATTCAAGTGCATATAAAATATATGCATGAATTTTATGAAGTGTTTCGCATTTTAGCATGAAAAGTATTAAATTATGAGTATGCCATTTTTGGAGAAAACGCTTATGCATGAAATTGATGATTCTATTATAATATCATAATTTATTCATGCATGAATATTGCTATGAAGTTCTCGTGAGTATTATGATTATGGAGCTGTACATCAAAATTATGCTATATATATATATATATGAAAATGTAATTACGCATTACATACACGAAAATATTGCAAACATTGCATGATTTTATATTTAATAGCTCCAAATATCATTATGACGAATTAAAATTAATAGTTCTCGAGTAAGTTTTAGAATGGATATAGGAAGATTTGTTTGGAAATCTTGGGGAAAAATGTTTGTGGCTTTGAATTTGGTCGGGAAAAGACTTGAAAATTTACTTTTAAAGACTGGAACAATTTTTGGGAAATAATATGATTATTCCATATCATAATAGTAAATTCTTGAACCATTACATTAATGACATTGAGATCTCAATGGGGGGAGGCTATAAAACTAGATTTTGTTAGATTATGAGAGAATTTCGATAGATTGGCCCTCTTCAAAAAGCTATCTTTTTCAAAATGGGGCGACAATTCTAGTAGCTATGTGTGGTCCTTAGCTAGCAACACTGTCTCCAAGGGGAGCAAGAGAACGGACATAGGACATCTGGTCTGATTTTCTATGAGAGAGATGGCGGGGTATTCTCTCGGGAAGGATGTATACACTATCCAATTATTTGGCATTGTATATGTCATTACCATATATATGATGTATCGTTATCACAACGACACGATATGAGTATCTTAATGATATGAGGGATATGGTGTTATGACGGGTTCAAGATTTTTGAAAAATAAATTTGATGTTTCAGAAATGTGATATAAATAATTTTTACTCGACAAAATATTTAATTATGCAAGGTACTGGTTTTGTACTTGCTAAATTTCTCCAAAAATGATTACATATTTGAGATGCAAGAATTATTTAAATTATAACTGCATCAGTTCAAGTCCACATTACTCATGCATCATGATATTGATTTCGAAAATTGCAACACAATCACACCCTTTGGACTTATTGAGATTATTTATAATCTCACACGGATTTACTTAACCATGTTTACAGGAAAAGCAGAGCTGGAAGTATAAGAGTGATAGGTTTAGACTTAGTCTTTTCTCTTTTCTCTTGTTGACTTTGTTCTGAACATTATAATATTGACCTTTAATCTCTTTTAGGTGTTCTAAATGATGTAATTTTAGATTTGAAGATTTATGGGATGTAATAGATTATTTCCGAGTTTAATTTCAAAAGTTTATATTTGTGTATCCCTTTTATTTTATACTGTATTATAAAGACCCCTGGTCCGAATAGACGGGGCGACATCCCCGGCCTGATTCAGGCTACGTATGTTGAAGGGTGTTACATTTAACTAATATCTTTATCCCGATTAGACATATCCAAGCATAAAGAATAGTAAAAGCAAGGTTGGGTCAGCACTAAGTGCTTTAAAATTAAAAGATGTTAATCACCCAATGATCTGATAGTTGCATTTAATGTAATTGGTATTAGATACCTAACATTGAACTTAAAGATTGTTTGTTGGGTATATGCAAGGTCGTTTTCGAGAATTTGGATGCTAGTCCACTAGGAAAGCTTTCAGCAGGCTTCACGAATCAATAGTGGGGGCTATAGATTTGAGTAAAATAGTTGAATTAATATGCATTTGATTAAAGACAATTAAATGCATTACATATGTATATACATAGTCTAATATCTCTTATCTTACATCTAGGTCATTTATATAATGACAACAAATTTGAACTTACGTAGCATTTTGGAAACAAACAAACTTAATAAATCGAATTTCTTAAGCTGGCACAAAACTTTGAGAATCATTCTCAAATCGGAAAGGATGCTCTACGTGTTAGATGCTCCTATTCTATCACTTCCAGCTTATGATGCTCCTGCTGAAGAGCATGAAGTCCACAAGAAGTACCAAAAAGATAGTGACATAGCATCTTGTATCATGCTGGTGTCAATGACCACTAAGCTTCCAAAATAGCATGAGCATATAGATGCTCATGCTATTATATTCTATTTAAGGGAGCTTTTTTATAAGTAAGCTAAGATGGAGAGATATGAGATCTCTAAGCAATTATTCTATTCTAAGATGTTAGAGAGCACTTTTGTGGCTACTCATGGACTAAAAATGTTGGGATTGATTGAGAAGTTTGGTTCAATTGGGTTTACGATAGATCACTAATTAAGTATAGACTTAATTCTTCAATCTTTACCGGCTAGTTTTTCACAATTAGTGATAAACTACTTAATGAATAAGATTGAGACCATTATATTTGAGTTGATCAATCTTCTCAAGATTGTAGAGTCTTCCATGAAAAAAAAAAAAAAACAATACAGGCTTGTTAGTTGATTCTTCTTCTAAGAAGAAAAATATTTTTAAGAAGAAGAAAAAGAATCTAACCAAGCTAAAATGTGGTGTGGAAAAGAAGGAGATAGCTACCAAAAGGCCCATGTAATCATTGTGGAAAATGGACCATTGGAGGTGTACCTACAAAAACTACCTGGAGACTATTAAGGAAGAGAAGGAGAATGAGAAGCTTACAAGAACTTCTACTTGTACTCCTGGTATGTTTATTATTGAGACTAATACTACCTTTAATAATGAGATATGGGTATTGGATACAGGATATACATCTTATTTGTGCAATAATTTGTAGGGACTAAAGAGCAGAATGAAATTGGAGAAAGATGACGTAAACTTACATGCTGCAAATGGAATAAAAGTTGCTACACTTGCTTTGGAAACTTATCATCTATACTTGTTTTCTAGATTAATTCTAGAATCAAAAAACTGTTACAATATACCAGTTTTACTTAAAATATTATCTTAATTACTTATTTAGATTTATTTAGATTTCATTTGTTTTTTAGAATAAAAGTTGTTCTTTTTCACTAAATAATATCCATTAAACAATTTTGATTAATGGTGTGTATGTTCTAGACATGAAAAATCTAGTTCTTAACGTAAACAATAAGAAACCAAGAAAAGATAACACAAACATATCCTACTTATGCCATTATCGTTTAGGCCATATAAATGAAAATCGCATCTCTAAGTTACACAAGCTTAGTGACTTATGGTAATTTGATTATGAATCGTATAATACTAATCATATTTACTTTGTAAAATGACAAACTTTTTTTTCTAAGAAAGGAGAAATGGCTAAGTAATTATTAAAACTAATACATAGTAATGTTTGTGGACAAATGACATTGCAAGTAAGACGAGGTTATCAATACTCCATAAGCTTTATCGATCACTATTCTCAATTTGGGTATTAGTATTTAGTAAAATACAAATTTGAGGCCTTTGACAAGTTCAAAAAATTCAGGAATGAAATAGAGAAACAGTTTGGTCAGAGTATTAAAAATCTAAAATCTAATCAATGAGGTAAATACTTAAGCTAAGAGTTTCAAAGTTATTTTAAAGATAATAGGATATTATCTTAATGGATTCCAATGTATACACCTCAACATTACAATGTTTTCGAAAAAAAGAATCAAACTTTATTGAATATGGTTCAAACCATGATGGCTTTTACAAACTTACCAAAATTATTTTGGGAATATGCATTGGAAATTGTTGTTTATATTTTACACAAAGTTCTATAAAAAACGGTTGATACTACACATTTTTGGTAAAGGACCAAAGTTCACTCACATAAGAATTTGGGAATGTCCTGCTTGTGTGAAGAGGACACAATCAGACAAATTTGAAAATAAGTATGATAAAATATTTGTTTGTTAGATATCATGGATATTATTTCTATCTTTCTTCTAAGAACAAGGTGTTTATTTCTAAGCATGTTGTTACTTTAAGAGAATGAATTCATGTTTAAGGGAGACAGTGGGAGCAAAATTGAACTCAGTGAAGTTCAAGAAAAACAAACAAATAATGATCAACCAGTTGACCCCGAATCTATTGACAAAATAAACGAACCTTCTAACACACAAAAATCTCGTAGGTCAAGTAGGAGACGTGTGACACCTGAGAGATATGGATTTCTCATTAATGACCATAATGACATATTGCTCATAGATAAAGATGAGCCTACCACTTACAAAGAAGTTCTAAAAAGTTCAAAATCTGGCAAATGGCTTGAAGCCATGAAGTCAAAAAAAGATTACATGTATAAAAACTAAGTTTAGACTTTGGTTGACCCACCCCAATGGGTAAAACCCCATAGGGTGCAAATAGATTTTTAAAAAGAAAACCGACATAGATGGTAAAGTAATTATCTATAAACCACGATTGATTGCAAAAAGTGTATCGTCAATAATAAGGTATTGATTACAATGAGACTTTATCACCAGTAGTGATACTAATATCCATTAGAATACTCCAAACACTTGCCACTCATTATGACTATGAGATTTGGCAAATGAATATAAAAACAACTTTCCTTAATGGAAATCTGACTTAGGAAATATACATGACACAGCTTGAGAGTTTCACATCCAAAGATCACACTAAAGTGTGTAAGTTGCAAAGGTCCATTTATGGACTTAAGTAAGCTTCTAAGAGTTGAAACATCCATTTTGATGAAACAATTAATGAATTTGGTTTCATACAAGGATGAACCTCATGTATACAAAAAGGTTAGTGAGAGAGCAATTGTTTTCCTATTGCTATATGTAAATGATATGTTGCTAATAGAAAATGATGTTTCTACTTTTCAATAAGTGAAACGAAATACTTATTCTAGTTTCCAATCTAATAAGAATGATTACAAGTCAAAATCATGCTATGTGTTCATTTTGGGTGATAGGGCAGTTAGTTGGAAAGGTTCTAAATTGGATACAATTGTCAATTTAACCACTAAAGTTGAGTACATAGCAGCTCCAAAGCAACTAATGGATCAAGAAGTTCATGATAAAATTAGGAGTGGTACCTAGCATTATTGATCCAATATTCTTGTATTGTGATAACAATAGAGCCATTGAATAAGCAAAAGAAATCACGGTTTCATCTACAATCCAAGCATGTATTTAGGCTATCACTTGATTAGAGAAATCATTGATAGGAAAGATATAAAGATAGAGAGAATTCCTATTAATCAAAACATAACTGATCTACTTATAAAGGAATTATCCCAAAAAAACATGATGGGCATGTTCAGTTATTTAGTATTTGATAGGGGCTAAAATCATCACTATTTTTCTGGTTATTTGAGGTTAAATTGAGATACTTTTGTTGTAATAACTAGACATATTCCTTTTTATTTGACATTTTTCTTGTAAAAAGTATTTTTGATAAATTTGTACATATTTAAATTATTTTTTAGCAAAACTAGAGATTTTCCATATTACACCTAGTGCCAGGTCTACTCTAGTTAAGCAGAGGAAATAGGGCAAAATTCAAGGAGATAGTAGAACACACTCGGCGCCAGGTGGGTTGATTGGACCCAGCGCTAAGTCCGTTCTGGAATACAAAATTTTTGTGCACGAATTTGAAAAATTTTCAAAGATTTCAGTAATTTTTTAATTCCTACTCAGCCAAGACTTCTTAAGCAACGAATTTGGCATCACAGAAACTTATAAAAACAAGAGAAAACACAAGGGATCAGAGAGTGAATCCAAGAGTAAAAATTTCAATCACTCAAAGAATGAGGGATTCACCATCCAATGAGGGTTATTCAAGAAAGTCTTCCATAGAGAAGAAGGAGGCTTATCTATGAATGTTTTCTTTTACCTTTTTTTTTTTTTTTGTTCTTTAACAATGATTTGTTCAATATTTTTATTATAATTTAACATTATTTTAGGATTTATGATTTTGTATTAATTTAGTTATTTGATCAATTATTTATCATATTTGGTGTTTGATACTTGTTATCATTGGTTATTGATGCGAGTTCTTCTAATTGACTTGAGAAACGATATTAGGAGTTCATTGCATTAATTTCGTATTTGTCAGATCTTAATAGACTTGGGAAATGAAATTAAGATTAAAGAACTAAAGTGATCAAAGATTAGTTGATTTTTCCTTGAGCAAAAGGTCAATAGCTAATTTCATGTTTATGAGGAATTAAGTTTAATGCATGTTTTGGTTATATTAGTTTGATTGGAAAATCTGCTAATTTAATCAAAAGATAGTGATTTCGTGGATTGGGAAATAAATGGAGTCTATATAAGGAGATTCATGACTTGGGAATTGATTGAATTTTACTTTATATTCCTTCATGATGCCAAAATGATGATTAATTGAGATAATTTCTCGATGATTCATTATCATATTTTCTAATATAGTTTTCTAAATTGCATATTTCTACATCCTTGAGTTGTATATTTTTTTTTCTTTATTATTTTATCACTTTATTGGGTCGGTTAAATAATGAATGAAAAGTAATTAGTGTGCACTTGTTCATTTGAGGATCGATACTCGTTAATTCTCTATACTATGCTTGTGATGAGTATACTTACTCGTATGTATATTTTGGGATTAATGTTTTAATTAAAACTTAACTAAATGATAAATTTAAATTTGATGATTTTTATATACCCAAAATTTATGCATCAAGTTTTTAGTGCCGTTGTCGAGGGACAATATCATGAAAACGTGAATTTTATTTATTTAAGCATGTTTATATATTTATATATTTATATATGCATATGTATATATGTTCCTTGTATGAATAGGTGTCATATTTTATTTTCTTATATATTTGTAATTTAGTATCCCTACATGTTGTAATTGCTTCTAACCTAATTTGCAAACATGTAACTTAAATAACTAACTTAATTCAATATTATAGTGTATATATGTGATACTAACAAGTTATTTTATACAGGTAAGATGGCCAATTGGATTATAGGACGGTACCCTAACATGTCTCAAGGAATGACATCTCGACCATCCGACTCCACTACCTTAGAAAGGGTGGTAGGAAAATTTGTCACCCAAGTAACTAAACGTTTTCATGAGATAGATGACACACTGGCAAAATTTGAGGACATGATTAGAAATATGGAAAGGTAAATTTGGTTTTTAACGGATGTAGTGATAAAGTCACAATTAGGGGTGGAAACACAACATGATTCAGCTATCATTATATTATAAAGTGGTAAGGAGCTACCCAATCCCAGTACCATCTAAAAAAGATGTGCCAGAACCAACCCCTCTTAGTGAACCTTTTGAAAAACAACCTAAAAAATCATATTTTCAGCAACAAGTACCTTACCCACTCGCACACACAAAGTAAAAAAAGATGCACAATTTGACAAGTGTTTAGAAATATTCAAACAACTTCACATAAACATTCCACTTAGTGAGGCCTTGATACACATGCCCAAATATACAAAATTCCTCAAAAACGTGCTTGTTAACAAAAAGAGGTTGGAGAAACTATCCACTATGGTTTTAAAAGAAGAATGCTCAACTATCTTACAGGACCAACATACTTTCCCACAAAAAAAAAGTGATCCAGGGAGCTTTTCTATTCCTTGTCTTGTTAGGACTCTTACATTTTGTAATGCATTAGCGGACTTAGGTACTAGTATTAATCTTTTACCATACAAAACTTTCAAAAAGTTAGGCCTAGGTGAACCCAAGCCCACTAGGATGAGTATTCAACTTGTGGCTAGATCTATCAAATATCCTAGGAGAATAGTGAAAGATGTATTGATTAAAGTGGATAGATATATATTTCTTGTAGATTTTATTATTCTTGATATAGATAAAGATTCTAAAGTTCCTTTAATCCTTGATAGACTTTTTCTAGTAACTGCCAAAGCATTAATTGATGTGCATGGAGGAAAATTGACAATTAGGGTTGGGGATGGAGAATTCATTATCAAAATCCATAAAAGCATGCAACCTCCTATTTCTTATGATGATTCTTGTTTAAAGATTGATATTCTTGATGAACCTATCTTTGACTTTATGCATGAATCATTTGTCCAATACTATATGAATTAATACATTGCATATTTGGATGATTCAAATGAGGGCCATGAGTTGGGAGAATTTGAGAAAATTGAGAAAAGTAGTTTAGGAAGAATGAAGTCATCCATTAAGGAACTACTGAAATTAGACTTAAAAAACCTCCCCGAGCACTTGGAATATGCATTTTTAGCTAAAGGAAAAAAAAATTGCCTGTGATCACAACCAAAGACCTTACTTGTGATCAAACTACCAAATTAGTAAGTCTATTGGAAATATATAAGGGAATTATTGCATGAAAAATCATGGACATTAAGGGAATTAACCCTTCCTTTTGTACTCACAAATTTTTGTTAGAAGAATGAGCAAAACCTGTAGTGCAACCCATACGTAGGTTGAACTCAAATATGAGTGATATTGTAAAAAGTGAGGTGATTAAACTCTTAGATTCCGGCATCCTTTACCCTATTTTCAATAGTATTTGGGTAAGTCCAACACAAATGATACCAAAGAATGGAGGAATGATAGTGAGCCCAAATGAAAAAAATGAGTTGATCTCAATGAAATTGGTAACCGATTAGAGGGTTTGTATTGATTATAAGAAATTGAATGAGGCAACTAGGAAAGACAATTTTCCTTTCCTCTTTATTGTCCAAATGTTAGAAAGGTTAGCCGGACATGAGTTCTATTACTTTTTAGATGATTTTTCCGAATATTTTCAAATTCCTATAGCACCGGAGGATCAAGAGAAGACCACCTTTATATGCCCTTTTGGTACTTTTGCATATACCACAAGCCATTCTCTCTTTATTCTCTCTTTTTATTAACTTTTGAAAAGTTATATGTAATATTTTTACTTGAAGGATAAAATAATTTTCTTAGACTAGGGTATAAACTTGATTAATTTGACTTTAAGAGTTTTGTGATGTTTTATCAAATGTTTCAAAGTTTGATTTGTTTTCAAAGGGTTTGATGATGAATGGCAAGAGTTTTATCTAAATTTTGAAGGAAAATTATAATCCTTGTTATGTTTTAATTTTTTGAAAGAGAAAGAGCTTGTATTTTCTTGACGATTTTCTTAGCTTAAAGTGTTTTGTTTGAGGACAAGCAAAAGTTCAAGTGTGGGAATATGTAATAGGGGCTAAAATCATCACTATTTTTTTTAGTTATTTGAGGTTAAATTGAGATACTTTGTTGTAATAACTAAGCATATTCCTTCCTATTTGACATTTTGCTTGTAAAAAGTATTTTTGACAAATTTGTGCAGATTTACGTTATTTTTGAGCAAAACTGGAGATTTTTCATATTACACCCGGTGCTAGGTCTGATAAGTAGATCAGGCGCTAGGTCCATTTTGGTCAAGCAGAGAAAACAAGACAAAATTCAAGGAGAGAGTAGAACACACCTGGTGTCAGGTGAGTTGACTGGACCCGGTACCAAGCCCGTTTTGGAACATGAAATTTTTGTGTACGAATTTGAAAATTTTTCAAAGATTTCGATATTTTCTAATTCCTACTCGGCCAAGACTTCTCAAGCAATGAATTTGGAATTAAAGAAGCTTATAAAAGTAAGAGAAAACACAAGGAATTGGAGAGTGAATCCAATAGCAAAAATTTCAAACACTCAAAGAATGAGAGATTCACCATCCAAGAAGTGTTGTTCAAGAGAGTCTTCAAGGGAGAAAAAGGAGGTTTGTCTATGAGTGCTGTCTTTTACCTTTATTTTCTTATTCTTAAACAATGATTTGTTCAATATTGTTATTGTAATTTAACATTATTTTGGGATTCATAGTTTTGTGTTAATTTAGTTATTTGATCAATTCTTTATTATCTTTGGTATTTGATTACTTGTTATCGTTGATTATTGATGTGAGTTTTTATAATTAACTTGGGAAATGATGTTAAGGGTTCATTGCATTGATTTCGTATGTGTCAAATCTTAATGTGCTTGGGAAACGAAGTTAAGATTAAAGGACTAAAGTGATCAAAGTAGTTGATGTCACCTCAAGTAAAGGGTCATTAGCTAATTTCATATTTATGAGGAATTGAGTTTAATGCATGTTTTGGTTATGTTGGTTTGATTGAAAATTTTGCTAATTTAATCAAAAAATAGTGATTCTATGGATTGAGAAAGAAGTGGAGTCTATATAATGAGATTCATGACTTGGGAAACGATTGAATTTTACTTTATATTCTTTCATAATGCCAAATGATAATTAATTGAGATAATTGCTAGATGATTCACTATCATATTTTCTAAAAAAGTTGTCTAAATTGCATATTTCTACATCTTGAGTTGTATATATTTCTTTATTTTTCTTTATTATTTTATCACTTTATTGGGTTGGTTAAACAATGAATGAAAAGTAATTAGTGTGTACTTGTTCCTTTGAGGATCGATACTCATTAATTCCCTATACTATATTTGCAATGAGTATACTTGCTTGTATGTGTATTTTGAGATTAATGTTTTAATTAAAACTTGACTATGGAGTGGATTTAAATTTGATGATTTTTATACACCCAAAATTTATGCATCAATATTCAATACATGAATGATTGAGTCTAGTACAAGTGGAAGATTGTTAGAGTTATGCCCTAGAACCAATCTATTGGTACAATGTATTTTGTATATTTATCTAATAATGGTTTTCTTTATCTTCAAATTTCCTTGTTTCATATATGTATATGTGTAAAACTGATAAATAAAGTCCCTAATATAATGTACAGTATTAAAGAAATCGTGATAGAGATCATGATGTGAGATTCTTACTATACTATGTATTTTTTATGCTTAAACTATATTTAGTCATAATATTAATGAGATATGATTTATTAATGCACAAAGACTAACACGTGTTATATTTCTTGATTATATCAAGTGGTGGTTCTCACATCCGTGAGTCTTGTGATATTTAAAACTAATATGTGAATTCTTGTTATCTGAATAAGTTCATTGGATGACCTAACTATGAAATAATCATATTGATAACTATTTAGTGTCAGTAATAGAATCTCATTATAATAAATATGCAAATATCCTTAGACTTCAGATCTCCAAGGTACTTTGTTTCCTAAATATTGTACTTTGATTCTAACCTTTAAAGTCGTATCAAGGACCACCTATGGGATGGATATTATGTACAACGTAAAGTAAACAAATGTAGTTGCAAAGATCACTAAAAGATTCATCACTTCTACTAGTAAGGGCGTATATCTTACAGCCACTTATAGGGAATCATTACTTAAGAAGTCCTTAGCTAAGACATCTATGTGTTGGAAATAATTCCAAAATGATACACATGTTGAGTGATGGATTTTGGAACAAGTACTAATAAATTCCAGTTATAATTAATTATATTCTAGAGAGAGTTGACCTAACTTCATACTCTAAACCGAATTATATATGGTATTATGAAAGGCGATTATTACACTAATATTTTACTATTGAATGGCTTATGTCAAGCTATTTAACTTTTTAGACATTTGAGTGGTCATGATATATTGTTAGATACCACTCATGATTTGCGAAATATGAATTTATTAATTGTGATAGAATTAATTTATATTTTGCTACTAATATATTAGAAAACCTAATAGGTCACACATAATAGATGAATTGGTATTCAAGATATAATATGATAATAGTATGGGGTTAATTTGTAAAAAGAAAAAATAATGATGGCGAATTATAAAGTAGTTATGATTCTAGGGGCCAAATTACAATTAATAAGGTGTGTGGGCTTAATAGCAATTTGGAAACGTAGAGCCCACATAATTAGAAAAGTGATTTTATTACTGTTCCTAAAAGGTTTAGGAATTACTAAGGCAGTGCATGTATATATATGCATGCACGGCAGCAATCGCAAGTGATTTTGGTTTTTTGAAAAAACCATTATAGACCCGCAATAGCCCTTTTCTTGTTTTCCTTTCTTTGTAAATTAATCCCCAAAGTTGCCATATATTACATGCTAGTATAAGTTTTTGGTGCCTAACTCGAGTACAATTTCTTGTGAGGATACGATTAGAGAAATTCCTATTCTTGGAATTTAGTGGCTCGATTTGATCAACCTTCGAATGGGATTCGCGCGAAGAAAATTTTAAAAACTACTTGATTAAGGTAATCAATTTTTCTTCACTTTCTTGGCCCATTTAATATCATACGAGTGATCCTGTAGCATGGATTTCATTTTATTTTTTCGTTGTGTATAAATTGGTTTATATTATCGAAATCCAATAGTGGTATCACAGCCATCTCGTATAGAATTTTATGGGATTTCATTTTATTTTTTCGTTGCATGTAAACTGGTTTTCATAATGATATTTATATAAAAATCCTTAAAAAGTTCAGTATGCCTAAAGCATATAATTCTAATCCTTGTGGAAATCGTTGCATTAAATTATAAAAACCATTGTATGGCCTAAAACCGTTTGGGCACATGTGTTATAATCGTCTTAATAAATATTTCTTAAAATCAGAGTACAAAAATGATCCAACATAGTCATGCATCTTTATGAAAAAATCTGAGTCTAACTCTATAATACTTGTTATATATGTTGGTACATCAATCCGATTGGAACTCTAGAAGAGCTCCAAGAAATAAGAAATTTGCTAAAACAAGAATTTGAAATTAAGAATTTTGGGAAAATCAAGTTGTTTAGGTCTACAAATTGAATATATAAAAATTGAATTTTTTTGTTTATCAATTAACATATATAGTAAATGTTCTAAAAGGGTTTTATATAGTCAGAGTATATTCATTGAGTTTTCCAATTATTATTGGGATATTAAATATAAATAAAAATCATTTTTGACTATCAGAAGATAATGAAAAGCTTTTTAGTCATATAGTACCATACCTCAATACAATTGATATGCTGATGTACTTTACTAATAGTACTTAACCTTATATAGTTTTTTTTTTTTTTTTTTTTGTGAATCCTATTAGTAATAATTAGTTCTTTTTTAACATGATGATATGAGAATGTCATTAAACTATTCTTAGATATCTCCAATGGATAATTGATTTTGGATTCTTTTATTCATATAAAATTAGTCCAATGTTGATTGGACTAGTTATCTATCTGATACACATAAAGTACATTCTCAATCTAATTATTTATTTACATGTAACGATACTGTTATATCATGATACTCAACAATACAGTCTATAATAGTTATTTCTTCTAATCATACTAAAATTATAGCCATTCACAAGGCAAGTCAAGAATATATGTGGTTGAAATCAATAGTCCATTCCATTCAAAAAAAGTTGTGGTTTATCCTATGAGAAGGAAATTCTAACTCTTTTTTACAAAGATAATACAACTTGCATAGCTAAGTTGAGAGAAGAATAAATTAAAGGAAATAGAATAAAATATATTTCACTAAATTTTTTTTCTTTACTCATGAATTATAGAAAAAGATAAAATTGATGTATAACAAATTCAATCATGTAATAATTTAGTAGATGTGTTCACTAACACATTGCCGACAGCCACATATGAGAAATTAGAACATACAATTAGTATGCATTGAATGAAAGATATGAAAACATCATGAATGATATTGTCAAGAAGGGATTATATAACTGTACTCTTTTTCCCAAATCAAGATTTTTCTACTGAGGTTTTCTTGATTAGGTTTTTAATAAGGCAGTGTCCTCTTCAGAAAAGAAAGGGTAATCTTTTCCTTCATTAGATTTTTGTCCTATAAGATTTTTTCTTAGAAGGTTTTTAATAGCATATTTATGAGATTTTGAAAATAAACATTTAAAGGGAAGTATTATGAAATCAAAAAAAATATAGGTAATTATTTAGTTTATGAAATTATCTATTTATTTAAAAGATAAATATGACTCTTTTTTTTTTTTTGGTTTAAGATTATTAACTCCTTTGATAAGATAATATTATAATTATTAAATTCATGACTTAGGTATTTTTATGTAAATGAATAGAGAATCCCTTTATATGATTGAATTGTATTAATAAATAATAAATTCTTTTTTCTACTTTCTACACTTTCCTTAAAAATTCTTTATTTTACATTCTTGTAAATTTATAATAACAGAAGGCTAAATTTGTTCCTTTTAATGATAAGAGCAGCCCTCAATTATTTTTTCATCAGATGATAATGAAGATTTCTAGTATAATTTTTGCCCTTTTGTGAACACCCACGGGCATTTGAAGGGAGAACAGAATTGAGGAGCTCCAAGGCTGTCTCCAGTTTTGCTCTGAAAACCCATAAACTTTGATCAAATGGGCTTTGGCCTAATTCATAATTTTCCAAAAATATGGAAATGGGTTTAGTAGGCTAGGCAAATGGGCCTATGTTTTTTGAAGCTCAATAGTCAAAGCATTAGGGTTTACTTGCTTACTATTTTTTTTTTCAAAATAATAGTATTTTACATTTTTAATAAAAATAAAAATATTACAAATAAATTTTATTTATAAAATATTGATAATTTTATTATTCATACAGGAAAAATCACAATATTAATGTTTGAATTATAATTTTTATAATTATATTTATATTAAAAAATTAATAAAATCTCAAATCAAGTACATCGCACAAAATTATTATATTTTTTAATTTGAAAAATAAAAATACAATAATCTATTAGAAATCTATCTCTTTCTCTTTTTCCTTTTTAATACTTTTTTATGGACTGTCTTTTTAAATACTGTGAAACGGGAATTCAAAAGTCAAAATTTTAATTATATATTGTAAATAAAGTTTTTGACCATATTTGAAAAGTATCGAACATTAGTAGTACTAACACTCGAAAATTACTCTGCGCATATATAAAAGTAGCTGTAAAAACTTATTGATGTGATATGTGGTATCGTCACGTGTTGATACTCGACAATATTAAAATAATATTTCGTATATATATATATATATATATATATATATAAAAGTAATTACAGAAATTTATTGATGTGACATGTAATATCGTCACGTATAGATACTTGGCAGCACTAAAATAGTATTGAATTTAAATAATTTTTTTATAAAAAAAATGTGATTGTTACTTGAATTAATTAATTAAACGAATTGAATTCGTTAGTTAAAGTTATATATTGAATTAATTAATTGAATTAATTATTATAAAGTACTTAATAAGTTTTTAGAAAAATGTAAAGTCAACCACACTTGGTATTGTCACGTGTTGACAGTTGATAGCACCAAAGTAGTATTGAATTTAAATGATTATTTTTTTAAGGATGTGAAGGTTATTTGAATTAAACAATTAATTAAATGTATTAATTAGTTGAATTAACTGAATTTATTAGTCAAAGTTATCTATTGAATTAATTAATTGAATTCATTTATCTAAAGTACTTAATAAACTTTTAAAAAATTATGAAGTTATAAATAAAAATTATTTATTTTATACCTTTTGTTTTGCTTCCCTTTGTATATGCACTAAACTAGTCAAAGTTAATGAGTTAAGTTTGATAAGAAGACTGGTAGTTGACCGAGCAAAGGAAGCCACGAAAGGATGCACGGGAAGAAGCTAAAAACCAAAAGGCCATTATAGCTTATGAAGGACAATGACAAATCTAGAAATCTTTAATGACAAATCTAGAAATCTTTCTTCCTTGTAGTGGGTGGCTCTAGCCCTAGATCTAGCTCTAGCTCTAGCTCTAGCTCCATGGGGTAGTAGTAATTTAATGAGGTTTGGATGAGGATGGACTTACAACCAAAACTCTATGAAATAATAGTTTTATTTGGTCCTATTAGGCTACCTTGAATTCATTTTTCACTTAACAATTTCTATGTGAAAATTTTTTCTTTGTACAATAGACTAGCATCAAATTAGTGTTTATGAAAAGACCCAGCAATAATGTTCGGCATGTTTCTAGCTTGTTATTTGTCCTTCACTTGCATCATTCAATAATTGCACACCATATGATGTAGCACTTGTTTTTCAATAATAGCAAATTCAAATGAAATCGATCCTTTAGAATAATTGCCTACTTTAATCTCTTGCCTTAAAAGTTAGGGACTAAGCCTAGAATGAATTTCTCTAATTGAATATAATGTTAAAAAAAAAATTAGTATATGGAAACAAAATTTTATACCTATATTAAAAATGATGCAAGAAGAAAAATGACAATCTACAAGCAGTAAGCCCATTCTTTTTTTTAAAAAGAAAAGCCATCCAATCATTTTCCATAATGCTTACAATTAACTATTTCCCCCCCTCTTTTGGTGTTTTTTGTGGGGAAAATGTGTTCTCAAACTTATGATCATGGGAGTTGGATCCTAGTTACATACAGGGTTTGTTTCCGTACAATAGGGGTATTATCCTTACATATGTAATATAGTTATATTAATTCTTTATTAATATATAATTTCATAAATAGTGTGATCTCTCTTATAATCATATACAAGAGAAAAAAAAAAAATCTTTCTCAAAACCCTACATTTGAGACTTGAGAGGTATCATATCAACCTTTCAATTTACTGGTTGGAAAATACTGTTGATATTTAGTACAAAATCATCCATTATTCTTTCTCAAGTGCTTTTTTCCCCTCAAAATAATCAGCTATTTTTTTTTCAAAAATCTTTTCTCATTTTCCTTTTTCCCAGTAATTTTCTAAAATATAAAAAACAAAGAGTGATATTGGGCAACATGAATCATACCTCAATAATCAAGATAATTAGAAGTGCTCACGGTTCGAGACGGTTTGAAAATTTAAAAATCTCCAATATCGTTCTAAAATTTCGATTCTTTTATATTTTTAATACTAATCTCGAACCATAATTTCGGGATGGGACGAGATAGATATTTTCAGTTTCAAGACAAGACGGCACGGATATTCAGATCTTCGGTTCTAATGGAACAAAAACGGTTCTAATTCGATTTTCGTATATTTTTTAACATTTTTCATAAAAAATGTTATTATCCAAAAATTTAAAAAATACATGTTAATAATTTTTAAATTTAAAACTAAAACAAAAATTCTAAAATAAAACTGAAATAATTTATATGATACTTTATATAATAATTTATATAATCTACCTATATAATTCATATATATCATATAATACTACACTATATAATCTATATATACATGCTATATATATAATATAATATACATATAATATACTATACAATATATATATATTAATATATATATATATATATATATATATATATATATAATCTACCTAGATAATCTATATATACCTAGCAATGGCTAATGGACCGGCTCGCGCGATTTCGGGCCGGTCCTAGAGAAGGGCGGGCGGCCTGGGCCCTTGACTTGTGAGGCCGGCCCATGGGCTTATTCTTCTTCTTCCCCCCCCCACTTAATACAATTTTTTTAAAATTATAAAAAAACCACCTTGAAGTGATAGTGGGTTTGGCTTGGACCCCTACCTATTTTATTAATTAATAAAATAAAGATTACATAAGAAGGAGACTTGATGCTTAAACCTCTTAAAAATATTACAATAATTAAAATTTAAAAATATAATAAATATCCTAAAAATAAAATTAAATATATAATATTACTTATTCTAAATTCCTAATTATAAAAATACTAAACTAACTATTTGGTTCACCCCATTCATCATTTGAGTCCTCATCAATAATCCACGAATTAGCCATTCTATCTTCAACTGCAAACTAACTACTACAACACATTAACATCTTCAAAGTTTGAGGAGCCAATCGAGATCTTCTTTCATCGATTGTTCGAGCGCTCTCAATGAAGACTCTTTCCAAGGGCACTGTAGAGATTGGTGGTGTCAAAAGATTATGTGCCATTTTAGATAAAATGGGGTATTGACTTACATGAACTTTTCACCAACCACAAAAATCAAAATGTTTATCTTCATTTTCTATCAAGGGCTGCATCTCATAAATTGCCATCTCGTTATAGGTGGTAGTTGATCTTTTTTTACGTTTCATAATACCCCATGGATTAAATACTGATGAAATTGAAGAGGTAGATTTTCGTGGAGGTTGAAAGTAACTACTAGATGATGAAACTTGCCTACTTAAATTAGGAGAATTAGAACAAAAAGACTCAAACTCATACAAATTATACATGTCAGATAAAGTTTTAGTTGTTTTACCTTTTATATCTTTTATCATAAATTGTTTAAGTATTTGTGATTCATCAAAATCTAATATTTCATATAAATATTCAATAATACTATGAAAACCAGTCGTCTTTACTCTAGGATCCATACACAATGCCATACAATATAAAATAGGAATATCTTCATAATATTTTTTTATATTTTTCAAACATACTTCTCATAAAATAACCATATTGGGGATGATACAAATATTCACAAAAAATATGTGCTACCTTAGCAAGAGTTGGAAGAATATAATGAGTAGTGGGTTAATAGGATCCCGATAAAAGTTCAGTAGCTTATTTGAAAGTAAATAAAAATGTTGAAAGTGTAATATAATTTTTAAAATGAGTTTCAATTAGTGGAGGTTAAAAATTATTACTATTAAAAAATTCAATATGTTGGTTTTGAAAAGGTATAACACTTTCAAACATATCTAAAGTTGAGTACCATCTAATTTTACAATCTAATCTAAATTTTTTAAATTATACTTTCATACACCTTGTTCTCGGCATAATGCCTTAAAATTTTGTTGCCTAATTGGGGAGGTTTTAATAAATAAAACAACATTTCTAATTATATTAACAATATCATCAATATATTTATATCCTTCTTTAACACACAAATTAAGTATATGACAAGTACACCTAATATGAAATAAAGTACCATCTAACATAGGATTCATAGTATTTTTTAAAATTTCTATGACGGAATCATTATTTGAAGCATTAACTAAAGAAATAGAAATAATTTTATTTAAAATCATATATTCACGACATGTTTGAATAATCATTCTAGCTATACTACTACCTACATGAGGATATTCAAATAATTTAAAACAATTAATTTTTTTTTTGTACTAACCAATCATGATCTATCCAATGACATGTAATGCATAAATAAGATTCATTAGTAATTGCAGTCCAACCATCACAAGTACGAGCAAATTTTCAATTACAAGAATCAAATATAACAATTAGATACTCTTTCATTTCTTTATATATCTTTATTATATATTTTTTAATGTTGTTCTAGGAATTCTTTTCCATACTGGTTGACAATTATTTTGCATATATTGTTCATAATGTGGATTTTTTGCAAAATTAAAAGGTAATTTAGTTTGAACAATCATTTTAGCAAATGCACTTCTATTTTTTCTATGATCATATTGAAAATTACCAACAATTTGACTTCCTATAGTACGTATTTGTTGTTGTTTAAATAGATTTTCTAACCAATCATTATTTGACCTTTTTATATATCTAATTAATGCTCCCATCCCTCCTCCCTTCTCATGTGCATATACCACTCTACAAATTTTACATGTTGCCCTATCATTATTATTATCTTTTTCAAAAAGATTCCAAACCATAAATATTTTTGCTTTAGTTATAACATCCGTTGTTTCAACATCATCCTCACCTATATTAGATTCGTCAGGATTAATTGTTGGAGTTGGTTGTGATTGTAAAATACTAACACTAGGCCTACTAGGACCTTCATCTTCATTACTTATTTCATTATTTATTAAATTCAAAACAAGATCTATATTAAAATCAAAATGTGCAGATGATTGGGATGAAAAAAAATGATGACATTGATTTGGATCCATTATTTCTTAAAAAAAAACAAGCAATCAAAATTCAAATAAAAGTTCAAAAAAATAAAGTATTAACAAATAATGAAATAACAGAATTAAAAAATATTAAAAAATAAATTAACTTAAAATTTAAACAAATAACTAAAACAAATAAACAATTAATAAAGCCAAAATATAATAATGTAAGATTAAGAAATACTAACTCGTTGATGACCAAGATTCAAGAATAACAATACTTTGTAGAGTTTTTACTTCTTATATCCACTATTTCGCTACTCAACAATCTTCCAAAATATGAAAACTTTCTTGAAGAATTGAAAAAGTATAACACAAAAATAAATTATATTATAATACTTTTTATAGAGAAAATGAAGAATTGGAGAGAGTTTGAGAGAATTGGAGAGAGTTTGATGAGTTTTGAGTTGAATTG
This sequence comes from Voacanga thouarsii, assembly GCA_026120185.1. Classification (NCBI taxonomy): domain Eukaryota; kingdom Viridiplantae; phylum Streptophyta; class Magnoliopsida; order Gentianales; family Apocynaceae; genus Voacanga; species Voacanga thouarsii. Next base: position 492,675 of record JANUWF010001001.1, read on the forward strand.
GGGGGTATTTATAGAGTTTTGGGGGTTAAAATAGAGAATATAACCGTTAGGGACCAAAATATAAAAAAAAAAATATTTCAGCCGTTAGGGGGCTGAAATGCAAAAGTGAGAAAGCTGTTGGGTCCAGGCGGGCAGGCCCGTGGTGGGCCAGGGGTTCTGGCCCCGGACCTAAGCCCGGACCGGTGCACAGTAGGCGGTTCGGTCGTCGAGCCGAACCGACCCACTGGCCATTACTATATATACCATATAATACTATATTGCATAATCTATATATACATGCTATATATATAGTATAATATACATATAAATATATTATATAATGTATTATATATTATATATATAATTAGAATCATATTTATCATTCTTTTTAAATAATATATATATATATATATATATATATCTACATAACTATATATATTCGATTCTAATTTCGGTTCTTCGATTTGATACAATTCAGAATGGTTTGAAACAGTTCTCGGTACGAATGTTACACAAAAAATTTCGAGATAGTTCAGTTCGGGAAAAAGTCAAAATTCAATGATTTTTTTTATTCTGATTCTTTTCAATCCAGTTATTCAGATCAATTTGGTTATTCTCCAATCCTGTGAGTAACCCTAAAGCTAATGACAAACAAATCCAGCACTTAATCAGCATTACCACAATTCAAATGGTGATCACATAGTGATCCTACACATGCATGCAATATTCCTCATATATTCCCCAAGCAATCCAACAAAAAGGAAAAGATCAATACTTTTTCCTTTTTCTTAAAAAAAAAAAAAAATCAGCCTGGTTGATCAAGTAATGGGGTGGGGTGGGGTCATGCAAATAAGGGCATGCTGGGATTGCAATGTGGTTTTCATCAGAGGATCAGTTGCTTTTGCCATATGTGCCGACAAAAAGAGGAGAATAAAATGGATTATTCTTAGATTGCACGCCAGATTTTGTATTCTTCCTCTTCCATCGTGTGAATGATGCAAAAAACGTCAACCCCACACCATCCCCCGCGGGGATCACATGCTTGGTGGGCTTTTTGGCATGAGAGTTGAGATTCATAGAGCAGCTATGGAATGACAGGATGCTTCAATTCTTATTAGGGGGATAAGTGTGGTGTATAACTTCACCTTAAATTTGTATATCTAATCTCAAGTGTATAGGAGGCGATATTTTTCCCATAATTACAATTACCTAAGTTGATAACTATTTTTAGGAAGTATATATACTTGTAGAATAGGAGAAGTATATCCTAACTCTAAATAGTGTATATTTTTTGCGTAGTTTTTTGACTTTTCTAGGAAGGCAACCGAGCATAAGCACTTGCTTTTATGAAATATTGCAATGGAGCTTGAGTGAGAAAAAAAAAAAAAATGTAAGGGGAGAGAAAAAAGAACACAGCATATGTGCATGAAAATCCATTACAAAGACGAAAAGTGGAATAGACATACAGGTAACAAGTATCAAATTTAAAATTTTATTTAAGAAGGAATATTTTATTAATAAAATATAATTGTTTTAACCTTAACGTATTTCTAAAATTCACATAAATTGGAAATAAAAATTTATTCACTAAAGCAATGTTTTTAGAATTGGACCGGTCATCGAATCGAAAAAATTTTTGATTTACGATTTAATGGTCCAACCGTAATTAGACCGTAATTGAACCGGTAATATTATAATTTAAAAAAATAAAAATATAATTATTTTTGAAAGAAAATTGATCAATAATATAGTGTAATTTAAATCCATAAAGACATAAATATTCAAATTCATTATTAAAGTAGTCATTTTTAGTTTATAACTAACAATCTAACACATTAAAATAATTTATTAAATTATATAATATAATTTGTCCCCTAAAAATTACAAAATTACCCTAATTTTTTTAAAAGAAACCAGTTTAACCGGTTGGGCCGACCGGTCCAATACGATTCTTTAAAAAACTATTGATTTTTGAGGGAACCGATCTGATTGACCAGACCGAACCGATTAGAGGACCGATCTATGGTCAGATCGGTCGGACTGACCGATCCGGTCCGATCCTATCCAAATAACAGTGCACTAAAGCAAGGAAAATGCTTAATAGTAAGAAACTTTATGAAGCTACAGGATTCTTGCACACCGCAACCAGAGATGAATCTGCCTGGTGGGAGTTGTCAACTTAAAGTCTTTCCAGACTCAAATGTTCTTTAAGATATGGTATAATAATTCTAGAGAAGGGAATTTATTTTATTAGATAATTAAAGTTTTACTTAGATAATAATTAGATTGAGATAAGTTTGTATTGATATAATAAAATATTATTAAATTTGTAGAGTAGATGTAGGGTTAAAGAGAAATAATATAATTCACTGTTAATATATTATATTTTTTTAAAAATAAAATTTATTTAAATTATTATTAAATTAAAATAGAATTTTAATTTGAGAAGTTGTTGCCCACGTATAGTCTAAGTATTGGGCTTGTGGGTCCGACTTTTTTGTAACTAAATCTTAACAGATAACAACTTCCTTTGGCCAAGTCAGATGGTTTGGTTGACCCCCCTGTCTACCATGTCCAAGGCAAACCACAAGCCAACCACTCATTCCACACCTAGTATTATTCATTTCGTGGGGCCCAATCCTATTCTAGTGCTCGCTCATGTGCTTGCTTTCTCGCATGGCTAATATATATATATATATATATATATAAATGAAAATTGCTGCACCTCATTGATCTTGACAATGATTGAAGTGATCACATCGCAGGCAACAGCATTTGAAGATAGGTAGTTTTAAGATAAATAGATCAGCTGCAATTCAACTTTCATTGTGTGGATTGTCTGGCAAATTTTTTTTTTTTCTCATTTTCTATTGATTAACTAATAAAAAATTAGTTAGGAATTAGTTCTTGAAAGTCCCACGTCAAAGTACGGGAGGGAATTCAAGTAGTATAAATAGAGAGTTATTACTCTTCCTTCAATCAATAATTGTGTAAAAATTATAATATAATAATCTTTTATCTATTATTATTATTATTATTATTATTATTATTATTATTATTATTATTATTATTATTATTATTGTTGTTGTTTTTAATTCTATTATTAGCTTTGCTGCATTTTTCTTCCGTTATGCAGATCTTCGTAAAATTTCTTAAAATGAAAACATGAATCGAATTGAAATCTATTATTTGATAAGAAATAATTCTAATAAATTAAATATTATAATGTTAATTTTATACTTTTTTACTTGTCACATTTGGAAAAAATTTAATAAACTACATGTCATGAAAGAAAATTTAAGAGGCATTTATCACGTTTTTTTTTTTTCTAATTTTATTCTCGTCATTATTATTTACTAAAACTTAACATTGAATTATTTTTTTTAATTTTCTTCATAAATCAACAATTTTCCATTCCAAAATACCGATATCTTTTTAACTATCCAAAATCTAAATGACAACAATTGACCATGCAGAAAGGGAGAAAGGAGATAGAAAGAGTGTGGAGTAACTAATAAGTTTAATATTGAAAAAAATGAACAAAAGGCTATTTTAGTATTATATATTTAGAAATCTATAATTGTACGATTTTTTAATGTGCTTTTTCGTATGCAACAAATTGAAAAGAATCGGAGGAGTTAAAAAGGAAAAAAAGGACTAACCCTAATTTTAAATAAAAGAAACAATTAATTAAGAAATGTTTGAGCCAGTGTACTAACAAAATAGAACTAAAACGTGTACTGGCTTCTTCTCACATCAAGCTAAAATAAGGAATAAGAGATCAAACCAATAGTACTATTATGCGAAGGAATTATTTGGCCCAATTTTCTATTAATTTTTATCTGACAATTCCTTCAAGTTATTAAAATGAAAAAAAAAATTAAATTAATAAGCAGAGAAGACAACTTCTTGCAATCTTCTCCTTAGATGCTGTTTCTCTTTCTAACGTTTTATTCTTCACTTTACTTTAGGCTAAGTTTGGATCGTGAAGAGAAGGGAAATGGAAAAGGGGAGGAGGAGTAGAATATTTTACTTTTATTAAGAGAAGTAAATGTAATTACTTTTATCCTATTTGGTTAGGGTGGGAGGAAAGTAAATATGATTTATCTCTTATTATTTGATTGTAAAGTATAAAGGGAAGAAATAATTATCGAATTACTATTATACTCATAAGGCTAATTCATAAAAAATTTACAAAGTAGGCATTTTTCTTTTTTTTAAATGTTATATATATATATTATGCATCATCATCACTGAGAATGAATAATACCATGTCAAACTTTCATAAATTATCAACAAGAAATTCTTCTACTATTATTAGTTTTTTTGAGAATAAAATAAATTTCATAAATTAGAAATTCAATTATCTAAAATAATCACCTTTAATTACAAGTCTAATTGTTATAAATTATTTCGTTAATATATTTAATTAAAAAAATACGAGTATGATTTGAAGGCAACTATCATAATGTACTTTCAGGAAGAGAGAAAAAAAAAATCAACAATTTCATTAGTCTAAAATCAAGATATTACATTGAAGATATAATTGTAATAATAAAAATATCATAGGACAAGAGGATTTTTTAACCATCGTTTACTTCTCAAACTCTCTAAAATAGAAAGGAAGAAAAAGCTAATGTGAAAAGGGTCCAATTCCCTTCCACATATACTCTTCTCTCCAATCGCTCCAACTTACTTTTCCTCTTCTTTTTCTTCTCACCTTCACTCGAACCAAACTCATCCTCAAATTGAGAAAACTATGGGCTGTGCAACCTTACATTTAACCACCTCCCCTTCCCGCCACCCTCGCCCCTGCCCTCTCCTTGTCTGCTGTGGTAAGTAAAGGTTAGTAAAGGGACGTTCAGTGCCATCAAATCAATTTTGTTAGGTGTGATCTTGGTGATAAAGTCGGAGTATTGCTATAACTAACAAGACTGCTAATTTGTTTTTTTTTTTTTACTTACTCTCTTTCTTTTCGATAGTAGTTCTGTTGACTAAAATTTATTGAAATATAATAAAATTATAAAATATATAAAATAAAAATGAAATTGAAGTACAATTAAAAAAATGATGTGTTGTGAGTTTTTAATAATTAAAAATTTATATGAAGTTGAATTTCAATCTAAATACATCTTATATGAATTAAAAATAAAACAAAAAACCTAAAATAGCCGCCATCAGTTTTTGCCTAAGCCCAAAAGCTAAAGCAAGTAGTTCCTGGTAGCTCGATGGTTGTTGATTGTCATTGCATGATTTGCATCTCACATTCTCACTATTCTATCTTGAACACGTCGAAGAAGAAGTAAACGACAAGAAACCGGCTACGCCCTTTTCCTCCTCTTTTTCCTCAAAATAATCTCGTGGTCCCGCTTATTCTGCAATAATCTAACCATAAACCGATAATTCCGGTTCCCAGTCAAAGGCCCAAATGATCCGCAATGGGTCCCTTTTCTCCACCTCGCGTCGCGACACTTTACGATTCACCTACGTTATCTCATCCACCCGCAAGCGATTGGACATAGCGACTGAAAATATGCCATGTGTGACGCGGTGTCTTGATTGGTTGGTGACCCAAGCATTCCCCAATGCAGTCATAAATTTTATCGCTTACGGTGTAGCGCGGAGGACACGATTGTTATCCGCAGTAATTGAAGTTCGCCTATCCGTGGTAATCCTATGAAGTGGTCGCTTCACGCACGCCTGCACAAGAATACCATGTGCGCATTGTAGAAGATGGGAGCTCATCTTTTAAAACAATATTTTTTAAAAGAAAATGTGAAATTTTTTAAAAAATGTTGGACAAAACAACAAGTTATGCCCTATAGCCCTATTTCAGTCAATTACATGTATATTTTAATCGATACATTAGTCAATAATAAATAGAAGTAAAGCCTCATTTATTTGGTTAATTTTAATTTTTTTAATAAATAATAAAATTTGAGTCCGAACATGTTATGCTATTGTGTGAAAAAAACAGAAATGAAAAAAAAAAAAATGTAATTTGACAAATGTATGAATCCAGCTAATGATTGGCGAAAAAATTATTCGTGTTTCTTTTTTTCCCTGTAGAGTTGTACATTCATTAGAGAGTGTTGTACTTTCACTGGTCTCACTCCGCCTTGCTTGATGGGGATATATTTGTACATATAGAAGGAGAAGGAAAAGAAACGGACAAAAGGGGATACCTCCTTCCTCTCTCTCCTCCTCTCTTTAGTTTTCATACTCTCTTCACACGGAGAGAAAGAAAGGAAGACAGAGAGTGTCTCTTAACTCCGAAGAGGTGAAGAAGAGGACTGCGCTTCAGTTGCATTCAGAAAAAGCCATCAATGTCGGTTCTTTAATCTCTTTTCCGTTCTTTTCTGGAAGCATCTATCAATCTTGTACCTCATAACGTTGTATTTGTATTACACTTCAATTTACTCCTTGTTCTAGAATAGAAACGATCAATTGGTTTAAGATTCAATTGTGGATTTAATTCAGCTCAAGCTTCACATTTTTGTTTGAGTTTTTTAAGAAATTAGCAGCTTGCATTTCCGATGTGATTTTTTTTTTTGGCAATTATTTGCTGTTGATTTTTCTCTCGATCCATTAAATTACTGAAAAATGCATCTTTGCAGGAATAACTGCAAAAGTGTTTGTTTTCATGATTTTGATGTAAATTTTCTGCGAGTATCCGACTTTACACTTGCGTAACTTGCATTTACTGTGTTCTTCCGTTGTCTGGTGCTTCTATGTTAAATTCTGTGATTTTCTGTAAAGATTATATTTTTTGCCCTCTGCCAGCAAGATTTCGGATTATTCATGAATGTTTTGGAAATTATTTATGTTGAATTTCTAATTTGGAAAAAAATTTTCATTGTAGAATATATAATGCCTTGCTATTGTTAATTATAGTCATATTTAAAAAATCTGTCAGAATATACATCTAAGTTGTGTCTGTGCAGATTGGCAATTCAAAATGAGCTGGCCATCACCAATGGAATTTCATTATGCTAACTCTGGACCTGGCTTGCCTTATAATTCAATTGGAAGCTTTATGGATTTCTTTGGAGGCCTTACATATGACCATGTGAATTTCATTTTCGCTGATGCTCATCCTTATGCTCAGGTACTACTTTCTATTTGGTCTATTTTCTTGTTCCTCAAGTGTATCAGCCAAATTGATGTGATTGCGTACGAGTTATTTTGTTATATCTGCACAATACTTTCACCATGAATTTAATTGGAGAAGAGTGTGCTTTTTTCTAGTAAAGTAGTTTACTACTGCTTACTAATGAGTTGATGGTCAATTTCCATGCCAAATTCAATTCTCCAATTGAACTTAAGCATTGGCAAAAATATGCAATAAGTTAGATTGTCTAGGCAGGGCATGGACGTGTTTGGTCAGAATGTTTACATAGATACAAATATGTGTGCATATTCAGACATATATTTGTTTTTAGAAGGAAAAAAATCATAAATTTATATATGTGTACCTATAATACAACAATAACAAACTAAGCCTTAATTCCAAATAACTTGGGGTCGGCTACATGAATCAACGTCAAGCAACGTGTGGTCATCCACATGAATCTTCTCTCGCCACTTTCTTCTATCGAACGTCATACTTTCATCCAAATCTAACAAAGACATATCTCTCTTAATTACCTCTATCCATGTCGTTTTAGGCTTACTTTTACCTTTCCCTCTGTCTAACCTATCCTGCCTCACTCTCTCCATCGCCCTAACAGGAGCATCCCTTGATCTTCTTTGAACGTGTCCAAATCAATGCAGGCGATTTTTTCTCATCTTTTCCTCAATAGATGCCACACTCACCTTTTCCCTAATGATCTCATTTCTAACTCTATCCTTCCTAGTATATCAATACATCCACCGTAACATCCGCATTTCAGCTATTTTCATTTTTTGAATATGACACCTTTTAGCTGCCCAACATTATGTATAAAAAAATGGTTCAGTTTATTTTTGGGTTCTAATTAAACATATCTGACTTGTATAGGAGACTATGTACCCTTCAATGAATGCCAATTTATACAAATTCGGATTTTCTGAACCTGGAAGCTTCTACTGTGACTATGGGCATGGCTATGTGGTGGATGATCATGTATCAGAAATTGATGAATACTGTAGGAATGTAGAGAATCCTTCAACTGTGGCTGAAGAACAAACTGCAGCTGGGTATAACCAGCCAGAAGTAAACTCAAGCTTCACTGCACATACTAATCCCATAGAGTGTAAGGTCTCATTTTATTTGACATTTGCGTACCAACTCCACTTTTGGTGTGTAATGCTATCTCAATTTGAAATGTAAGTTCTAGTTTGATTTGACATTTTCATGTCTTCCCTTGTGTACCAACTCAAATTTGGCATGGTAGATGCTTTTTGCAATTTGGAATAGGAATGTTCTTCTCCTTTCTTGTTATAATAATTTGGTGTTACAGGTTCTTATTTGCTGTAAATCAATCAATTTACCTGGAGTCTGCATTAACATTGTTTGGCTTCCCTTTCCTTTTCAATTTCCCCACTTTTTTTCTCCTGTTTCTTTTTCTTCTGAACTTATTCTTGCAAATCTATTCTTTTTTAACCTCGAGTGATATTGAGAGTCAAGATGGCAAATTTTCCGTATTGGGCCTGGAAAGCATAAGTAAATTCAATGCTTTGACAGAAATCAAGCTTCTGTATATTATGTGCCTGCTTGAGGCATTAACTTACCACATACATAGTTATTAGCATATTTAGTTCTAGAAGCCATTAGTACAATGATTGAAAATTCTCTATATTTCACAATGAGTTTCTCAAAAAAAATATAGTTGTATATGAAAGATGGAATAAAAACTTTATGGATGAGGGATCAAACAATTGACTGTGGCATGCTTATAGGTTCTAAATGGGTAACCTTTCCGAGATAAATTGAGCATCTACCCTGCTAGCAGTAATTTCAGAAGCGAGATTCTTGAGGAAGGAGTTAGTGTTTTCTCCTTTAAATTTCTGACAGAATATATTGGGAGTTCAAGTGCAGAAAAAATTTTAGCCAATCCTTTTACAGCTTGTGCTTTTGGAAAGAGGCTTTTTGGCTTCATTGATGGGCCAGTGGTCATGGTTTGCTGGCTCTAAGTCTGTTGTATCTACAATTTATGTGCTGTTTCTGGTGAATGAATTCCTGGATTTTGAAAGAAGATATTAATAAAGTGTTTTTATCCTTTAGGCCCTCGGAGTCATCAGAATACTCGAGATCGAGATTATGAGGTATGGGTTTTTATGATTTGGAAATATACATCCCGTTGGAATTATTCTTTAGAAACAAAGTGATGTTACTTCTTGTGCTTCTACTCTTCAAATGATTGTAAGCACTAATCGATGACCAAATAGTGGTTCTTATCCAATTTTTATTGTTGATTCATCATTTGTATGTTTTTGCAGGTTGTTTTACAAGATAACATAGATCCCGACAACATGACTTACGAGGTTTGATATTCTTTGGTTCTTTCTGTGCGCTTCTGTGAAGTTGAATGCATGCCAATCTTAATTGCTTTACTGTGGTGATAATATTCATGTATAGAGGATATAGATTTGAATGATGGGGCATTAGTATAAATGTTACATGCATTAGTATATATGCCTAGTATAACATAGATCTCCTTGTCCGTTGATTTTGGTTTCTAGAATTCTTTCCTGATGCAAATACCAAGATCACATCTATAAGTAGCATTAAACGTTTCACAAGGAATAGCTAATGAATTCATACTTTTGCCTTTATGTAAAGATGTCTTGTGTATCTTGGTCAATTATACCTCAACATATTAGAAGATGTGATTGGATGCCCAATTTTTGAAAATGTAGTTGAAACAAAAGGCTAGTGCGAGGGAGTTTATCTGTATTGTTTGTTTGTTTTTTTAATTTATTTTGGTCGTACTCAGCAGTGAAATTTACATGGTCTATAATTTATAAATGCCAATAAGTATGGTTTTCTGGATGGAGATCTAGAATATTCTTTCTTCTATTTACTTGTGAAATATGCCCTTCCCTAGTGTATGGTTTAAGTTTGCCTAATTTTTTATTTGCTACTTCCAATTGTTTTCTTATCAATATCCTACTGAGGTGGATGTAACCCTTGAAGAAAATCCATGCATTTCTGGTTCTGTGTTGCATATAGCTGCTATAAATGCTTTACTTTATCTGAATCCTGCAGGTTATGGAATTATGGTGGGGTAGAGAGATAAGGGTAGTTCAGGGTAGATTGTCCCAACCAACCAACCAACCAAAATTAACTGGTCTTTCTGAGAGGTAAGTTGGTGTTACTGCTGGTAAAAGGGCAACTTGGTCAAGGATACTGATAACATGTTTTCTTGAAGTGGATTAGCCTAACGGATATTACTGAAGCTATGGTTTGTAAAATTTCATTGCTATGACAGAAAAACTAAGAATTAATAAAGGTAAATTAGCTCTAGGAGATTAGGTGCTAGTTGAGATATGAGATACTGACTCTTAACATTTAGTTTCTTTGACATGCTATAGTCCAGATTTTAGAGATAATTGTTGTGCTATGGAAATAGGAACTGAAGGCTAGTTATCTTATTGGGCAAAACATGTTAGCCACTCTTGAACTTTCACAAATTTTGATTTCCACCCTTGAATTTTAAACTGTGTGATTTTAGCCCTCGAATTTTTAAAACATCTAAAAAATAGCTCTTCCATCAATTAAAACTATTAAGTGCTCACGGAAGTTTATCACATGGCCTATTTTATAGGTATTTTCATTTACTCAACTCTCACAATGTGGTGCCATCCTTCTAATTTTTACAAAGTAACTTCTATATATGACAAGAAAAGACTACTGTGACTTGCACGCCTCTCACTTCTCTTTTTAGATTTTTTTTTTTGGTAATTCACTTTTGCTTTCAAATTTATTCTTCATTTTTGTAGAGATGTCAAGAAAATTACTATTCGTCAATAACTGAATTGGTTTTTTTTCTTCTTCATCTTTATGTCTTAGTTTTGTTTATTAAAGGGTAAAATATGTTATTTTTATTGTATGGTTAGATTCGAAAAGTGCAAAAGAGTAATCTCAAGATTATTGAGTCACATAAAAGGTTTGAAGCTAGATCTTAAAATTGTTGTTGATAAATGAAGAAATTCGAAGAGAAGAGAGTGAGATTAAAATTGAAGAATAATATTTTATAAATAAAAAATAGGAGAATGAGAGCTAAAATTTGGTGATTTTGTATTGTACTCGAGCTTTTATTGTTGAAAGGGCTATTTTTTAGGTGTTTCAAAAGTTTGAGGGCTAAAATCACATATTTTAAAGTTCAAGGGTAGCAATAAAAATTTGTGAAAGTTCAAGGGTGATTAGCCTATTTTACCCTTAGCAGGCATGGGGAAACCATGTCAAAATGTAAAGACATGAAGGTCAAGAACATTTCACAGTCCTTACCAGAAAAAAAAAAAAAAAAGAGAGCATTGCAGGTCCTAATTATTTTGATTTCTTTACAATTTCCTTTTTGTGTGGGGTAAGGGAATAACTTCAAGAGGAGAAAGGTTACACTAGGTTGTCCTAGATTACTCAAGCTATTAGATGTTGTTTTCTTAACTTGGAAGCGCCTAGATAGCTAGCTAAACCATGGATGTTCCTTGTTTACCATGACATTGAGCTTAATTGGGCTTGCAAAGCTGTGGAAGTCTGTTTTGGCTGAATGAAGCTTTAAATAGAAAACCCAGTGATTAGGCCACCTATGAAATTCCAGCAAAGCAGTAGATTTCCTAAATATGCTGGGGGGTCTAAATGTAGAAGTATGCGCAAGTTGACATAAGCATATCACCATCAAAAGGAAAGCTTATTTGCTTTATATTTTAATCTTTGTTATTAGAAGAAGAAACTTGATCAATTAAAGAAAGAAGGACAAGAAAGAGGCTGAGGAATCCTCCAGAAAACAAACTCGAAGCTGCATTAATTAGATCTATGGATCTGTTAATGCAATGTCTAACACATCTTAGACATTGAATATCAAGTTTGCATCCTTACGTGTTGGATGGTATCTCTGAAGTCATGTTACTGCTTGAGAATGCTTCCGTGGAACTTCTTTAGCTTGAAAGAATTCTAAATAACATGTTAAGAATGAATTATCTTATATGGGGACTGACTCCTGGTGGCACAGAGATCGCCAAGTATTTTGATATTCTGGAAAATTATAGAACTATTTCCACAATTTTTACATTGGCCTCTACAACTCTATACATTTGGCCTCTTGTAGAAGAGCCAATGGTGGTATATACCTGTATAAAACATGCCGTCTATGCTATACAAAACTGTAGATCAATCGAAGCCTTCCTTAGGGTTTTGGTTGAGTAGAGGCTAGAAGATCCTTTTACCACATGTACCACATTATATCTTATGAATAGAGCACATATTTTGCAACTGACTATGCGAGCAGTTTCTAGATGATGCATGTGAATCTTGATTGGTTTCACATGGTCTTATCATTATGAATATTTGTATGTCACGCAGTACTACAGTTGCTTTACTATAGGAACATCTAAGTGTTCATCTAAAGCATTGTAGCACTTATCATTGACAGTGAGATTGCATCAGTTATTCATCAATAGGAGATGACATATCAGTATAATAACTGAATATATTATTCATTCCGTGCTTCCATGTAAAGATCTTGAAGTACATGAGTACACAATTATCAAGCTTGAAAATGCAGTGACTTGAGGACAAAATACACTTGGGTTCTGTATGTTCACCAGAGAAATTTCAATGTAACATTGAATCTATTTCTAAGTTTTTGGATAAGGTAACTTATGATATTTTCAAATTGTTGGGACATAAAAGAATTAGGAGTTGTACTTACTTGATGGCTTTGAAATGCATGACAAATTAGGTTAGCTGAATTCTCTTGCAGTTCTTAACCATAATAGAAGTGGATTTCAAAACCTGCTCCAAATGTTTTCGCTTTCTGGGTAACATGATTTGTAACTTTGAATTCAAATATGAGTTTCTAAAATATCCTTCTGCAAATAAAAGCTCGCCAATTTGAAATGGATCCTAGGGAACTTGCATATCAGGCTAACTGTCAAGAAATCATTCAATGGCTATGGTACAGACCTATTTCAGCAATTACCAAGGTTTTTAAGTGCCTTTCAACATTGAGAGTGTCATAGACATGATAATGGTACTGGGATTGGACATTTAAGGTAATAAAATGCTAAACCCCTCATTGCGAATTGCAAAACGGCCAGAATTCAATATATTTGAAAATTTTAAATGTCGTAATTTTATCCATGCATCAGCATGAGGGTTGGATATATCATTTTGGCAAGTTGGAAATCCAAGTATTAGTATCAGCTTCTGTGCAAATATTTTCCTCAAACTTTAAGTTATTTCTGTTTCTTGACTTAGGAGCTTTGCCAATTGAAAGGTTGGTAGTTGTTTGTGATTTTTTGTCCTTGTCTTTTGTTTTACCCTGTACAAGACCCAGAAATGTAAGCTATTTGTGCATTGTTTTTTATTTCCTTCAAGTACTACATAAATTGATGATTTCACATCATGCCATTGTTCATGGGCTGGCTCTTTAATTAGCAAACCTATGTATTTTTGAATAGCTTTACATATAAATTTGTACATTTGAATAAAATATAGAGCTTATAGGTTTACATATGTATATGTATGTATACGGACTCATGCATGCATAGACACAAAAAACCTTTGTCCTATTTCATTTGTCATGCTTCCTGTTTACATCTGCCCCAAGTACTCCAGATCGTCCATTTTCTTAGAGCTTATACATATCCACTAGGATTTCAGCAGTTTTGGTGGAATACTTATTTTCAGAGGTTGGGAAAGGAGTCCTGGCCCTATTTATGTAATCTAATAAGTGAATAATCTATAAGAAAATTTCAACCCCCTCCAGCTGCCTATCATTCTGGGCTTTCGAACAGCAAGACAAATAAGGGAACAGAATACTAGTTCATGATCCCACATGACACACTAGAATATTTACTCCATTATCATTGTACTATGAGCTAGTGCAATTGATGAGTATAGTTTCTTGGGAATAGTAACAAGCCGTTTTTTCCCTTTTGCTGCCATATATCCTCTTTGTCTGAATGGCTGATAGTAACCATTTTCCTTTTTAGGCAACCATTTTGTGCTGATAGACTTGTCATTTCTTTTTGTCTGTTTGTTTGTAATAATACCATTATCAGTTTATTGACCACATCAGTAACTTTTGGAACTTACAATAGGTAAGCTTTTATTGTTTTATTTGCAGGAGTTACTTGAGTTGGGGGAGGCTGTTGGAACGCAAAGCAGAGGTCTTTCCCAGGACGTTATTTCCTTGCTTCCAGTTTCCAAGTTTAAATGTAGCTTATTCTCGAGAAAGAAATCAAGAAATGAAAGGTAACAGTAGGAATAGACACATATCTTCATTTTTGTTCCAATTAAATCCTTCATGCCATGGCAGTAGCATTCGCTTTTGTTTTTCTATTACTATGTTTATTGTCATAGTATGTTATCAATCGAAGTCATAAGAGATTAGTAGTCTCTAAAGACTTAAAACCATTAAACTGTTACTATAAACTGCATTGAACTTTCAGATGTTTAGCGGAAGATACTGTGAAGTGGAAGAAAAAAACTTTAGGGACTAAATGTTGCATGTTTTAATGGAGCTTGGTCACAAAAATCTTATTGTTGTACAATGAATATGAAGTCTGGTTTTGAAAGTTGTCACAAGAAACCCGATCATATGCTGCCATTAGTTACAAATTTTGAAGGCATTAAGTTAGAATAGTAAACTTTATTTATTCTTTTACCTAATTCTTTTGATGTCTATGAAGGTGATTTACTGTAAAAATGTTGTGACAGGATCTCCATAACTGATATGTCAACCCTTTTTTTGCCTTTATATTCTATTTTTTGGGTAATCTTGAACTGAATGATTTACTTGTCCATAACTAATGGACATTTTTCTTCAACAAAATATGTTATTCGGATAGATAATTACCTTTTGAATACTTTGTACAGCAAAGCTATGTGTCATACAGATTATAACTTCGTATTGAAAATCTAATTAACTGGTGGCTCCATCCGGTTCCTCCTTTCTGTTTCAACAAGTAAAAATTCAACACTACTATAAAAATATCATACCATGTCAAATTAAGATGATGAATTTGGGATTGAATGTAGACTTTCACCAGTCAATATAACTGCAAATGTATGGAAGTGAAAACTGTTTAGTGCCAAATCTACTGAAATCTAGGTCATATTAGTTGCATGTTTTAGTCGAACCATTGAATAACATTGCCTAGAGATAGAAAGTCAGGGAGATGGGCAGATTGCAACTCATTTCCTTCCAAAACGGATCACAGGATAACTAACACAGTTCATTGGTATTTGATTGAAACAATAAGGTGTTATTGCCCATTTCTTTGTATTAAATTCAAGTACTTCAAAATTCTGTACACTTCTAGTGGAATTTCAATCTGGCAGTGTATCTTTGATGTATGAAACTTGCGATTATTTCCATGCACACTACTCCTTTGTGTGTGTGAGTGTGAGAGAGTGAGAGAGAGTGTGTGTGTGGGTGAGTGAAACTTCTATGTGCATTTGTATATAGAGGTTTTCTCTTTGAAATTCTACAATGGTGATACTATATTGCCCCAGCTGTCTAAGTGTGTCTTCCCTTCACTATTTACATCTGTTACTCGACTGGTGTGGTCTTTTTCCAGCTTCCTTTTTTGTATTTGGAAAATTTACACATAACTATGGGAATTTAGATGGACATTTATGTTTTCAGGTGGCTGGGGTTTGTCTATTAGCAATATCTGTTAAGGGAGAAATCAACCGTGCTTGTCAATTCTTGTTGATAATATGAGCAGTTATTGGCTATTTTAGTTGTTGGAATTTTGGAATTCTGGAATATTCTATAGACTATAGGGAAGGGGACTTTTATCATGTTTGTAGTGTGACATTAGCATTCATTTGTTTAATTCCAAGAAGAGCTATTGGCCTTCCCATGATTTTGACACTCCATTTTTTGCGTTTACTAGTGCTAATTTTGCTTTCTTTCATTATGGAAGGTGCGTGATCTGCCAGATGGAATACAAGCGAGGTGACCGGCAAATGACTCTTCCATGCAAGCACGCCTATCATGTAGGTTGTGGCAGCAAATGGCTCAGTATTAATAAAGTAAGCTTCTGGACCTTCTTAAGTCAATGAATCAAACTTATACAAGCCACTACGTATCTGACCATTCCTATTTTTGACAGGCTTGCCCGATTTGTTACACAGAAGTTTCTCTTGACTCACCAAAGCGCCAATGAATCATCAGAGTAGTGGGTTCTTTTGTTCTCGGATGTTTCTGAGATTACACTATTTTTCTTTCTCTTTTCTCTTTTTCTTTTCGCATAGAATGTTCTTTGTTTTGTAGTCTACCTTCATAAATAATATCATTTGTCATTTATATGGGGCACCTTTTCTAAAAGAGGTTTTGGCTTGTACAAGTTTATGCAGTTTCTCGCTCAGTATGTTTCGCTGACTTTGTTTCTAGCTATTCTGTTATTCTACCTTGATTTGCACAGCATGTCTCTTGAGTAATTAGGTTATCACAAAAAGAGGCTGAAATGACAATTACTTAATGGCATTCTTTTCCGCTTTCATGAAGTTGCTTGGTTTTCTGACATGCATGACTAGTGCGAAAGTTGAGCTTTGTTGGCCTTGAGTTTCACTTAAGCCATATCTAACAATTTAAGTACTTAAAACTCATGAGTTTCACTAGCAAGCTTCGATTGAAAATTTACCAGGGTTGGTTGCTTGGTTGTATCTGCAATTAGCATTTCTGCTTCAGTTTTATATTCGATATGTCGATATCAGTTGAAATACGTGAACAGACTAGGTTCTATTTCGTATTTTCTCAAATGTTACCAAAATCCAAACTGTACGGATTAATGGCCATTTTGCGGTTCCACTGTCAGGACTGATCCAGTTATAAAAGCCATGAATTGCAGCCTCCAAAATGCGCCTTAGAGAGAATCCCCGAAGCACAGCATAAATAAATAAATAAGTATATATATATATATATGTAGTGAAGTGTGTTTCGGTACTGGGAGAAAAGAACGTACTCTTTCATTCGTATTTTTTGATCTTTGATATCAAATGATTTTAGATTGATTGGGCGGAGATGTTTACAGAAATTGAAAAACGTATCATAAAATGATAATAAGCATTACATGATTTTTTTTTTTTTAACATGCGAAATGAATTTACAAAGATTAGCTACCTTTTTGCCGAAAACGGGATCCGAATAATATTATCAATCAGACACAAAAGAAAATACAAGAAGGGGATAATTATCCAATTATTACAGACATGGTTAGAACATGTTCCATGTTACAACATGTGATCTGTAGATATTCTTCGTTCCTTCAACGTGGTGAACATTTGGAAAAACTTAACAGTATCCCAATGAAGAATGTGAGTTTTTTTTTTTAAATGTGAAACTCTATAAATGTAAAAATTCAAAAGCTAATTAAGTATGATGGAATGTCAAGATATTCCTTTTTATTTCAATTATTTTTTAGTATTATTTTAGTTGCTATTAGTATCTAACTTGTAGTTTACGATGTCAAGAGAGTATATAGTAATAGTTCCATTTGCATCTCATCTCTACTGCTGCATTTAAGAAGGTAACAAATATGTTTAACAAGCTACAAGACTCATTTCCAAATCTCTAAAAACAATTAATGTTTAACTTATAAGTAGGGATAATTAATCTCTTGGTTTATATTTGAGTTATCATTGCGAGTCTTTATATTTCTCTTTTTTTCCCACCAATTCTAATTTTAGGGATATTATCATGCATGTGCTTGAATTATTATAACAAGTTATAGTTTTAATTTTAGATGTTTGTAGATTTAACATTTCTACAATGCGAGTTTATGGTTTCAGGTTTTTATGTTTATTAGCGTATTATAGCATAATAGTTGCTATTCATGATTTAGTCACTAAATGTAACTTGCACATTAATTAACATCGATTTATAATAACTAATTTAAGAGTGCCTAGTTAAATTCTTAGGGCATATTAACCCATTAAAAAAGGGACATTTAGTTTCATCCACACTTTTCCAATAGCATATATATAAAATCTAGGGTCTCTAATTGGACCTGCTTATTCAAAGAAAATCAACGAGTTACACTCACATACGGAGTTCTTCTAAAGTATGGATGATATTCTAGAAACAGTTATTCGAAGCATGAAAAAAAATTGTGCTAGTAGTGTTTTACAGGAAGAATTGTTTTGTAGTAGTGCGATAGTAGAGGGGAAGGTGATGCTAGAGGAGGTGACTTATAGTAATATGGTGGAGGTGGAGATGGAGAGGGAGGAGGAGGGGACTTACAGTAATATGGAGGAGGTGGTGGTGATTTGTAGCACTACAGGGGAGGAGGTGACTTATAGTAGTATGGATGTTAAGAATGAAAATGTCATATTTTTTTAACCTATTTATTTGGCTTGTATGTGATTATGGATGGTTTCTACTTATTTTGTGTGTTTATGTATTTCTAGGTCACTTAGGCAAAAAACAAAACAAGTGTTAAAACGATGTATTTTCGCACAACAATGATTGTTGGATGGTTTAGGAGGCCTTGGAACGTGATTTCAACAAGTTTTAAAGGTGTTTCAGTGCATGTGCATGGGATGATGCATGGTCACACATCAAACCATGCTAAATAGAGCACTCATTTTGTATGTTTATATGTTTTTAGGTCAGTTTGTTAAAAAATAAGTTAGAAAAAAAAAGGGTTAAAACGATGTGTTTTCATACAAAGATGGTTGCTAGATGGTTTAGGAGGCCTTGGAAAGTGATTATAATAAGTTTTAAAGATGTTTCAGTGCATGTGCACAGGATGATGTATGACTATGCATCAAATTGTATTGAATAGAGCAAAAATAGAGTTTCAAGGGCTTTGCAGGGCATGCGGCACAACTATGCCACAAGCCATGCCACCCAGGGAAAACTAGTATTCTTAGAAGTTTCCAGCATACTTGTGTAACAAGCCATGCAAGATGAAAATTTTGAAGCCTGCAAACTGCACGGCTGCTCCCCTTGCAAGCCTAAGGTATGACGTGTAAGTTCTTATACCAAAAACGAGAAATTTCTTCCAAAAGGTTGCACGACTAAGAGCACGTCTATGCCACATGCTGTGTTGGTGTCCAAAAAAGTTAGGAAACTCCCAAATTCAATCCAAAGGTGCTTTACAACCTCTAAATCAATTCTAGGATGGTTTAGGGGCTCTATAAAAAGGTTTTCGACAATCTAATTCATAATGAATCATACCAAATCATTTTTCTTTCATCAAGGAGTCACCAAAGGAGGGCTTCAAGAAGGAAGGAGTCCAGAGGTAAGAAGAAATTGAGATTGTGGGTGAACTAAGTTTTATTATTAAAACTTTCTCTTATTTCTTATTGTTATTTGTTTTTATATTTTTATGTTCAAGAGAATTAGATTTTATCTTGTTCTTAGGTCATGTTTTGAGTATTAGATTTTTGAAGCCTTGAGATTATTCCAAGACATTTGAAGATTCTATCTTTATTCTTGTTAAGATTATCTCTTGAGTATTTGTGCAATTATGGAATTATTCTCTTATTAATTGTGTTAATTTCTCTTATGTTTGGTACCACATAGCTGAGAGGGCATGATTGAATAGTTACCATTATTAATATTGGATTGATTAAAAACTATTGATCTTTAGTTTAATTTTTTAGTAGCATCTATTGATTTAATTAAGTTATAATTTTGGCTTGGTTAAGTTAATAGAGAATTGCATGATTTTAGTTCCATATCATTACATTTCTGGTTAGGTGTAATTCGATATTGGTAATGCCTTAATATGCTTTTCAATTTGGTTTTTGACTTAAGACATTTATTAACTCAAGTATTAGAGTCACTAAGAAAAGGGGTTAATCAAGTAGCTTAGATTAAGAATTGAATTAGGGATTTTAACGTAGGAGTTAAGTAAAAGCTAGTCCACTTTTGCAAGGATAGGAACTTATGCCCTTGAGAATGAATTCTAAAACCAATTGCTCTAAGATAATCACATATATGATAAGGTTTCTAATTTGATCTCAAAATATGTTCCTAAGGTAAGATGGTTTCCTACTTTGAATTTGTATTTTGTTTTCTATTCTTATTTTAGTAGTTTCCTAATTCTCTTATGTTTTAGATTAGTTAATTTTCTATTTATTTTCCCTAATTTATTTTACGTTTAAGACATATTAAGAATTCATTCAAGTAAATTATTTAAGAGTTCATTGGGGAATTGACACTTTTGAATATAATATTTAGAGAAGATTTAGAGAAGAAGAGAATATAAAAGTATACTTTTTTTTTTGAATTCCTTGGGGATTGACACTTTACTTACCAAGTACTACATATGTTGGAGGTAGGGTTTTAAATTTATTAGTGCATGATGATTGCATTTAATGCCCCATATTTATATGTTTAAAAATCTCACAATAAATTTTGGCACTATTGCCAAGGAACAAAAGAAATTATGTCTTCTTCTTTGAATGATTCTTATGATAACTTTTTAAATTTTGTCTCCCTTGAACAATATAGATCTTAATTAGTTCTCTTGGTGTCGAAAATTTACTTTTTACTTTTTGACTTTTATTTTTGTTTATCTTGTAAGTTGCTTATCTCATTATGAACTTAGGAATGCTAAGAAATTGACTGAAGTAGACAATACCAAGGCACCCAAGTCGAACCTAAGAAAACTAGGATTTGTGAGGAAATTGTTCCATTGGAGGGAAATTCTTCATCTAAATCTAAGTTTTCTATAAGTGGTGAATAAAAAAGGGTACTTGATGATTTCTTTCCTACTCTTGATTCTATAGTGGAGCCTAATATTTCTCTCAAACAACCTACTATCCTTACTCTCAATGATCACCCTTTATGCATTGTTTTTCCTGAAGTTACTACTACTTTTAAATTGTATTTTAGGTTTATTCAACTTTTGCCATCTTTTCATAGGTTACCAGAAGAAGAACCATATGGGCATTTAAAGAAATTTCATATTGTATGCTCTACTATGAAATTAGATGGAATTTAGGATGAGATTATTAAATTACATGCATTCCCATTTAGTTTGCATGGTTTGGCTAACGATTAGTTAGTTATATAACTTCCTTATGGTTCCATTAATAATTGATTGTGGTGCAAAGGCTTTTTTTTTGAAAAATATTTTTCTCCATCTAGGACATCATTTATAAAGAAGAAAATATGTGGAATAAGACAATTGAATAGGAATACTCCTTATGATTGTTGTACTAGTTGTCCTTACCATCAAATCAATGACTAATTATTTATCCACTATGATGGTCTTCTTCTACATGATACATCTATGATTGATATAGTTAGCGGTGGTGCCCTTGTGGACAAAACCTCACAAGTTGTTAGGGCTTTAATTTCTAATATGGTAGCTATCATACAATCTTTTGGTATAAGGAATGATTCTATTAGGAAAATAGGTGATGTTGGCATAAGTTCTTTACAAGATGAGGTTGATAAACTCACTAATTTGGTAGGAAAGATGTTAGGTAACAACTTACAAGTAAAGGCATGTAATGTTTGTAATTTTTTTGATCATATTAGTGATGCATGTCATACTTTTGGTGCTAATAAACATGTGTTGTAGGATTTCCAAATCAGCCCCCTAGAAGATATAATATTTATCCAAACACGTACAATAAGGAATGACATGATTACCCAAACTTTAAGTAGGGAAACTAAGAGGGAAGGCAGTAAAATTTTCCCAACAACACTTCTCAAGCACTACACCTCCTCAAGACCAATCCCAAGCATGCCCTTAGAAGATATTTTTAAGTTTCTTACATCTAGTTCTTTAACTTTTCAAAAAAAGACCAAGTCTAGCATATAAAATTTGGAAAACCAAGTAGATCAATTAATTACAGATGTTAGCCATATTAAGACACAACTTTCTAATAAAATTTCCTCTCAAGTTCTTAACCTTGGGGACCATAAAATGCCTATATATTTGTAGGGTAAGAGTGGGAGTTGATTTACAAAGCAAAGGTTTAAGGAGAAGGGAGTTGGGCATAATACATGAACAATGAGTATTGTTGGAATTTTTCATTATTTGGATGTTCATTATGTTATGTTCAGTATCATCATCTTTGTCCTTTGTCTCCTTATTTTGCATAGTTTACCTACCTTGTTTCTTTCTTTTCTAGATTTTACATGTAAAAAATAGCTACATCGGGCCCATGACGTTAAACAACAATGCTTTTTAGGAGGCAACCCAAGGATGCTTTTTTTTTTTTCTTGAGTTTTGTTCGAATTTTTAAGGATTTGTCAAAGTTTTTGTCAAAGTTTTTGTCTTCTTTTATTTGCTTGTTTTTGTTTTTATTTTATTTAAAAAAAGAAAAGAAGAAGTTTTACAAGTCATCAATTATTAAAAGGATGAAAAATTTTCCAAGTTGTGCAACAAAATATTTTGAAAACTTCTCAGTTAGGTTATGCGGCCAGTGGCATTTCCATGCATCATGGCCATGTGGCCAAGCAATTCTTTAAAATTTCTCAAAGTGCACATTTAGTTTTAGTGCACGTGCCACAGTAATCGTGCATGCGATGCAGCAGGCTTGTGCCGCATCCTATACCAGAACCGAGTTTTCTTTGTAAAACAGTTACACACGGCTTTCTTCTTCATTCCCCTCGGATTTTTCTACAAGTTTTTCAAACCTGCATCCTCTAAACATAAATTAATTGCAGTCTGAATTTCAACTTTATTCTGCATTTTCTAGGTGAATTATGATGTTTTAACTTGCTTTTGATGTGAGGATTGAATATAGAACTAATTTCAATGGTTATTTAGAGGATTGGGCAGCTTTATTGTTGAAATTTTAGGCTATATTTTGAGTTACGAGGATGCTGAAAATTCTGTTTTGAAATGTATGTTTGGAGCTATTTTATGTGTTGAATTGTGGTAGAATTTTTTGAAGGAGTTGTTTGAGTATTGAGCTACTTGTTTGGGTAAATTGTTGGTGTATGGTGTGGTGAAAATTTAGCCTTAACACTGCTATATTTTTGCACTTTCATTAGTCCATTAGGATTAGTGTTCTTGATTAACAATTGTCTAATTTTATTCTAAAATTCCAGCCTAGGTCTTTGTGATTTGGAGTCTACAATTTCCTCAGTATTCCTTTGTGATCGCTCTCTTTTAGCCAAAATTTTTCAAAAAAAATTCTTCCTCAAATGCCTCCTAAAAGAAAAAATCCACCTAGAACGAGGAGTAGCTCATGTTCACAACCCATAGAACAAACTAGGGAAAATGACTCCATTGATTTGAATTTCATTGACCAAATCCATCAAGAAAGATTTCAAAGATTGAGTGCTAGATCCTTTTGGGCTAACCAGTTTATAGATCATGTTGTTTTGGCACATCTAGCCATTGATGACTAAATAACTAATTTAATCCATAACTCAGGTTGGGAGAATTTTTCTCTATTATTGAGCTTGATTATAGGAATCTTTCTTTGGAATTCTTGAGCAGTTTCACTTTTAGGCGGGAATGTAGGGGTTTGAATAATATTTTCACTATTGGTTTCTAACTTCGTGGATAAACTTTTCATGTCCCTTAAGCAATTTGGGATGCATTTGAGATTTTATGAGGGACACAATGCACCATCTAGAGATCAATTTCCCAATGACACAGATGATAGATTAGCCTTTTGGAACTAACATACTCAAGGTCATACATGGAGGTCTAGGATTTCCAAAAGTAGCTAATTCACTTCTACCTTTTGATACCTTCATTGTTTGATTGCTCATACTAAATGGGGAGAAAAGAAAGTGATTTGTAGTTACATAGAGAGACTTGTTTCATCTTTAGTCAATTATGACTGGTACCCCCTGTAAACATCACCATTTCCTTTGCTTCCTACTTAGATAACATGCGTGCACAAAAGAAGGGTGCAATTTGTGGACTTCCATGCATCAATAGTCTTGCCAAGAATTTAGATTTATTACGTAATGATATGGATTTGGAGGTAACTATGCACATGATTCCTTTGAATTTTTCCACTCTTCTAAAAATTCACTTGATCTGAAAAGTTAAGCCTAATCATTATGTTTTGGAGGGTGTTGAGGTTGAGGAAGAATGAGAAGTATCACTAGATATGCAAGAGGAGTTTATGCCACAACTTGTTGTTCTACCATCTTTTGGAATTATAAGGGAAGAAATGCAAACTATGATGGATAGAATGTATGTCACATGGATTAAGGATTTGCTTCACTTCAACGAAGAATAGATTATATGGAACACCATTTTTAACATCTTGACAACCATGTTGGGTGGATTGAGTTGAACTTAAATGTATATTTTCAATAAAAATTTTCTTACCTACTCCCATGCCTCCTTCTTTTAGTGTAGGTTCATTCCAATTTTTTTCCTTCTAGAGCACCCCAAGGAGATGACATTGATGACACGGATGATCCCCCCAATGTGCAACCATGATGATCTTGTTATTCTTTTCCATGTCTTTTGCTTTTATTTGTTTTTATGTATTTTCTTTATTTTTTAGGACTCTTTTTCCTTTTTCATGTATTTTCTTTATTATAGACTAGGTTATTTATGTATTTTTCTTCTTCTTGTTTTTTTAAGAACTTCTTTCCTTAGACACGTACTTTAATTGCTAACATTTTTATTGTCTAGCCTTGAAGCTTTTTTCTTGTGGATGAATATAAGTAATAATTTTTGGAGTTAAGTTGGAAATTGGCAATCATAGAATCATTCTCTTTGCTTGGGAAGTATTATTTTTCTCTCTCCTTTATATTTTTCATTTTCTTTGTTGAGCTTTAATGTTATTTTCATCCATTAAGGACAATGTCTGATTTAAGTATGGGGGTGGGAGTTCCTAATTGTTTTCCTAAGTTTTTGTGTGATTTTTGGGCAAAAAGCAAACTTCTGACGAAAATTTTGAGCTTTTTGGTGATAAATGGTGGATCTATTTCTTTTCTCTTTAATTTGAAAAATCATTTGGTATTTATTTGGTTGAATTGAGTTTTGATAAACTTGAAAATTAAGTTGAATATATGTTAAGCCTTGAGAATTTAGTTTAACCCTATTATATTTTAGTAGAAATATGAAGCTATTGACTTTAGAAATTTATATAAGGACTATGATGATGTAAGGATGGTATATATACTAATTTTTGTGATCACTTGTCTAGATTAGTCTGAAATTTGGATTTAAGTAAATAAGATAAGGTAGGATAGAGCATAAAATGCACCTACCTAAATTGAGATTATAAAAAAGGGGTATGGAGCATAAAATGCACTTACTAAGAAAGGAAGAATGATGAGAGTTGAAAAGAAAGAAAAGAGTGGAAAAATTAATAGAATTTTTTTTTTCATTCTTTTCTTGAAAACATTCATGAGTGGAAAAAGGGTTGGGATGGAGTGTAAAATGCACTCAACCAAAGTGTATGAACAAAGTCCTAATTTGCTACCCAAGTTGTAGTAGTTTAGACAAGGAAGAAAAAGACTTGAATGGTTTATATTCAAAACCTATATGATTTCATTGTTTATATGTTTTGATTAAGAAAAGGAGTGGAATACATTGAAAAATATATAAACTTGTTTAACCTAACTTCAAGGGCCTTAGATATATTTGATCTAATATGTACGTTTGTCGTAAGTCTTCTCAACAATCATATAATCTTCTTTAGCTTTTTTGGTCTCAAATTCAGCTTTTGGATTTTCCTTATAACACACCTTTAACAATTCAAATGTTTTATAAATTTGATTACAATAAATCTAAGGACAATCAAGTGCAGTATAATCATAGCTTCTACAATTTTCACAAGAATGTGCACTACTATTTTGCAAATCTTTCCTTCTCTTTTATTGTTTCAACTTAGAACAATAATCAAAATAATGGCCATATTTTCAACAGTTAGAGCAATCATAATCTTGTCTTCCTCTTAACCTATTCTTTGAAAAATTTTAGTAATCAATATTTTCTAATTGTTGAGACAACCTAGGATATTTTCAAGAAATATAGTCATACCCAAAACAAAGAAAATAGTCATAGGCTAGTCTTCTTTGTAACCCCTTTTCATCAAATTTCTGTAATTAACCTTTCTCTCTTTGCCTCAATTTTATTGGATAATAATTAAAATCATGTTCATAGCTCTTACAAATATAGCACCCATTGTAATAATAATAGGGTGCAAACTGTTTCTTCATCAAAATTTTCATCGATTTCCAAGATGCCACTGTTTGTTCTCCAATACACATTTTTTTGTGTAGTACCCCACCCTAATATGCCTTGGGAGTATGCATTGAATCAGTTACTAGTGATTGTGGCCATGCTTAATTTTAATCTTATGTGTTTCATGAGTAATTTAATTGAGTAGTTATTATTTTATGGTGCATTATTTAGCTTCGTACTTTGTGAGCCATATGAAATTATCTCGGTTAGATAATTTATCTTAGGTAGAATTTGGATTCAAGACTTTATTCATAAGAATATTAGTGTATTTATAAGGTATAAGAGTTGTGGTGATCTAATGGGAATAATGCTGTAGTGTTAGTTAAGTAACTAGGTTCAAATTCCACCTGTTACAAGGATATCTCATTTTATTCTATTTGTTTTTCTTTTATGCTCACTATGGTCGGCAGCTTGAGTAGCCTCCATTACCATGATTAGAAGACACAATTCCATAACTTAGGAAGTGATTTACCTAAGGAGTCCCCCCCCCCCCTCCCCCCAAATTTATCTCATCATTTAAAATAATTCTATGTCCTTATTTTCATAGTTTTTATGCTTTAATTTAGCAACTACATTATAATTATTCCTTTCTTTGCTTCAAGAGTGATATGCGTAGATTGAGAGAAATTCCTTTCCATTTTTATTGCCTTAGCCGCCATGTCCTTTTTGGGAGGAGGAATATTCTACTAAATATTCATAATGAATCTAATTTCCTTGCCCATCATGATACCATTCCTAAAAATATCCAAAGCTGGAAATTTGTTTCCTTAATCTTCAAGTGTTTTGAAATTTCTAATTCCTAAGGTTCCTCCTTCATTAATATTTTGTTTCCTTTTGTGAGCATACCTTCTACTTTCCCTCCTACTCCTTCTATGGAAACCGACCCTAGCTATGTCTTAAGTGAGCCAATTGATTGCTAATTCCCCCAATTAGCATTGTTGGAAATTTGCTGCCTTTAAAGAAGCAGTAACCTTCCATTTTCCTCCAAAGATTTGAATTCAAATTTCTTCCTATTAGAGCCGACAAATTTAGCTCCTTTTTCTCCCTAATTCTAGCTAAGAACATGACTGTTAATTCCTGTTTTGGCCAACAAGAAGAGCTCTCATTTTCTTTTGTTGAGTCAGTTGAAAATGGAAGCTAGAAGAAGGATTCCCCTATTGATACAAATCAAATAATTTTCCTACCTTTTTCAAATAGGGAAAGCCGCCTTACATTCTCCCTCTCAAAAATTCTAGCAAGCTCCAATGATTTTTCTCCCTTTCTTATACGAGATACCACACTAGTTTAGCCAAGAGAAGTTGGCCACTTCCTCTCTAGCAAAAACAAAACCAAGGCAGCAAGAGTTTGGCCTTTTTCCTCTTAAACAAAACACACATGCAACACAAAGCTAATTGGTCTCTCTAGGCAGCAACATAACCAAAGACAACCATATGCTAAACCGAAGTTTTTCCCCTCCTTTTGTCCTAAAAAACTGACACACACTTGCACCCCACAAGATTGCTCTCTCAGCCTCACTATTGACTTCCCTCTCTCCTTCTCTTTAGCCACTTCAATTGAAACATTCTAAGACTTATTCTCCTCTTGTCTCTCTTTTCCTCATGAGCTCTTGGCAGTCTAACTCCATTGCCCTTGAAGTATGCTGCTCAAGGGAAGGACAAGGCTCATGCTATCTATTGGAATGTGCGCTCAAAATGGCCTATGTATTTCTATATTTTGAAAATTAATAAAATTTCATTCATTAATAGTTGTTTATTTACATATATTGCATATTAAGGTCTAAATGTGTTAGTAAGCAATCTACGTGATTGGGTCGTACTTTCACAATTAAGCGCAGATTATAGGTTTCTAACACATAAGTGAAAAATTGTTCTTGATCGATTGATGAAGTTGAGCACTTCATCAAGGTTTAGATCCTTATACTATAGTTTTTAAATGGGGAATGGTTTACCTTTAACCAGTGAGTAGTCTACTCACACCAATAGTGTAAACATATTTTTAATACGTAGAACTGGATCACGCGATAATAATCTTTACAAAAGTACTAAAATAAATAAAGATGGATTTGTTGCAGCTATTGTGTGGATGAATACCCTAATGCTTGAGTATAAGTTGGTAGTCTGGTGAAGTTGAACTTGTAAATTTCGATGTATGATGGGTGAGGTCTTAATGCAAGGCCAATAATCTTATACGTTAGGTGTATGACTTTAGTTAATTAAGACGGACTTATACAATAGAGTTTCTATGTTTCATTACGTGAAGAAATCACCCCATTGTGATTGTCCGGGATAATCTAAATAATCTAAGGCTCTAAAAAACGTGACTAAGTATATATACTTTTGGGTAGCTCCCTATGATAAGTGAATATATATAGAAAGTCATGGATTATCGGAGCAGTTATCAAAGGATGGTAGATGTCATTGGAAAAGGTGTTAGTGCATTTTTCCTGTCTCAATGATGGGTATATGGAGGGTATTTTTGTCATTACACATGTAGGTCAAAGATACAACACTTGTAATATTATTCTTGGGGTTAATATTTTCATATGGTGATAAATAGAATATTTAAATTGATAAATATTGCTATTCGTTAGCAAGGGTATTCTGATCATTTTAGTAGTTAAGAATAATATATCTTTTGGTTATTAGAGTAGCTCAAGTAATCTTCATAACTTTATTTACTATATAGCTTATTGGGTGAATTAATAATGGAAGAATTATTCTAGGAGTCCAATTAATTATTTATTTGGGCTAGAATAATTTATTGTATTAATTTAATCAAATTAATTTATTAATTAATTATCTTGGATAATTTTATATTAGGCTTAAGTGATTTAATTAATTAATAAAAGAGTTATTTAATTAGTTATTGGACTAATTAAGATAACATGGCCAATCAGGGTTTGATGGTGGTGCCTACGGTTTATTTGGAAACCTAGGTAGCCACCATAATGTTTAAAGAAAAGGAAAGGAAATAAAACAAGAGAAAAAAAAATAGAAAAATCGGTTTTTGTGTTCAATAAGGAAAAGGAGAGCTATTGTTTTATTTAAAAGAGAAAAGCCTTTTACTGTAGAAGGGTTGACCGAAATTTTCAAAAGAAAGAACACAGCTTTCGATTTTCCAAGAATGTAACAAAGCTACTAATTTCCTTGTCTGGTTTCTTTCATTTTTCTTTTACTATTTATCTCTTCTGTTTTTCTTCCAATCTTCTTTATCCTAATTCTACATTCACTGAAGTCCATAGGAGGTTCGAGAATACTTTGGAAGGTCAAGAGTTAGAAAACGTATTAAGTGTTTGATGTGAAAGAGCCGATGGTTAGCTGGTATACCTGCAGAACAAGTAGACGTTCCAGTTTAGGAAGTATCGTCAAATCTGAATCCAACTCTGGTTATTCAAGTAAAACTCTCTAGAAGTAAGTATTTCTAGACTTTGGCTTGAGAAAATTTTTTATATTGCAATTTTCGCTGCATTTTTTTTATTTTTTCGCGATCCTTCAAGTGGTATCAGAGCCATGGTTATAATCTAGGAGTATGCTTAGAGTTAATAACCAGAAAATGTGATTCTTTTATTAATGATCTTTGAAATTGTATGGATCCCCTGTTGTTTTTGATATGGGTAGATTTTATGCACGCCTCGCGCGTGAAGGCATAGGCACTTATAATTTATTGTTAATTATTTTCAGTAGAATTTGTGCACACCTCATTTTGAAAGGCATAGGTGATTAGAGTTGTTTTACATTCAATTTACTGAATTCGTGCAACAAAAAAATTGGTGCCTGGATTAACGCACAAAGTCCCTAAAGATAACCTGAAGAAGAAATGGGTGGAGATTCAGAAAAAGAAAAATTGTGCTTCTGGAACAGGGGCCTAGCTATGGCTGGCTGGGAGAAGAAATTCTCTCATAAGTTGCGGCCGGCTAGAGTGTAGCTGCGGTTGGCTCGAGGAGAATTTCTCCCTAAAGCTACGGGTGGCTTCCATGCTAGCCATAGTTGGCTTTGGGGAGTTTTTCTCACTTAAGCCATGACTAGCTTAAAGGAAGCCAGACCTAGGTTCGACGTGCGGTTCGGTTCTCGGTTTGAGTCCACTGAAGTAATTTTTTTTTCTTATTTTTCCTATTTCTTTCTTTTTCTTTTGGGGCCCATATCATACGATATTATTTTCTTACAATGGTTTATTTATTGTGCATAGGCACGTCCACAATGTAGGGCCATGCAAGAATACCGTGCCAGTTACGGGGAATTTGGAAGATTTTTGTGCACGGCCATGATGCACAACTGTGCATACATGCCATGTAAGCATCCTGAAAAGATTTAGAGTTTCTAATTTGATCCAAGACGGTTTAAACTTCCCAAATCTAACCAAGGATGGTTTAGAGGGCTTCTATGTAAGTAAGGGACGTCGAAGAACATATATGCTTGATATTCTTGAAGCTACTTCTTCAAGAAACATAATTCTTTGAGGGAAAATCATCTAAGAAGGCTAAGGATGGGAGGAGAAGGCAAGGAGGCAAGAAGACTTGAGATTGTGGACTTCTCAAGTTTAAATCTTTCATTTTTTCTCTTGCTCTTTCTTGTTTCCAGTTTTGTTTATTTTTAGTTTCTTTGTAATTCAAACAATTTAAGTTTTATAAAAGTTTTAAGGCCGTGTTTTTTATTAGATTTTGATAATTAGAGATTCATATATGTTGAAGATCTTATCTTCAATATAATTGAGATTGCCTCTTGAGTATTTGTGCAATTCTTTTCATTTTTATCAATTGTGTTTGGCTAACAACCTTTTGATTCGCATGATTGAGTAAGCTAAGATAATTTGATCTTTTGATTGATTTGTCTAAGTAGCACTTGGCTAAGTCACAGAGAATTTCATGATGATCAATTTGCATATTTTCAAGGCTAATGGGGTATGTAAATTGGTATTGGTGATGTCTTGTATGCTTATCAATTTTGTTCTTCATTTATGACAACTGATTAATTGAAGTATTAATATCTTTAAGAAAAGGTTAATCAATTTGGAATATATTGAAGAATTAGTTAGGGATTTTAACTTATAAGCTAACTAAGAATTAATCCACTTTTGTACGAATTGGAGATTTAATTCGCTAAGAAAGGTCTCTAAAACCAATTGCTCAAAGTAATCCTATCAATGATGAATATCATAATTTGATCACAATATAGAGGCCTAAGCATAATAATTCTTAATTAGTTTGGAAATTTCCTATTTTGAATTTGTTTCCTATTTGGTTTGGTTTTCTAATTTGTTAGGATTAATTTTAGGAAGTTTCTTAATTCAATTTTCCACCAGTTTGTGCATACATGTAAATAAGTCATCATTAGGATTGGTTTAACTAAGTGTTCATAAGATGATTTCACATGCATAGAGTGATTGGTGCTTTCTTATAAAGTATACTTCTCTTGTTCCTTATGGGAATAGATACCTTACTTTCCACTATGCTAATTTGTATCTTAAGGAGTAGGGTTTAAAATTTGTTGGTGTATGATGGCTGCATTTTTGATAAACCTATATTTTTATGTTGTGATCCTCCTCAAATAGTGGCACGACTCCAAGTTCAGTGAAAAACTTCTAGAGCCAGATTGCTTCCTGGGATGCCTCCAAAGTTGCCACATACTTAGCTTCTATAGTTAAGTTAGCAATGCATAATTGTTCAATACTCCTCCATGAAATTGCTCCTCCAGACACGGTAAAGACATATCCACTAGTAGATTTTCTCTCATCCTTATCCGCCTAGAAGTCTGAGTTTGTGTACCCTGTAGAAACTAAGTTATTAGCTCTGTAAACCAGCATATAATCTCTCATTCTCTTGAAGTACTTGAGAATATACTTTACAGCTTGCCAATGAATCTCTCTGGGATTTGATTGATATCCGCTGACTAAGCTTACAACAAAACATATATCTGGCTTAGTACATAGCATGGCGTACATGAGACTTTCCACAGCCGAAGCGTAGGAAATCCTACTCATCCTGTCTTTTTCTTCTTGAGACTTATGATAGTCCTTCGAAGAAAGAGACAACATATGTCTGCAAGGGATTACGGTTCCCTTGCATGAGTCCATGCTGAACTTAGCCAACATCTTGTCAATGTATGTCGCTTGGGATAAGCCTAATATTCTCTGCTTACTATTTCTAGGAAGCTTAATAACTGGCTTTCCCAAATCTTTCATACTGAATTGACTAGACAACCAAACTTTAGTAGATGACAATATCCGTATATCATTCTCAATGAGTAGAATGTTATCCACATATAATACAAGAAAAATCACATTCATGTCTTCCAATTTTCTATACACGGATTGTTCATCCTCATTTTAAGTGAAATCATAAGACTTTACAGTCTCATCAAAATGAATATTCCATACTCTCAATGCCTACTTAAGTTTATAAATGGACTTTTTAAACTTACAAACCATATGTCCCTAGCCTTTAGTAATAAAGCTCTCCGGTTAGGACATATAGTTGTCTTTGCTAAGATGACCATTAAGAAAGGTTATCTTGACATTCATTTGCCATATCTCATATTCATAATGACATGCGATGGTAAGAAGCATACGGATGGAATTTAAGCATGGCTACCGAGGAAAAGATTTTCTCATCGTCGATACTCTCTTTTTTAGTATACCTTATTGCCATAAGCTTAACTTTGAAGGTTTTCACCTTCTTATCTGTGCCTCTTTTCCTCTTGTATACTTACTTACAACCAATGGGTTTTATCCCTTCAGGCGAAGCTGCAAGATATTAAACATGATTGAAGTACATAGACTCATTCTCGGCTTTCATTGCTTCATGCCATATGTCTGCATCGGTATTAGCAATAGCCTTCTTATATCTAGTAGGATCTTGTTCCTGATGATCGAAGACTAGGTAAAAAAGCTCTCCAATCCATCTTTTTAGAACCTTTGATATCTCCCACTATGACGAGACTTCCTTTGTATAGATTCTTGAGGCTATGCCTCTTATTGTTCAATAATTGGGACAGAAAAAGTTGATTCAGAAGATAACTTCTCATCGAGTTCCATCCTCGTTGAACCTTTTATGGATATCCTTTGATCATCCTCTTAGTATCTAATAATAGTACTTACCAGTACTTTCTGCTCATTGGGATGATAAAAGTAACTACCATTTGTTCCTTTTGGATACCCAATAAAGTAGCATAATTCTGACCTTAGTTCTAACTTATCTCTCTTAATCAGTACATAAGTTGGATAGTCCCATATCCTGAGATAGTTCAAACTTGGAAGGCATTATGTTCAGAATATATGCCGTTGTTTCCAAGGCATATCCCTAAAAAGAAAATGGAAGAGTAGCATGAGATATCATGCTTGCGGACCACTTTCATCAATGTTCTATTCCTTCTCTCAACTACTCCATTTTGCTGGGGTATTCTCAGTGTAGAGAGTTGGGATACTATCCCATAATATACCATGTGATGCGTATTTATTTGGGTATAAAAATCATATAAAAAAAATTACATTCCTAATCAAGTTTAAATTAAAATGTTAACTCCAAATTACACATATGAACAAGCGTACTCATCATTAACATAGTATAGGATTCAAACGAGTGTCGATCCTCCAGGAACAAGTATACATTAATAACTTTTCTTTCATTATTTAACCAACTCAATAAAGTAAAAAATAATAAAAAAGAAAATAAAAGAATATATACATGTCAAGGATGGAGAATTATGTAGCCCAAGCTGTTATTTTGACAAACATGACCTTAAAGCACTTAACCATTATCATAACTTATTATTTTCTTGGCATCATGAAGAATTAATATAGACTCACTTCTTTTCCAATTCATGAAATCACTACCTTTTAGATAAATTAGCATCACATTCCTGTCTCAACTAATTTACCCAAAAGATGTATTAAACACAATTCTTGATTAAATTTTTATTCCTGATAAATTTAAAACATGAAATTAATCAATAAATCCATTTCTGACAGACATCAATTAACCTTTAATTACCTAGTTCTTAGCAGTTAACCACTTTTCCAAGTAAGTTAAGAGATAATAAATATGAAATCAATGAATTGAAACTACTATCAACCTCTTTTCCAAGCAAGTTAATGGAAAGAAATAACCAATTAATCTCGTAATTAGCACAAGTAATTAAATACCAAGAATAACAATCAATTAATCAAAAGATCAAATAACTCTAAAAATCATGAATACCTAAAATAATGTCAAACTACAATAAAATAATTAATACATTATTGTTCAAGAAAAGAAAACAAAAGTAAAAGAAAGCACTTATAGACAAGTCTCATTCTTCTTCCTTTGTAGACCCTCTTGTACAACCCTCCTTGAATTATTTATCTTGAGAAAATATAGGTAATGCACTCTAAAATAAATCTAAATCTCTACATTGTGCATCTCCCATTTCCTAGGGTAAATTGGCCTTTATTTATAGGTTTACAAAGTTCCTAAAAGAATCCTAAATAAAGAAGAAGTAATTACCTAAAAATCAAAACAAAAAAGGATTAGAAATTGCTAAAATAAAAACCTAAATAAAAAATAAATACTTCCACTGTCTTTGACTTTGAGATTGAGAAATTGATTTGAATTTAGACTTTGCTTTTGTCGTGTTGCACTGGAGCCTACAATTGATGTTTGAATTGCTGAAATCGGCTTCCAATTGAGCCATCCAAAATTTGCTGAATTCACCGAATTTCTAAAGCCGATTTCCCATTGCAGTCGGCTAAATTGAGCCGCCGACTGAATTGCTGCTTTCTGTTTGTAGTATTAGCTCAATTGAGCCGTTTCTTTGCCATCACCAAATTTAGCAGCCTTTGTTGACGTTGTTTCCTCCTTGGCCCCACCGAATTGTCTTTTGCTTTGTTGTTGTTGCTTTCTTCTTGCTGTCCGAAATTCCTTTGTTGCTTTTGTCCTTTTTTTGTTGTCGGCTTAATTGAGCCATGGAGTTGCTGAAATTGTCTTGCTGATTGCTGATCAAAATTCACCTTATTTAATTTCCAATTTCAATTGCAATTTATTCCCCTGTTTCATTCAATCCTTTGCGCTTTTCTCTGTTCTTTCCGGTGGAAGACTGGCGCTGGCTATCCTTCCTGGGCTAGTGTTGGTGCTGGTGCTGGTCTTGTTCTGAAAAATCACACAATTAGTTCCAATTTTCTCTACAAAAAAGCCTTTTTATAAGGAAAATATCAAATAGGAAGGAATATGACTAGTTATTGTATAAAAAATATCTTAATTTAGCCTAAAATAACTAAGAAATATATAACTATTTTACCCCCTATCACCATGTAATTCTTGAATTCACTAAGAAAGTACTCCACCACGATCTGATCGTAAAGCTTTGATCAGTTTACTTGTTCGATGCTCTACTTCAGCCTTAACTTGTCAAATGAGTTAGACTTACACCTCATCAAGAAAATGTAACCGTACCTTACACAATCATCCATAAAAGTGGTGAAGTACTCAAAACCTTCTCTTGCTAGTATAAATAATAGACTACACACGTCAGTGTGAATAAGGTTCAATATTTCCATGGCTCTATCTACCTTTTGGGTAAAAGACCATTTGGTCATCTTCCTCATAAGGCAAGATTCACACTGAGACCAAATTTCCAATCTTAATGAGCCCAAAGACCTATTATTGATTAACCTCTGAATCTTAGTTGAGTTCATGTGTCCCAACCTTATATGCCATAGATAAGAGTCATTGATATTAGTCTTTCTCTTCCTACTTAAAAGTTCACTTTGAACGTTATTTAATTGATTGTTAATAGGATTTATGAAGAATAAATTTTCATACATGTGTCCAGTACATAAAAATTTTAAATTTCTACTATAGTAATACTAAAATGGAAAGAAACAAAATAACCGTGATTTATTAGTCTTGTAACTGAAATTAAATTCTGTCTAAAATTTGGTACATGTAAAATATCCTTCAAAATAACTATTCTATTACAATCAAAGTGAAGTTCCAGCTTTCCTACTGCTTGGGCCCATACTTGTGCTCTATTTTTTATGCGGTATCCATGTTTGCCCTTTTAGAGTCTTCTTATCTTTCTAAACTACTGCATGGAGTTACTGATATGATCAGTGGCTCCAAAATCAACAATCCAAGTAGAAGTTGATCCAACCATAGAAACAAACTCTAGATAGTAAACATCACCCGAAAGGTTTTTCTTGACCTGAAAATCTGGATATTTCTTCTTCCAGTGTCCTTTCTTACTATATTTGAAGCATTTGCCCTTGGGTTTGTTTTTGGCTGGGACTTGGGCTTGGTTATTGTGTTTCTCTTCTTCTTTTTGAACTTTCTGGGCTTGGGCCTAGTTTTAGAAGAAGATGCCTTAGCAATCAAGGACTTGGATTGTGGTTTCATAACCCTCTCTGCCACCTGAAGCTCCTTTATTAACTCTATTAAACTCATGATTAACTTGTAATTCAACTTGAATTGAGTGAAAGAGTCTGTGAAAGATTCGAGAATCATATCCACTTGGCTGTCAGGGTCAATCACAACTCCCAAGACTTCTGCTTCTTCAAAAACAGCAATCATTTTGAGCATATGCTCCTTTAGCCATCTTGGTATTTATGATCGTTCTAAGAGACTTCTGCCTTATAGGCTGGCTCTTATCAGTGAACATAGTGGGCAACGATGTGCTAATATCGTAAGCAGTGACTATATACTCATGTTTGGATTGGAGCACATTATACATGGAGGCCAATAGGTAGTAATGAGCCTCTCGTCGGCTTTCTTCTATGCTTTCTCAGACTCACACTCCTCCTCTGTGAAACTCTCTCCAATAATAGGGTAGGTTTCATAAAAGATATACTTATACTCCTCTGCAGTGAGTATTATGTCCAGGTTCCTTTTCTAGTCTATATAATTTAGACCCGTTAGCTTATTCTCCCTAAGAAAAATGGCTAAAGGACTGAAAGAAACTCCATTGAACATTTTTGAAAATAAAAAATAAAAGAAAATTCTCAATTTGTGAAAAATAAATAATTTGTGCAATTTATCCTCATATTAAGACTGATAATAGTTAACCTTATTATTATTATCTTTAATATGATCAGTTTGACTCTTAGGAGAACTAATATAACTTTTTAGAAAGATTAACAGTTTTCTAAATTAAGTGTGTTGACCACGACAAATCGACTATCCTTCTAGGTAATGATCCAGAAGATAATCCATCTAGGGGATGGTCGTTTCTTCTTATTTTCTATGGACAATCCGCACATTATGACCTCTAACATAGGCTGGATGATCACAATACATGTCTCAGGCATCAATTATGTCCATCCATTAGATCTAGATTCTTGTGGAATCCTCATCCTAAACGGGTTCATTCCTAGAGTGATGTGAGAAGAACTGCGACCTCTAATAAGGATCGTGATAGAAGCCATGGGGTCGTTGGAACCCCTCTCCCACTTAGACTTTTAAAACAAAGGTTTTTCAAAAAATATCCTATTAAGTATCCTTTAATTCTTGTAAAATATCTAAATATCTAAATCTTTATGTCAAAGTAAAATCCTTTAAGAGATTTTCTATGGATTAATTTTACCATGTTAAGAACTTAATGATTTTAAAAAATTTTCCTTTTAAAACTTCTTAGAGACCTGGTCTCAAGTTTCATTTGACAAAAAAAAATTTTTCTTATAAAAATAAATTAAACTGGTTTTTCTTTTTAACTTACAAAAATATCTAAATCCAAAATATTTTCTATATCAAGGATAAAATCCTTTGAGAGAATAATCAAGGATTACTTTTTTCTTCAAGCTAAAAATGGCCATTTAATTAAAGAAAATTATTTACTTTTTAAAAAAATTCCTAAGACTTTGGTCTTGAGAAAATGTGCACATAGGTTTACAAAAGAAAATAGCATGCCAAAAAACTGTAAACATGTTTATGCTTTTCTATTAACCTAGGTGTCCAAATAATAAAATTAAATACATTAATTAATTAACGGTCTTGTTTAATCATAAATCTCTTATTATTATTTTTCATGCAAAATATTCTAAGAATATTAACTATGCAAAAAATAATAACTTCACATATTCTGGGACCCAAAACAGAAAGAAAACTGCATGAAAATTACTAGGAAAATAATTAAAAATTTCCATGGTCTTTATGCACCGGCCAGCCCGCTATGGCTTAGGCATACTTTGTGCCGCAAGCCACGACCAACTTTCTTCTAGCCGCCCATGGCTTTCCCAAGGGCAAGCCGCAGCGGGCTGCAAGAAAGCCTGCCGCGGCTTAGGCACATTTTGTGCCACCCACAGCTGGCCTTCTTCCTTCTTAGCCCGACTTTCTCTGGTCTTCTCTATTTTTTTCTCTGATCTTCTTTGTTCTTCTTTTTGTCTCTCCATCCAAACGATGCACCTGCCATGACACAATTACAGGAAAAACAAGATCTCTCAATCTCTCACTGGGTAAAACATCAACCACCTATGCCTTTTCATTATAGGCTTACACGAGTACTATGAAAACAATTAAATTTACAGTATTCCTATACTTTCACTCACGAAGCTTATAGTGCATCTACTAATACTAGAAATATGAAGGATCTTAGTGCATGAAATCAAACATTCAATCTGGTCAGTTTTATTCAAACTAAACATGATCCTAAGTCGTTAAAACAATGGCTCTGATATCATTTGCAAGGTGGATAGAGGCCTTAGAAGCATACATAAGCAATGAAAAATTGCAGAAAACAATAGTGGAAGCTTTAAAAAAAATTAAATAATCCTTCACAATTTCTTTTATACAGTTGCTTAGGCATAATAGTAGGCATCTCGATAGCACTATCTTTCTCTGGCTAACTTGTTGAAGCCTTGGGTTCCTATCCAGTAAGCCCCCGACTTATTCTTCTCATCCACGCTTGGCTTTTGACCTTTCGGAATATGACTGATGCCTGAAGATTGAAATGAAAGCCAATTGAGAGAAAGAATTGGCCTTGAATATTCTCTTGACAATCTACTAAAGTGTAGTACTAAAAGAATAATTCTATGATTCTGTGTCTATTGAAGAACTGACACATAGAGAAAAACTTAGAGAGAATAGCAGACGTGAGAAGAGGCTCGACATTGAGTTGAGTAAATTTTTCCAATGTCATCAACCATATCAGAACCCCAATAGCCTAGAAGTAGTTAAGTTAGTTTCAAACTCTATCATCTTATATCCAATCTAGCTATCATCCGGGAGTTCAAAAAATTGAACCAGACTCATATATCTCAACCAACTACCAAACCAATTAGCCCTAAGGTAAATAGGTTCGAGCCTAGTCTATTGGACCCTGGTCGAAGCTATTGGCCCAAATTAATTATTTAAACTAGGACTAATTAAATAGCCCAGTAAATAATTAATTATATAACCCAAATAAACTAGTCCAATAATGTAGTTTATTATAGTTTTGGCCCAGCTTAATTCTAATTATTCATTCCGAGCTCAAGCCCTAAATAATTAATTAACTCACTAAACTAATTAATTAATTCTCTCTTTGGACTTTTTATTTTATGATAACCCAATAAATAAATCAGGTTACTAAAATAAAATAAAATTCATTTTATCTCAAGACCAATTTCTCTACCCCAATTCATTAGGACTTATAGGCTATTCCGAAGACTAAAAGACACATCGCCTTAGCTACTAAAATGATCAAAATACCCCTGTTATATAAATAGTTGTATTTTTTATTTTAAATATTTTCTAAAATTACCATAAGAAAATATTGACTCCAAGGACAATACTGCGTGTAGTAAAGTCTCCTATCTACAGATGTTATGAGAAATATACTTTTGGAACTACAAGAAAATTGTAAATATGCCATGGATTTTTGCCACAAAAAATTTTCCGCGGCAATTAGTGATGGATTTTGCCACGAAATAGCACAAGACAAAGCAAATTGCGAGGGACAAAATACCATAGCAAATTTGTAGCTATTTGCCATGGAATTGTGATGGAAATAGTAGCAAATAGCGATGAAAACATGTTCCGTCGCAAATCTGTAGCAAAAAAAGTGCCAAAAAATTATGCCAAAAATTAGCCACCGATTTGCGATGGAAAAATTTTCATGGCAAAATTATAACATTTTCCAATAAATGAAAAATGAGAAAATATAGAATATTTCATTGTAGATCCCTAGCAAGTTGCATTAGTTGTATTCCGTCGCAAATCCGTTGCAATCTGCCACGAATTTGCTACGGAATAATTTTTTAATAAAATTAGATATTTCTGTAGCAAATCCCTAGCAAACAGCTAGGGATTTGCGACGGTCTAGTTTGCTATGGCTTGTAGTCCGTGGCCAATCCCTAGCAAATTGCTAGGGATTTGCGAAGAATTTATTTTTTCTTCTTTTTTGTTCTAATTCTTTTATTATATTAATTTGTATTAATTGTAATTCGACACCCTTTGGAGAGCAAAGAGCAAATGTTTTACAAACTTTGATTTGTTTATCTATAACTTATTTAGTCTAAAAATGGAATTTAGGAATTAATAATAGAGTGTGTTTTAAATTTTTATTTACTGGTTTCGTGGCAAATTCGTAGCAATTTTCCGCGGAATTAGTAATTTAAACTAATTCAATGGCAAATCTGTAGTAATCTGTCACAGAAGAATAAATTTCTCAATTCTTTCGTGGTTAATCTGTGGCAGTTTGTGAGTGATCTACCACATATTTTAATTTTTACATTTTTTTGCCATTTTTTTTGTTATATTAGTTCATATTAATTCTAAATTCAATACCCATTGACAAGAAATATGAATTTTTGTATTCCTTTATCTCCTTTTTGAAACACTACCTTATTGTTTATAGATTTTGATAATATTCATATGTTATAGTTTATTCATGCAATAAATTATACGTGTAATAACAAGTAGCAAAATAGGTGTGTTACTTATTTTGAAATATTTCTATTAGCCTTTTGAGTTTCATTTAATGTATAATGATTGAGAATATATAAAAAAATATGGTAGGCAAAATTGAGATAAAAAGAATATTGAATATATTTTTATATGCTGGTTTCATCGCAAATTCGTGGCAATTTGCCACGGAATTAGTCCATTGAATTGATTCTATGGCAAATTTGTAGCAATCTGCCACGGAATTGCCACAGATGAATAAATTTCTCAATTCTCCCGTGGCTAATCCATGGCAGTTTGTGAGGGATCTGCTACAAATTTGATTTTTTTTTTTACATTTTTTGCCTATTCGTTTATTATATTAATTCATATTAATTCTAATTCAATACCATTTGAGAACAAATATGAATTTTTGTATTCCTTTGTCTCCATTTTTAAACACTATCTTATTGTTTATAGATTTTGATAATATTCATATGTTACTTGTATTCATGAATTAAATTATACGTGTAACAACAAGTATCAATATAGGTATGTTACTTATTTTGAAATATTTCTATGAGTCTCTTGAGTTTAAGTTAATGTATAATGATTGAG
The DNA here is from genome assembly GCA_026120185.1 of Voacanga thouarsii. Classification (NCBI taxonomy): domain Eukaryota; kingdom Viridiplantae; phylum Streptophyta; class Magnoliopsida; order Gentianales; family Apocynaceae; genus Voacanga; species Voacanga thouarsii. Next base: position 534,382 of record JANUWF010001001.1, read on the forward strand.
AATATATCAAAAAATGTGTTAGGAAAAATACAGAAAAAAGAATGTTAAATATATTCTTATTTATGGTTCCCTCGCAAATCCGTGGCAATTTGCCATGGAATTGCCACGGAAAATTGAGTTGATTTCATGGCAATCTACCATGGAAGAATTAAATTCTCAATTCTTCTGTGGCTGTCTGCGAGGGATTTGCCATAGATATGATTTTTTAATTTTTTTGCCAATTCTTTTATTCTATTAATTCATATTAATTCTAATTCAATACCTTTTGAGGAAAAATATGAATTTTTGTATTCCTTTATCTCCTTTTAATTTATGACATTATCGATTTTAGATTTTGATAATTTTTATACTTGGTGGTTGTATTAATTAATTAAATTATACGTGCAACAATAAGTTGTAAAATAAGTATGTTACTTATTTTGAAATGTTTTTATGAATATTTTGAGTTTAATTTAATGTATTATGATTGAGATCCATATCAAAAAATGTGTTAGGCAAAATAGAGATAAAAATAATGTTGAATGTACTTTTATTTACTGTCCCCTTGCAAATCTGTGGCAATTTGCCATGAAATTAGTAAATTGAAAGAATTCTATGGCAAATCCATAGTAATCTGCCACAGATTAGCCATGGAAGAATAAATTTCTCAAGTTGTCCATGGCTAATCTGCGGCAGTGTTAGTGTTATGCCCTAGAGGCAATCACTTGTACGTTGTATATGACACATTTTATTTTCATAAAGGCATTATTTATCTTACAGTTTCTTTTGTTTACTTTTATGTAATATAACTATTAGATAAAGTCCCTAGTACAACACTGTGTTAAGAAAATCATGATATGAGATTCCTACTACACTGTATAGTGTTAGTACTTAAATATTCCCTAGTCATAGTATTAATGAGACAGGACATCATTAATGCGTTAAGACTAGCATGTGTTAGACTTCCTGATTTGATCAGCGGTGGTTCTCATATCCGTAAGTATTGAGATACTCAAAGTTAACACATGGATGTTTGTCAATGGAACAAGTTCATTGGATGACCTAGCTATGAGATAATCATATGGATAACTATTTAGTACCAATGATATAATCTCAATATAGCAAACGTGCAAGTATCCTTAGACTTGAGATCTCCAAGGTACTTTGTTTACTGAGTATTGTGCTTTGATTCCAATCTTTGGAGCTAAATCGAGGGCCGCCTATGGAATAGATATTGGATACATTGTGAGGTAAATGAAAGTAGTTGAGAGGGTCGAAAAAGGATTCACCACTCCTAATAGTAAGGGCGAATATCTTACGGCCACTTGTAGGAATTAGTACTCGAGAAGTTCTTGGCCAAGGCAACTGTGTATTGGAAACAGTTCCAATTGATACACATCTAGAGTAGTGGGTTCCTGGTATAAGTACTATTATATTCGGGTCAGAATTAATATATATTCTGGAGGGAGTTGTCACTAATTCTGTACTCCAAACCGAATGAGATATTGTATGGTGAAAGGAGTTAATTGCACTATAGTTTGTTATTGAAGGGTTCATGTCAAGCTACTTGATTTCCTGGACTCTTGGGTGGTCATGATGTGTTGCTAGATACCGCTCATGATCTGAGAATATGGGTTTATTAATTGATGAATTAATAAACCAATCCTGATTAGAATTAATATGATTAATTCTAATTAATTATGGATTATTAATCTCAAAGACGTTTGGATTAATTCATGTTCGCTACCAATTGACTGAGAAACCTAATGGGTCACACACAATAGAGGATTATATACTCAAGATGTTATTTGATAACATAGTGGGGTTAATTGCGAGAAAGAGAAGTTGTTGTGGCCAAATTATAATTAGTTATAATTTATGGTCCAAATTATAATTGTGAGAACTTAATGTTTCCAATTACAATTAGGGAATTCTAATAGGATTAGAATTCTCAATTTTAGCAGGGTTTTTCAGTTTATATGTATAACATCCACGAAACCTAAGGGTAAGTGGATTCACGGAAACCTTAGAGAACACACATGACTTCTTTTTTCTCTTTTTCTCGTTTTTCTTCAGCTAAGAGGAAACGAAAATAACCTAACCCTAGCCGCCACTTAGTTTTTTCTACTAGCACAAAAAACTTTGTGCTTGAGTATTCCTCTGTGTGGATTTCTGTTAGAGATAATCACACACTGTGATTATAGTGGTTGGGCGTTCAACTTTCGTGGTGTTTGATCAAGAGGATTGCTGGATTGCGCCATGACTTGAAGAAGGAAAATTTTATTTTCCACATAATCAAAGAAAGGTAAAAAACTGTTACCTTTGTTCTCTTTATGTCTTGTTTTCCACACATATGCAGATCCTGGGTTGGTATTTCGTTTTATTCTTCTGCTGCGCCATATATGATATGTGAGAGATATCCAATAGGCAGTCTGCCACGGATTTGCCACAGCATAAACTAAAATGACGTTGTTTTGATATTCTTAGGCAAAAATCTGTCGTGCCCATTCCATACATAGGCAAAAATCCTCTTCCCATGGATAATTTTCAGGTTCTCTCTCATTTCCCCCTAGAGGCTACTGCTTTCACACTCCACTACCCACCTTAGTCAGCTTTCATTTCCCCTTACCATCATCTTGCTCCTTTAAATTGGCTGGCCAAAGTTGCAACTTCTCTGAAGTAAAAACGAACCTTGCTCCTAAGGACTTCTTTGGTAGCATCAAGTTGTGTACTTTCCCTTGGAATTCCTAACTTTGCCGGCGCCATTACCTTCATCTTCGGTTAATCTCCCAAATCGAGCCTAAAACTTAAAGCTACAGGCTACAATTGTTGGTAGGAAGGCTAGAATTCCTATTCTATTCCCTATTTGTCACTCTCATTTTGCATAAAGCTACAAGCTTTCTCTTCTTCTGCTTCAACCTTTGACTCTTTACCATCCTCGCCCAGTAGCTACTGCAGCTGTAAGCCTTCACAAGCCACAATCTTTATCTTCTTTGCTATGATTTTTGTGGTTAACCAAAACACTTTTCTGTTTTTCCCTTTCTTTCTTCTTTTGGCTTTGGTTTATTTGTTCTTTATTTGTGGAATCTGAAGCTCATGGTAGTAAGAGAAGGTTTTTCTTTTTTATCTTTGTTAGAGCTGGATTCAATTGCAGTGCTCATTCTTGGGATGGTACTCGGCATAAATGCAAAATTAGTAGCTGTGAATTTTAGCTAGTGTATTGATTTGGGTTTTAAAATAGTTCATTTTTGCTTTGCTTAATTCATTTGGATGGTATTCTAGGTGGGCATTTGGCTGATTTTGTATTCAAATAACTATTTTATTTGTTCCTTGATGGTGAAATAGAAGTCTATAATGGGTTTATTTTTATATGTGTTTATGCATATCCTAAAACTATAATAAAAAAAGACCTCTTGCATTAGAGGGGTGTCTTTCTACCTGGTTAGCATATATAGAATGTAAGAGTAACGTATCTAGGGTGAGGAAAGTAAACAATTCCACGTTATGAAACATTACTGTGTATGGAGCATTTTGTTTAGGAAACAACTACTGGGTAGTGATGCTTATGTTAGAATTTGGAAACTTAATCATCTACATTTTTTCAAATTATTAAATTAATGATCTATTTGTTTATAACCATCTTCCTAGAATTTGTATTTCTAGACTGTGGACAATGATCTTGCACTAAAAATATCTATAAAAATAAGCGCAACACTGTAGCAGTTGTTGTAGCTTTTGCTTAACAAAGGGATCTCAAGCTGAAATTTCTTTTCCAAAGTATGTAGAATTTCTTATTATATTGAGCTATTGTGCTTTTCACTTTGGTTCTCGTTCTCTTCTTGAAAGCATAATAGTATTCCAGCCAAGTTTAATTGTTTTGCAAAAAAAATGGGAAAATGAAGATCAAGATTAGGAAAAACTGAGAACTTTCAAAGTTGTATAGTAATATTATCAGAATTGGAAGCTCTGGTTGAGTCCAAGTCAACTTCTTAAAAGTCTACTTTAGAGGTTGCTATACTCCATTTTCAAAATAAGAAAAAAGTAATTCTTATTCTGAATGGCAAATCAAATTTTGTTAGGTAATGTGTAAGATTATCTTGCTACTGCCTTCTTAAGAGATATTTGTCATGCAAATTATAACTTATCTCATCATGCAGCATGAGGATGCTGGAGTCATTGAGGGCACAAACAATCTCTAGGAATAGAGTCTCCAAACAACTACATCTAATTATGCAACAAATTACTTCTTTGTGACTAATATTATATGTTTGTTGTTATTGGCTTTCATTCCACTTTGATCATTTTGGAAAATACTTGAAGATATTCAAAAAGGACAATTTTGAGCAAAAAATTCAAGTTTATGATGATCTGGTACAAGAATCTGCCACTAAAGATAGTGCTATTGGTATTGTTACAATTTCAGAACTTGAAGTAGAACACAAGAAAGGTTTTGGGGCAAGTTCCAAGTCCTATAAGCTACCTTACAACATATTAATGACCTTGCTCATAGATGGTCTGTGTGACAGATCAGTCTGGATGCACCAAAATCCTACTATTATCATCTTTCTTACAATCTTATCTTCTTCTTTTATCATAATATGATCTTGTAATTTTAAGTCTTCATCAACCATAACACGATGATATGCCCAATGTGGAAAATATGCTTTACTGTTATTGCTCATTTCGATATTAACTGCATTCCTTCTCCCTCTAACCATTTCTAGAATCATCGTACTATACCTATAAACATATGACTTGTAGGAGACTTCCCTAAAATTTCTACTGAACACCTCAGGAGCAATATAACCAATGGTTCCTCTAGCTCCTAGCATTGACACTATACTTTCTATCCCACCACATAGTTTTGCCAATCCAAAATCAACAATCTTGGGACAAAAGTCTTCATTGAGAAGAATATTGTGAGGCTTTATGTTAAAATGTAAAATTCGCGTATTGCCCCCTTTATGCAAGTATTCTAGCCCTCGAGCTATAGCAGTAGAAATTTCATGCAACTTCTTCATTCCCAATTGATCATCAGATTCCTCATGTATATACTTTTCCAGAGATCCATTTGACAGGAACTCATAAATGAGAGCTCTTCTTTTGCCATCAAGACATAATCTTAGAAGAGTGACAACATTAACATGGGCAGTTCTTGTAACACCCTATATTTCTATAACGTAGTAGGATGTAACTTTATAGGATGTCGCCCCGTCTAGTTGCCTAGACAAGGGGTCTTTATAACAATTTCATCCAATATGTAGCGAAAATTTTTCAAAAATAGAAAAGTACAAAGAATTTGGCTTTCGATACATATACTCGAGGGTATAACAGATCCAAAATGTAGTATGAGCCTCTGGAAGTCCACCACGCTTTTGTTGTGCTTCTAATCCTAAATTTTTCAAAAGAGATAACAAACGTGTGAGCATAACGCTCAGTGAGTCCCGTGTGTGCTAGTGTTTTCCACTGAAAAGATCTCATGAAGAATAATCTCAACATAAGCTAGTTCAAAAATTCTCGTGTGAGAACATTCTCAAATCAAGTATTCAAGGATTTCTAGTAAAAAGATGCTGATTCAAGTATTCAGGAATTCTAATATAAAATATTCCGATTCAAGTATTCAAGTATAGTCAGTGCTTACGCCAAGTATTTAAGTCAGTGCTTATGCCAAGTAGTCAAGATAGTATTTACGCTAAGTATTCATGTTAGTGCATACACCAAGTATTCAAATCAGTGCTTACACCAAGTATTCAGGTTAGTGCGTACGCCAAGTATTCAAGTTAGTGCATACGCCAAGTATTCAAGTTAGTGCTAAGCCAAGTAACCATGGTAGTCATGTATTAGATTCAAAGATTGACAAGTTCAAGAAATCAAGATTCATATTGTTCATCATGTTTCCAAATCCATATAGAAAGTTAGCACTTTAGCACATCAGGAAACCATTTTCCATATCAAGAAAATACTTTACCAAAATCAGGATTTGAAAATTGAAAAGATCACATGAGACATTTCATATTTGATGCGTATTTATTTAGGTATAAAAATCATATAAAAATAAGCACACTCCCAATCAAGTTTAAATTAAAATGTTAACCCCAAATTACACATATGAGCAAGCGTACTCATCATTCACATAGCATAGGGTTTAAACGAGTGTCGATCCTCAATGAACAAGTATGCATTAATCACTTTTCTTTCATTATTTAACCGACTCAATAAAGTGAAAAAGAAATAAAAAGGAAAATAAAATAAAATAAAATAAAAGAATATATACATGTCAAGGATGGAGAAGTATGTAACTTAAACCATTATTTTGACAAACATGATCTTAAAGTATTCAATCATTATCATAACTAATCATTCTCTTGGCATCATGAAGGATTAAGATAGATTCACTTCTTTGGTCAATCCATGAAATCACTATTTTCTAGATAAATTAGTATCACTTGGTCTGTCTCAACTAATTCATCCAAAAAATGCATTAAACATAGTCCTTAAATTTCCTTGGTCTGGTAAATTTAAAGCATGAAATTAATCAACGAATCCTTGGTCTGGCAGACATCAATTAACCATTAATTACTCAGTCCTCAACAATTAACCCCCTTGGTCTAGTAAGTTAATTGCCAATCAAATATGAAATTAATAAATTGAAACCACCATCAACCCCTTTGGTCTAGTAAGTTAATGAAAGGAGACAACCAATTAATCTCATAATACACACAAGTAATTAAATACCAAGAAGAACAATCAATTAATCAAAAGATCAAATAACTTTAAAAATTATGAATACATAAACAATGTCAAATTACAATAAAACAATTAACATATCATTATTCAAGAAAAAGAAAACAAAGTAAAAGAAAGCACTCATAGATAAGCCTCATTCTTCTTTCTTTGTAGACCCTCTTGCACAACCCTCCTTGATTTGAAGAATTCCTCCTTGATTTGAGTAATTTTTTGTTATAATCTATGAATTCCTCCCATTTTTCTTGTGTTTTCCATCTATTTATAGGCTTAGGAAGTACCTAAACTCATTGGTGTAGGGTTTTTGACCGATTAGAAGTAGGAAGATACTAAAATTTTGCAAATTACCAAAAATCGCGTGCAAAAATCAAGGCACTGCCTCAACATTAGGTCACAGTCGGTGCTACCTTAGCTGCCTAGAGTCAGCGCCAGTTGTATTCTATTTCTTCAGTTGTTCGCTGATTTTTTCTTGATTTCCTCACATTGTTTTCCAGAATGCAGCCGGCGCCGGTTCAAGCTTCCCAGCTGGTACTGGTTCAATTCTGTTCTAGTTTGTCTCATTAATTTTTTTTGTCGCCTTGAAGTGCATGCGAACAGCACGTGACCGGCACCGGTTCCTCTGCCATAACCGGTGCCACATCTGCTCTATTTTTTCGATGTTTTTACCTTTTTTTACCCTTAAAATCTGAAATAATGCACAAGATACATTTCCAAGGGTAAAATCTCAAATATGAAGGAATATGACCAGTTATTGAACAAAATGTATTACAAAATAACCTCAAATAACTAGAAAAAATAGGACTAATTTAGGCCCTATCAATATTCAAGATATTCAAGAAATCGAGTGCTTGATAATGCTTACAAACTCAAATGTAACATTCATCTAATAATATATCAGGAAAGCATTAACTGTATTAGGAAAGCACATGATCGTTTCCGAAAAACACTTGCTAAAATAAGATTTAAAAAGCAGTGGAACTCACCTCGTGTCCTAACTTAATATGATGACATATATAGTACTCTTAGTCTTTTACGAAGCTTGGAAGATAAATGATCTATATCGAGAGTCATTCCAAACCTCATTTATTATTTTGAGGCACGACTAACACAAAACTATTATGTGAATAGAAAATATTCCATTTTCTTCTTTCTCACTTCTTCTAACCAAAAATGAAATAAATACTTGGAATGATCAAAGGCTTATTAATTCATTTTCCATCTCTTTTTTCAAACAAATATCCAAGGTTTCCATATGTCCTTGTGATGTCTCTTTCATCCATTAACACCAATAGAACAATACTTGAGTTTATTTCTTGCTAAACAAAATTTTGCATTTCTTCAATCTTGTCACACTTGTTTGTTTATATCATAAATTTTGATTCATAATTCCAATTGAAGTAAAACTTGTTCCAAAATGTCCTCAAGACATTCCTTTATGATTTTAAATTCATGAACCACTGATTTCCCTTCTTATTTCATTCAGGTCTTCTTACAACATCTCAGTTTCTCAATCTCGTTACTGTTTTTGTCACTTGTGATATATTCATCATAACGTTTTACTCACTACTCCAAATCTTGTAAAATTGGTCCCAAAATGATCCAAAGACATTTAGCTACAAGTTTCAGGTCATGAGGTTTCAAATAAACATGCCAATTTGTACAGTTTATTTGTTCTTCAAAGCTGCTCGGGATTTCTTCAAAACAGAATTTCTCTTTTTATTTCCTTTCTTCACACCATCTATTCTACTTTAATCCTAACAACTATATAACACTTAAACTATCTTAAATTCCATCATAATGGCCTCAATTTTCTGATTTTCAGAGATACTTAGCCCAGTAAAACGACATTTTCCACCATTAAGTTCAACAAGTGCAAACAACTACATTAACAATTCATTTTCTTCAACAAATAATTCTATCTTTCTTTTCCATTTCTTACTCCTTCTTGTGCAGTCATAACCTATCAATTAAACCACCATTAAAACACTTCGTCTATCATATAAAACATAGTATATAGCTTCTCTAATCAGCCGGTATACAACATGCACAAAACATCCCCAAAACATAGCAATTGTCCAAGTAATTCTCATAGTTCTCATGAATTTCTCAATAAAATTAATACTAAAATAATCCTCACAATTTAATCTACAACTTTAATTCAAGGAGTATGATGTTTTACCTTGTATGTGGGATCTCTTGGCTTGATTTGGCTTCAAGAACACCAAGAACACACACACTTCTTTCTTTCTCTCACCTTTTTCTTTTTCTCCCTAATTTTCTCTAGTTTTTCTTTCCTTTTCTTTCTCTCTTCTTTCTCTATTCTTGCTGTCCATTTTTAGCTGTTGAAATACAGCTTCCACCGCCATTTGTTGGTCCAAATTCTAACCAATATTGGTCACAAAGTCAACTATTGTGGGCTATCTAATTTCTAACCATTTTCCGATTGGTTGATTTAATTAATTTCCTAAATTATTAATCTTATTCAATAAGCTTTTGAAACAAAATAATCCCACAAATATCTTACTTCCCCAATGGTATTTTAACATTTTTTTTCTCCTCCAATCATATTACTCTACTTGTCTTAATGTCGACCGCACTTTAGAATTTTCTTCAGAAAATAATTGTAATTTCGGTTCGTATAGGGAAAATATTTTATTCCACCATTAAAATCTATAAATTGTATTGAATTCAATAGTGGGAATCAAAATTCTCAATTCCTTATCAATTCTTCCCAATTTACAGTCAAAATCCTGATCATGAGCAAAATTATGAAAATGCCCTTGATACCTTCGATAGCTTAATTTATACTAGAATACTCGTCTCACCACACTGATCAATTTTTGTTCTTAATGTACCCTTAAATTCCCATTCTACTAAAAGTAGTCGCAATTTGAAGATTTAGGGTACGGGTAGAACAAATTCAAAAATTCCATTCAGGTCCCCATAATTTCAAAATTCCAATAATGCCCTTAAATATGTTTATCATGCCAAAATGTTCATCTCATTATACTGATCATTTTTTGTTCTGGTCACTTCTACAAATTCTTATTTTATATATAGTAGTAACCAAATAAAATACGAAAGTGGGGGTTGTTACACTCTCTCCTCCTTTAAAAAATTTCGTCATTGAAATTTATATTTGCCTTAATTCCATTAAATGTATACATCTCAATATTTCCCATTCATATGACATGAAATAGAAGAAAAATTCTATTTTTCACTTGTAAACATGATCTCTTGAGAGATTCTCATATTCTTTCAACCTAATAATATACCTTCACATACATCATTCTTGTATGATCTAATTAAATCTCCTCTATTTATAACATGTTGTATATAGATCATACTTTCGTTTCCTTAAACAACTATAAATCACTTCATTTCAACTTTCATGGGTACTTCACAGGGGTTACCCATCCTAGAATTTCTCTAACCCAAGCACGCTTAACTTCAAATGTCTAATGCTTCCTGGTACATTAGTGTTGATATCATCATATCCTTTGATAAGGGCTAAATTAGTCATATTTTTCCTAATTATTTGAGGTTCTTTTGTGATACATTTTGTTTAATAACTAGTCTTGTTCCTTCATATTTGATATTTTACCATTAGAAAGGTATTTTTTTCATTATTATAGATTTTTGGGGTAAAATGAAGTAAAAACGTCGCAAAACAGAAGAGAGGCGGCGCCGGACAGGGCATTGGAATCGGCACCGGCCATTCATTGATGACACGAACTTTGAGGCAACAAAAATTGTCAAAATAGAGCAGAACAGAGTGGAACCAGCCCTGGCTGTATTCTGGAATACATTGTGCAGAATTCGAAAAAGATCGGCGAACGAGTAGAGAGCTAGAACACAACCGGCGCTGGCTCCAAGAGCTAAGGTGGCACCGGCTCCGAGAGCCAAGGCGGCATCGGCTGTGCTCTGAGAAAAAGGTGGGATTGTGATTTTTCTACGCAATTTTTGATAATCTGTGAAGTTTTAGTATCTTCCTACTTCTACTCGGCCAAGAATATTACCCCAACGACTTTAGGCACTTCCCAAACCTATAAATAAATGGAAAACACAAGGAAAAGAAGAGAATTCATTGATCATCACAGAAAATCACTCAAATCAAAGGAGAAATTCTTCAATTCAAGGAGGGTTGTGCAAGAAGGTCTTCAAAGGAAGAAGAATGAGGCTTGTCTATGAGTACTCTCTTTTACTTTGTTTTCTTTTTCTTGAGTAATGATATGTTAATTTTTTTATTGTAATTCGACATTGTTGTAGATATTCATGATATTTAGAGTTATTTGATCTTTTGATTAATTGATTGTTCTTCTTGGTATTTAATTACTTGGGCGTATTACGAAATTAATTGATTGTTTCTTTTCATTAGCTTGCTAGACCAAAGAGGTTTATGGTGGTTTCAATTGATTAATTTCATATTTATTGGCTGTTAACTTGCTAGACCAAAGAGGTTAGTTGCTGAGAATTAAGTAATTAAAGGTTAATTAATGTTTGCCAGACTAATGATTCATTGATTAATTTCATGTTTTAAATTTTTCAGACCAAGGAAATTTAATTAAGGATTGTGTTTAATGCGTCTTTTGGGTGAATTAGTTGAGACAGACCAAGTGATGCTAATTTATCTAGAGGATAGTGATTTCATGGATTGACCATCAAAGTGAATCTACTTTCGTCCTTCATGATGCCAAGAGAATAATTAATTATGATAAAGATTGGGTACTTTAAGATCATGTTTGTCTAAACAATGGTTTGAGTTACATATTTCTCTATCCTTAATATGTATATATTTTTATTTTATTTCTTTTTCACTTTATTGAGTTGGTTGAACAATAAAAGAAAATGGATTAATGTATACTTGTTCCTGGAGGATCGACACTCATTTGAACCCTATGCTATGTTAATGATGAGTACACTTGTTCATATGTGTAATTTGGGGTTAACGTTTTAATGTAAACTTGATTGGGAATGTGCTTAGTTTTTATGTGATTTTTATACCTAAATCCATACGTATCAAGTTTTTGGCACCGTTGCCGGGGAACAATATCATGAAAGTTTAGATTTTGTTGATTTAACCATGTAAATATGTATACTTGTTCTTTTTGCAAAAAAATGCTATCTTTTTGTATTTTGTGAATGTATACCCTTGTAACCTAACCTACTAACTTTGACTATGTTCTACTAACTAACTTTGTATTCTTTTAATTTTTTTTTAATAATTAATTCTATATGTAACTTGCTTCTTGTTTTTCTAGGTGTTATATTTGGTACATGACCCGAAAATTCGAAGGCGAGATAGTCGATTTTGACCCCGAAATCGAAAGGACATTATCAAAGGTCCGCCGGACAATCCAAAGGAACTTGATCGTTGAAATGGATGGTGCTCAAAATAACAATACTGGGAATGATAGGAGGGTTATGGATGACTTTGTGAAACCCGCAATCTCGGGTACATGCTCGAGTATTACTAGGCCTAGGGTAGATGCAAACAATTTTGAAATAAAACCCAACATTATCCAGATGGTTCAATTTGATGGGCTACTTGAAGAAGATCCTAATGCTCATTTAGCTAGTTTTCTTGGGATTTGTGATACCTTTCAGATGAATGGTGTTTTGGAGGATGTCATAACGTTAAGACTTTTTCATTTTTCTTTGAGGGATAGAGCCAAATCTTGGTTAAAGTCTTTACTTATCGGTTCCATCACTACTTGGAATGCCTTAGCTGAAAAATTTCTGGCCAAATATTTTCCTCCAGCTAGGACAACCAAACTTAGGAATGAGGTATTTGCCTTCCAACAATTAGACTTTGAGCCCGTATATGAAAGTTAGGAGAGATTTAAGGAGATGTTAAGAAAATGCCCACACCACGGATTTGAGCTAGGAATGTAGATGCATATCTTTTTGAATGGCATCATGTTTGCGACACGTTAAGTGGTGGACTCTTCTGCAGGGGGTTCCATCAATCATAAGACCCCGGAACAGGTATTTGAGTTTGTAATACCCTGCCCAAAACCACCTTTGACTATGGGGAAAAGTCATGCATTGCATAGCATCTTGCATTTTATGTGGTAACTTAGAATTATTTTATTTGCATGGATGCATGAGAATTTTTTCGTTGCTCTTGCATTTGAATTAATTGATGTGTTATTAAAGATTTGGATAAGGGAGGTTTGGTAAAAGATTTGGAAGGATGAGTATTGGGGGGATGGTGAGAACTGACTGTAGAAAAATTAGTATTGGAGTTGTTTTAGAATAGCGGGGAGGTTGGTGATTTCCTTTGGTGACCCAAGTTCGAATCCTATTTTTTGTGAAGTTAGTTCCTCTTCTTGAAAATTCCTTTCCTTAGAGTTTCCATGTCTTGGCCGAAAAAAAGCTAGCAAACCTAGAGAAATTTTAGTGTCATTATTCCAAGGAAATAAGTCTCTATATTTATTTCCTAAATTTAAGGACTTTGATGTGAATAAAGTTCACTTTTAATTTTCATCTTTTATTCCTAAGGATTTTTGAAAAGGAAAAAAAAAAAAAACCCTAGCTAATAAATAAAATTCCAGCTTGATTTTAGCTTAATGGATGCTACCATGGATAGTTGGAATTAAGGAGTCATTTTTCTAGTACGAAACCTTGTTGATTTTAACCCTAGAATGTTAGTTAAAAATATGGAAAAATTTCCAGATTGTGCCGCCACTTCTTGGAGGAACTTTAGCTCAACTCAAACTCTTCCAAAACTAAGAAATCTTATCCTAAATCCCCTAGCAAATCAGACTTTTATTTCAACCCTAATTCAACTAGGAATTTCATCCTTATCCTAGCAGAATTTCGGCAGCTTTGTGTCAACACAAACTGTCCAAAATTCCAGCACTCCTTAAGTGCAATCCAACTCTCCAAACCCTAGCTCAAAGCACCTAAATACTCCTCATCAATTCAAATTACCTTAACAGCACAAAACCAGAATTTTATTCTCACAAAACCACAGAAATTCGTCCAGCTTATGCACAGGATTTTCGGCAGCTTTGTACAGAAAATTTCGGCCAGCCTTGTACACCTATTCCAATCGAAATTCTGCACACACAACCCACCGAAAAACCCCAGCTGATCAAGCTATTTTTCAGCGCCCAAAACCCTCATTTATCTCTGGAAATTTCGACAGAACTACGCAGCCAAAACAGTCCAAAACTCGTCACTCTTGCACATAATTTTCGTACAGCTTGCACAGAATTTTCAGTCACCAAAACTCACACAAACTCTCTCTTATTTTGGCCAAAAAAACCTGAACACACTCAACCCTTCTCTTGAGCATCATTTCGGACAGCCTAGGGAGCAAGTTCAGAACACTTTTCTCCTCTTAATCCCTCTTGAAATCGGCCAGCATCAAAGGTGCCGCAAGCTGAAAATTTTTACCCTTGCTGTCTAAGAAACCTAAAGCTATTAGGAGTCTTTCTAAACATCACCATCTAACCCTAAAACACGGAGCTTGTGTGGACTGCAAGATCAAGACGGTGCAGTTTGTGAGACTTGGACGGGATGTAATTGAATTCAATGGCAAGTGAACGAAGGAACTGAAATTTCTTATTGCTGGAGCTAAAGCCCGGAAGTTACTCAAGAAAGGATGTACGGGATATTTGGCGTATCTCCAAAACAAATCGAAAGACCAGTGTACCTTAGAAAGCACGGAGGTAGTGAAAGACTTTTCGGATGTGTTCCCTACGGAGCTCACTTCCCTACCCCCTGAACGGGAAGTTGAGTTCACCGTGGATCTGATTCCCGGAGCAGAACAGGTATCAAGAACCCCCTACCGGATGGCACCGACAGAGTTGAAGGAGCAATTAGAAGAATTGCTAAGGCAAGGCTACATTCGGCCGAGTACGTCACCGTGGGGAGCCTCGGTGTTGTTTGTCAAGAAGAAGGATGGTACCTTGAGGCTATGTATCGACTATCAGGGATTGAACAATCTAACGATCAAGAATGAATACCCTCTACCCTTGATCGATGAGTTGTTTGATCAACTGCAAGGCGCCGCTTGCTTTTCGAAGTTGGACCTACGACAAGGATACTACCAGGTGAGGATCAAAGAAGAAGACATTCCTAAGACTGCATTCAACACGTGGTATGGCCACTACGAATTTGTAGTAATGCCGTTCGGTGTAACCAACGCACCGGCAGTATTCATGGATTTGATGCATCGCATTTTCCAACCATACCTGGACAAGTTCGTGGTTATCTTCATCGATGACATTTTGATCTACTCCAAAAATCCGGAGGACTACGCGGAGCACTTAGGATTGGTCCTAGAGAAGCTGAGGGAATTCAAGCTTTACGCCAAGTTCAGTAAGTGTGAGTTTTGGCTGAGCTCGGTGTCTTTCCTTGGTCACGTGATATCCAAAGTGGGGATCAAAGTGGACCCTACTAAGGTAGAAGCCGTAGCTAACTGGAAACAACCGGAGAACATTACCGAGATATGAAGTTTCCTTGGGTTTGCCGGGTACTATCGGCGTTTCATTAAAAATTTCTCTACTTTGGCTTCACCAATGACGCGACTGTTGAAGAAGGATGTCGCTTTTGCTTGGAGTGAGAAGTGCGAGAAGAGCTTCCAAGAACTTAAGAGGAGGTTGATTACAGCACCCGTGCTGAGTCTGCCTGAGGCTGATAAGCACGATGCACTCAAAAGCAAGAAGGGAAAGTGATAGCTTATGCATCTCGGAAGCTAAAGCCGCACGAAGCTAATTATCCCACGCATGACCTAGAGCTAGCAGCTATAGTGTTCGCCTTGAAGAAATGGCGACATTACTTATATGGTGCACAATACGAGGTTTTCACTGACCATAGGAGTTTGAAGTACATCTTCACGCAAAAGGACTTGAATCTCCGGCAGCGTAGGTGGATGGAGTTCCTGGAAGAATATAAGTGCCCTATTAACTATCATCCGGGTAAAGCGAATATGGTAGCAGATGCTCTAAGTCGGAAGGTGAAAATGGCACACTTGAGAATACAGGAGGTGTCGGCAGTCCAGGATATCCTGGAGAAAGAGGCGCAAGTGCAAGAGAGGAAGATATGCGTGAGCAACTTGACCCTAAAACCCGATCTGGACCAGGAAATTGTATCAGGTCAACAGGGTAGTACAGAATTTCAAACTTTCAGGGAGAAAGAGATCGCGAGAGGAGGAAGCGATTTCTGAACCGATGAGAATGGGGTATTATACTTTCGGGACCGGATTTGTGTACCGGACATCCAAGACTTAAGGAAGAGGATACTGGACGAAGCGCACAAGCGCAAATAAACCATACACCTTGGGGAGGTAAAGATGTACCAAGACTTGAAGAGGAAATATTGGTGGGCTGGAATGAAGAGGGATGTAGTTCAGCCTGTGTCAACCTGCCTGACGTGCCAGAAGGTTAAAATGGAACATAAGAAGTCTGCAGGGTTACTGCAACCGTTACCGATTCCCGAATGGAAATGGGAAGAGGTGTCCATGGACTTTGTGACTGGCCTTCCGATGACCAAGTCACACAAAGATGCGATCTGGGTGGTAGTGGACCGATTGACCAAGACAGCGCACTTTATACCGGTCAACGTAAGGGACTCGATGGAAAGTTGGCTCAGACATATACCCGAGAAAATTGTAAGGTTGCATGGTGTACCGTCGAGCATTGTGTCGGATAGGGACCCTAGATTCACTTCAAGGTTCTGGGGTAAGTTCCAGGAGTCCTTGGGCACGACCCTGAAATTCAGCACCTCTGCCCATCCGCAGACAGACGGTCAATCCGAAAGAGTCATTCAGATACTGGAAGACATGCTCCGAGCATGTATCTTGGACTTTGGAGATAAGTGGATTGAGTCTTTTCCGCATGCGGAGTTAGCATATAACAACAACTATCAGGCGTCGATCGGATTGGCGCCGTACGAAGCATTGTATGGGCGAAAATGCCAAGTACCGATATACTGGGGATGGACAGAAGAAGGGAACGTTAAGAAGACTGGTGAAGTATGCATTTAGGAGATGACAGACATGATCAAGTTAATTCGAGAAAGGCTAAGGGCAGCGCAAAGCAGACAGAAGAGTTATGCAGACTCTAGGAGAAGGGAACTGGAGTTCCAAGTAGGTGACCGTGCATTCTTGAAGTTGACTCCTAGTAGAGGAATCCAGAAACATCCGAGAGGAGGGAAGTTGAGTCCTAGGTATTTGGGACCATTCCCGATATTGGAGAAAATTGGACCGGTTGCCTACCGATTGGTTCTACCTGATGGTCTAACCGGGATGCATGATGTATTCCATGTTTCTCAGTTAAAGAGGTACAACCCCGATCTGAGTCATGTACTCAATGAGGAACCGCTGGAGTTGCAACCCAATCTGAGTTATGTGGAGAGACCCGTTAAGATCCTAGAGCGGAGTATTAAGACGCTTCGAAACAAGCAGATACCCATGGTGAAGATACTTTGGGATCATCATAGAGCACAGGGTGCGACGTGGGAAACGGAGGAATAGTTAAGACGGAAGTATCCGGATATGCTCGAAGGGTTTGAAATCTGAATTTCGGGACAAAATTCTCTTAAGGGGGAGGGGAGTCATGCATTGCATTTGAATAGCATCTTGCATTTTATGTGGTAGCTTAGAATTATTTTATTTGCATGGATGCATGAGAATTTTTCCCTTGCTCTTGCATTTGAATTAATTGATGTGTTGTGAAAGATTTGGATAAGGGAGGTTTGGTCGAAGATTTGGAAGGATGAGTATTGGGGGGATGGTGAGAACTGACTGTAGAAAAATTAGTATTGGAGTTGTTTTGGAATAGCGGGGAGGTAGGTGATTTCCTTTGGTGACCCGAGTTCGAATCCTACTTTTTGTGAAGTTAGTTCCTCTTCTTGAAAATTCCTTTCCTTAGAGTTTCCATGTCTGGGCCGAAAAAGAGCTTGCAAACCTAGAGAAATTTTAGTGTCATTATTCCAAGGAAATAAGTCTCTATATTTATTCCCTAAATTTAAGGACTTTGACGTGAATAAAGTTCACTTTTAATTTTCAGCTTTTATTCCTTAGGATTTTCGAAAAAGGAAAAAAAAAACCCTAGCTAATAAATAAAATTCCAGCTTGATTTTAGCTTAATGGATGCTACCATGGATAGTTGGAATTAAAGAGCCCTTTTTCTAGTAGGAAACCTTGTTGATTTTAACCCTAGAATGTTAGCTAAAAATCTGGAAAAATTTCCAGATTGTGCCGCCACTTCTTGGAGGAACTTTAGCTCAACTCAAACTCTTCAAAAGCTAGGAAATCTTATCCTAAATCCCCTAGCAAATTAGACTTTTATTTCAACCCTAATTCAACTAGGAATTTCTTCCTTATCCTAGTAGAATTTCGGCAGCTTTGTGTCAACACAAGTTGTCCGAAATTCCAGCACTCCTTAAGTGCAATCCAACTCTCCAAACCCTAGCTCATAGCACCTAAATACTCCTCATCAATTCAGATTACCTTAACTGCACAAAACCAGAATTTTATTCTCACAAAACCACAGAAATTCGTCCAGCTTATGCACAGGATTTTCGGAAGCTTTGTACAGAAAATTTCGGCCAGCCTTGTACACCTATTCCAATCGAAATTCTGCACACACAACCCACCGAAAAACCCCAGCTGATCAAGCTATTTTTCAGTGCCCAAAACCCTCATTTATCTCTGGAAATTTCGATAGAACTACAGCAGCCAAAACAGTCCAAAACTCGTCACTCTTGCACAGAATTTTCGCACAGCTTGCATAGAATTTTCATTCACCAAAACTCACACAAACTCTCTCTTATTTTGGCCAAAAAAACCTGAACACACTCAACCCTTCTCTTGAGCATCATTTCGGCCAGCCTAGGGAGCAAGTTCAGAACACTTTTCGCCTCTTAATCCCTCTTGAAATCTGCCAGCATCAACGGTGCCGCAAGCTGCAAATTTTCACCCTTGCTGTCCAAGAAACCTAAAGCCATTAGGAGTCTTTCTAAACATCACCATCTAACCCTAAAGCAATCTTCTCCAACTCTAAATCATAGCAGCCGTCTATCCTCTCCATTCTACATGAAAATTCCAGCAAATTCTCTCTGCAAATTTTTGAAAACTCAAGAACTATTCTAAGTAAAAATCGAACACACTTTAAGGTAAGCAAAAATCCTCCCAACCTCTTGATGCCGTTTTCTCTAATGATTCTTTTCTCCTTCTTCTTCCCTTAAATCACGCCCCATAGAGGCTGATTTCATCTTCTTTTTTAATTTTCGGTCAAGAGGAGCAAATGAGGTAGCTTTTCTCTTCTTCTCAAGCGAACTCGGGACGACCACAATAGGAGCATCGAGACCTCATCACCCGGTTCTTGCAAGGTAAGGGAATACCCGCCCTTGATGCCGAAAGTAAAGTTTAATGATGTCTATTAGTGGGATGAACATGTGGTCATGGTATATGATCTTTGGGGATTGGATAGTTTACCTGGAATTAAATAGGGGATTGCGAATTGTTGTGAAAATAAATGAGATTAGAGCATGTTTGAATTAGTTGAGACCCTGATCATGATATTATATGGTTTAGATCAGGAGGATAATTGAGGAAAGAAAGCTATGAATTTATCACGTTTATTTGAGGCATATCAAGTAAGTCCTTGCATAAACTCTTTTGTTAAATGTTGTGATGGTAAGTCCTTGTATAAACTCTCTTGTTAAATGTTGTGATGGCATGTTATGAAGCTTAGTAAAGCTATTGTTGAACTATGATTATTTGGGTTGTAAACGTGGATGATTATTCTTTAAACAGTTTCGTCAAACTAATGATTTTATCAAGAAAACTATTCTTTTCCTTAAATTTTTGGAAATCTCTTTTAAAGAAAACCACGTTTTATAAGGCCAAGGTTTGGAGATGTTTTGAATCAGGAATTGACGGATATGTTCGTTGAGTACTCAATAAGGGTAGGCTAATAATACTAGTCTTAGAGGGCTAGAGTAAGTCTTCTGGCAGGAGGCTACCTCCAGAAGATGAACTCTGCTTGAAAAGGCGACAGTGTTGGTTGGTCAGGCCAGTCCGAGCTAGCATTTGTACCTGGTATGGTATTATTTTTATTCCTGGCATGGACACCCGGATGGTTTTGTTGGGTGTAGAGATGGAGGAGTATCTCACCTGGTGAGCTGTACACTCACCTTGATCAGAACGCCCAACGTATGGTAATCTGGTCCGGACAAGGTGCACAAAGTGTGGTGCCTTGGCCATTTTGTTCTCATGGAGCCCAACGTGTGGTGACATGACTGTTTATTCGAGTGGAGGATTTATTTTGTACAAAGTGTGACAATGAGAAAAACCCATTCCTTGCGAAAAGAGATTGTTTATGACTTGCCAACTTATTTCTACAAATGTTTTGCACTCTGCATACACGTATTATTCAAAACACCATGTGCACACACATGACTTACTGAGATTTATTCTCACACTATTTTACATCATGTTTTCAGGTGAGAGATTGTGTTGAGTTAGCGGGGTTTGTAGTAGAGGCTTTGACTATTTTTCCTATGTTGTTCTAGGAGACTTTTGTCGTTTATACTTCTGAACAATATTTGTTTTATTTCGTTTTGCTCCAAGTTGAGCCTGATGTAATAAGAGTATTTCTTTATTAATCTAAGTTGATCCCTTTAGAGATTGCCTTCATATTTTATACCTCGTTCTAAAGACCCCTTGTCCTACAGGATGGGGCAACATCCCCGACCTTTTAGGGTACGTAGTCGTGGGGTGTTACAGAGTTTATTGAAAATTTGGCTTCTAATAACTATTCTTGGGGTAGTACAAGTCTAGAGCTCGTGTGCAAGGAGTACATAAGGTGGATGCTGTGGCAGCATTGGAAGCTAAGGTGGATGCCTTAACTCAGAAGATGAAATAAATGGTGATGCCCCAAGGCCAGGTATTAAGCGTCAGTTGTGATTTCTGTGGAGAGGGACACCCCAATCATGAATGTTAAAATATGGGGTCACTCCAAGAAACTTCGGAGCAAACTGCCTTCACAGGTAATATTCGGCCAGGTAACAATCTTTATAGCTCTACCTATAATCCTGGTTAGAGAAATCACCCTAATTTCTCTTGGAGTAATGGAAATCAGCCTAGGTAGGGTTCTTTCAATTTTGGAGGGACTCAAAGGAACCAAAACCCCATGAACAATACTGCAGCACTTTCCAAGCCACCATTGAAAGAATTGATTGGTCAATTGGTAAGTATAACTGAGACTAAGTTCCAAGGGGTCGATGTTACAATAAGGAATCTAGAGGCCTCCATGCGCAACTTGAAAAACCAAATTGGTCAACTAGCTAAACTATTAGGGGATCATCAAGCCGAGACTTTGCCAGGAAACACTGAGGAAAATCCATAGGATCAAAGCCGTGGAAAGCATTAAAGCCAGTTTTTCCGTTTACTTTACTTTCAGTTTTATGATTGAGACAATTTTTACTTTTGTCATTTTGGTTGATTATTTTTCATGAATTATAGTGCATTGTTCATCGTTATTGAATGTTTCTCATTTTTATGAAAAAAAAAAAAATTTGGAGAATCAAATAGAACAAAGCCGGCTATGGCTTGGACCGGCGCCGGTTCATGTCGGGTAAGGCACTCTTATAGGCCATTATGGACACTTTTTCTTCAAAATCTCCAATGTCTCTCTCAAATTCTCTCTAACCTGCATCAGCTTCACATTCCCCACTTCCCAAAATTTAATTTTTCACCTCCCAAACACTTCTATAACATCTATCTACTTCTCTTTTGTTGATCCTACGAATCAAAAATCTTAAAATCTTCCATTTTTCACGACAACATCATATTCAGTCCACGAGCAAGGAGCTTAGATTTCTGCAAAAAGCTTACATCTTTTGCTTTCCCATGCATATATGAACATAAAGGTATGATTTTTATTCAATTCCCACGGTTAAAATGGTGTAGATGATTTTTTCTAATCTTAGGGACAATTTTGGCCGAAAATTGGGATTGTGTATGCTAGCTTGAATTGTGCATTACTCCTTGAAGCTTCATGAGTTAGATTATATTAGGAGGTAATGATTCTTTGATACGAGATTCATGCATATGATCATTAGGGGCTTTATGCATATAGCTAAGGGTAGAATTGCGGCTATTTGTGATGGTTTAGTATGGGCTATATATGGAACGTGCATTATTTTTCACGTAATGCCATGATGATGCCTTCATTAACTTGATCATGTCTACTTGCATGCATTAAGGATATTCAACACGTTTATGCTTTACAGGGAACTTTACATGTATTGTTGCAGGTTGTGTTGAATTGATTAAAGGTGATTGAATTGATTGTTTGTTGGAGAGTGATATATATTGAAGGAGTTTGCGTTGTGTGGTTGTGAGATTGGTTGAGGGTTAAGTGAGATTTGAGGAGTGTGTTTGTAAAGGGTAGTTGGCCCCGTGTTAAGTCTTTGAGCTCAATTGTTCTCTCTTCCTATTTTCACCACTCATTGATACTATGTCTAGAGCAAGGGGTCATTCTTCTAAAAGGGCGAGGGCTTCCTCTTCCTCAACCCCTTCATCTGTCGATCCTTTGTTCCTTAGACCTACTGAGTTTATAGATGCATCTTGTGAGGAATGGTACAATAGGAAAGCATCCAATAAAATCATTGTCAAGCGAACTTTTGCACCTACCCTAGACCGTGCACTCAAATTGGGAATGATGTTTAGAAGACTAGGATGGGGGTCGATAGTACAACTGAAAGGGAAGTATTGTCCAATGCTCATCAAGGAATTTTATGCCAATATGGTTGACAAGGGCAATAAACACCTTCCCCATATTGAAACGAGAGTGAAAGGAATCCCCATTGTTTTCACCCAAAGTCAATTAGCTAACCTCCCCAGGTATTTGACGATGATTCTTGGCAAGGGATAGATGTGAATAATCAAAAAGTTCTTTCTGACCTGAATTGGGATGCTAGCGGGACTAGAGCCACACTAGGGTTGTATAAGCATAATGCCTTTTAAGCTAATAGTTTCTACTCGAACAATGACCTTGTTGCCAACTTTAGAGCTCTAGTCTATATGTTTGGGTTCAATGTTGTACCCCGTGCTAGTGGTTTTAATGAGACTCGACTTATTGACACTTATATTTTGCATCGGATGATGAACACACTTCCTATCCCTCTTGTACCCTTGATTATCCAATCCATTTGGGATGTTGTTCATCACCATCTTTCAACAAAAGCCTTCATTTTCCGTTTGGTTATAATGAAAATTCTGAAAGACTTTGGTGTTAGTCTTGAGGGAGAATTGATGGAGGCTACCATTAAGCATGATATGGAGACTGAAAAAACTCTGATGAGTTGCGGGTACAAGTACAACTAGGAGTTAAAGAAGTGGCTAACTCCCTTCGAGGTCAGACATCCCGGTCAGGTTAGGCCACCCACCGTGGAGGAGGAACACCCACCACCACCGTAGGCACGTGCACGAGCTAGCAGTTCTCAGTCCCAATCTTGGACTGACTTTGAGACTATTGTGCTGAGATGATTAGACCAGCAAATGGAGATGCTCCTACGCTTGCAGGATACTATGGATGACATGACGAGACGACAAGCTACTATGGAGTAGTAATTGGCCGAATGGAGGCAGCATTCTTCTGGGCAACAAGGTGGTGTGGGAATTTCCACACCGACTGATGATGATGTAGATGATGATGATGATGAGGACTGATGATGATTGCCTACATTTTCTCGATCACTGTTGTTTTTCCTTTCTCTTTTAATGTTTTTTTCCTTTCTTTTTCGTAGTTTTTGATTTTTTCTTTTTTCTGTAATATTCTATTTTCTTTCTTTTGTTTTTGATTTATTTTTCTTTTCTAGTTTTTATGCTTTGGTGTGTCTTTTGTATTTTTCTTTTTAGGTACTTTGCCAATGCCTCGTTCTTCAAGCATTCAGCTCTTGTACAACACGGTGCACAATGAATGGAAGTTTATTTTTCTTATCTCTTCTCTTTTTTTTTTATAATATTTTTGGTCCCATGGTATGGTTTATTCCTTGTTCTATTTCTTTGGCCATTGAGGACAATGTCCAGTTTAAGTGTCGGGGAGTGATTTGATTAAGACTTCTTCTATGCATATACCTTAGCCTTCAAACATTTTGAGCAAAAAATTTTAAAAAATTTTTTGATTTTCTTTGAGATTTTGAGCTGTATTTTTAATGCATGTCTTTATGATGGATTATAGAGCATATGTTCTGGATCATTTATGGCTTATGCATGACTTTTTGCACTTACTTGGACTAAGTAGTTCTTGAACCTGTTTTTCTACTAAAATTCATGAAGCATTCTAGAACTTACTTGAATACCTTTCGAGGCGAAATAAGAAAGACAGTCATGATTTAACTTAGGGATGGCAGTAATAGGCCTTATTTGGATAGTTTGAGCTTTTCAAGCCTACCTATTTTTTTATATTATCCATAGTACCTATTTTGAGCCTAAATTGTTGATTTCTTTCTTTAAAACTCGTCACAATACTTTGTCCATTGCTTGTTTTTGAGAGTTTGAATAATTTTCCAAATCTTTATGCTCTTGATGGATGAAAGTACATGAAGGAGAATGTGAGGGAGAGTACTTGGAGAAAGATCATAACTTGTTACTTGCAGTCATGTATCAAGAGTTGAGTTGAGCTGGAAAGTGAAAAGAAAGCGAGGAAAGAAAAGAAAAAGAGATTGAACATAAGAAAAGAAAAGAAAAAGCTGCTAGAAAAGATGGAAAAGAACAAACTGAAAAAGAAAAGAAAGGTAGCAGTGAATGACAAAGGAAGAGAGAGAGAGAAAAAAAAAAGAGAGAAAGAAAAGAAAAATTTTTGAAAAAAAGAAGAACAAAAAAAAGATCATAAAAGGAATGGTGATTGAGCTGTAAAAGTTGAGTTCATATCAAATCTTTGACACCATTGCTGAAAAATATGAGTGATCTTGTGAAAAATAGGGAAGAGTTGATGAAGAAAGTAAAAAGATGAGAAGAAAAAGAAGAAAAAAAAAAGAAAGAAAAAATACAGGATTTGCTTGAGTTAAGTTGTAATTGCTGAATAAGGTTATGGTTTGATTGATTTTTGGAATAGGAGAGCAAGAAGAGTTGGAAATTATTGATTCATTTTGTTTATCCTTTTCTTGTGAACTCTCAGCTTCTTTAATTTTTGATTCTCCTATATCCTTCGTTTGATAAGCTACATTACAAACCTTTAGCATTACATTACAAGTTTGAAAGTCCTACTTGACCTAAGTAGAATCATGATATGTTTCGGATTAGTGGAGAGAGTGTATGAAAAGTAAGCCTATGGAATGCATACTCTTTTTGAACTAAATTCTTTCCAATGGTTTGAGAATCTTGTTAAGTATTGAGATAGTTCTACTAAGTTATTTATCACTTACACAAGTCTTGCATTTGTTGTGAAAGATGTAGTAGCATGTGTTTTATGTCCTTGAATGAAGAAAGCATTGAGGATATTATTTTGAAATTGATTGAGTGATTTGATTAAACCTTATATTTTCCTACTTGTCTTTGATACTTTGCTTGAGGACAAGCAAAGAGCTAAGTGTGGGGGAATATGATAGGGGCTAAATTAGTCATATTTTTCCTAGTTATTTGAGGTTCTTTTGTGATACATTTTGTTCAATAACTAGTCATATTCCTTAATATTTGAGATTTTACCCTTGGAAAGGTATTTTGTTCATTATTACAGATTTTTGGGGTAAAACGAAGCAAAAATATTGCGAAACAGAAGAGAGGCGGTGCCGGACAGGGCATTGGAACTAGCGCCGGCCATGCACTGATGACACGAACTTTGAGGCAACAAAAAATTGTCAAAACAGAGTGGAACTAGCGCTGGCTTCAAGAGCCAAGGTGGCGCCGGTTGCATTCTGGAATGCATTGTGCAGAATTTGGAAAAAATTGACAAACAAGTAAAGAACTAGAACACAACCGGCGCCGACTCCTAGAGCTAAGGCGGCGCCGGCTGTGCTCTGAGAAAAAGGTGGGATTGTGATTTTTCTACACAGTTTTTGGTAATCTGTGAAGTTTTAGTATCTTCCTACTTCTACTCGGCCAAGAACATTACCCCAACGAGTTTGGGCACTTCTTAAGCCTATAAATAGATGGAAAACACAAAGAAAAAGGAGAGAATTCATTGATCATCACAGAAAATCACTCAAATCAAAGGAGGAATTCTTCAATTCAAGGAGGGTTGTGCAAGAAGGTCTTCAAAGGAAGAAGAATGAGGCTTGTCTATGAGTGTTTTCTTTTTCTTGAACAATGATATGTTAATTGTTTTATTATAATTAGACATTGTTGTAGATATTCATGATATTTAGAGTTATTTGATCTTTTGATTAATTGATTGTTCTTCTTGGTATTTAGTTACTTGGGCGTATTACGAAATTAATTGATTGTTTCTTTTCATTAGCTTGCTAGACCAAAGAGGTTTATGGTGGTTTCAATTGATTAATTATATATTTATTGGCTGTTAACTTGTTAGACCAAAGAGGTTAATTGATGTTTGCCAGACCAAGGATTCATTGATTAATTTCATGTTTTAAAATTTTCAGACTAAGGAAATTTAATTAAGGATTGTGTTTAATGCGTCTTTTGGGTGAATTAATTGAGACAGACCAAGTGATGCTAATTTGTCTAGAGGATAGTGATTTCATGGATTGACCATTGAAGTGAATCTACCTTCATCCTTCATGATGCCAAGAGAATAATTAATTATGATAAAGATTGGGTACTTTAAGGTCATGTTTATCTAAACAATGGCATGAGTTACATACTTCTCTATCCTTGACATGCATATATTTTTATTTTTATTTTTTGTTGTTTTATTTTATTTTATTTTTTCACTTTATTGAGTCGGTTGAACAATGAAAGAAAAGGGATTAATGTATACTTGTTCCTGGAGGATCGACACTTGTTTGAACCCTATGCTACGTTAATGATGAGTCCGCTTGCTCATATGTGTAGTTTGGGGTTAACGTTTTATGATAGGAGCTAAGTTAGTCATACTTTTCCTAGTTATTTGAGGTTCTTTTGCAATACATTTTGTGCAATAACTAGTCATATTCCTTTGTATTTGAGCTTTTACCCTTGGAAAGGTATTTTGTTCATTATTACAGATTTTTAGGGTAAAATGAAATAAAAACATCGCAAAACAGATGAGAGGCGGCGCCGGCTAGGGCTCTAGAACCGATGCGGCCGTGCATTATTGAAACAAACTTCGGAGTGATGAAAAATTACTGAAATAGAGCAGAACAGAACCAAGGCGGTGTCGGCTGCATTCTGGAACACATTATGCAAAATTCGAAGAAAAATCGACGAACGAGTGGAGGAGTAGAACACAACCAGCGCAGACTCCGAGAGCCAAGGCGACGCTGGCTATGCCTTGAAGCTAAGGCGGTGTTGTGATTTTTCTACACGGTTTTTGGTAATCTAAGGAATTTTAGTATCTTCCAACTTCTACTCGGCCAAGAACTTTGTACCTGCGAGTTTAGGCACTTTCTAAACCTATAAATAGATGAAAAATAGAAGGGAAAAGGAGAGAATTCATTGATCATCATAGAAAATCACTCAATCTAAGGAGGAATTCTTCAGTTCAAGAAGGGTTGTAAAAGAAGGTTTTCAAAGGAAGAAGAATGAGGCTTGTCTATGAGTGCTTTCTTTTACTTTGTTTTCTTTTTCTTGACAATGATATGTTAATTATTTTATTGTAATTCAACGTTGTTTAGATACTCATGATATTTAGAGTTGTTTGATCTTTTGATTAATCGGTTATTATTCTTGGTATTCAATTACTTGTGCTTATTATGAGATTAGTTGGTTGGTTCTATCGATTGACTTGCTAGACTAAATGGGATTGATGGTAGTTCCAATTTATTAATTTCATATTCTGTTGGCTATTGACTTGTTGGACCAAAGGGAGTTGATTGCTTAGAACTAGTAATTGAAGGTTAATTGATGTCTTCCGAGACCAAGGGTTCATTGATTAATTTCATTCTTTGAATTTTCTGAGACCAAGGGAATTTAATTAAAGATTGTGTTTAATGTATCTTTTGGATGAATTAGTTGAGACGGACCAAGTAATTCTAATTTATCTAGAAGATAGTGATTTCATGGATTGACCATCGAAGTGAGTCTACTTTAATCCTTCATGATGCCAAGAGAATAATTAGTTATGATAATGATTGAGTTATTTAAGATCATGTTTGTCTAAACAATGGTTTGAATTACATACTTCTCCATCATTGACATGTATATATTTTTATTTTGATTTGATTTTTCTTTTTATTTGTTTTTCACTTTATTGAGTCGGTTAAACAATGAAAGAAAGGTAATTAATGTCTACTTGTTCCTTAAGGATCGATACTTGTTTGAACCCTATGCTCAATTAATGATGAGTACGCTTGCTCATATGTATGATTTGAGTTGAATGTTTTAATTTAAATTTGATTGGGAATGTGCTTAGTTGTTGTATGATTTTTATACCCAAGTCCGAACACATCAAGTTTTTGGCGCAGTTGCTGGGGAACAATAGCAAGAAAAGTTGGATTTTGTTGATTTAATCATGTAAATATGTAAATAAGTTAATATGTAAATATATATATATATACGTTCCTTGTATGAAGAAATGCCTATGTTGTTGTTTGTATAATTGTATTGTATTTTCGCAATATGTCGTAAATATGTAAATAGGTATATACATGTTCATAATCACTAACTTGTCTTTTTATGTTGTTATATATTGTATATTTAATTATTTAATTTTACTAAAATTTTCTTCTTTTAATTTTGTTTTTGAATTTTGGTTATCTAACTTTCTTCTTGTCTTTTATAAGTGTAGGCCGTGGAAAGCAGTGAAGTCATTTTTGCTGTTTGAAACATTTTTTATTTTGGTCATTTTGTTTTGTTCTTTTTATCATGTCTTCATGAATTAAATTTCATTATTCATCATTATTGCATGTTCATCATTTTTCTTGCATTAAGAAAAAAAAAGCATTAGTGTATTGATTGGCAAAATTACACGCTCACATTGATGTTTTTAGTGAGACGTCATTAGAAGCATTAGCGAATTCTTTTGTTACCAATATAAATTCATATGTTCAGTGGCATGAAGAAGCTTCCCAACGATTTTGCGATCAAAGGAAACAATTAGTTAAGATTATTGAGGAGACTCATTAGTTCATGCTAGCCCATACACTTGAACCAGAGAATCTCCAAGGAGAGGAGAGATGCTACGAGGGGTAATTATCCAATATGGCAAGAGAGGTATTTGATACTACTCTATGTGCTCATAATTCTAATATTTCTTTGTCACATGATTTCTTAGGCTCTTCTCACTTCTTGGAGAACAATGGTCCCAATGATAATGTATGGAGTTCAACATACCTGAAGAAGTTGGATTTATCATTCATTCTAAGAAACCCTTTGAGGATGTTGACGAATTCTACCCTTCACCCCAATCTTAGAGAGGTAACTTGGTATTTGTCGAAGCATTGAAAAGCATAGAGTCCTCTTGGACAAGCCCTTCTCTGTACCTCACGTTTGGATATCTATTGGAGCATTATCGCACTTGGGCAGTATTACTTAAACTTTCCACCCCTTTATTATTTTTGGTCTCTTTGGAGATGCTTTCTTGTGTTTATTTTTTGCCAACGAGGACATTATCCCATTTAAGTGTGGGGGAGTGGTTTGGTGATATACTTTGTCCAAGTTTTTATCAATTTTATTTTGAGCACAAAGTTTGGAAAATTGGAGCCACTCTGTCATGGAAGTATTTTCTTTGTTATCTTTTCCCCTTTATTTTTGGTCCCATGGTATGGTTTATTCCTTGTTCTATTTATTTGGCCATTGAGGATAACGTCCAGTTTAAGTGTGGGGGAGTGATTTGATTGACAAGTTTTCTATACATATACTTTAACCGTTTGGGGAAGAAAAGAAATTTTTGAGTGAAAAATTTTCAAATTTTTCTGATTTTCTGGAGATCTGAAGCTATATTTTTAATGCATGTCTTTATGATGGATTATAGAGCATATGTTCTATATCATTTATGACTTATGCATGACTTTTTGCACTCACATGGACTAAGTAGTTCTTGATCAAATGCTTTGCATTGTTCTTAAACCTTATTTTTCTACTAAATTTCATGGAGCATTCTAGAACTTACTTGAATACCTCTCAAGGAGAAATAAGAAAGACAGTCATGATTTAACTTAGGGATGACGGTAATAGGCATTCTTTGGATAGTTTGAGCTTTTCAAGTCTACCTATTGTTATATTATCCCTAGTGCCTATTTTGAGTCTAAATTGTTGATTTCTTTCATTAAAACCTGTCACAATATTTTGTCCATTGCTTTGTGCGGAGAGTTTGAATAATTTTCCAAATCTTTATGCTCTTGATGGTTGAAAGTATATGTAAAAAAATGCTGAGGAAGAATGGTGAGATAAAGATCATAACTTGTTACTTTCAGTCATGGATCAATAACAAGTTAAGTTGGAAAGAAAAAAAAAAGAAAGAAAAGAGTGATTGTGAACAAGGAAAAAGGAAAGAAAAGAGAGAGATTGAAAACAAAGAAAGAGAAGAAGAACAGCAGTAAGAGTGAAAAAAAAGAGTTGGAAAAGAAAGGAGAGACTGAAAAAAATTGAAAGAGAATAGAAAGAGGAGAAAGAAAACAAAAAGCTGCTAGGAAGAATGAAAGAAGAAGTGAAAGGAAAAAAAAAAAAAAAACACAGCAGTAGTAAAAGAAATAGAAAAGAGTTGATGAAAAGAAGAGTTGAAAGAAAAGAGAAAAAAATGCAGGATTTGCCGGAGTAGAGTTGTAATTGTTTTACAAGGTTATGGTTTGATTGGTTTTTGGAATAGGAGAGTAAGAAGAGTTGAAAATTATTGATTCAATTTGTTTATCCTTTTCTTGCTAACTCTTAGTTTTTCTTTGACTTTTGATTCTCCTATATTCTTCATTTGATAAGCTACATTACAAGCCTTTAGCCTTACATTACAAGTTTAAAAGTCCTACTTGATCTAAGTAGAATCATGATATGTCTCGGATTAGTGGAAGAGTGTATGAAGAGTAAGCCTATGGAATGCATATTCTTTTTGAGCTAAATTCTGTCCAATGGTTTGAGAATATTGTTAAGTATTGTGATGGTTCTACTAAGTCATTTATCACTAACACAAGTCTTGCATTGGTTGTGAAAGATTTAGTATCATATGTTTTATATTCTTGAATGAAGAAAGCATTGAGGATATGGGTTCGAAATTGATTGAGTGATTTGTTAAACCTTGTGTTTTCATACTTGTTTTTGATACTTTGCTTCAGTACAAGCAAAGAGCTAAGTGTGAGGGAATATGATAGGAGCTAAATTAGTCATACTTTTCCTAGTTATTTGAGGTTCTTTTGTAATACATTTTGTGCAATAACTAGTCCTATTCCTTCATATTTGAGATTTTATCCTTGAAAAGGTATTTTGTTCATTATTATAGATTTTTAGGGTAAAATGAAATAAAAACATTGCAAAACAGAAGAGAGGTGGCGCCGGCTAGGGCTCTAGAATCGGTGCCGGCCATGCATTGTTGAAATGAATTTCGGAGCGACGAAAAATTACTGAGACAGAGCAGAACAGAACCAAGGTGGCGCTGGCTGTGAAGCTAGAATTCTAGAACACATTGTGCAAAATTCGAAAAAAAATCGGCAAACGAGTGGAGGAACAGAACACAACCAGCATTGGTTCCGAGAGCTAAGGCAGCGCCAGCTGTGCCCTGAAGCTAAGGCGGTACTGTGATTTTTCTACGCGATTTTTTGTAATCTGAGGAATTTTAGTATCTTCCAACTTCTACTCGGCTATGAACTTTGTACCTGCGAGTTTAGGCACTTCTTAAGCCTATAAATAGATGAAAAACAAAAGGGAAAAGGAAAGAATTCTTTGATCATCACAAAAAATTACTCAATCTAAGAGGGAATTCTTCAGTTCAAGGAGGGTTGTACAAGAAGGTCTTCAAAGGAAGAAGAATGAGGCTTGTCTATGAGTGCTTTCTTTTACTTTGTTTTCTTTTTCTTGACAATGATATGTTAATTGTTTTATTGTAATTCAACGTTGTTTAGATACTAATGATATTTAGAGTTGTTTGATCTTTTGATTAATCGGTTATTATTCTTGGTATTCAATTACTTGTGCTTATTACGAGATTAGTTGGTTGGTTATATCGATTGACTTACTGGACCAAAGGGGGTTGATGGTAGTTTCAATTTATTAATTTCATATTGTGTTGGCTATTGACTTGCTGGACCAAAAGGAGTTGATTGCTTAGAATTAGTAATTGAAGGTTAATTGATGTCTTCTGAGACCAAGGGTTCATTGATTAATTTCATGTTTTGAATTTTCCGAGATCAAGGGAATTTAATTAAGGATTGTGTTTAATGCATCTTTTGGATGAATTAGTTGAGACGGACCAAGTGATTCTAATTTATCTAGAAGATAGTGATTTCATGGATTGACCATCGAAGTGAGTCTACTTTAATCCTTCATGATGCCAAGGGAATAATTAGTTATGATAATGATTGAGTTTTTTAAGATCATGTTTGTTTAAACAATGGTTTGAATTACATACTTCTCCATCATTGACATGTATATATTTTGATTTTGATTTGATTTGATTTGATTTTTCTTTTTATTTATTTTTCACTTTATCGAG
Source organism: Voacanga thouarsii (assembly GCA_026120185.1). Lineage (NCBI taxonomy): Eukaryota > Viridiplantae > Streptophyta > Magnoliopsida > Gentianales > Apocynaceae > Voacanga > Voacanga thouarsii. The sequence continues at coordinate 566,802 of JANUWF010001001.1, forward strand.
TTGGTTAAACAATGAAAGAAAGGTAATTAATGTCTACTTATTCCTTGAGGATCGACACTCGTTTGAATCCTATGCTCGGTTAATGATGAGTACGCCTGCTCATATATATGATTTGGGTTGAACGTTTTAATTTAAACTTGATTGGGAATGTGCTTAGTTGTTGTATGATTTTTATACCCAAGTTCGAATACATCATTTTAATGTAAACTTGATTGGGAATGTGCTTAGTTTTTATGTGATTTTTATACCCAAATCCATACGCATCATCCTTTCACACATTATGACAAAACATGACTTTTAGCACTCAGATATAATGCCTGAGTACTACACACATGTGCATATCCTTATCTGCACAATTCTTCTCGCACTAATCATACATGGTCTTTAAGTGTTCAACCTCCTTTATTCATCATCTTACTATTACTAGTCCCAAAGTAAATAATTCAAATATATGGTCTTCCTAACCTAAAACCCTTTACTATTGTTTGAGTTTGAGGTCATAGACCATTTCCAAAGATATGATAATTGTCTCAAATCACTTTTCTTTTGGCTTATCAGAAGAAATTATACCTCAATGTCACATGTCACATCTATTCTAATATCCAGTTTCATAAAACACACTATCTCTATAAATTCATATTTACTTATACCATGATAGACTCCCCAGTGTCCCATTGGAGGCTCAACTATATTCCATCAAAAGCAATGTTATGGTTTTTGCTATGCTCTGATACCATTTGTAACATCCCATATTTTTATAACGTAGTAGGCTGTAACTTTATGGGATGTCGCCCCGTCCAGTTGCCCAAACAAGGGATTTTTATAACAATTTCATCCAATATGCAGTGGACATTTTTCAAAAATAGAAAAGTACAAAGAATTTGGCTACCGATACATATAATCGAGGGTATAATAGATCCAAGATGTAGCATGAGCCTGTAGGAGTTCACCGCCCTTTTGCTGCGCCTTTGATCCTAAATTTTTCAAAAGAGATAACACACGTGTGAGCATAAAGCTCAGTGAATCCTGTGTGTGCTAGTGTTTTCTACTGAAAAGATCTCATGAAGAATAATCTCAACATAAGCTAGTTTAGAAATTCTCATGTGAGAACATTCACAAATCAAGTATTTAAGGATTTCGAGTAAAAACATGCTGATTCAAGTATTCAGGAATTCTAGTATAAAATATTCCAATTCAAGTATTCAAGTATAGTCAGTACTTATGGCAAGTATTCAAGTCAGTGCTTACTCCAAGTAGTCAAGTTAGTGCTTACACCATGTATTCAAGTTAGTGCATACGCCAAGTATTCAAGTCAGTGCTTACGCCAAGTAGTCAAGTTAGTGCATGCACTAAGTATTTAAGTTAGTGCAGGCACTAAAAGTATTCAGGTTAGTACACGCGCTAAGTATTCAAGTTAGTGGATACACCAACTATTCAAGTTAGTGCTTATGCCAAGTATTTAAGTTAGTGCTTACGCCAAGTAATCAAGTTAGTCATGTATTGATTTAAAGATTGACAAGTTCAAGAAATCAAGAATTCAAGAGTCATATTGTTCATCATGTTTCCAAATTTATATAGAAAGCTTGCACTTTAGCACATCAAGAAACCATTTTCGATATTAGGAAAACACTTTACCAAAATTGGGATTTGAAAATTGAAAAGATCACATGAGACATTTCATATTCAATATATTCAAGAAATCGAGTGCTTGATAACGCCATCAAACTCAAGTGTAACATTCATCTCATAATATATCAAGAAGGCATTAATTGTATCAGGAAAGCACATGATCGTTTCAGGAAAACACTTAGCTAAAACAAGATTTAAAAAGCAGTGGGATTCACCTCGTGTCCAAGCTCAATGTGATGACGTATATAGTACTCTTAGTCCTTTACGAAGCTTTGAAGATAAATGACCTATATCAAGAGTCATTCCAAACCTCACTTATTATTCTAAGGTACGACTAACATGAAACTATTATGTGAATAGAAAATATTCCATTTTCTTCTTTCCCATTTCTTCCAACCAAAATGAGATAAATACTTGAAATAATCAAAGGCTCATTATTTCATTTCCCATCTCTTTGATCAAACAAATATCCAAGGTTTCCATATGTTCTTGTGATGTCTCTTTCATCCATTAACACTAATAGAACAGTACTTGAGTTTATTTCTTGCTAAACAAAATTCTGCATTTCTTCATTCTTGTCACACTTATTTGTTTATATCATAACTTTGATTCATAGGTCCAATTGAAGTTAAATGTGTTCCAAAATGTCCTCAAGACACTCCTTTATGATTTCTAATTCATGAACCACTGATTTCCCTTCTTATTTCATTCAGTTTTGCTTACACCATCTCAGTTTCTCAATTTCGTTCCTATTTTGGCAGCTTGTTATATTTTCATCATAACATTTTTTCTCACAACTCCAAATCATGTAAAATTGGTCCCAAAATGATTCTAAGACATTTAGCTACAAGTTTCAAGTAATGAGGTTTCAAATAAACGTGACAATTTGTACAGTTTATTTGTTCTTCAAGGCTATTTGGGATTTCTTCAAAACAGAATTTCTATTTTTGTTTCATTTCTTCACATAATCTATTCTAATTTAATCCTAACAACTGTATAATACTTAAACCATCTTAAATTCCATCATAATGGCATTCAATTCTATGATTTTTATAGATACTTAGCCCAAAAAAAATCACATTTTCCACCTGATGCGTAAATTTTGGATGCAAAAAAATCATCAATTTTAAATCCATCCATTAGTCAAGTTTTAATTAACACATTAATCCCAAAATACACATACGAGCAAGTATACTCAACGCAAGCATAGTATAGGAAATTAACGAGTATTGATTCTCAAAAGAACAAGTATACACTAATAACTTTTTATTCATTATTTAACCGACCTAATAAAGTGAGAAAAGAATAAAAAGAAAAATAAAGAAATATATACAACTCAAGGATATAGGTTTATGCAATTTAGACAATTATCCTAGAAATCATGACAATGAACCAATTAACAATTCTTTCAACTAATTATCATCTTGGCATCATGAAGGAATATAAAGTAAAATTCAATCGTTTCACAAGTCATGATTCTTATTTAAATAAATCCCACTTCATTTACCAATCTATGGAATCCTATATTTTGATTAAATTAACAGATTTTCCAATCAAGCAAACATAACTAAAACATACATTAAGCTCAATTCCTCAAATACATGAAATTAGCTAATAACCCTTTGCTCGAGGTGAAATCAACTAATCTTTGATTACTTAGTCCTATAATCTTAACTTTGTTGCTCAAATCCATTAAGATTAGACAAATACGAAATCAATTTAATGAAACTCCTAACATTGTCATCTCAAGTTAATTAGAAGAACTCGCATTAATAACCAATGAAATCAAGTAATTAAACACAAAAGATGATAAAGAATTAATCAAATAACCAAATTAACACAAAATCAAGAATCCCAAAATAGTGTTAAATTACAATCAAAATATTAAATACATCATTGCTAATGGAAAAGAAGACAAAGACAAAAAAAAAAAAAAGCACTCATAGGCAAGCCTATTTCTTCTTCCTTGAAGACTCTCTTGAACAATTCTCCTTGATTTGGGTAAACTCCTCATTCAGCGAGAGATTCTGAATTTTTGTTTATGAATCCACCTCTCTCTATGTATATCTCCAAACCCTTGTGTTTTCTTGTGTTTTTATTGGCATCTTGGATACTAAATTCGTGGTTGAGGAAGTTTTAGCCAAATAGGAATAGGAAAATATCAAAATTATTGGACAATCCTTAATTTCTTGTACATAATATTCGCCTCTAGAGCATACCTGGAGTCGGGTACCTTCGACCCACCTGGCACCATGTGCACTTTGTTCTTCCTCTGTTTTTCTCTATTTTTGGCCTTTTCTCCTTGGTAGACAGACTGGACCCGGCGCCAGGTGCACTTGCCAAACCTGGCGCCAGGTCTGTTATGAAATTTCTCCTAAAGCATGCTCAAATTCTCCTATTGAAGCAGAATGGACCTGGTGCTTCATCTCTTGGCTGGGCCTGGTGCCAGGTCCATTATGGTTTTGTGTACTTTCTACTCGAAATCTACTCAAATCTGTACATATTTGCCAAAAATACCTTTTACAAGAAAAATATCAAATAGGAAGGAATATGCCTTGTTATTATAACAAATGTATCTTAAAACACCCTCAAATAACTAAGAAAAGAATGGTGATTTTAGCCCCTATGAATAAATAGACCAAAAACCATACCATGGGACCAAAAATAAAAGAAGAGGAAAGAAAAGAAAAGGAACTAAGGCCATTTTGAATCATCTAAGTCTCAGTAAGCTTTCACCAGTAAAGGAAGAAAGGCATCATTCTGGAAGCTTAAAAGCTTTGTGTGAATGAGATGAAGCCGGCGTTTACAAGGACATGATCCAGTGGCTTCAAACATCTTGGTTCAAACATCTTCTTCAGTGGCAATAAGATCATTCAAACATAGAGGTAAACAACTTCAATGGTGCTCTGTTTATTTTTTTTGTTCAGTGAGCATGCTTTCGGTTTCATCGTTTTTGCCATTTCATCCTTCAAGTGGTATCAGAGTCATGGTTTGACAAATATAGGAAGTATGTTAAGCTTAACTAAAACAAAAAAATATTTGTTTTGGATGTTTTCTATGAACCTTCGCGTTTCTGGTTTGGGATAGTTTCTGTGTAAGCTTCGTGAGTGGAAGCATAGGAACACTGTAATTTACTGCTTTCTTAGATGAAACACGTAAACCCACTATTTTTAAGGGCATAGGAGCTTGTTAAGTAATTTTACATGCTGTCTGGACAAAAGAACCAGAAGAAGGAATGCAAAATCACAGAAGAAAAATCGCAGGAAATGTTGGAGAAGTTGAGCTGAGCCGAGCCGAGCTGTGATTGTGAGTGGAGCCGAGCCGACTATAGCTTGGAGCTGCAACCGCACCAGCTCATGAGGAAAGCTTCCTCGAGAAAGCTTCTGGCTTCCTTGCGCGCCACGAGGAAGCCTTCTTCGCGGAAGAGCCTCTTCCATGGGGAAACCAATTTGCATTTGGTTTGCACCAATTTTGGTCAATAATTTTGACCGAGTTTGGCAGGTCGCAGGCAGCTCTTTGGGCCGGGTCGTGGGCACGCACTCGGATCGCGATCCATGGGTTTTTCCCATAGGCCATGATCAAGTGTGGCGAATGCACTGGACCAGAATTATTATTACTATTTTTTGTTTTTAGTCCCATACCAGGCATAGTTATTTTTATTATAATAGTTAATATTCTTTGAATGTTTTGCATGAAAAATAATAGTAAAGGAAATTTAGGATTAAACAAGACCATTAATTAATTAATGTGTTTAATTTTATTATTTGGACACTTAAATTAAAAGAATAGAAAAGTATGAAAACGTTTACAGTTTTCTAGCATGCTTATTTCTTTTTGTACTCTATGTGCGCGTTTTCTCAAAGACCAAAGTCTTTGGAAATTTTTGACAAAGAAAAATATTTTTCTTAAATAAAATGGTTAATTTTAATTCGAACAAAAATTAATTCTTGCTTATTTTCTCAAAGGATTTTATCCTTGACACAGAAAATATTTTGGATTTAGATATTTTTGTGAATTAAAATAGAAAACCATGTTGGTTTAATTTTAACAAGAAAAATTATTTTTGTTAAATTAAACTTGAGATCAAAATCTCTCGAACGTTTTGTTGGAAATTTTTGAAATTATTAAGTTTATTAACTTAAATAAAATTAAGCTATGAAAAATTTCTCAAAGGGTATAAACCTTGACATAAAATTTTTTTATGAGTTTAGATATTTTTTTTTTTGAGTTAAAAGAAAACTTAATTGAAATTTTCAAAGGATAATTTCCAAGAAAACTCTTATTTTAAAATACTAAGTAGGAGAAGGGTTCTAATGGCCCCACGACTTTCATCACGATCCTCATTAGAGATCGTGGGTCCTTTTGCGTCACCCTGTGAGTGAACCCATATAGGATGGGGATACCACAAGGATGTAGAACTAATGGATAGATATAATTAATAACTCGGGACACGTTCTATGATTGGCTAGCCTACGTTAGAGGTTATAGTGCGAGGAATGTCCGTAAAAAATGAGAAGAAACGATCATCCCACGATGGTGTTATCTTCTAGATCATTACCTAGAAGGGAAATTAATTTATGGTGGTTAATACACTTAGCTTAGGAAACTGTTAATCTTCCCAAGAAGCTACGTCAGTTTTTCTAAGAGCCAAATTAATTATATTAAAGATAATAGTGATAGGGTTAATTGTTATTGGATTTAATATGATGATAAAGTTACAAATTATTTTGTTTTTCTGAGTTTTCTTTTATTTTCAATTTTTTAGAAATGGTTAGTAGATGTTCTTTTAGTCCTTTGGCTGTTATTCTCTGTGAGAAAAAGCTAATGGGTCCAAATTATGTGGACTGAAAAAGGAATTTGGACATAATACTCACTATTGAGGAGTATAAGTATGTCCTCTTTGACACCTGCCTTGTTATCGGGGAGGGTTCCACCGCTGAGGAGTGAGAGGCTGAAAAAGTACGGAAGAAGGCTAACGAGATGGCTTGATACTACATGTTGGCCTGCATGTCTAATGTGCTCTAGTTTAAACACGAGTACATGGCCACTGTGTATGACATTAGCCAATCACTAGCCACGATGTTTGCAGATAAGAGCCGCCTTGTAAGGCAGGAGGCTCTTAGGACGATCATCAACACTAAGATGGCTGAGGGAGCATCAGTCAGAGAGTATATGCTTAAGATGATTACTGCTTTCGAGGAAGTAAAAGTCTTATGGGCTGTAATTGACCCCGAGAGCTAAGTTGATATGGTTCTCGAATCTCTTTCGAGCTCTTTTACTCAATTCAAGTTAAATTATAATATGAACAAGTTAAACATAAGTTTAACAGAGTTAATGAAAGAGCTCTAGGTGGCAGAGAAGGTCATGAAGCCATAGTCAAGGCTATGATTGCTAGGACTTTTTCTTCCAGAATTGGGCCTAAGCCCAGGAAGTTCAAGAAGAATAAGGAAAATGCCCAAGAACCAGCCTAACAAGCCCAAAGGCAAGTGCTTCAAGTGCGGGCAGAAGGGACACTAGAAAAAAGAGTGTCTAGAACTTCAGGTCAAGAAAAACCCTACAGGTATTATTCTCTATCTGGAGTTAATTTCAAAGGTTGGATCAACTTCCACTTAGATTGTTGATTCTGGTGCCACTAATCATATCTGTAACTCCTTGCAGGGATTTAGGAAGATAAGAAGACTCTGGAAGGGCGAGCATGGATTACGAGTAAGAAATGGAGCACAAGTATGGGTCCTTGCAGTGGGAGAGATGGATCTTGTTTTTTATTGTAATAAAGTAGTTATTTTGAAGGATATTTTATATGTACCAGGTTTTAGATAGAATTTGATTTTAGTTGCAAAGCTAATAAATCATGAATATTCTATTTCTTTTTATTCTGGTATTACTATCAGTAGAAATGGAGAAGTTTTATGTACATGGCACATGTATAGAAACTTATTCTTTTTAAATCCTCCAAACAATCAAATAAATAATGCTCAATCTGAACCTTTAAGTAAGTAAAGAAAGACTAATGTCAATGACTCATATCTTTGGCATCTAAGGTTGGGTCATATTAACTCAACCAAGATTTAGATGTTAATCCATAATAGGCTCATTAAGATTGGAAAGTTGGCCTCAGTGTGAATTCTGCCTTATGGGAAAAATGACCAAAAGGTCGTTCACCCAAAAGGCTAATAGAGCCAAGGAGATATTAGGCCTTGTTCATACTGATGTGTGTGATTTTTAGTCTACATAAGCTAACGGGGGTTTTGAGTACTTCATCACTTTCACAGATGATTATATAAGGGTTGGTTATGTCTACTTGATGAGGCACAAGTTTGATTCTTTTGACAAATTCAAAGTGTTTAAGGCTGAAGTGGAGCGTCGGACAGGTAAACTGATCAAAACCTTAGGATCGAATTTTAGTGGAGAGTACCTCCTCGATGAGTTCAAGGATTACATGGTACATCATGGGATAGTATCCCAACTCTCTGTATTAGGTACACCCCAGTAGAATGGAGTAGTTGAGAGAAGGAACAGGATATTAATAGAAATGGTCCGAAGCATGATGTCTCATGCTACTCTTCCAGTCTCTTTTTAGGGATATGCCTTGGAAACAGCGGCATACATTCTGAATTAGTGCCTTCCAAGTCAGTACCTAGGACGCCCTATGAGATGTGGACTGGGCATAAGCTAAGTCTAAAACTGTTGGGATGTATGCCCTCTTAGACTAGGTTTCTGATGTAAAAAATTGAATGTTTTAATAAAAGAATTTATTTTCAAAAATTGTTTGTGAATTTACAATTTTATTTGTGCAAAATTAAGTTTGGAAAAGACCCATTGTGTTTAAATAAGTGGTCTATGTGAATGGAGGTCTTTCACAGTAAGGTATGGATTACGGGTTACTTAACACATAGACTTTTGTTCCTAACCGATTGATGAGAATGGGAATCTCATCATGTCTAGGTTATTATGTTGTGAATTCTAAATGGGGAATGGCTTACCTTTAGCCAGAGAGTAGTCCACTCACTTCATGACATAATCGTATTTCAAATACGTAGAATAGGACCTGTAGTGGAGATAGGGGCTAAATTAGTCATACTTTTTCTAGTTATTTGAGGTTCTTTTGTGATACATTTTTATTCAGTAACTGGTTATATCCCTTCATATTTGAGATTTTACCATTGGAAAGGTATTTTGTTCATTATTTCAGATTTTTGGGATAAAACGAAGCAAAAATTTCGCAAAATAGAGGAGAGGCGGCGCCGGCTAGGGTACTGTAACTGGAGTCGACCATGTACTATTTACATGAACTTCGAGGCAACAAAAAATTGTCAAAATAGAGCGAAACAGAGTGGAACTAGCGCCGGCTGCATGCTGGATTACATTGTGTGGAATTCGGAAAAAAATGGTGAACAAGTGGAGAACCAGAACACAACTGGTGCCGACTCTGAGAGCCAAGGTGGCGCTGGCTGTGCTATGAGGAAAGGTGGGATTGTGATTTTTTTACGCAATTTTTGGTAATCTGTGGAGTTTTAGTACTTTCCAACTTCTACTCGGCCAAGAACATTATACCAACGAGTTTAGACACTTTCCAAGCCTATAAATAGAAGGAAAACATAAAGGAAAAGGGGAGAATTCATTGATCATCATAAAAAATCACCCAATCAAAAGAGGAATTCTTCAATTCGAGAAGGGTTGTGCACGAAGGTCTTCAAAGGAAGAAGAATGAGGCTTGTCTATGAGTGCTTTCTTTTACTTTGTTTTCTTTTTCTTGAAAAATGATATGTTAATTGTTTTATTGTAATTCGACATTGTTTTAGATATTCATGATTTTTAGGATTATTTGATCTTTTAATTAATTGATTGTTACTCTTGGTATTTAATTACTCGGATTGATTACAAGATTAATGGATTGTTTCTTTCCATTGACTTGTTTGGGAAAGGGGTTAATGGTGGTTCCGATTTGTTAATTTCATATTTGTTGTCTTGTAACTTGCTTGAGAAAGGGGTTAATTGTTAAGAACTAGTAATTAAAGGTTAATTGATGTCTGCCAGAGTATGGATTCATTCGTTAATTTCATGTTTTAAGTTTGCCAGAGTATGGAAATTTAATCAAAGGATTGTGTTTAATACATCTTTTGGGTGAATTAGTTGAGACAAAGTATGTGATGCTAATTTGTCTAGAAGATAGTGATTTCATGGATTGGGAAAGAAGTGAGTCTACTTTAATCCTTCATGATGCCAAGTGAATAATTAGTTATGATAAATGTTGGGTACTTTAAGATCATGTTTGTCTAAACAATGACTTGAGTTACATAATTCTCCATCCTTAACATGTATATATTCTTTTATTTTATTTTATTTTATTTTATTTCCTTTTTATTTCTTTTTCACTTTATAAAGTCGGTTAAACAATAAAAGAAAAGGGATTAATGCATACTTGTTCCTTGAGGATTGACACTCGTTTGAACCCGATGCTATGTTAATGATGAGTATGTTTGCTCATATATGTAATTTGGGTTTAATGTTTTAATGTAAATTTGATTGGGAATGTGCTTAGTTTTTATGTGATTTTTATACCCAAATCCATACGTATCAAGTGGTGGTTTCTAAAAGTACTATATGCTAGAAACCTAGACTACTACCGCTACAACGTAGACTAGTACTCTACGATTTGAGTATGAGTTGGTGGTCTGACAAAGCTGGAAGTATATTTTTTGATATACTATAGTTGAGGTTCTATCGTAGGGCCAATATACTTGTTTGTTGGGTATGTGTGACTAATTAGTTAAGACAAACTTGTACAAGATAGTTTCTATACTATATCGCCATTTGTGGTTGTGTGAACGATCTAAATATCCAGGGCCCTGGGAAACATGACTTGGATGTTTGCTTTATGGTAGCTTCCTTGGAAAGCGGAAACAATCCAGGAAGTCGTGGATCATTGGACTAGAGACCTAAGGATGGTAGATGTCATTTAGAGAGGTGTTAGTACACTTTTTCCTCTCTGAATGTACGGTGAAGTATAGAGGGGTAGTTTAGTCATTACACCTATAGGTCGAAGATTTTGGTAACGTAGCACTGTCTTTGGGGTCAATATTTCCTTATGGTGATATCAGGAAATATTTAAAATGCAAAATACAGCTATTTATATGGTAAGAGTATTTTGGTCATTTTAGTAGCCAAGGCGGTGTGTCTTTTGGTCCCCAGTATAGACCGTGAGTCCTAATTAAATACGGGATAAGAAATTGATCTTAAATTAAATGAAATTTATTTTATTTAAGTAGTCTAATTTAATTATTTGGCTAGAATAAAATAAAGGTCCATGGAGAGAGAGAATTAATTAAATTAGTTTAGTGGATTAATTAATTATTCAGGGCTTTGACCCAGTTTGAATAATTAAAGATTAACCTGGGACTAAACTAATATAGACTTATTAATTGGACTAGTTTATTTGGGCTGAAAAATTAATTATTAATTGGGCCATTATGTTGGTTCTAATTAGAATAATTCATTAAGCCTAAAAGGTTAAACTAAGAGTCTAATGGTCCAGTCCAGTTTAACCTAGGATTTTATTTAGGTTAAACAGGAGGATTGGAAACAACATCGATGTTACATAACACACACTCTTAGAGACGGCTTCTTCTTTGTGAAAGGCCAGGTGTCGCTTGTAACACCCCACTACCTAGGCCCATCAGGGCCGGGGATGTCACCCCGTCCAGAGGATAAGGGGTCTTTATAACTAGGTTACAAAGAACAAAATAAAATAAAGACTTTAAAATTTAAACTTATTACAACCCAAAAGATAAATTCTAGTACAAATCCAAAATAAATTGTTTGCAACAATCTCTCAAAACGTCACATAAAGAAAATAACACGAGTCTTCAAAGCATAGGCAATAATCTAGCTAATGACCTCCACAGCAGGATCTCCCTGAAAACATGGCATAAAAGGTGGTGAGATAAAAATCTCAGTAAGCCCGTGTGTGCTTTGAGTGTTTCAGGTAAAATAAGTCATGTATGCAAGTTGTAAAAATTTCATAAAGAAAAGTGTTGGCAAGCATTAAATAAATATTGAAATTAAGAGTGGTGTTTTGCTTTTCAAACCACACATGTGCACAATAAATACAACCACTCAAAGGGATAGCTATGGGTTATCACACGTTGGGCCCCATGACTAAATAATGGTCAGAATGCGACACTTTGTGCAAGCTGACAAAAGGTAGGTGTACGGCCTACCGGGTGAGATACTCCTCCATCTCTACACCCAAACTTACCGATTGTCCACTCCGGAAATACACAGTCCACATGACTGAAACTTGCTTGCTCGGACCGGCATGACCTACCGGACTGGCATCCTATCTAGGAAGGACTCACCCCTCAGAGGTGGCCACCTACTGAGAGACTTACCCTAACCCTTCAAAGGCTAGTCCTGGTAGTCTACCCTTATTGAGTACTCAACGTTGATCATCCCACTTGGGAGAAAATTGAACACACATTGTCTTATTTGGAAATAGCAATTAAGGGTTTCTAAAATTCTTGTCAAAGTTGGGTTTTAGAAAGAATTTAGCAATTTGTATAAAACTGCTTGTTTGATTTTCAAATAATTTGGTTGACTGGAATAAAAAGAAAAAACAGTCCTTAATTGCCTTTACAAATTAAATGTCCATACACATCGCATTTAGCTTGCCACAATAATTCCGTTGGTCTTCACAAAATTCCATGCAGGAGCTTACCTGATTCCTTGCTTGCCCAAATTCAAGAGTCTTCCAAGGCTGACCTAACCCCTCCTGGGGTAAACACAAGACATAAGGTTACACTCAAGCTAAATTCACTTACACAAGTAATCCTAGTTCAACTTATTACCATCACATCCCTAATGTCCTAAGCGTTAAGGCTAGCTGATAAAGAATTTTATAAAATAAGTCTAGTTTGATAAGTTAAAATAATTTTGGGTTCTAAAATAATTGCTAATAAATTATGGACTCAATTAATAATTCTTGAGTGTTATTATTAATAAATAAGCTAAGGTTTGAAAATTGAATAATACTAAGCCCTAAATAATATTAATAAACGGTAATTTAAAAATAGCTTTATTGTAAGTAAATAATATATTACAAATAATAATTAAATTCCTAATAAATAATGAATAATTAGTAATAAATAAAATTAATAATAAATGAATTATTTTAAATCTTTATTTAATAAATGACAAATAGATTTTAATATAGATAATGTTTAGGAATATAGGTAAAAGTTTTAACTAGGGCCTACAAGGTCATTAATTAATTCTAACATTTTATTTATTAGTATTTATATAAAAGATTTATCTATTATTATTATTATTATTATTATTATTATTATTATTATTATTATTATATATATATATTATTTTTAATAAAAGATTTTATTTATTTGATAAATAAAATATTAATAATCCAATCCAAATCTTCCTAGAGTTTCGAATTTTATAAAGGAAAATATAGTAGTAATTCTAATTAAAGTAACAAAATTCGTTAATAAAAATAACCTAGACTTAACAAGAAAATAATCCCTCACCATAGTTTTCCTATTGCTAGAAGAGATTCTTAAACACATTCTCCAACATCAAATAATAAACCAATCCATTCATGAACACATGCTTGACTTATCACATACCACCACAAGGCTACTTTTCTTCTAAGCATAATCATCAGTAATGGCTTTAATGGAAAATAGAAACATAAGAGCCTAATCACCTTTGGTGTCATGATGTCTAACATACTTCAACCATCCATAAAATTCATCAAGCATGAAGGACATACATTGATTCAAAAGGAAATACATACAACTTAGTCTTATACAACAATCATCATGTCTTAACTCTGTCCCCTTAATCCGCATGCACATACTCAATCCCCCATTCACATTCTATCTCCCTATCACCTCCTGAGAGACATGATTTCAGAATTTAAAAACAAGGTTTTGAGAATAATGACTTGATTGACGAGTACTATGGTGACGACTAAAGAAGGTCCATGCGCGACAGAGAGTCTTGAGTGATCCCACGGAAAAACAGCCATGGTTGATGGTTGATCAACCATTTCGGTTGGAAGAGAGAGAGAGAGAGAGAGAGAGAGAGAGAGAGAGAGAGAGAGAGAGAGAGAGAGAGAGAGAGAGAGAGCATTAGAGAGGTATATAGAGAATTGAATAGAAAAGGATGAACAAGGAGGTTGTTTTTGATTTACCTTGTTGATGTTCTTGAGACCTTCAAGGAAAAAGCTGTTTTTAATCCGATTGAATATTCTTGTTGGCGTGGTTTTGTGTTATAAATACTAGAAATGAAGTCTAGGGATTAAATAGGAGTGATCTGGAGTATTTGAGAGTGATTGGAGGTGTTTAGAGTTGGTTTAGGCTTGAAGAAGTTTAGTGTGTGTTCTTGGTGTTCTTGGTGAAAATGGAGAGAGCGTGGAAGAAATGCTGCACGAAATTTGGTAGGGTGCTGGCCGAATGGTCTAGGATGAAGGGGAGTTTCGGTTTTCAGCTTGTGGGACAGAGAGTGATCAGATTTTTTTTGAAATTTAAATGGAGAAAGTTGTGGAGTTGGTTAAGGTAGGTGGTTAGCTATGGTGTTTGATCAAGGAAGGTGTCTAAGCTCTTCAATGGTGCCGGCTGAACAAGGTGGCTTTGATGAAATGAATGGAGGTCAATACTGCTCCAAGGCTGGCCGAAATTTAGTCTTAAATGGTAGAGCAAATTCTGGTTCATTAGCTTGATACAAGAGTGTTTCCATGGAGTAAAATTCTGAAATTAGTTTGAAGTTCAAAAAAGTTTGAATGGAGTGATCTTAGGAGGGTTTTGAGGTGTGGTTATGGAGTCCATGAGTTCAAGGTAAGTGTGAAGGTCAATGATGTTCAGTTCATGGCTGAGCAAGGATCAAATTACAGAAGTTGAAGGGTGATTTTCGGCCTAGGCTTGAAGGAAGCAAAGCTGGAAAAATTCTGGTTTCAAGTTGTTCAAAGCTGCGAAAATTGGTGCAGAATTTCTGTGCAGAATTTTTCGCACTTCTTCAACCCGACTTGCAGCTGGTTCTTGAGGGGGTTTGAAGGTCTTCCAAAGTTGATTTTCCAGCCTTCTTCCTGGAGAAATACAGAGGAGTTGTGCGGGCTTGAAGATGGACTAGAGCAGCTTCATTCTCTTGATTGAAAGCTGCGAAATTCCAGAGTTTTTTTTCATGGTTTTGCACAGTTTGTGCAGTCCGAAAATTGTACAGGTTTTCCAGCCTTCAAGCCACATGAAATGACCATCTTTCTGGTAGCAAATGAGTGGGCTTACTAGCTAAATTTTTCGAAGAGATGGTCTGCAAAAATTCTGGAAAATTTCCAGATTTTCCTTCACTAAAATATGAACAACATGAAAGTGAATTTGAAGGTTCTATCATGGTGATTGATTTCTCTTGGAGACCCTTCCTATTTCCCCTCCTATTTTCGGCCAACCTCCCTCCTCCAAGATTGATTTTCAAAATTCAAGGAGGAGAAATTATCACAGATTTTTTTTTTTTGGAATTTAAAAGAAAGATTTGATGGTTTTTGGTTTATTTGAAATATGGAAATGCTAGGACAAAGCTAGAGGTAATAAATAGAACAAGAATTCCCCTAGAATTCTTTTTAGGACACAATGATAAGATTTAGAACATTCTCCTCATGTCTCCCCTAAGACAACATTCCTATTTCTAAGGAATGCAAGAAACAAAAATTCAAACTTAATTAAGATAATCATGATAAAAACTTAGATGATGGGATTTGAACTCATGACCTTAGAAATTAATTCACAAAGCTCTAACCACTTAACCACAACAACTCTTGTTCTTATTTTCTCACCCACATATTTTTCTTATTTAATCCTCAAGTTATTTTCTATTCGGACCTCAAGCAAAATTTCCATTTTACCCCTCCTACTCAATAAGCATAACTAAGCATTTTAACCTATAACCCGCAATTCTAAAGCATATAAAATCATTCAAAAACATAAATATTCATGCAAAATAATATGATATGCATCTCGACCCCCTGACTCTAGGGTTGGCTTTAGGTGGGGTTTCACATCGCTCTTTCTCTCTCTCTCTCTCTCCAGAAAAATTCCCTAGCCTGTTAGTTGTTCACCAAACGATAGTTAGGCAGGCCATATACTGGAAGACTGAGAGTTCGAAGTTCACATACATGCAAAGGCGGAGTAGGAGGCTTGCAGGAATCGCACCAGAGGCTTCCACTAGCATACCTACCCTGGTTGCACACGTTCCTGTCCAGCCACCATTGAGAACCAGAAGGAGAGGTAAAAATTGTAAAATCTCGGGATTTGGACAGGACACAATTGGTGCCAAGTTGGGCAGCCGGAGCCGGTGCCGGCCCTGTCTTGGAATCCCCTGTTGTGTTTTTCTAGTTTTTTTTTTATGTTCGCTTCCACTGTGTGCCCTGTGTTTTTCCGTTTTCGTGCCTTCAATTGGTATCAGAGCATGAAGGTTTTGTGAAAATGTAGGGAGCATGCATCTAGATGAATAAAACTGGACACATATGTGTGATTAAAATTGTGATCCTTCGCTGTTTATGGTATGGATAGATTCTCTGTTAAACCCCACGGGTGGAGGTATAGGAATCTGTAATTTATTATTTTTCTTAGTAAATCGTGTAAGTCCAATGTTTATGGGTGTAGGCGGTTGTTGGTTTTGGTTGATTTCATTGCATTAAGATTGAAATTGGAGAGCCAATGGCACTAGAAACCGTGAAAAAAAATAGGAGAAATTTGTAGAGGAAATTCGCAAGAAAAAAAAAATGCAAGAAGGAGCCGTCTAGAACCAAAGCGGCGCTGGCTAGGGTTTGGAAGGCTGGTCCGCACTGTTTTCTCGTGGGTCCTAGTTCTGTGCGGCGGGTGCAGTGGACCACATTTCAGATGGGTGGCTGATCCACTGCGGTGGGTGCAGTGGACTAAGGAAATTTTTTAAAAAATTTTTCCTTGTAATTTTTCTTGCAATTTCTTTTGGTTTTGGGGTCCATACCAAGCGAAGTTAATATTTTGCAATAGTTAATATTCAAGGAATATTTTTGCTTGAAAAATATTAGTAAGGGATTTTAAGATTAAACAAGACTATTAATTAATTAATTAATTAATGTGTTTAATTCTATTATCTGGGCACTTATGTTTAAAAATAGAAGAGCATGAAAACGTCTACTGTTTTCTAGCATGCTATTTATTTTTGGTACCTATGTGCACATTTTCTCAAAGACCAAAGTCTTTGGGAATGTTTTTGACAAGGAAAACATTTTTTTTTTTTACAAATTAAATGGTTATTTTAACTTGAACAAAAATTAATCCTTAGATATTTTCTCAAAGGATTTAATCTTTGATATAGAAAATATATTGGATTTAGATATTTTTTTAAGGTTAAAATAGAAAGCCATTTTTTTTTGGTTTGGCACAAGAAAAATTGCTTTGTCAAATAAACTTGAGACCAAAGTCTCTAGAAAGTTTTAATTAGAAAATTTTTCTTGGACTTCAGTTGAGTTGCAGTGAACGGTTTTGGATAATCTGGATCGTGCCTGCGTTCTTGTTTCTGAAATTTTTGAATTCCGGCTTCACGGGGTAATAAACGCAATCTTCTCCTTTTGCCATTTCTATTGCAAACCCGTGATCCATGGCTTGGATTTCTTGTTGTTTTCCGCTGCGCTTAATCTGATTATGCATGATAGAAATCCTACAAATTGATGTCTGCCAGAGTATGGATTCTTTGGTTAATTTCATGTTTTAAGTTTACATGAGAATAGAACTTGAATTAAGGATTGTGGTTAATGCATCTTTTGGGTAAGACTAGTTGAGATAGAGTATGTGATGCCGAGTTACCTAGAAGATAGGGGTTCATGGATTGGGAAAGAAGTGAGTCTACTTTAATCCTTCATGATGCCAAAAGAATAATTAGTTATGATAATGGTTGGGTTCTTTAAGATCATGGTTGTCTAAACAATGGTTTGAATTTCATAATTCTACATTCTTGACATGTATATATTTTTATTTTAATTTTATTTTATTTTCCTTTTTATTTATTTTTTCACTTTATTGAGTCGGTTAAACAATGAAAGAAAGGTGATTAATGTCAACTTGTTCCTTGAGGATCGACACTCGTTTGAACTCTATGCTCGGTTAATGTTGAGTACGTTTATTCATATGTGTAATTTGGGTTGAATGTTTTAATTTAAACTTGATTGAGAATGTGCTTAGTTTTTTTTTATGATTTTTACACCTAAGTTTGGACACATCAAAATCAGTGCAGGGGTTTAGAAAAACTAGAAGACTCCAAAGAGCGAACATAGACTACGTGTGGGAAATGGAGCACAAGTTTGGGCCCTTGCAGTGGGAGAGCTGGATATTGTATTTGATTGTAATAGAATAGTGGTTTTGAAAGATATTTCATATGTACTTGGATTTCGACAGAATTTGATTTTGGTTGCGAAACTAATAAATCAAGGATATTCTGTATCTTTCCATTCTGGTATTTCTATCAGTAGAGATGGAGAAATTTTATGTACTGAGCACATGTATGGGAATCTATTTTTCTTAAACCCTATTAACAATCAATTAAATAACACTTAATCTGAATTTTTAACAAGGAAGAGAAAGACCAATGTCAATGACTCTTATCTTTGGCATCTAAAGTTGGGTCATATCAACTCAATCCAGATTTAGAGGTTGATCCATGATGGGCCCTTAGGCTCATAAAGATTGGAAAATTGGCCTCAGTATGAGTCCTACGTGATGGGAAATATGACCAAAAGGTCATTTACCCTTAAGGCGGATAGAGCCAAGGAGGTATTGAGTCTTGTTCACATTGATGTGTGTGGTCCCCTGTCTACACCAGCTAGATGAGATTTTGAGTACTTCATCACTTTCACGGATGATTATACAAGATTTGGTTACGTTTATATGATGAGATGTAAGTCTGACTCTTTTGACAAGTTCAAAGAGTTTAAGGCTGAAGTGGAGTATCGGATAGGTAAATTGATCAAGACCTTATGACCCGATCGTGGTAGAGAGTACCTCCTTGGTGAATTCAAGGACTACATGGTACATCATGGGATAGTATCCCAGCTCTCTGCGCCGGGGACACCCCAACAAAACGAAGTAGCTGAGAGAAGGAACAGGATATTGATGGAAATGATTCGAAGTATGATGTCTCATACTACTCTTTCAATTTTTTTTTTGGGGATATGCCCTGAAAACAACGGCATATATTCTGAACTTAGTGCCTTCCAAATCAGTACCTAGGAATCCCTATGAGATGTGGATTGGGCGTAAGCTAAGTTTGAATCATCTCAGGATATGAGGTTGTCCATTTTATGTACTGGTCAAGGGAGATAAGTTGGAACCAAGATCAGAATTATTCTATTTTGTTGGGTATCCAAAAGGGACAAAAAGTGGTTACTTTTATCATCCTAAGGAGCAGAAAGTACTGGTTAGTACCAATGTTAGATACTTAGAGGATGATCAAAATACTTCCACGAAAGGTTCAACTAGGTTGGAACTGGAAGAGAAGTTATCTTCGGAAGTAACTTCTTCTGACCCGATTGTGGAACAAGAAGAGGCACAGCCTCAAGAGCCTGTACAAATGGAGCCTCGTCATAGTGGGAGAGTATCTAGGGTTCCAGAAAGGTGGACTAGAGAAGGTTTCGAGCTGGTCTCTAACCATCAGGAACAAGTCCCCACTAGATATGAGGAGGCTATTGCTGTGTCGATGCAAATCTGTGGCAAGAAGCAATGAAACCCGAGAATGAGTCTATGTGTCTCAATCAGGTTTGGGATTTTATAGCTTCACCTGAAGGGATAAAACCTATAGGGTGTAAGTGGGTATACAAGAGAAAGAGGGGAATAGATGGGAAGATGGAAACTTTCAAAGCTAGGCTTGTGGCGAAAGGGTATACTCAGAAAGAGGGAATCGATTATGAGGAAACCTTTTCCCCAGTAGCCATGCTTAAGTCCATCCGTATCCTCCTTGCCATCGCATGTCATTATGACTATGAGATATGATAAATGAATGTGAAGACAACATTGTTAAATGGCCATCTTAGTGAAGACATCTATATGTCCCAACCGGAAGGCTTTATTGCTAAAGGCCAAAAGCATATGGTTTGTAGCTTAAGAAGTCCATTTATGGACTTAAGAAGGAATCGAGAGCATGGAACATTTATTTTGATGAGACTGTAAGATCTTATAGCTTTTTTCAAAATGAGGATGAACCATGAGTGTATAGGAAACTTGGAGGCATTTATGTGGTTTTTCTTGTCTTGTATGTGGATGACATTCTATTCATTGGAAATGATGTAAGATCATTGTTATCTACAAAGGTTTGGCTATCTAGTCAATTTAGTATGAAGGACTTGGGAGAAGCCAGCTACATTCTTGGGATTAGACTTCTTAAAAATAGAAAGTAAAGAATGTTAGGATTATCCCAAGCGGCATATATTGACAAGATGCTGGTTAGGTACAGCATGGACTTATGCAAGAGAGCTCTAATTCCTCGCAGACATGGGTTGTCACTTTCTTCAAGGGACTGTCCTAAGTCTTAAGAAGAAAATGACAGAATGAGTAGGATTCGCTTCGACTGTGGGAAGTCTCATGTACGCCATGCTGTGTACTAGGCCAGATATCTGCTTTGCCGTAGGCTTGGTTAGCAGATATCAGTCAAACTCTGGGGAGGTTCATTGGCAAGCTATAAAGCATATACTCAAGTACCTCAAGGGGACGAGAGATTATATGCTGGTTTACAGGGTTGATGATTAGTTCCTACAGGATACACAGACTCAGATTTCCAGTAGATAAGGATGAGAGAAAATCCACTAGTGGATATATCTTTACCTTGTCTGGAGGAGCTATTTCATGAAGGAGTATCAAGCAATCTTGTATTGCTGACTCAACCATGGAAGCTGAGTATGTGGCAGATTCGGAGGCATTCAAGGAAGCAGTCTGGCTTCGGAAGTTCCTTTTAGAACTTGGAGTCGTGCCACACATGGATAGGCCGATTGTGATGTATTGTGACAACATTGGAGTAGTATTGCAATCCAAAGAATCTCTGAATCACAAGAAGGGGAAGCATATCGAGAGGAAGTACCACTTGATCCGAGATTTCATCCAGAGATGGGAAATCGTGGTGGAATAGATTACCTCCGAGAACAATCTAGCAGATCCATTCACCAAACCTTTGGCTGAGAGAGTCCTCAAGAGACACTTAGACGCCATAGGGGTGGGCATCTACAGACTTACTTAGTCTTAGAGTACAAGTGGGAGATTGTTGGGATGTATGCCTTCTTAGACTAGGTTTCTGATGTAAAAAATTGAATGTTTTAATAAAAGAATTTATTTCTAGAAATTGTTTGTGAATTTAAAATGTTATTTGTGCACAATTCGTTTGGAAAAGACCCATTGTGTTTAAGTAAGTGATCCATATGAATGGAGGTCTTTCACAGTAATGTATGGATCATATGTTACTTAACACATAAACTTTTGTTCTTAACCGATTGATGAGAATGAGAATCTCGTCATGTCTAAGTTATTATGTTGTGAGTTCTAAATGGGGAATGGCTTACCTTTAGCCAGTGAGAAGTCCATTCACTTTATGACATAAGTATATTTCGAATATGTAGAACATGACTTGTAGTGGTGGTTTCTAAAAGTACTATATGCTAGAAACCTAGACTACTACCGCTACAACATGGACTAGTACTCTACGACTTGAGTATGAGTTGGTGGTCTGATGAAGGTGGAAGCATATGCTTTGATATGCTATAGTTGAGGTTCTATTGTAGGGCCAATATACTTGCATGTTGAGTATGTGTGACTAGTTAGTTAAGACAAACTTGTATAAGATTGTTTCTATACTATATCACCCCTTGTGGTTATCTGAATGATCTAAATATCCAGGGCCCTGGGAAACATGACTTGGATGTTTGCTTTAGGGTAGCTCTCTTGGGAAGCAGAAACAATCCAGGAAGTCGTGGATCATTGGACTAGAGACCTAAGGATGGTAGATGTTATTTAGAGAGGTGTTAGTACACTTCTTCCTCTCTGAATGTACGGTGATGTATAGAGGGGTATTTTAGTCATTGCACCTATAGGTCGGAGACTTTGCTATCGCAATATTATCCTTGGGGTCAATATTTTCTTATGGTGAATCAGAAAATATTTAAAATGCAAAATACAGCTATTTATATGGCAAGGGTATTTTGGTCAATTTAGTAGCCAATGTGGTGTGTCTTTTGGTCCCCAGTATAGACTGTAAGTCCTAATTAAATACGTGATAAGGAATTGATCTTAAATTAAATGGAATTTATTTTATTTAAGTAGCCTGATTTAATTATTGGGCTAGAATAAAATAAAGATCCATGGAGAAAGAGAATTAATTAAATTAGTTTAGTGGGTTAATTAATTATTTAGGGCTTTGGCCCAATTTGAATAATTAAAGATTAACCTGGGACTAAACTAATATAGGCTTATTAATTGGACTAGTTTATTTAGGCTGGAAAATTAATTATTAATTGGGTCATTAGGTTGGTTCTAATTAGAATAATTAATTAAGCCCAAAAGATTAAATTAAGAGTCCAATGGCCTAGTCCAGTTTATCCTAGGGTGTTATTTAGGTTAAACATGAGGATTGGAAACAACGTCATCGTTACAGAACACACACTCTCAGAGACGGCTTCTTCTCTGTGAAAGGCCAAGCGTCTCTCTTTCTCTTCATAAAAATTCCCTAGCCTATTAGTTGTTCACCAAACGGTAGTTTGACAGGCCATATACTAGAAGGCCGAGAGTTCGGCGTTCATATATATGCAAAGGCGGAGTAGGAGGCTTGTAGGAATCGCACCAGAGGCTTCCACCAGCACACCTACCTCGGTTGCGCACATTTCGGTCCAGCCACATTTGAGAACCAGAAGGAGAGTTAAAAATTTTAAAATCTCAGGATTTGGACAAGGTGCAACCGGTGCCGGTTAGGGCAGCCGGAGCCGGAGCCAGCGCCAGCCCTGTCCTGGAATCTCCTGTTGTGTTTTTCCAATTTTTTTTATGTTCCGCTGTATGCCCTTTGTTTTTCCATTTCCGTGCCTTCAAAATCATCTCAGGATATAGGGCTGTCTAGCTTATGTAGTGATCAAGGGAGACAATCTAGAACCAAGATTAGAATTATACTACTTTGTTAGGTATCTAAAAGGGACAAAATGAGGTTATTTTTATCATCCCACGGAGTAGAATGTACTGGTAAGTACTAATGCTAGATACTTAGAGGATGATTAAAGTACTTCCACTAAAGGTTTAACAAGGTTGGAACTCGAGGAGAAGTTATCTTTGGAATCAACTTCTTCAGACTTGATTATGGAACAAGAAGAGGCATAGCCTCAGGAACTTGTACAAACGGAGTTTCGTCGTAGTGAAAAGGTATCCATAGTTCCAGAAAGATGGACAGGAGAGGCTTTCGAGTTGGTCTTTGACCATCAGGAACAAGATCTCACTAGATACGAAGTGGCTATTGCTGATGCTGATGCAAATCTATGGCATGAAGCAATGAAAATTGAGATTGAGTCTATGTACTTTAATCAGGTTTGGGATCTTGTAGCTTCACCTGAAGGGATAAAACCCATTGGATGTAAGTGGCTATACAAGAGGAAGAGGGAATTGATTATGAAAAAACGTTTTCCCCAGTAGCATGCTTATGTTCATCCGTGTTCTTCTTGCCATTGCATGTCATTTCGACTACAAGATATGGCAAATGGAATGGTCATCTTGACAAAGACATTTATATGTCCCAACCGAAAGGTTTTATTGCTGGTTTGCACGCTTAAGAAGTCTATTTATGGACTTAAGCATGCATCTAAAATATGGAACATTCGTTTTGACGAGACTGTAAAGTCTTACGGTTTTATTCAAAACGAGGATGAACCATGCTTGTATTGGAAATTGGAAGGCATAAATGTAGTTTTTCTTGCCCTATATGTGGATGACATTCTACTCATTGGGAATGATGTAGGAATATTGTCATCTACTAAGGTTTTGTTGTTTAGTAATTCACTATGAAGAACTTAGGAGAAGCTAGTTACATTCTCAGGATTAAGCTTCTTAGAAATAGGAAGCAGAGAATATTATGATTATCTTAAAGGACATACATTGACAAGATGCTGGCCAAGTTTAGCATAGACTCGTGCAAGGGAGCTCTAATCCCTTGTAGACATGGGTTGTCTTTTTGTTCTAAGGACTGCCCTAAGTTTCAAGCGGAAAAAGACAAGATAAGTAGGATTCTTTACGCTTCGACTGTGGGAAGTTCATGTACGCCATACTGTGCACTAGGCCAGATATCTGCTTTGTCGTAGGTGTAGTTAGCAGATATTAGTCAAACCCTGGAGAGATTAATTGGCAAGCTGTAAAACATATTTTCAAGTACCTTAGTGGTATAAAAGATTATATGCTGGTTTACAGAGTAGATGACTTAGTTCCTACTAGATACACAGACTCAGACTTCTAGGCAGTTAAGGATGAGAGAAAATTCACTAGTGGATATGTCATCACCTTATCTGGAGGAGCTGTTTCATGGAGGAGTATCAAGCAATCTTACATTGCTGACTCAACCATGGAAGCTGAGTAAATGGCAGCTTCGGAGGCATCCAAGGAAGCAATCTAGCTTTGGAAGTTCCTTTTAGAACTTGAAATTATGCCATACATGAATAGACCGATTGTCATGTATTGCGACAACTCTAGAGCAGTCTCACTATCTAAAGAACCCAGGAACTACAAGAAAGGAAAGCACATCGAGAGAAAGTACCACCTTATTTAGGGATTTTATCCAGAGATGGAAAATCGTGGTGGAACAGATAGCCTCAGAGAACAACCTAACAGATTCCTTCACCAAGCCTTTAGTTGAGAGAGTCTTCAAGAGACACTTAGACGCCATAGGGGTGGGCTCTTACGGATTTTCTTAGTCTTAGAGTGCAAGTGGGAGATTGTTGGAATATATGCCATCTAGACTAGATTTCTACTGTAATTATCGACTTTATTAATAAAAGAATTTATTCTCAAAATTTGTTTGTGAATTTACATTTTATTTGTACACGATTTACGTTTGGATAGGACCTATTGTGTTTAAGTAAATAATCCATGTGAATGGTGGTTTTTCACAGTAAGGTATGGATCACAGGTTACTTAACACATAAACATTTGTTCTTAACTGATTGATGAGAATGAGAATCTTATCATGTTTAGGTTATTGTATTATGAATTCCAAATGGGGAATGGCTTACCTTTAGCTAGTGAGTAGTCCACTCACTTCATAGCATCAGCGTGTTTTGAATATGTAGAAGAGGACCTGTAATAGTAGTTTCTAAAAGTACTATTTAGAAGAAACTTAGATTATTACTGCTACAGCGTAGACTAACACTGTACCGCTTGAATATGAGTTGGTGGTCTGACGAAGCTAGAAGCATGTACATTGATATGCTGTAGTTGAGATTCTTTCGTAGAGCTAATACACTTGTATGTTGGATATATGTGACTAGTTAGTTAAAATAGACTTTTACAAGATAACTTCTGCGCTATATCGCCCCTTATGACTATTCAAATGATCTAAATATCTAGGGTTCTGAGGAACATGACTTGGATGTTTACTTTAGGGTAGCTCCCTTATAAAGCGGAAATATTCTGGGAGTCGTGGATCATTGGACTAGAGGTCTAAGGTTGATAGATGTCTTTTAGAGAGGTGTTGTACACTCCTCATCTCTAAATGTACAGCGATGCGTAGAGGGGTATTTTAGTCATTACACCTGTAGGTTAGAGACTTTGCTAACGCAACATAATCCTTGGGGTTAATATTTCTTTATGGTGATATTAGAAAATATTTAAAATGCAAAATACAACTATTTATATAGTAGGGATATTTTGGTCATTTTAATAGCCAAGACGATGTGTCTTTTGGTCCCCGGAATAGCCCTTAAGTCCTGATAGATTTGGGTTAAGGAGTTGCCTTGATAATTATAGGTTTTATTTTATTTTATTTAAGTAGTCTAATTTATTATTAGATTAGAATAAAATAAAAGCCTAAGAGAGAGTATATATTTTATCTAATTTAATTGGTTAATTAATTATTTAGGGCCCAAGGCCAAGATTGAATAGTTAGAAAATTAATCTTAGTATAAACTAGATAAAATGCCTGATATTTTATATTGGTCTATTTGGGTTTGTTAATTATTTATTGAGCTATTATATGAAGTCCAGAAAATAAATAATTGAGACTTATTATTTATAGGTGTTCAAGCCCAAGAGTAAATAATTTTATCTGGCCCAATGAATAAGACCTAAGGGTAAAATAAAATTAAAAAAAAACACGGGATATGTCCCGTATTGTTTGGTATGAGAGGATAACAAAAAGCATGAGGCTTTTTGTTTCACTTTCTTAGTCTCTCTCTGTGATGGTATGGCATGAAGAGAAAAGAAAAGGAACCAAGGCCATTTTGAATCATCCAAGTCTCAGTAAGCTTTCACTGACAAAGGAAGAAAGGGCGTCATTCTAGAAGCTCAAAAGCTTCGCGTGAATGAGACGAAGCCGACGTTTATAAGGATATGATCCAATGACTTCAAGCATCCTAGTTCAGACATCTTCTTCAGTGCCAATAAGGTCATTCAAACACAGAGGTAAATAGCTTCAATGATGCTGTGTATATTTTTTTTGTTCAGTGAGCATACTTTCGGTTTCATCATTTTTGCCATTCCATCCTTCACAAACACCAATGCAAAAATAAATTAATCAAAATTCTCAAGTCTTGACAAATATCTTATCCAACAAAATAATTTCACAAAAATCCACCTAATGAATGACAAAACTCATATCTAAGTGAGAAAAAGAATTACAACCTTGCTTATATTTGAATCCAAGTAATAAAATGAAGAAGATACTTTCATTACATTGTTGTGCCACCATATTTGAATCCACCTCAAGGATGAGTTACAAGAGTACCTCCTAAAAAAAAATAAAATAAAAAACAAAACCAATGAGAAACATAAAGCTAGAAAAAAATGAAAAGGAAAATAAAAGAAATGACACCTAAAAGCTAGAAAAGGTCATTAAAATAAAAAAAAGAAATAATAGAAAATAAAATACAATACAAAAGAGTAGGTCAAGAGTCATCCTCATCATCATCATTGTCAGCTCCACGACTGGAAGATGCACCAGTAACTTGTTTGATCTAAGTTGCCAACTTCTAATCTTGAACATCCTGGCGGTGATGAATGTCGGCAATGGAATTGCGGAGTTAGAGGAGGATAGTCATTTGGCTCTCCATCTGTGCCTTAATTTGTGCCTCAAAATCAGTGCGTGAATGAGAGCTAGTGGCACGAGGGGTTGGTCTAGCAGGTGGCACCTCTTCCTCCTCCTCATCAGCGGTAAGCTCCTCCCTTCCGAAGTACTGCACCTCATACGGCCTCTTCTAACTTTTGGCCTTGTTATCATAGCGATACCCACACTGAACCAAAGTATGCTCTGTCACTAAGTCGTGGTTAGTAGTAGGCTCACTCAACTCTCAATCTAGTCGAACTCCAAAGTCTTTCAGAATAAACATAATAACCAAAGGGAATTTGAGGGCTTTGGCTACAATGTTAGAGGAAATAACCTCTCACATAGAGTGAATGATGATTGGAGTAAGAGGAATAGGCTCACGATTCTTCATCTTATCCAGAATATAAAGGTCAAGGATCCTAGACTCATTAAAGCCACTAGCCTTAGGATAGATGTTGAAAGCAAAGATATAGACTAAGGCACACCATTGAGCCTCAAGGTCATTATTGGAGTAATACTGATTTTGACCTATTTTCCCTTTTCTACTCATACGAAAACTAGCCCTTATAGCCCCCACATTCCATGTAGTCTCAAAGATGATCTTTTGGTTATTATAGTCCACAACTATCCACTGTCCCTCATCCAGGACTCCCAAAATTCTAGCTAGTCTAGCCATGTCAAACTTAATGGGAATCCCTTTAATTGTGATAGAGATGACTTGGAGAGTATTTTTATTTTTGTCTTAGATATTGGCATAAAATTCTCTCACGTGCATAGGAGAATAAGAACATTCCATTCTAATGATGGACTCCCACCCCAGGCGCTTTAACATAGTAGAAAGCTGTAGGGAATTGTCCAAAGATGGCTTGTACTGCTTTTCTACTATAACTTATTGTGTTAGTGCCTATCATACCAGATTTAGCACATAGGATCAGAAAATTGTATAGGTTGGGTAGGTAGAGGCTAGAAAGAAGGTGTGGAGGAAGATGCATCTCGAGCCCTCTTAGTCCCCTGTAACACCCCTCTACCTATGCCCGCCAAGGCCGGGGATGTCGCCCCATCCAAATGACAAAGGGTCTTTATAACTAGGTCACACAATCAAAATAGTTGAATAAAAATAATACTTTAACTTAAAATTTATTACAACCCAAGAATGAATCCAAGAATTCCAAAATCAAGTCCATAATAAAATTATCCACTCTCAACTCCCCAAAGCATTACACAAATTAAATATTAGAAAAAACTTCCAAGGCAGGCAATATCTAGCTACTCATCCCCACAGCAGGATCGACCTGAAATCATGATAAAAAGAGTGATGAGACAAAAATCTCAGTAAGTCCGTGTGTACTTTGAGTGTCCAGTGAAAACAGTTCGTGAATGCAAAGTATAAATCTTTATAAGAGAAATACTGGCAAGTAATAAACATTAGTCAAAATCAAGAGTGGTGTTTTGGTTTTTTCAACCATACATAATCAATAAAATCAACCACTCAAAAGAAATGATCATGGGTTACCACACGTTGGGTCCCATAACCGGTTAGAATGCCGATACTTTGTGCAGATTGACAAAAGGTAGGTGATTGGCCTATCGGGCAAGATACTCCCCATTCTCTATACCCAAACAACAACTGGTTGTCCATTCTGACAATACACAGTCACTTGACTGAAAAAAAAACTGCTAGCTCGGACCGGCTCCACCTATTGGACTGACATCCTATCCGGGGAGGACTTACCCCTCAGAGGTGGCCACCTACTGAGAGACTTACCTTAACCCTTCAAAGACTAGTCCTAGCAGTCCACCCTTATTGAGTACTCAACGTAACTTACCCCACTTGGGGAAAAAGGAACAAAACATAGTTCCACTTGAAAATGGCAATTAAGGGTTTCTAAAGCCTTTGTCAAAATCAGTTTTAGAAAGAGTTTTGAGTTTGAGTAAATCTGCTTATTGATTTTCAAATAATTTGTTTGACTGAAATAAGTAAGGAGTCAATCCTCAATTGTCTTTACCGAAATGAATGTCCATGCACTCTATATTTGGCTTGCCATAATAAACATTTTGCATCAAACAGGTTTTATGCAGGAGCTTACCTGATCCTTAGCTTGAGATAAAATAAAGGTCTTCAATAGCTGACCCAACCCTACCTGGGGTAAATACAAGCCATAATTAATCTCATGCTAAAATCCACTTTCACAAATAAAGCTAGCTCAACTCACTACTACCATGATCCTAGTGTCCTAAGCTTTAAGGCCAATAATAAATGAAAAGGGTTTAAAAGCTAAGTCTAATTTGATATTTAAAATAATTATTATTTCAGAAAATAGGTACTAATAAGTTGAAGGTTTAAATCTTTCTAAGAATAATTTAGAGTTTATTTGATGAAAAGTCCTAGGCGGTATTAGGTAAAATAATGATTTATTAATAATTAATTGTTTGAAAATAATTGATAATTAAAATTAGTTGAAAATAAATTTTAATGGGTCTTGATTGAAAGATACTAAATAAATTTTAATAGGTTTTGATTAAAAGATAATAATTGAAAGATAATAAATTTTAATGGTATTTATGAACATAAGACTTACAAAATTAATATTTTACTTATTATGATTATTTATATAAAAGGCTTGATTTGATATTATTATTATTATTATTATTATTATTATTATTATTATTATTATTATTATTATTATATCTATATATTTTATTTCTTGAAATAACAGCTATCATTTATTTGACTAAAATATCCTTATTATATGTAATAATCTAAGTCTACCTTACTAGCAAAAATTATAATATTAAATATTTTATTGATGAAATAAACTTAGCTTAGAGACAATTAGATCATGATCATATTTCTATTGCTAACCACAATCATGAACATATACTCCACTTCAATTCATCAACTCATCTAAATCATGAATAAAAACATAGATCTAAATTTACCAAGGCATGATCCAACCTCTACTAGAATAAACATAATCATGGATTTAACAATCATACATGAATATAAATCCTATTCACCATAGGTGACATAATCTCTAACATACTTGATCACAAATACTACTTTTGACATGGAGACATGCATTAAACCCTAAAAACACCATACAATCAACCAAGATAACCAACTCATGCATAAATCCCATCTCCATCATATACACACATTTATTCATGCTTCAATCTCAACTTATCACAACAATACATGCTCAAATCCTATTCATAATCCATCTCCTACCAATATCATCATAGAGACATGAATCTAGAATTAAAAAGGAGGGTTGAAAAGGCTTACTTGATTGATGAGTACCTTGAAGGAGTTTCGAATAGATCTCAACCACTAGATGACTAGATCCATCCAAGAGAGATGAAGAAAGCATGGCCATTGGTGAAGAATTCATTCGGCCAAGAGGGAGAGGGTATTCGGCAGAGAGAGAGAGAGAGAGAGAGAGAGAGAGAGAGAGAGAGAGAGAGAGAGAGAGAAGAAGAAGAAGAAGAAGAAGAAGAAGAAGAAGAAGAAGAAGAAGAAGAAGAAGAAGAAGAGTATCCATTAGCATGCTTATACATATATATATTCATTAGAGATTGAAGATTAGTGAAGATGAAGTTGATTGAACAAACTTACCTTGAAGGTGTTCTTGAGCCTTCACAAAAATACTGATTTTTTATCCAAAAGAGAGAGAGTTGGATTTTGGAGTTTGATGTTAAAAGTGGTATGGATGGACTCACAGCAGTGAGTAGATGAATTCTGGAATTTTTTTGAAGAAGATTGAAGTGGTTGAGAGAGGTATTAGGCGAGAGAAGTGAGTAGGT
The DNA here is from genome assembly GCA_026120185.1 of Voacanga thouarsii. Lineage (NCBI taxonomy): Eukaryota > Viridiplantae > Streptophyta > Magnoliopsida > Gentianales > Apocynaceae > Voacanga > Voacanga thouarsii. The sequence goes on from JANUWF010001001.1 coordinate 597,543, forward strand.
GTTCTTGGTGTACTATGTGTGCTTGAAGGTTGAAGAGAATGGAGGGATTTTGGTTTGAAGCTGCCGAAATTCTGTGTATGTGCAGTGGCCGAATTGGTTGGGTAGTTTAGGTAGATGATTTTTCTGGTTTGGAAGGAAAAGGAAAGGCTGGTTGTTGAAATCCTAAAAGAATATTTTTGGGAATCAAATTTGAAAACAAAATATAGCAAAAATATCTTTGATCAATGGAGAGCTTTTTGGAGCAGTAATGGCCGACTGATTGCTCAGTGATTTAGCTGGATGAAAGCTGGTTGAAGAAAGCTAATAGTGGCCGAAAAGAGGGGGTGTAATGGTGAAGGAAAGGTTTAGTTGTTTAAGGGTTATTTTATGGAAGTTTTCTAAATTAGAATTGCTAGAATTTTGGTATCCAATCAAGGCATGATTGGAGTAATTTGTTGGAGATATTTTAGGGCAGCTATGACTGGTTTTCATGCAGAAACTTTGATAGGGGCTAATTTGGTTATATTTTGCGTAGTTATTTGAGGCTCTTTTGTAATACATTTTGTGCAATAACTAGTCATATTTTTTTATATTTGAGATTTTACCCTTAGAAAGGTATTTTAGTCATTATTTCAGGTTTTTGGGTAAAACGAAGTAAAACTGTCACGAAACAGAATAGAGGTGGCACCGGCTGGAAGCCTAGAACCGGTGCCGGTTGTACACTGGATGCACAGACTTCAAAGCGATGGAAAAATTGGAGAAGTAGAATAGAACAGAGCCTAACCGGCGCCGGCTACAGTCTAGAACGTATGCACAAAATTTGGAGAAAAATCGGCAAACGAGTAGAGAAACAGAACACAGGCGGCACCGGCTCTGAAGGACCAAGGCGGCGCCGGCTGTGGTTTGTTCTTGAGGCGGTGCTGTGATCTTTTGACGCGTTTTTGGAAATCTGGGGAGTTTTAGCATCTTCCAACTTCTACTCGGCCAAGAGCTTTGTACCTACAAGTTTAGGCACTTCTTAAATCTATAAATAGATGAAAAACACAAGGAAAAAGGGGAGAATTCATTGATCATCATAGAAAATCACTCAGTCTAAGGAGGAATTCTTCAAGTTCAAGGAGGGTTGTACAAGAAGGTTTTCAAAGGAAGAAGAAGGAGGCTTGTCTATGAGTTCTTTCTTTTACTTTGTTTTCTTTTTCTTGACAATGATGTTTTAATTGTTCTATTGTAATTTGACATTGTTTTAGATAATCATGATTCTTGGAGTTATTTGATCTTTTGATTAATTGACTGTTCTTCTTGGTATTTAATTACTTGGGCATATTCCGAGATTCGTTGATTGTTTCTATTATTAACTTGCTAGACCAAAGAGGTTGATGATAGTTGCAATTGATTAATTTTCGCATTCATTGGCTGTTAACTTGCTAGACCAAAGAGGTTAATTGCTGAGGATTGAGTAATTAAAGGTTAATTGATGTTTGTTAGACCAAGGATTCATTGATTAATTTCACGTTTTAAATTTGCCAGACCACGAAAATTTAATTAAGGATTGTGTTTAATGCATCTTTTGGATGAATTAGTTGAGACAGACCAAGTGATGCTAATTTATCTAGAAGGTAGTAATTAGTTGAGACAGACCAAGTGATGCTAATTTACCTTAATCCTTCATGGTGTTGAGAGAATGACTGATTATGATAATGGTTAAGTTCTTGAAGATCATGGTTGTCTAATCAATGGTTTGAGTTGCATACTTCTCCATCCTTGACATGTACATATTTTTATTTTATTTTATTTTTTATTTTCCTTTTTATTTGATTTTCACTTTGTTGAGTTGGTTAAACAATGAAAGAGGGGTAATTAATGTTTACTTGTTCCTTGAGGATCGACACTCGTTTGAACCTTATGCTCTGTAATGATGAGTATGCTTGCTCATATGTGTGATTTGGGTCCAACGTTTTAATTTAAACTTGATTGGGAATGTGCTTAGATTTTGTATGATTTTTATGCCCAAATCTAAACGCATCAAGCTTGGGGTAGACAATGGGGTTCAGTTCATGGCTGTTCAACAGAGGTTTGTGCAGAAAAAGAATGAAGTTTCGGCCAGGGCTGGAATAGGAAACAAAGCTGGACAGAAATCCTGTACAGATTTCGCAAGTGCTGGAATTTTTCTGCCATTTTCCAGACAGATTGCAGAGAGTTTGAAGGGGAATTCAGAGGTCTTTCAAGGTTGTTTTCCAGCCTTCTTCATGGAGGAAAAATGTGGCTAAGGAGTTGGGAGAAAACTGGAAGAAAACAGCTTGGTTTAAGCTCATACATGCTGCGATTTTGCCCAGAAATTTTTTTGGTTTTGCACAGCATTTGTGCTGTCCGAAATTGGCCAGTAAATTTCAGATTTCAAGTTGGTCAAAAGGGCCATTCCCTGACAGCATTTGGGAGGGAATAATGGTTGAGAATTTTGACACCTTGCATGCACAAGAAGCTGGAAAAATTTCAGATCATTACATGAACGAAATGTGTATAGTTAGAGTGAAGATTTGAAGGTTCACTAGGGGAATTAATTCTCTTAGAACCTTCCCCATCCCTTTCACATTTTCGGATCATAAGATGTCTTTCACTTAGACATTTTGAACCTTCAAAGCCATAGCACTTTACTGAATTTTCTGGAATGAATTGGCTAGAACAAATTGACCAACCTAATGAATTGAGAAGTAGGAAAAATTAAGGATCAAGAAGGGATGAATTCCCTTAGGAATTTTTGTAGGGTACAACAATAGGATTAGGGTACTCCAATCATGTCTCCCCTAGGACATCACCTTTACCCTTCTCTAGAGTACTCAAGGACGAAAATCTACCTTTCCCCTACAAAAATAAAATTTAATCATGCTAATGCTCCAATGATGGAATTTGAACCCAAGATCTCAAGAATTAATTCCAAAGCTCTAACCACCAAACCACAACAACTCTTGTTCTTATTTTCTCCCTAAAATATTTTTCCTATTTAATCCTCAAGCTATCTCCCTATTTTCACCTCAAGCAAAAAATTACCATTTTGCCCTTCTTACTTAATGAACAAAATTAAGCCCTCGAGACTATAACACACTAATCCAAAGCATATAAAATCATATAAAAATATATTTAAACATGCAATAAAATATGATATGCATCCCAACCCCCTAACTCTATGGTTGGTTTCGACTGGGGTTTCACATCCTTCCCTCCTTAGAGGAATTTCGTCCCGAATACCTCTATTTCGGATCGGGATACTTCCACTTAACCCAATCTTCCGATTCCTATGTGGCATCCTGCGTGACATGATGCTCCCACTGAACCTTGACCATCGGTATCTACTTGTTCCGAAGACTCTTGATACTGTGGTCTAATATTTTCACGGGCTTCTCCATATAGCTCAAATCGGGTTGCAACACCAACGGCTCGTTATTCAGAACATGATCGGGATCAGCATTGTACTTATTCAATTGTGATACATGGAACACATCATGAATTCCCATCAACCCATCTGGCAGGTCCTATCGGTAAGCTACTGGTCTAATCCTTTCCTTAATCGAGAATGGCCCCAAATACCTCGGATTCAACTTTTCACCCTTCGGATGTTTCAAGATCCCCCTATTCAGCGTCAATCTCAGAAATACACTGTCCCCGACTTGAAACTCTAATTCTCTCCGCCGATTGTTCGCGTAGCTCTTTTGTCGGTTCTGAACTGCCTTCAACCTTTCCCTGATCAATTTCACTTTATCTAACATTTCTTGGACACAGACTTCTCTGGTTTGGCTTACATGACCATCTTCTGACCAACTCCAATACAGCGGTACCTGACACTTGCGCCCATACAAAGCCTCATACGGTACCATTCCAATTGAAGCTTGATAACTATTATTATATGACAGCTCTGCGTACGGTACACATTTTATCCACTTGTCCCCAAAATCCAAAACACAGGCTCTCAGCATATCTTCCAATATCTGTATAACCCTTTCTGACTGCCCATCGGTCTGCAGATGCATCGTCGTACTAAATTTCAGACTCGACCCCATTGCTTCCTGAAACTTGCCCCAAAATCGAGATGTAAACCTCGGGTCTCGGTCAGACACTATGTTTGAAGGCACTCCGTGCAGTCGAACTATCTCTCGAACATAAGTCTGAGCCAGCTTCTCCCTAGAGTCTCTTATATTTATCGGTATGAAATGGGCCGACTTGGTCAGTCGATCCACCATTACCCATATGGCGTCTTTTTGGGTCTTTGACATGGGAAGCTAGTGACAAAATCCATAGTCACCTCCTCCCACTTCCATTCCGGCACTAGTAATGGCTGCAATAGTCCCGCTGACTTCTTGTGCTCCGCTTTGACTTTTTGGCAGGTGAGACAGGTCGAGACATATTTGACCACATCTCGCTTCAGTCCGGGCCACCAATAGGCTCTCTTCAAGTCCTGATACATCTTGACCTCCCCCGGATGAATGGCGTACTTGCTCTTGTGCACCTCCTCCAAAATTCTGTCCTTTAATTGCTGCTCTTTGGGTACACATAACCGATCTCTGAAATGCAAAACTCCCGCCTCGTCCTGACGGAATTCACTGTCTGGCCACTTGAGCTCCTTATCCTTGAAAAGTTGAAACTCGGCGTTGCTTTGTTGAGCTTCCACGATTTCCCGCTTCAAATCCGATACCAACTTCAAATTGCTGACGACAATTCTTTGGTCTTGCACTTCCACCCTTCTGTCCAACACATCCTGAACCGCTTGAATTTCTTGTACCCTTAGTCTGGTCATTCCAACTTTCCTGCTTAGGGCGTCTGCCACAACGTTGGCCTTCCCAGGATGGTAGTTGATCGGATAACGGTATTCTTCTAGAAATTCCATCCATCTTCGCTACCTCAAGTTCATATCCTTCTGAGTGAAGATATACTTCAGACTCTTATGGTTGGTGAACACCTCATATTCGGCTCCGTACAGGTAGTGTCGCCATTTCTTCAGGGCGAACACGATAGCTGCTAGCTCCAGATTATGAGTAGGGTAGTTGACTTCATGATGTCTCAACTTCCGAGAAGCATAAGCGATCACCTTCTGGTCTTGCATCAACACTGCTCCCAATCCTTCCTTCGAGGTGTTAGTATATAGCGTGTAAGGCTTCCCTTTCTCCGGCAGACTTAATACTGGCGCTGTCATCAATCTTCGCTTCAGTTCTTGAAAACTTTTCTCGCATTTCTCATTCCACACAAATGGAACATCCTTTCTCAGCAGTCGGGTTATTGGCGATGCGAGTGTTGAAAACCCTTTGATGAATTTCCGGTAGTAACCAGCCAGTCCCAAGAAACTTCAGATCTCGGTGATATTCTTCGGCTGCTTCCAGTCTGACACCACTTTGACCTTTGCCGGGTCTACCTTGATTCCCTCCTTGTTCACCACATGGCCAAGAAAGGCCATACTGTCCAACCAGAATTCGCACGTGCTAAACTTGGCGTACAGCTTGTGCTCCCGAAGCTTCTCCAATACGAAGCTTTAGATGCCTCTAAGTTTCTCGTAATCGTATTGATTCCTTGGAACCGTGTTTCTGTCCCACTTACCAATTGGGTGACCAGTTCTTCCAAGGATGGTTTAGTTGGTAGGGTATTGTATGGCAAAGGTAGTTGAGTCTTTTGTATCCCAAAGTTCAAAGAAGCTTGACAAGGTTGGTTTTGATTATTCCAAGAAAAGTTAGGGTGATTTCTCCAACCTGGGTTGTAAGTATTGTTATAAGGATTATTACCTTGCCAACTATTTCCTACAAATGCCGTTTGTTCCAATGTTTCTTATGAAGAGCCTATATTTTGGCACTCATAGTTTGGATGCCCTTCTCCACAAAAATCATAATTCACACTTATTACCTACTCTTGAGAAGGAGGTATGACCAATTGATTCATTTTCTGCGTGAGTGCCTCTACTTTTGCCTCAAATGCAGCCATGGCATCTACCTTGTGTATTCCATGTATACGAGCTCTAAACTGCAAACCACCCCAGGCATAGTTATTCGTAGCCAAATATTCAATCAAATAAAGTACCTCTTCTAGTGTTTTGGAATTGATGGAGCGTCCTGTAGATGAATAAACTAATTGTCTCATAGCAAAACTCAATCCACCGTGAAAGATCTGCATTTGCATTCCCAACTCGAATCCATGATAAGGTCATTTTCTCAGCATTTCTTTAAATGTCTCCCAACACTCACAAATGTTTTTGGCCTCTAATTGTTGGAAAGCAAAAATATAAGTCATAAGCTTAGAAATTCTAGCTGGTGGGAAATATTTAGCTAAGATTTTTTCAGCTAACACATTCTAAGTAGTAATGGTTCCGGTGGGCAAAGATTTTAACCATGATTTTGCTTAATCTCTTAAGGAGAAAGGGAAGAGTCTTAGCTTAATGGCATCCTCAGAAACACCATTCATCTTAAATGTGTCACATATTTCTAGAAAGCTCACAAGGTGGGTATTAAGATCAAGTAACCCATCAAATTGGACCATATTTTGGATCATTTGGATCGCATTGGGTTTTATCTCAAAATTATTGGCCTCTATCTTAGGCCGTGTAATACTAGAACTCGTACCTGAGATTGTAGGTTTTACAAAGTCATTCATAATCTGCCTGTTAGCCTTACTGTTACCACCATCGTTGGGCTGATTTACCTCCATTTTTTTCCTTACCCTTTCGCTTATAACCTTTCAGACCTTAGTGAGAGCTCTTTCAATTTCTGGATCAAGGGTGACTATCTCGGTTTTGGATTGTCGGTCATAAACTAAGAGTAAGGTCTATACAAGATAGAAAATTGTGAGATTAAAGAATTTACAAGTTAGACAGTTAGGATATGTTTACAAATTAAGTTACAAGGGATTACGATGTATATAGACATTAAAGTACAAGTATACACAATATAACACCTAGTCATACAAGGAACATATATACATATAAACATATAAATATGGTTAAATCAACACATTCTAAGCTTTAATGATATTGTTCCCCGACAGTGGTGTAGAAAACTTGATGCGTAAATTTTGGGTGCATAAAAATCATCAATTTTAAATCCATCCCTTAGTCAAGTTTTAATTAAAACATTAATCCCAAAATACACATACGAGTAAGTATACTCATTGCAAGCATAGTATAGGGAATTAACGAGTATCGATCCTCAAAGGAACAAGTACATACTAATCACTTTTCATTCATTGTTTAACCGACCCAATAAAGAGATAAAAGAATAAAAAGAAAAAGAAAGAAATATATACAACTCAAGGATGTAGGTTTATGCAATTTAGACAATTATCCTAGAAATCATGATAATCAACCAATAAGTAATTCTCTCAACTAATTATCTTCTTGGCATTATGAAGGAATATAAAGTAAAATTTAATTGTTTCACAAGTCATGATTCTTACTTAAATAAATTCCACTTCGTTTTCCAATCTATGGAATCTTATATTTTGATTAAGTTAACTGATTTGTGAATCAAACTAACATAACCAAAACATGCATTAAGCTCAACTCCTTATAAACATGAAATTAGCTAATAACCCTTTGCTTGAGATGAAATCAACTAATCTTTGATTACTTAGTCCTATAATTTTAACTTCGTCGCCCAAGTCCATCAAGATTAGAAAAATACGAAATTAATGCAATGAAACTCCTAACATCATCGTCTCAAGTCAATTAGAAGAACTCGCATCAATAACCAATGAAATAAAGTAATCAAACACCAAAGATGATAAAAAATTAATCAACTAACCAAATTAACACAAAATTATGAATTCCAAAATAATGTTAAATTACAATCAAAACATTGAATATATCATTTCTAAAGGAAAAGAAGACAAAGATAAAAGAAAGCACTCATAGACAAGCCTCTTTCTTCTTCCTTGAAGACTCTCTTGAACAATCCTCTTTATTTTGGGTGAACTCCTCCTTTAATGAGAGATTCAGAATTTTTGCTTATGAATCTACCTCTCTCTATGTATATCTCCAAACCCTTATATTTTTTATACTTTTGTAGGCCTTTTGGATGCTAAATTTATGGCTAAAGAAGTCTTGGCTGAGTAGGAGTGGGAAAACACCAAAATCATTAGACAATCCCTAATTTTGTGTACAGAATATTCGCCTCCAGAGCGTACCTGGCACTAAGTACCTTCGACCCACCTAGCACTAGGTGCACTTTGTTCTTCCTCTATTTTTTCTCTGTTTTTTACCTTTTCTCCTCGGTAGAGAGAATGGGCCTGGCGCATGCACCTGGCACCAGGTCTGTTTTGGAATTTCTCCTAAAGCTTGCTCGAATTCTTCTGTTGGAGTAGAATGAACCTGGCACCTGGTCCCTTGGCTGGGCCTGGCGCTAGGTCTATTCTGGTTTTGTGCACTTTCTGCTCGAAATCTATTCAAATCTGTACATATTTGCCAAAAATACATTGTACAAGCAAAATGCCAAATAGGAAGGAATATGCCTAGTTATTATAACAAATGTATCTTAAAACACACTCAAATAACTAGGAAAATAATGGTGATTTTAGCCCCTATCACCACATCAAGTTCAACATCTGCAAACAACAACATGAACAATCCACGTTCTTCAACAATTAATTCCATCTTTCCTTTCCATTTCTTACACCTTCTTGTGTAGTCATGAACTATCTATTAAACTACCATTAAAACATTTAATCTATCATATAAAACATAGTATATAGCTTCTCTAATTAGCCGATATACAACACACACAAAACATCCCCAAAACATAGCAATTGTCCAAGTAATTCTCACAGTTCTCATGAATTTCTCAATAAAATCAATACTAAAATAATCCTCACAATTTAATCTACAACTTTAATTCAAGGAGCATGATGTTTTACCTTGTATGTGGGATCTCTTGGCTTAATTTTGCTCCAAGAACACTAAGAACATACCAAGAATGCACACACTTCTTTCTTTCTCTCACCTTTTTCTTTTTCTCCCTATTTTTCTCTGGCTTTTCTTTCCTCCCCCCCCCCCCCTCCCCTCTTCTTTCTCTATTCTTTCTGTCCATTTTTAGCTGTTGAAATACAGCTTCTACCGCTATTTCTTGGTCCAAATTTTGACCAAGATTGGTCACAAAGTCAACTATTGTGGGCTATCTAATTTCCAACCATTTTCCTATTGGTTGATTTAATTAATTTCCTTAATTATTAATCTTATTTCATAAGCTTTTGAAATAAAATAATCCCACAAATATCTTACTTCTCCAGTGGTATTTTAACACTTTTTTTTATCCTCCAATCATATTACGCCGCTTGTCTTAATGTTGACCACAATTTAGAATTTTTCTTCCGAAAATAACTATAATTTCGGTCCGTATCAGGAAAATATTTTATTCCACCAATAAAATCTATAAATTGTACTAAATTCAATAGTGGGAATCAAAATTCTCAATTCCTTCTCAATTCTTCTCAATTTATAGTCAAAATCTCGATCACGAACAAAATTATGAAAATACTCCTGATACCTCCGATAGCTTAATTTATACCTGAACACTCATCTCATCACACTGATCAATTTTTGTTCTTAATGTACCCTTAAATTCCCATTCTACTAAAGTAGTCACAATTTGAAGATTTAAGGTACGGGTAGAACAAATTCAGAAATTCTATTCAGGTCCCCATAATTTCAAATTTCTAATAATGCCCTTAAAAATGTTTATCATACCAAAACGTTCATCTCATTATACTGATCATTTCTTGTTTTGGTCACTAATATAAATTCTTATTCTATACATAGTAACCGATTAAAGTAGAAAAGTGGGGGTTGTTACAGTTCTGCTAATGCTTGCAACTTCATTAATGAAATCTTCTCTATTCCATTTGGTTATGTTTAGATTCTATACTAAAACAAGACGACCATATAAAACCCTTTATAGATATCACCATAATCTCCCTGACCAAATTTACATTTGAAGGATTTTGTAATCTTTTTTGATGTCGGAAGAGCTGTATCTTCGTGGGCTAAGGCATCCATATTGCTTGATCATGCCTCAAGGTTTTTGTTATCTCTTATTTCCCCTTATAAAATTGTAAGATTGATCCCTCTAAGCATATCTTATATTTACAATACAAAATGCTACAGTAGGCTAACAGTACTATTATTTTATTTTACTCCTGGAAGTAGAAAAAGAAGATGTTGATAAGAACATTAGAATATACTCCCTCTATTCAGATTTGAATGTCCTATTTTGAATTAGATTTGAATAGAAATTTGCATATTCAAATCCAAACAGCTATGAGTAGTCATCAGCCAGTCACTGCATCTCTACCAAAGGCTACAAAACATCGCAAAAAGATTTTAACTGTTTGCAAATATGCATTGGAAAGATGAAGGATGCCACTCAGCAAAGAGGATTACTTACCAATGCCAATCTTCCGTCCCACATTCATGTGACCCTCTTGCAATATATCAATACCTTTTGGAATATAAGAGGAGTGAATACTTGTGATAAATTTTTGCATTTTAAAATGTTTCTATAGCTATTGGATTGTCCTTATATATTGCTATTTGTTCTGTTTTCCTTAATGCTGATATATGCTATTAAAACAATGCAACTTGATTTCAAAAACTGAGGCCTTGCTATTATACTGGGAATGGTCTCTGATATATTTCTTCTTTATGTTCTTTTATCTTCTAATTTGTTTTGGCTTTTTATGTGTTATCTCAACTAGGGTTATTATTTTGCAGCTTTTGGCTCCAGATCCATCACTAAAACACTTTAAATCACACAAGAAAAGTGTGTGGTGCCTAAAAAAATGAGGAGATGTTCTGACTATTGTAGTTGTGGCTGGTATGTCGAGCCCTTCACTTCAACCTAATACACAGTACTTCATCTTTTTCCCTAGCCTTTTATTTTTTCCTATTTGAAAAGTGTTTTTATTGTTCAAAAGGCATTCAATTTCTCTAGGGGATTCTCAAGAACATTTGAGCTGATGACATTAAATTTAAATAGAAGAGATAATGTCTTGTTCTATTGAGAAGAGAATGAGAATACTATTATGCTTTTTAATAGGTAATGTCTTATTCTATTGAGCTGATGGCATTAAATTTAAAGATTAAATGTCTGTGTTTTTTTTTTCCAATTTGTAGTAACTTTAGAGGGTTGAACTAGCGATATGAATGTTTTACTTCTATCACTGTTCATATAGTGAATATAGTTAACTGTTTTAGAGGGTTGAACTGACTTAAGAAGCATTCCAGTTGATCATTTTTCTAGCTATTTTTCTCCTTTCAACTATTTTTGGCCTTCCTTATGAATCATTTTGTTTCTAAAAATTAGTGAATACATTGAGTTTTCTTTTCAGCCTTTAGTTTTTTTTTTCTTGCGGTTGCTTCAATCAACATATTGCTAAATAAAGAATTGCAAAGAAAATGGAATTCCTGTCCGATTCTTGGAATGTTGTCTACTATCTTTAACATGAAATTTTTCTAAAGGGCCATTCTAGTTAAACAACTTTACAAGAGTAGTAGTAGCTTTTCTTCTTTATAAACTCTGTCGTCCAGTTAATCACCTTTTAATTTCATACTTCATAGAGACGTGTTACTTTCTAGATAGAATGGCTAATGTAGGACTGCCGTTAGTTTTTATATCTATTTCAACATCACAGCAGTGGTAATTGTTCATTTGCAATCTTGAAGTGTTAGTATACACAATGTAGATTCATTTGATATTTGGCTCGTACGGTTCTTCAAAGTTAACTAGGTAATGAAATAGTACTTCTTTTTTACCAAAGTTTAGAACAATTGATCAATAAAATGCTTGGGTGAGATTGTTAGTCACTTCAAAAGTGATTTTGTTGTTTTTCTTTGGAATCATTCTAAGTAAATATCACATAAGTTGAAGGACTCTTCTTTTTTGAAACTATGGTTAAATTATCTTGCACTTAATTTGTTGCTCAATTTTTCCATTTCTTTGACCTTATTCTTTTATTGTACTAGAATTATTTTCTATTAATTAATATTCATCATTTACATATTTATCTTTTCAACTTAACAGATGCCATATAAATGTCAATCCAACAGTCAAAATTCAATCAAACTCATGGAAGAAGCTACTTCAACCCCACATAGTAGAAGCAATCCAATAGAAAATCCTATGTAATAGTTGATGAGAGTATTGAACTTGAAGTTGGAGAATCTCAACAGAAATAATATAACCTTTTAATGGATTCAACCAGTAGGGCGAATTGACATAAAAATAACATTACGAAGTAAAGTGAAAATTGAGTAGTGTTAAGGGGAATAGTGACATTAACCTTATTTTCAATATAGAAATACTAAAAAAAAGAGAATAAAAAGGAATTGAACGTACTCTAATTTTTCTACTTTAGCACCATGAGAAATTATCTACTCTAATTTATAGACTTCTTTAGTCACAATTAAATGTAATTTTCGATTTACTAATTAATGTGTATGGATCTATCCACTTTGTAGAAAAATTAGTGTGTATATGAAATTTATATATTTTAGTATTGTGTAAAAAATTAATTTCAAATCACAGTTAAAACTTTTTGGTGTGATCATGGTAGATAAGAAGTTACAGTTTTTTTTTTTTTTGGGTGTGAAGGTTAGAAATTGGAAAATTAATCATCTTTTGGTTGTCAAATCATCAAACTAATGATCTATTTGTTTATAACCATCTTCCAATATTGTGTTTCTCTCTCTAGACTGTGGATAATGATCTTGCACTGAATGTGAAACCCCAGTCAAAACCAACCTTAGAGTAAGGGGGTTAGGATGCATATCATATTTTATTGCATGTTTAAATATATTTTTATATGATTTTATGTGCATTGAATTTGTGTTTTATAGTCTAGAGGGCTTGATTATGATTATTGAGTGAGAAGGGCAAAATGGTAATTTTTTCTTGAAGTGGAAAAAGGGAGATAGCTTGAGGATTGAATAGGAAAATATTTTTAGGGTGAAAATAAGAATAAGAGTTGTTGTGGTTTAGTGGTTGGAGCTTCGGAATTAATTCTTGAGGTCTTGGTTCAAATTCCATCATATGAGCTTTAGCTTAGTTAAATTTTATTTTTGCTTGGGAAGTATCAGTTTCGGCCTTATGTGTTGGGAGTAGGGTAGAGATGTTGTCCTAAGAGAGACATGATAGGAATATCCAAATCCTACTCCTTTGCTCCATACAAAATTCCTAAGGGGAATTCATTTCCTCTCTATCCTTAATTTTTCCTATTTCTCAACTCATTAGTTTAATCAAATTGTTCTAGCCATTTTTTTTCCAAAAATTCCAGCAAGGTGCTGTGGTTTTAAAGGTTCAAAATGTCTTAGTAAAAGACATCTTATGGACCGAAGCAATGGAAGAGGGGGAAGGATTTCAAGTGAATTAAATTCCTCTAGTGAACTTTCTAAAAATTCCCTCTAGCTAGGTTCATCTTCCTTCTTGGAATGAACTGAAAATTTCCAGCTTCTTGTGCCTTCAAGGTGTCAAAATTCTTAGCCATTATTCCCTCCCAAATGCTCCCAGAAAATGGCCTTGTGGATCAGCTTTCAACCTAAATTTTTCTGGCCATTTTCGAACTGCACAAAGGTGGTGCAAAACCAGGAAAATTCCTGGGCAAATTCGTAGCTTTGGAGGTCCAAAACCAAGCTGTTTTCTTTCAATTTTTGCTCAGCACGTTAGCCACGTTTTTCCTCCCTAAAGAAGGCTGGAAACTAGCCTTGAAATACCCCTGAAACCTCCTTCAAACTCTCTGCAAGCTGGCTGGAAAATGGCAGCTGAAAACTGCCCAGAAATTCCAGCCTTGCGAAAATTCTGTGCAGTAATTTTCCAGCTTTGTTTCCTAATTCTACCCTAGCCAAAACTCCATCCTTCTTCTGCAAAAACCACCCTTAAACCTCCATTAACTGAACTCCATTGTCCTCCCCAAGCTTTTGCATGAAAATCCCATCATGGCTGCCTAAAAGATTTCCAAAAAAATTCTGCAATCATGCCTTGATTTGGATACCAAAATTTCAGCCACCATGATTTAACAACTTTCCATAAAATATACCTCAAACAACCATACCTTCCCTTCACCATTACAATCCTTATTTTTGGCCACCCTTAGCCTCCCTCAACCAGCATTCCTCTAGTTGAAACACTGCCCAACAATTCGACCATGGAAGACTTCCAAATACTCTCCAATAATCAAAGATATTCTTGAATATTTAGTTTCCAAATTCGCTTCCTAAAAATATTCTTCAAGGATTTCAACAACTAGCCTTTCCTTTTCCCTTCCAAACCAGAGAATCATCTTCCTAAACCCTACAACCAATTTGGCCAACCCTAATCCTCCAGAATTTCGGTAGCTTCAAATCAAAACCTCTCAATTCCCTTCAACCTTCAAGAACACATAGTACACCAAGAACACCTACTCCTTCCTTTCACCTAATACCTCTCCAAATCACTTCAAACTACTGCTAAAAACTCCAGAATTCATCCACTCACTGCCATGAGTCCATCCACACCATTCTTAACATCAAACTCCAAAATCCAACTTGCTAGTTTGGATAAAAAACCAGAAATTTTGTAAAGATTCAAGAACACCTTCAAGGTAGGTTTGTTCTAACAACTTCATCTTCTCCAATATTGATCTCTAAAGAATATATATATATGAATAAACATGCTAATGGACTTTCTTCTTCTCTTTTCTCTCTCTCTCTCTCCCTTTTGGCCGAATGATTTCTTCACCAATGGCCACGCTTTCTTCATCTTCCTTGGATGAATTTAGACCTCTAGGAGTTGAGATCCATCCTTCAAGGAATTCATCAATCAAGTAAGCCATTTTAACCCTTCTTTTAAATTCTAGATTCATGTCTCTAGGATGATGTTGATAGAAGATGGATTGCGGATAAGGTTTGAGTATATATTGTTGAGGTTGAAGCATGAATGTATGTATGAATATGAAGGGGGTGGGATTTATGCATGGATGGATTATCTTGGTTGATTGTATGATGATTTGAGGTTTAATGCATGTCTCCATGTCATAGGTAGTATTTGTGATCAAGTATGCTAGAGATTATGTCACCTTTGGTGAATATGATTTATATTCATGTTGGATTATTGAAGCTATGATCATATTTATGCTAGAAAAGGTTAGATCATGTCTTGATATCGTTAGATCTATGCTTATATGCATGATTTGGATGATTTGATGAATAGAAGGGTTGTAAATGTTCATGATTGTGGTTAGCAATAGAACTATGGTCATGATCTAGTTGTCTCTAAGCTAATTTTATTTCTTCAATAAAATATTTAATATTATAATTTTTGGCTAGTAATATCGAAAACCCTAGGAGGGGTAGATTTGGAATATTATATATATAATAAGGATATTTTAGTCAAATAAATAATAGCTTTTCTAGAAAAATAAAATATATAGATATTATATATAAAATGATAATATCAAATAAAGCCTTTTATGAAAATAATCATAATAAGTAAAATATTTACTATTAAAATTTAATTATTATCCTTTAACTAAAACCTACTAAAATTTATATAGTATCTTTCAATCAAGACTCATTAAAATTTATTTTCAACTAATTTTAATTATCAATTATTTTCTAACAATTAATTATTAATAAATTATTATTTTACCTAGTACCACCTTGGACTTTTCATCAAATAAACTCTAAATTATTTTAGTAAGATTTAAACCTTCAACTTATTAGTACCTATTTCCCAAAACTTTAATTATTTTAAATATCAAAATTAGCCTTCGCTTATAAACCTTTTTATTTATTATTTGGCCTTAAAGCTTGGGACACTAGGATCATGGTTGTAGTAGTAAGTTGAGTTAGTTTATTTGTAAAAGTGGATTTTGGCTTGAGTTTGATTGTGGTTTGTATTTACCCCATGCGGGGTTAGGTCAGCTGTTGGAGACCTCTATTGTGAGCAAGGATTAGGAAAGTTCCTGCATAAAACCTGTTTGATGAAAAATAATTTTTTTTATGGCAAGTCAAATGTAGAGTACATGGTCACTCATTTCTGTAAAGGCAATTGAGGATTATTTCCATTCTCATTTCAGATAAATAAATTATTTGCAAATCAAGGGGCGGTTTTACTCAAAACCTAAAACTCTTTCTAAAACTTGTTTTGCCCCAAACTTTGGAAAACTTTAATTGTCATTTTCAAGTAGAACTATGTTTTGTTCATTTTTCCCAAATGGGATACGTTACGTTGAGTACTCAATAAAGGAAGGCTAGTAGTACTAGTTTTGAAGAGCAAGAGTGAGTCTTCTGGCAGGAGGCTATCTCCAGAAGATAAGCTCAACTTAGAGAAACGGTAGTACTACTTATTCATACCGGTCCGAGCTAGCAGTTTTTATTTCAGTCAAGTGACTATGTTTTGCCGGAATGGACACCCGGTTGTTGTTTGGGTATAGAGAAGGAGGAGTATCTTGCCCGGTAGGCCGATCATCTACCTTTTGTCAGTCTGCACAAAGTGTGGCATTCTGAACGGCAGTATGTACAAAGTGTGGCATACTGACCATTTGGACATGGGGCCCAATGTGTGGTAACCCATGACCACCCTTTTTGAGTGGTTGATTTTATTGTGCACTTGTATGGTTTCAAAAAGAGGAAAACACCACTCTTGCTTTTGACTAATGTTTATTGCTTGCCAATATTTCTCTTATAAAGATTTCACACTTTGCATCCACGAATTGTTTTCACTAAACACCCAAAGCACACACGGACTTACTGAGATTTCTGTCTCATCACCTTTTTACCATGATTTCAGGTCGATCCTGCTGTAGGGATGAGTAGCTAGTGTTATCTGCCTTGGAAGAGAATGTCGTCTTTTATTTTTATATATTGCTTTGGGGAGTTGATAGTGGATGATTTTATTTATGGATTTGTTTTTCTTTTGGAATTCTTGGATTTAATCTTGGATTTATTCTGGGGTTGTAATAAATTTTAAGTTAAATTATTATTTTTATTCTGCTATTTTATTTGTGTGACCTAGTTATAAAGACCTCTTATCCTTTGGACGGGGCGACATCCCCGGCCCCAAGCGGGCCTAGGTAGCGGGGTGTTACACTGAAAATACATATAAAAATGAGGGCAACAGAACAACAGTTGTTGCAGCTTTTGCTAAGCAAAGGGATTTTGACAACTAGAGGAATCTCAAGCTAAAATTTCTTGTATAATACGATCATGATGTGAGATTCCTACTACACTATATAGTGTTAGTACTTAAATAATCCTTAGTCGTAGCATTAATGAGATAGGACATTATTATTGTATTAAGACTAGCACGTGTTAGACTTCCTGATTTGATCAGGCGGTGGTTCTCACATTCGTGAGTATTGTGACCTTAAAGTTAACACATGAATTCTTGTTAATAGAACAAGTACATTAGATGAGCTGACTATGAGATAATCATATGGATAACTATGTAGTGCCAGTGATAGAATTTCACTATAGCAAACATGCAAGTATCTTTAGACTTGAGATCTTCAAGGTATTTTGTTTGCTAAACATTATACTTTGATTTCAATCTTTGGAGCCAAATCGAGGGCTGTCTATAGGATGGATATTAGGTACAATGTGAGGTAAACAAAAGTAGTTAAGAGGGTTAATAAAGGATTCACTACTCCTAAAAGTAACCTTATGTGTTCATGCATGTTTTAAGTAGAAGGTCTTACCCTCTCGCCTCGTTTTGGTCGCCATCTCCAAAATTTAAATTAATTCTATTCCTATCTAATCTATATAATCTAATTACATAAATTTCCTAAATAGAGAACCCTCAAGTTACATTCGAGGGGAGTTAGATGAGAAGAGAATTACACAAGAATTTTATAGAAGGCAAGACTTGCAGGTTCTATTTAATAAAAACCAAAACTGTAAAAATTCTTGAAATAAGATGAATTCATACCATCTTAGAACATAATAGAGACCTAAAATTCTTGAAATAATTTCAAGAAGTAAGTTGAAACAATTTTCAGACATCATACTCGTGTGAAATAATTTTCACAGAAGAAAACAGAGACTCCAATGAAACATTTTCATGGCAAAATAATGATCCATAAATCACACACAACCTGACTCTGATACCACTGTTAGAATCCATACATGCATCAAATATGCATTACGCAGTGGAAATAAAAGGATTCTATGACAAGATGACTGTATGTATGGGTAAGACGGATCAACAAATTAAAAATATACCTTCGTGTGACGTCTCTATTGTTCAAAAAATTTCTTCCTACTAAAGACTGAGACATGATCCAGCAAACCTCTCAATCAAACAGCAACCGAATGTTTAACCACTTTTCTCGCCTCTTCAATCTCAACGTGAGATTAACTCTAACACTAATCTATACGAGGATGCTTATTTAATGAAACCCAAACACACTCTCAATGCTAGCAGAGAAAAATAATGACGGCTAGGGTAATATCATAGAGAAGTAGAAGGGAAAATTCGTGTGTCTCAAAAACAAACTTAGAAGACAAATTTCTATGTCTGTTTTGGAAAACAATCATGGCCTATTTTATGGGAAAAATCCCAGAAAAATAGCTGCTGATGAATTCTAAAAGAAATAGATTTTTTTAATTGTAATTGGAACCTACAAGTTCTTATAATTACAATTGGGCCTAAAAATTAAAACTAATTATAATTTGACCGTAGTAACATCTTCTTCTCACAATTAACCCCATAATGTTATCAAATAACATCTTGAGTACTTAATCCTCTATTGTCTGTGACCTATTAGGTTTCCTAGTCTATTGGTAGGAAATATGACTTAATCCAAACGTCTTTGATATTAATAAACATTAACAATTTAGAATTAACCTATTAATTCTAAACATGATTGGTTTATTAATTCATCAATTAATAAAACCATATTTAGCAGAACATGAGAGGCATTTGGCAACACATCATGACCGCCCAAATGTCCAGGAAGTCAAGTGGCTTGAGATGAACCTTTCAACAACAAACAATAGTGCAATAAATTTTCTTCACCATATAATATCTTAATCGGTTTGGAGTACAGAATTAGCGCCAACTCCTTCCAGAATATATATTAACTTTGGCCAGAATAAATTAGTATTTGTAGTAGAAATCCACTACTCTACATATGTATCAATTGTTACTGTTTCCAATACACAATCACCTTGGCCAAGGATTTCATGAGTAGTAATTCCAACAAGTGGCTGTGAGATATTCACCCCTACTATTAGGAGTGGTGAATCCTTTATAGACCCTTTCAACTACTTTTGTTTACCTCACATTGTACCTAATATCCATTGGAATCAAAGTACAATGCCCAATAAACAAAGTAACTTAGAGATCTCAAGTCTAAGAATACTTACACGTTTGCTATAGCGAAATTCTATCACTAGCACTACATAGTTATCCATGTGATTATCTCACAGTCAAGTCATGTGAAACCCTACCTAAAGCCAACCATAGAGTAAGAGGGTTGGGATGCATATCATGTTACTCTGCATAAAAATATATTTTTTGAATGATTTTATGTGTTTTAGAATTGTAGCTTATAGGTTAAATGACTTATTTATGCTTATTGGAGAGGAAGGGTAAAAATGTAACTTTGCTTGAGGTCAAAATAGGAAGATGGCTTGAGGTTTAGATAAGAAAAATATTTGGGTGAGAAAATAAGAACAAGAGTTAGTGTGGTTAAGTGGTTAGAGCTTTGTGATTAATCTCTAAGGTCATGAGTTCAAATCCCATCACTTAAGTTTTATTCATGATTATCTTAGCTATGTTTGAATTTTTGCTTTTTTTACATTCCTTAAAGATAGGAATGTTGTCTTAAGGGAGACATGAAGATAATGTTTTGATCATATGATCATGTCCTAAAAAGAATTCTAGAGGAATTCTTGTCCCTTCATTATCTCTAGCCTTGTCCTAACTTCTTCATAATTTAAATTATCTAAAATCCATTAAATTTCTTCTTTTAATTCCAAAAATTTTGTGATAATTCTTTGGTCTTGAATTTCAAAAATCAGTCTTGAGGGATAGGCGAATGACCGAAAATAGGAGAGGAATTAGGATGGGTTCCCAAGAGAAAAAATCACCATGGTTAAACCTTCAATCCTACCTTCATGCTGTTCATATTTTTAGTCAAGGAAAATCTGGAAATTTTCCAAAATTTTTGCAGAACAGCTTTTGAAAAATTCAGCCAACAACCCTACCTATTTGCTGCCAAAAAATGGTCATTTCATGTGGCTTGAAGGCTGAAAATTCTATGCAAATTTCAGACTATTCAAACTGCACAAAAACCAGAAAATTTTCTTGCACAATTCGCAGGTTAGGAAGTTGGAATTGAAGTTGTTTTTTTGTCATCAATTCAGCAAGAACATCCTCTGTTTTTCTCCAAAAAGAAGGCTAGAAAACCACCCTTAACATACCCTCAAACACCCAAGAAAGACAGATACAAGTTGGGCCAAGTAAATGCAGAAAACCCTACACTAAAAGTCATCATTAAATCGAAGCCCTTGAACAAGTTGAAACCAGAAAATTTCCAATTTTGTCTCTCTATGCCTAGACCAAAAAACGCCCTTCAAACCTCGGAAAATTTGATCTTGTTCAGCCGTGAACTGAACATCATTGACCTCCACACTTACCTTGAGTACTTGGACTCCATGATCACACCTCAAAAAGCTCCTAAAATTACTCTATCCAAAACTCATTTGAACTTCAAAATAATTCAAGAATTTTTCTCCATTAAAACACTCTTGTACCAAGTAAAGAAACCAGAATTTTCTCTGCCATTGTAGACTGAATTTCAGCAAGCCATATAACTTGAAAAGCCTCCGTTTATTTCAGCAAGACTAGCTTGTTCAGCCAACACTATTGAAGAGCAAAGAGACCTCCCATGATCAATCACCATTAGCTAATCTTCTACCTCAAATAACTCCTCAATTTCCTTCATTTGAATTTCAAAAAATCTGATCACTCTCTCTCCATCTTGCTAAAGACCAAAACTCCTAATTGCTCTAGACCATTCGGCCAACAACATTCCAGAATTTTGCAAGCCTTTTCTCTTGAAACTCTCTCAAAACACCAAGAACACCAAGAACACACACTACACCTCTTCAAGCCTAAATCTATCCTAAACACCTCCAATCAATCTCAAATACTCCAGATTACTCCTATTTAATCTATAGACTTCATTTCTGGTCTTTATAACATAAAATCACACAAAAGAGAATTTTTGAACGGATCAAAATTAGCTTTTTTCTTGAAGGTCTCAAGAACATCAAAAAGGTAAAATAAGAACAACCTTCTTGTTCTTCCCCTTCTATTAAATTTTTGATATACCATTCTAATGCTCTCTCTCTTGGCCAAAATGATGTTGGCCAATTATGTCTATTTTTCGGACATCACAAGACTCTTAATCACGTGGACCTTCTTTAGTCTTCATCAAGTTATCATCTATCAAGTATTTATTCTTAAATCCTCCTTTTAATTTCTGAATTCATATCTCTTAGATGTTGATAAGAAGATTGAATATGAATGGGGGATTGAGTTTATGTATGTGGATGAAGGGGATGGAGTTAGGACATGAGGATTGATATATATGATTAAGCTATACGAATTTTTCTTTTGAATCAATATATGTTCATCATGTTTAATGAGATTTATGGATGTTTAAAGCATGTTAGATGTTATGACACCAAAGGTGATTAGGCTTTTATGTTCTTACTTCTATTGAAGTCATGAATGATGAATATGCCTAGTAGGAAATTAGCCTTGTGATAGTATGTGTTAATTCAAGCATATGTTCATGAATGGATTAGCCTATTAGTTGATATTTGGGAATGTGTTCATGAATCTTGTCTAGCAATAGGAAAATCATGGTGAAAAATTATTTTCTTGTTAATCCTAGGTTATTTTTATTAACAAATTTTATTACTTTTACTACTATATTTGTCTCTATGAAATTTGAAATTACTAGAAAGGTTTGGAATAGAATATTAATATTTTTTTAGCCAAATAAATAATATCTTTTATTAAAAATAATATATATATACAATAATAAATAAAATCTTTTATATAAATAATAGTAATAAATAAAATATTAGAATTAATTAATGACTTTGTAAACCATAGTTAAAACTTTTACCTATATCCACAAATATTATTTATATTAAAATTTATTTTTTATTTATTAATTAAAAATTTAATATAATTCATTTATTATTAATTTTATTGTTTATTACTGATTATTTATTATCTATTAATTATTAATTAAAAATTAAGTGTAATTTATCATTTATTTATTTATAATAATACTATTTAAACATTACCATTTACCAATATTATTTAGGACTTAGTATTATCCAATATTTAACACTAGTTTATTTATTAGCAATAATACTCAAATTTTATTATTTGAAACTATAACTTACTAGTAATTATTTTAGAACCCTAGTTATTTTAGCTTATCAAACTAGATTTATTTTCAAAAATACTTTATCAAACTAGCATTAAAGTTTAGGATATCATGGTCATGGTTAGTCATGGTTGTAATTAGTTGAACTAGGAATTATTTATGTAAGGCAGATATAGTCCGAATGTTATCTTATGCCTTGTGTTTACCCCAGGCAGGGTTAGGTTGATCTTGGAAGATTTTTGAATCCCAGCAGAGCAAATGATTAGGTAAGCTCTTGCATGGAGTTATTTGAAGACCAAAATTATTGTGGCAAGCTAAATTGAATGTGTATGAAAATTAATTTTGTAAAGGCAATTAAGGACAGTTTTTTCCTTTTTATTTCAGTCAAGCAAACCATTTGAAATTAAACAAGCAGTTTTACACAAAATGCTAAACTCTTTCTAAAACCCAACTTTGGTTAAAATGTTAGAAACCTTAATTGCTATTTCTAAGTAAAACATTGTATGATCAATTTTCTCCCAAGTGGGACAAGCAACGTTGAGTACACAATAAGGGTAGACTACTAGGACTAGTCTTTGAAGGGTTAGAGTAAGTCTCTTAGTCGGTGGCCACATCTGAGGAGTGAGTCCTTCCCTGAAAGGATGCTAGTCTAGTAGGTCATACCAGTCTGAGCTAGCAAGTTCAGTCAAGTGGACTGTGTGTTTCCAGATTGGACAACCGTTACATTTGGGGTGTAGAGATGGAGGAGTATCTCACCCGGTAGGCCGTATACCTACCTTTTGTTAGTATGCTCAACGTGTGGCGTTCTGACTATTATATTGCCATGGGGCCCAACGTGTGGTGCCATGGCTACGTCTTTGAGTGGTTGTATTTATTGTGTACATGTATGTTTTGGGAAAACAAAATGCCACTCTTTATTTACGACATTTATTTACTACTTGCCAGCACTTTCTCTTATAAAACCTTTACAACTTGCATACATGAACTGTTGATACGAATCTTGTGTGGCATTTTCTTGGTGTTGTTGGTGGATTAGTTGGTTATATGTTCAGCTCAACTCAAGGGACCAAAAACAGAGATTCTTGTGACAAAAAGGAGAAACTGAAAATAACAACCTACCCTCTATCAAACTCTTGAAGAACTAAGCTTCAAAGACCCTTAAGTAAAGTGGAAAGTTTTACTATAATCACACCCTAATATCCTTGAAGCAACAAGGCAAACAATAACAAATAGAATAGAGAAAATAGGCACCCAAACATTGGAATTCAAACAAACCTTAGAAGAACAAAGTAACTAAGACCCATTCAAATAAAATAACATTGGATTAATCAAAAGATTTATAGACTCATTCATAAGGAGGACTAACCCTTAAGCATGGTCTTGAACAAGATGAACAAGGAGGTTAGGGCCTCTCAAGATTCTCTCTCAAATTTGAATTAAAGTGTGTGAATTGTGTTGTCAAATCACTAAAGGTGCTATTTATACTATCTTAACCCTAGCTAAGTAATCCTTGAGATTTTATTATAGTTTTGGGTCATAATAAGTCTTTACAAGCAATTAAAATTGAAAAAAATCAGAGAAAATATTTAAAATGTGGGGCAGTCGTCGGCTGCCCAGGGGGAAGCTGGCACCGGTTTTGATCTATCTTCAGACCGATTTATGTTGTGATTGAGGTGGTTGTTGGGGCAGAATGGAACCGGCACCGGTTTGGCTGCTAGGAGCCAGCGCCGGCTATCTGCTGGAAAGCCTCCCTTGGTCAAGTTTTGTCCGCCTTTGCTGCCGACTTGAGTTCTTGTTGGGGTCCTTCGTGGATGGTCATCAACATGAACTCTTGGCTATCTTCCTCATCATTCCAATCCTCTTTCATCTTCAAGCATAGTTTGATGATCCATTGAAAATCGTCTTGAAGCTTCTTGGACCTAGCTCTTGTCATCGGTCCTTGTCCTCCATGATGATGTGGAGTCTCATCATCTCCCCTTTCTTGAAAAGGATTCATCTTTGAATCATCGCCGTTATCTACATCAAAGGGAGAGAGGTCACTAACATTAAAGGTGGCACTAACATGATACTCACTGGGTAGATCTATCTTGAAAGCATTATCTCCAACTTTGGCAAGAACTTGAAATGGTCTACCTCCCCCCCCTTAGATCTAGTTTGCTTCGTCGTTGTGTGGGGAATCTCTCCTTGCGAAGATGCACCCATACCCAATTGCCTGACTCAAATGACACCTTTTTCCTTCCTTGATTGGCCTTATAGGCAATCTCTTCGTTGAGTTTTACAATGGTTGCTTTCACTTTCTCATGGAGTGCCTTCACCATTTCCGGCTTCTTAGCTCCATTGAGGTTCAACCGTTCACCTATAAAGGAGTTAGAAGATTAAAACCATACACAATTTCAAAAGAAGAATAAGAAGTGGTAGAGTGAAGAGCCATATTGTAAGCAAACTCGATGTGTGGCATGCACTCTTCCCAATGTTTCAATTTCTTTTTTATTATGGCCCGTAAGAATTGGGTTAGTATTCGGTTAACCACCTCATTTGGAAAAATAACTTCAAATTCTTGAGGAATAGCTGCAATTTTATTAGGCAAAGATAATGAAAAATCATTAGTAGAATTATAGGAACCTTTGCATAAAAGAAGAATAACCGGTTCTGTAGCTTCTATAGCCTCTATGACCTCATTTTCTTTTGTAAAGAAATTCACTCTTCTTTTACCTCATCTCTCTTATCCTTGCTTACTCCTATCCTTGATTGTCAAAGGTCCTTGTTCCATCCTTTCCCTCAATTCTTTTTCTTTCCTCTCAACTTCTTGTTTTTGCTTAACATATTGCGCTCCCTTCTTCTTTTCTTTCTCCTTCATGATTCTTTGATCTTTGTTCACCTTACTAGGGGCCATGGGGGTGAGGGTAAACTTAGTTCCCTCCTTGAGTAGGGAATAAGTGTTCCTTCTCCTATCATGTTTTACATGCCTATCATATTGCTAAGGCCTCCCTAGTAGTAAGTTACCCGCTTGCATAGGTACCACATCATATAGCACATCATCCTTATATTTTTTCATCTCAAAAGACACCAAAACTTATTTGTTTACTTTCATTTCCCCACTATCATTCAACCATTGCAATTTGTAGGGCTTGGGGTGTTTAATCCAACTCATGTCAAATTCCTCAACTAAGCTTACACTAATCACGTTAGTGCAACTCCCACTATCCGCAATGAGTCTTGTTGATTAAACACCTAGTGTAGAAAATGTTCTCTCTTTGTTAGTGATCTTGATCCTCAATGGCTTGTGAATTCAATGACCTTTTTGTGACTCCCACCAATGAGTATTCTTGACCAACAACTTTCCCTTCATCATTTCCCTCATCTCCATTTCCCTCTTGGTCTTCGTGGTACTTTTCTCCCTCTTTTTTTTCGTCAGTAGAAACCTCACCATAGGAATTAGTATACATCGTTCTCTTGCTTGGACACTCATGGAAAGTATATCCATTTCCAAGGCACTTAAAACACTTGATATCCCTATTCTTTTGTGGCCTCTCTATGGCTTTTCCCTTGTCCTTGTTCTATTCTTCCCTAGGTTTCCAATCCTCCCTAGGCTTCCAACCTTCCCTAGGTTTGTTGAAGTCCTTTTAGAATGGCTTAGGGGCTTCATCCTTCTTAATTAGCATCTTACTAGTAGTGTTGGGGTTTGGAGGTAGTGGTCTAGTAAATGCCCCCTTCTTCAATTGCCTCTCAATCTTCATAGCACCATGTACCATATCCTCCAATCGATCATAGGGGTGCAATTCCACCAAATTGGCAATCTCCTTATTTAATCCTCCCAAGAACCTTGCTCTTGTTACTCTAGGATCCTCATTAATTTAAGCTCTCATCAATATTACTTCCATTTCTTTATGGTAATCTTCCACACTTTTGTTCCCTTGCTTGATTGATTGGAGCCTTTGGTAGAGATCATTGTAGTAATGGTGTGGTATAAACCTTGCCCTCATCATATCTTTCAACAAATTCTAACTAGCTACGGTTTCCACTCCCATTTGTCTCCTTTGTGCACTAGCTCCCACCATACCAAAGCATACTCCGAAAATCCCAAAATAACTAACCTCACTTTTGACCTCTCACTATAGGTATGACTCTCTAGGAATATCTCAATCTTGCTCTCCCACTCAAAATATGCTTTAGGGTCACTCTTGCCATAGAATGTTGGCAGTTTTAATTCAATGTGGTTCAACTCCATCTCCTCATCATTTCCTTCTCTCCTACCTCCTCTATTGCCCCATCCTCGATGATGTTCCCCAAAGGCTTCAACTCGATCCCCCTCATACCATTCATCAACTCCCTTAAACTCTCTTTCTAGCTCCTTGTGTTGTTCTAACCATTCATTCCTTGGCCCCTACCTCGTTCTACTCTCATGCTATGTCTTCCCCTCTCATAGGAGCTTGTTGGAATCCCCCAATTGAGTGCTCATCCCACTCTTCCCCTTGTTAGGTATTTAATGGAGGAGTATGGGCATCACCCTCCCTTATCCTAGGGCTAGGCACTTCAAATCGCTTTTGGCCTCTCCTTTGTGCAATGGTAGAAGAATGTTCAAGATGATTTATCAACTCCCTTATCATGTTTTGGAACTTACTTTGCATAGTCCTCATCATAGCTTGCAAGTCTTCATGCAAACCCCTAGCATCAATTTTTTCTTCTTGAGGTCTACTAGGTCCACTTGGATTAGGCCTAGAGATCTCTTGTTCATGGGCCATGGTGGTAGAGTATTTACTTGTCTATATCTGCAAAACAAATAGATTAGAAAGAAAAAATGATCCTCACTTCACTTCCTTGTGTGTTGACTCTCAAGGTTGTTCACTCCACGCTCGTGTTCTGCTCTCTTAGGCTCTTTTAATAATAGGCTCACCCTCTTGCCTTTTTCTTAACACTCCAGCCTTCTTGTTCAATCCTAATTCTCCCAAATGGCTAAAGTTTTAGTCCAACTTAGTGAATCACACAAATCAAAAGAATTTTCCAATTAAGGGGTTTTAGGGGAATTTCAACAAACACTTGTTGGGCACCTTAATCAAACAAGTTTTAAACAATAATTTCAAGAAAAGTGGACTCAATCAGCACAAGAACAAGCACTACACGTAGAAGAAACACTTCTAAGCAAGAAATAAACAAAAATTAGCAAGAACAAAGAAACAAGAGCAACCAAAACTAAGACTATGAAGAACAAGAAGATCACAAGTGTGCAATAGAAAAATTGAGTTCAATGAACATGGAATTTAATAATAGAGTGATATACTTAGTCCCAAAATCCCAAGAAATGAAAATCAAGAATCAAAGTTCCCAACTATGACAAAAAATATTCTCATGGAATATTTATCAAACACCTTGGATGCAACCTCGTCACTTAAGAACAACCTGTATTTCACCCATATTCAAACCAATTTTCAACACAATCACAAGATAAATTTGTTCCTAAGGATTATAATAACATCAAGGAGCAATTTCCCCAAAGAAAAATCAAGTTATAACAAAAATTTCATGACCTTTTTGGAGCATATTTTTGAGTTACGGGATTTCCCTATTTTCCTTTTCATTCAACTTTGTAGGGCTCATTTTTTTGCTTTCAAGCTTTGATGGGAATCAAGATTTTTCTTGCTCTGATACCAAATTCTTTGATTCGAATCTTGTGTGGCTTTTTCTTGGTGTTGTGGGTGCATTAGTTGGTTATATGTTCAGCTCAACTCAAGGGACCAAAAATAGAGATTCTTATGACAAAAAAGTGAAATTGAAAATAACAATCTACCCTCTATCAAACCTTTGAAGAATTAAGCTTCAAAGACCCTCAAGTAAAATGGAAAGTTTTACTATAATCTCACCCCAATATCCTTGAAGGAATAAGGCAAACAAGAACAAATAGAATAGAGAAAATAGGCACCAAAATATTGGAATTCAAACAAACCTTAGAAGAACAAAGCAACTAAGACCCATTCAAAGAAAATAACATTAGATTATCCAAAAGATTTATAGACTCAATCATAAGGAGGACTAACCCTTAAGCATGGTCTTGAACAAGATGAACAAGGAGGCTAGGGCCTCTCAAGATTCTCTCTCAAATTTGAATTAAAGTGTGTGAATTGTATTGTCAAATCACTAAAGATGCTATTTATACTATCTTAACCCTAGCTAAGTAATCCCTAAGATTCTATTACAATTTTGGGTCATAATAAGTCTTTACAAGCAATTAAAATTGAACAAAATCAGAGAAAATATTAAAAACGGGGGGCAGTCGTCGGCTGCCCAGGGGGAAGCCGGCGCCGGTTTGGACACCACAACCGTCGCCAGTTGTGATTTGTCTTCGGGCCAGTTTATGTTGTGATTGAGGTGGTTGTTGGGCAGAATGGAGCCGGTACCGGTTTGGCGGCTAGGAGCCGGTGCCAGCTGTCTGTTGGAAAGCCTCCCTTGGTAAAGTTTTGTCCGCCTTTGCTACCGGCTTGAATTCTTGTTGGAGTCCTTCATGGATGGTCATCAAAATAAACTCTTGGCTATCTTCCTCAATCTTCCAATCCTCTTTCATCCTCAAGCATGGTTTGATGATCAATTGAAAATCATCTTGAGGCTTTTTGGACCTAACTCTTGTCATCGGTCCTTGTTCTCCATGATGAAGTGGAGTCTTATCAACTATTTTACCTGAAACACTCAAGCACACACAGGCTTACTGAGATTTTTATCTCACCACCTTTTATACCATGTTTTTAGGTCAATCTTGCTGTGAAGATCATTAGCTAGATTTTTGCCTATGATTGTGAAGACTCTCTGTTATTTTGCTTATGTATTGCTTTTGAGAGATTGTAGCAGACAATTATTTTTTTAAATTTGTTCATGTATTGTTGGGTTGTAATAAGTTTAATTTTGAAGTATTTATTTTATTTTATGTGACATAATTATAAAGACCCCTTGTCCTGTTGATGGGGCGACATCCTTGGTTCTAATGTGCCTAGGTAGTGGGGTGTTACAGGTCATCCAATGTGTTTGTTCTATTAACAATTATCCATATGTTAACTTTGAGTATCACAATACTCATGGATGTGAGAACCACCATTTGATCAAATCAGGGAGTCTAACACATGCTAGTTTTAATGCATTAATAATGTTGTATCTCATTAATACTTCGACTAGGGATTATTTAAGTACTAACACTATACAGTGTAGCAGGAATCTCACATCATGGTCTCTATAATGATTTCCTTAATGCAGTGTTGTACTAGAGATTTTATCTAACAGTTATTTTATTTGAAAGTAAAGAAAACAAACTAAAAAATAAATAATGCCTTGTATTATAAAATAAATGTGTCATATATAAAGTACAAGTGATTGCCTATAGGGCACAACACTAACAAACTCCTACTTGTACTAGAGCCAATCATTCATGTATCTAATACCGAATAACTCAACATACGTATCATGTTTCTTTTGGGATATTACTTTTGTAAGCGGGTCAGCTATGTTCTCATCTGTGGGAACTCTTTCTATCTTTACATCTTATCTATCTATGATCTCCCAGATTAGACGATAGCATCGTAGCATGTGCTTGGATTATTGGTTAGACCGTGGTTCTTTGCTTGTGCAATGGCTCCGTTATTGTCACAATACAATGATATTGGACCAATAACGTTAGGGACCACACCTAATTCTATCACGAACTTCTTGATCCAAACGGCTTTCTTAGTTACTTCAGAAACGGCTATGTACTCAGCTTCTATGTAGAGTCTGCAATAGTTTCTTGTTTGGATCTCTTCGAACGTATTGCCCTTCCACACAACGTAAACACGTAACTAGATTGTGATTTGAAATCATCTTTGTTAGATTGAAAATTGGCATCAGTATACTCCTTTATTTTTAAATCATCTTCTTCATAAGCCAAGAACACATGCTTAACCCTTTGCAAGTACTTAAGGATGTTTTTTACAGCTGCTCAATCACCCTCGCCAGGGTCAGATTGGTTTCTGCTCGTCAATTTGAGAGCATAGGATATATCGTGCCTTGTACATATAATAGCATACATGATAAATCTAACTGCCAAAATGTATGGAATCTTACTCATGTGATCCATTTCAACTTATGTCTTGGGAGATATCGATTTTGAAAGGCTTATCCCATGGGATATGGGTAAAAAATCCTTTTTTAGATTGATCCATGCTAAACCTCTTTAGCATTTTGTCTATATATGTACACTGTGAAAGACATAGTAACCTTTTTGGCCTATTTTTATAGATACTTATTTCAAGATTGTAGGTTGCTTCTCTATGGTCTTTCATGGAGAATTTCTTGGACAACCAAACTTTAACTGTTTGTAGGACAGGTACATCATTTCCTATTAACAATATGTCATCTACATAAAGTAATAAGAAAATGATTGCGCTCCCACTTACCTTCTTGTACACACAAGGCTCAACCATATTTTGAAAGAAACCAAACTCTTTGATTGTTTCATGAAAATGGATATTCCTACTCCTAGAAGCTTACTTAAGTCCATAAATAGACCTTTGCAACTTGCACACTTTTGTGCTATCATTGGATGTGAAACCTTCATGTTGTGCGTGATATATGGATTTTTATTTTGCCATGAAAATGTTTCATTGGAGTCTCAATTTTCTTCTGTGAAAATTATTTCACACGAGTATGATGTCTAAAAGTTGTTTTGGCTTGCTTCTTGAAATTGTTTCAAGAATTTTTGGTATCTGTTGTGTTCTAAGATGTTATGAAGGCATTTTGTATTTTGGAAATTTGTTTTTGTGGTTTCTAGATGCAATGTTTGGTGTTTCTGTAAAGGTTACAGAATGTTTCAAACTTGTTGTGTTTCCTGAACAAATTTGATTTGTTCTGTGTGGCTTGAATGTATGAGTTTATCAAATTGGATAAAGGAAAAAAAATTGAATTTAATTAGAGAACAATTCTTTGAAATTATCACAAATCGTTGAAGTATTTTTTTCGCAGAAACTGTTTCTAGGTAGAAAACGAAAGATATATATATTTTTTTGCCCTAAGCCGCAGCTCACTGGGGCCAAGCTGCGGCATAAGGCACAAATTTCCTCAAGCCTTGGCTCGCTCGGGATTTGTTTCACAAAGCCAAGCTTTCGCATGTGATCATGAGGATAACATCCTCCCTAGGATAGAACTTTGTCTTTTTGTGGTTTGCTATATATAAATTTTTTTTTTCTGGTGGCCCATGAATTTTTTTTTCTTCTTCCACTCAACGCCCAAAGATTCCCAAAAATTATGTTTTGGTACTAACTAATATTAATTTCTAAAATGGGTTTTCGAAATTAATATATTATATAAAATAGTGATTTTAGATATGTAAAAAAATAATTTTTTTGGGGTTAATTCTTGTTTTGAGAATTTAATCTAATTATGATTATGTTTTTAATTGAGACCCATGATTTGAGATAAAATTATATTAAAGAAATTAATATATTTTCTAAAATATTGATTTTAGATTATATATTATTATTTAATTCCTAAAATATGATTTTAGCAATTAATAAATTTTCTAAAATATTGAATTTAGATTTTATCATAATTAAATTTCTAGAATTTGATTTTAGAAATTAAATCTAAAATATTAATTTTAGATTTTATCTTAATTTAATTTCTAGAATTTGATTTTAGAAATTAAATCTATATTTGATTTATTTTTCCAAAATAGAGATTTTGGAGTAATAAAATTATATGTTTAAGCATAATAAATGGCATGGTGGATGGTTATTGACTAAAACCAAATTATATCTGCTCAGGTATTTTTATAGTTTTGCATTTTATTCAATATGACCTGCGAGTCCTGCATTCTCTAAAATTCTTATGTAATTCTCTTCTTATCTAACCCCCCTCGATTGTAACTCGAGGTTTCTCTATTTAGAAAATTTATGTAATTAGATTACATAGGTTAGATAGGAATAGAATGATTTTAAATTTTGGAGATGGTGACCAAAACGAGACGAGAGGGTAAGACCTTCTACTAAAAACATTCATGAACACATAGGGTTACTATTAGAAGTGGTGAATCCTTTATTGACTCTCTTAACTACTTTCGTTTACCTCACATTGTACCCAATATTTATCCCATGGGTGGCCCTCGATTTGGCTCTAGAGATTGGAATCAAATGCTCAACTAACAAAGTACCTTGGAGATGTCAAATCTAAGGATACTTGCACGTGTGCTATAGCGAGATTCTATCATTGGCACTAATATTATTAATATAATAATATATTATAATATTATATATATATATATATATATAATATTATAATATATTATTGTACATTATCTATTATACAGTGGAAAAATCCTAGAAAAATAACCGCGGATGAATTCTAAAAGAATTAGAATTCTTTAATTGTAATTGGAACCTACAAGTTCTCACAATTACAATTTGGCACAAAAATTATAATTAATTATAATTTGACCATAGTAACTTCTTCGTCTCACAATTAACCCCATAATGTTATCAAATAACATCTTGAGTACATAATCCTCTATTGTGTGTGACCTATTAGGTTTCCCAATCTAGGTAGCAAATATGAATTAATCCAAACGTTATTAAGATTAATAATCCGTAACAATTTAAAATTAACATATTAATTCTAAATATGATTGGTTTATTAATTCATCAATTAATAAATTCATATTCAACAGATCATGAGTGGTATCTAGCAACACATCATGATCACCCAAGAGTCCAGAAAGTCAAGTGGCTTGATATGTGTAGCATTTCTAAATTAATTAAACAGATTAAACGCAGCGGAAAATAGCAAGAAATCCAAGCCATGGATCACGGGTTTGCAGTAGAAACGGGAAAAAGAGAAGATCACGCTTATTACCTCTTGAAGCCGGAATTTAAAATTTTCTTGTTCCAAGAACGCAGGCGCGATCTAGATCACAAAATCGGTTCACAGCAGCTCAACTGAAGTCTAAGAAAGAACTCCCTCCAATGATAATCCACACAAGGTCGAACGCTCACAATCTCACAATTCTATGCTAGTAGAATTTAGGAGGTTAGGGTTTGATCAAGAGAGAGGCAGAGAAACGGTTTCTCTGTTATTGCGTGAATAGTCTGTGTCTCTTACCCTAAGGAAACCGTTTCCTTATATTTATAGATTTATAATTACTGTAAATTGCAACTTAGTCCTTCAACGTCCAATTGTCAACAAATTGGTCCTTGAAGTTTACTTAATTACAATTAGGTCCCATGAATTATAACAAATTTATAATTCACTTATAAATATATTCCCTTCTCTTAATTAACCCCACAATATTATCAAATAATATATTTGAGCATTCAAACCTTTATTGTGTGTGACCCATTAGGTTTCCTGGTCTTATTGGTAGCATAATATGAATTAATTCTAACAATATTAGAATTAATAATCCTTAATAAAATAAAGGATTAAATTTATTAATTCTCTAATTAATAAATCCATATTTAGCATATCAAGAGCGACATCTAGCAATGACTCTTGACCACCCAAAAGTCCAAAATGTCAAATGGCTTGACATGAACCTTTCAATAGCAAATTATCAGTGCAATAAACTCCTTTTACCATACAATATCTCATTCGGTCTAGAGCATGGAATTAGTGCCAACTCCCTCCAGAATATTATTAATTCTGGCCCGAATATTTTAGTGCTCGTTCAAGAAATCCATTACTCGATATGTTTATCAATTGGAACCATTTCCATCACATAGTCGCCTTGGCCAAGGACTTCATGAGTAATGATTTCTACAAGTGGCCTTGAGATATACTCTCCTACTATTAGGAGTGGTGAATCCTTTATTGACTTTCTCAACTACTTTCGTTTACTTTACGTTGTACCCAATATCCATCCCATAGGCAGTCCTAGATAAGACTCCAAAGATTAGAATCAAAGTACAATGCTCGTTAAACAAAGTACCTTGGAGATCTCAAGTCTAAGGATACTTGCACACTTGCTATAATGAGATTCTATCACTGGCACTAAATGGTTATCCAAGTGATTATCGCATAGCTAGGTCATCCAATGAACTTGTTCCAAAACAAGCATCCACACGTTAATCCTGAGTATCCAAATACTCACGGATATGATAACTACCGCTTGATCCAATCAAGAGATATAACATGTGCCAGTCTTGGCGTATTAATAATGTCCCATCTTATTAATACTATGACTGGGGATTATTTAAGTACAAACACTGCATAGTGTAGTAGGAATCTTATATCATGATCTCTATCATGATTTCCTTAACACTGTGTTGTACTAGGGACTTTATCTAACGGTTTGTACACATATTTAGATATAACAATCAAACTGAAAGATAAAGAATGCCTCTTATTAATTTAATATGCAATATACATGGTACAAGTGATTGCATCTAGAGCACAATACTAACAAACTCCCACTTGCACTAGAGCCAATCATTCATGTATCGAATACCAAATGACTCAACATGTTTATCATGTTTCTTCTGGGAAAGCGCTTTAGTGAGTGGATCAGCTATATTCTGATCCGTGGTAATCCTCTCTATCTTTACATCTCATCTATCTATGATTTCTCTAATCAGATGATAGCGTCTAAGTGCATGCTTAGATCGTTGATGAGACCGTGGTTCTTTTGCCTGTGCAATGGCTCCATTGTTGTCACAATACAAAGGTATCGGATCAACAATACTGGGCACCACTCCAAGTTCAGTGATGAACTTCTTGATCCATATTGCTTCTTTAGCTGCTTTAGAAGCTGCTATGTACTCTTCTTCAATAGTCGAATCGGCAGTAGTCTCTTGTTTGGAGCTCTTCCAACTAACTGCCCCTCCACCTAATGTAAATACGTAGCCAGATTGTGATTTAAAGTTGTCCTTATCGGATTGAAAGCTGGCATCAGTATACCTTCTTACTTGTAAATCACCATCTCCATATATCAAGAATGCATCCTTAGTCCTTTGTAAGTACTTAAGGATATTCTTTACAGCCGCCCAGTGACCCTCTCCAGGATCAGATTGGTATCTGCTCATCAAACTAAGAGCACACGATCAATCGGAACTAGTACATATCATTGCATACATGATAGACCCAATTGTCGAAGCATATGGAATTCTACTCATGTGATCCCTTTCAACTTGTGTCTTTGGAGACATTGACTTTGAAAGGCTTACACCATGTGTCATAGGTAAGAATCCTCTTTTGGATTGATCCATGCTGAACCTTTTCAACACTTTGTCTATGTATGTAGACTGTGAAAGACCTAGCAACCTTCTAGATCTATCTCTATAGATCTTTATTCCCAGAATATAGGTTGCTTCTCTAAGGTCTTTCATGGAGAACATCTTGGACAACCAAATCTTCACTGATTAAAGAGTGGAAACATCATTTCCTATAAGCAATATGTCACCTACATAAAGCAATAGGAAAACAACTTTACTCCTACTAACCTTCTTGTACACACAAGGTTCATCCATATTTTGAATGAAACCAAAATCCTTAATTGTCTCATCAAAACGGATATTCCAACTCCTAAATGCTTGCTTAAGTCCATAAATGGACCTTTGCAACTTGCACACCTTTGTGCTATCTTTGGATATGAAACCTTCAGGCTCTGTCATATACATTTTCTCAATCAGGTTTCCATTAAGGAAAGCTATTTTCATATCTATTTGCCAGACCTCATAATCGTAATGAGCGGCAATGGCTAGGAGTATTCTTATGGATTTCAACATCGTGACTGGTGAAAAAGTTTCGTCATAGTCAATACCTTGTCGTTGACGATAACCTTTTGCTACCAAGCGAGCATTATAGGTAACCACATTACCATCCATGTCAGTTTTCTTTTTGAAAACCCATTTACACCCTATAGGCTTGATTCCTTCAGGTGGATCAACCAAAGTCCATACTTGGTTGTCATACATGGAATCCATCTCTGACTTCATAGCTACGAGCCATTTGTCAGATTCTGAAGTATTCAGAACATCCTCTTAAGTAGTAGGCTCATCGTCATCTATGAGCAATACGTCATTATGGTCACTTATGAGAAATCCATATCTCTCAGGTGCCACTTGTATCCTACTTGACCTACGAAGCTCTTGTGTGTTAGAAGGTTCATCTATTTGAATAGATACAGGTTCAGATAGTTGATCAATATTTGTTTGCTCTTCTTGAACTTCACTAAGTTCAAGCTTGCTCCCACTATCTTCTTTGAACATGTGCTCCTTCTCTAAGAAGACAACATGTTTTGAAATAAAAACTTTATTTTCAGAAGGAAGATAGAAGTAATATCCAAACGATTCTTTTGGATATCCAACAAATAAACATTTGTCAGACTTACTTTCAAGTTTGTCTGACATTACCTTTTTAACAAAGGTAGGACAACCCCAAATCCTTAAATG
This sequence comes from Voacanga thouarsii, assembly GCA_026120185.1. NCBI lineage: Eukaryota > Viridiplantae > Streptophyta > Magnoliopsida > Gentianales > Apocynaceae > Voacanga > Voacanga thouarsii. The sequence continues at coordinate 634,319 of JANUWF010001001.1, forward strand.
AGATAACTTTGGTCTCTTACCAAAGAATAACTGATAAGGAGTGGTATCAACCGTTTTTTACGGAACTCTGTTTAAAATGTAAACAGCAGTCTCCAGTGCGTACCCCCAAAACGATTTTGGTAAGTCTGCAAAAGCCATCATGGTCCTTACCATGTCTAGAAGGGTTCGATTCCTTCTCTCAGATACACCGTTATGTTGAGGTGTATATGGTGGAGTCCATTGAGATAATATTCTGTTATCTCTTAGATAACTTAAAAACTCTTGACTTAAGTATTCACCTCCTCGATCAGATCTAAGAGCTTTAATACTTTTGCCAAGTTGTTTCTCTACTTCATTATTGAAGTCTTTGAAATGGTCAAAGGCTTCAGATTTGTATTTCATCAAATACAAATACCCATATAGAGAATAATCATCAATAAAGGTAATGAAGTATTGATAACCTCCTCTTACTTGTATTGACATTGGGCCACATACATCTGAATGTACGAGTTCTAATAACTCTTTTGCCCTTTCTCCTTTTCTTGAAAAAGAAGTTTTAGCCATTTTTCCAAGTAAACAAGATTCGCATGTGTCATATGATTCGTAATCAAATGACCCTAAGTCACCCAATTTGTATAACTTAGACACACGTTTTTCATTTACATGGCCTAAACGACAATGCCATAAGTAAGATGAGATTAAGTTATCCTTTTTATGTTTCTTTTTACTTATATTGAGAATTGGATTATACATGTCTAGAACATATAAACCATTGATCAAAGTTGCAGAACCATAATGAATATCATTTAATGAGAAAGAACAACATTTATTCTTAAAACTTAAATGAAATCCGAATAAGTCTAAACAAGCAATTGAGATAATGTTTTTCAACAAAACTGATACAAAATAACAGTTTTGTAGTTCTAAAACTAATCCAGAAGGTAGATTGAGATGATAAGTCCCCACAGCTAGTGCAGCAACCTTTGCTCCATTTGCAGCTCGTAGGTCCACGTCACATTTCTCTAACCTTTTACTGTCCTTTAGTCCCTACAAATTATTGCATAAATGAGATCTACAACCGGTATCCAATAACCATATCTCATTATTAAAGGTGGTATTAATCTCAATCATAAACATACCAGGATTAGAAGTAGAAGTGCTTGCAAGCTTCTCCTTCTCCTTCTTTTCCTTCACAGTCTCCAAGTAGGCCTTGCAGTTACGCCTCCAATGGCCCATTTTACCATAATGATGACATGGGCCTTTAGGGGCAGCCTTCTTCTTTTTGACACCTCATTTGGGCCTAGTAGGAGTGTTCTTCTTCTTCTTCTTCTTCTTAGAAACCTTTTTCTTAGAAGATGAAGAACCTACTAACAAGATTGCCTTATCATCCTTTTTCATAGAGGACTCAACAGTCTTAAGCAGATTGATTAGCTCAGGTATGGTGGTCTCAATATTATTCATGTGGTAGTTGATCACAAACTGCAAAAAACTACTTGGTAATGATTGTAGAATTAAGTCAATACTTAACTCATGATCCATTACGAACCCAAGAGACCCAAGCTTTTCCATGTAGCCCAACATCTGCAACTCAAGAGTGGCCACTAAAGCACCTTCAACCATCTTAGCACGGAACAGTTGTTTAGAGATCTCATATCTATCCGTTCTAGCTTGTTTATCAAACAGCTCTTTAAGATGCAGGATCATCGATTGAGCATCCATATGCTCATGCTATTTTTGCAGCTCAAGAGACATTGATGCCAGCATGATACAAGATGCTGTGTCGCTATCTTCTTTATGCTTCTTGTGGACAGCATGCTCTTTAGCAGGAGCATCTTGAGCTGGAGGTGGCGAAATAGGAACTTCTAGCACGTAGAGTAACTTTTCCGACTTGAGAACGATTCTCAAGTTTCTATACCAGTCCAAATAGTTTGATTCAGTGAGCTTGTTTGTTTCCAAGATGCTACGCAAGTTTAGGTTTGTCGACATGATGTAAATGACCTAGATGTAAGGATAGAATTATTAGAACATGTATATGCAAATGCAATGCAATTAATTATGTCTTTAATTAAGCGCATAATTATTCCACTATTTTTACTCAAACCAATAGCCCCACTATTGATTCGGGAAAACCCGTTGAAAGTTTTCCTAGCGGACCGGTACCCAAATTCCTTAAGAATAACCTTGGGTTTGCCCAACAAGCCATCCTTAAGTTCATTAGTAGGTATCCAATACCAATTACATCGTATGTAACTACCGGATCATTGGGTGATTAACAGATTTTAATCTTAAAGCCTTTAGGGCTACCCCAACTTTTCCTCTAAATTTCTTTATGCTTGAGTTTGCCCAACCGGGATAAAGAATTTAGTTAAACCCGACCAATTAATCAGGAATTTAATTCCATAACTTGAACATGCCCGATGTCAAGTAGGCTTGGGTTTGCCCAACAACCTGGTCTTGAAAAAGGACTCTCGTTCTTACTATATTAATGAAAGGAATTAGGTTTAATATTATTTGAGGGATTTGTTCCTTTTAGTGGTCTCATCGTTAGGCATGCATACAATTTATCAATAAGCAGCATAAATTGATAAACATGGTAATAAACAATTACGTGGCATGGTTATGGACTTTCTAAATTAATTTCCTCGAGCCACCAAGGAAATTAATATAGTCAACCCTATGTGTTCATGCATGATATAAGTAGAGGGTCTTACCATTTCGCCTTATTTTGAACGCCATCTTCAAAATCTTGAAAGTAAAATTCTACCTCAATCTAACCTATATAATCTAATTACATAATTTCCTAAAAGGAGAAACCTCGAGTTACATTCGAGGGGAGTTAGATGAGAAGAGAATTACATCAAAATTTGAGAGAAGGTAGGACACGCAGGCCCTATTTCATTAAAACGAAGTGGTAAAAATGCATGAACAGATATAATTGGTTTTAGTCCATAACCATCCACCATGCCATTTACTATGCTTAAACAAAATAAACATATACTTTTATTATTCTAAAATCATTATTTTGGGAAAATAAAACAAATTCTAAAATCAACATTTTAGAAAATACATTAATTTTAAATTTTCAAAATCACTATTTTGAAAAATAGAATTGATTGTCTCAAAACTAATTTTGAGAAAATGCTTCTGGGTCCCGTCACGCAACGATAACGGCGGTCCCATGGAAAAATTTTTATTTTACAACCTCTCATCAAATGAGATTTTCCCTTTCAAAATTCTATTCCAGAATCTTTATTTATTTATTTATTTTTTAAAAACACCGAACAGTAACCACCGCGTGCGGCTTGGATTTTTTGCAAATTTTTGTTCAGTTCGGGGCCGTTCCTTGATCAATCAAAACCAGTTTTTGACGTTGATCTTTGTTAATCTTTATTAAAAAACTATTGTGATCATTCTTACAATCAATTTAACAATCCAAATTGTTAAACGGAAGGCTTAATTACAGGATGAACATCAACTGAAGCCAAAACCTGAACACAGACGCAGAACCATTCTGCAATATTTTCGAAAGCATAAAACCCACAATGCATAAGCGATTTCTGCAACCCAGATTATTCAAAACAAAACCCAGACGATTACATACAAACCATCAGACATGATCATACAATTAACATGCTATAATCATGCAATTTACATGATTGAACAATTCAAAGCAATAAAACATCCCATTAAAATGCAAACCCGTAGGCTCTGATACCACTGTAGGATTTCTAAATTAATTAAACAGATTAAATGCAGCAGAAAATAACAAGAAATCCAAGCCATGGATCACGGGTTTGCAGTAGAAACGGGAAAAAGAGAAGATCACGCTTATTACCTCTTGAAGCCGGAATTTAAATTTTTCTTGTTCCAAGAACGCAGGCGCGATCTAGATCACAAAATCGGTTCACAGTAGCTCAACTGAAGTCCAAGAAAGAACTCCCTCTAATGATAATCCACACAAGGTCGAACGCTCACAATCTCACAATTCTATGCTAGTAGAATTTAGGAGGTTAGGGTTTGATCAAGAGAGAGGCAGAGAAACAGTTTCTCTGTTATTGCGTGAATAGTCTGTCTCTTACCATAAGGAAACCGTTTCCTTATATTTATAGATTTATAATTATCGTAAATTGCAACTTAGTCCTTTAACGTCCAATTGTCAACAAATTGGTCCTTGAAGTTTACTTAATTACAATTAGGTCCCATGAATTATAACAAATTTATAATTCACTTATAAATATATTCCCTTCTCTTAATTAACCCCATAATATTATCAAATAATATATTTGAGCATTCAAACCTTTATTGTGTGTGACCCATTAGGTTTCCTGGTCTTATTGGTATCATAATATGAATTAATTCTAACAATATTAGAATTAATAATCCTTAATAAAATAAAGGATTAAATTTATTAATTCTCTAATTAATAAATCCATATTTAGCATATCAAGAGCGACATCTAGCAATGACTCTTGACCACCCAAAAGTCCAGAAAGTCAAATGGCTTGACATGAACCTTTCAATAGCAAATTATCAGTGCAATAAACTCCTTTTACCATACAATATCTCATTCGGCCAAGAGCATGGAATTGGTGCCAACTCCCTCCAGAATATTATTAATTCTGGCCCGAATATTTTAGTGCTTGTTCAAGAAATCCATTACTCGATATGTGTATCAATTGGAACTATTTCCATCACATAGTCGCCTTGGCCAAGGACTTCATGAGTAATGATTTCTACAAGTGGCCTTGAGATATACTCTCCTACTATTAGGAGTGGTGAATCATTTATTGACTTTCTCAACTACTTTCGTTTACTTTACGTTGTACCCAATATCCATCCCATAGGCAGTCCTAGATAAGACTCCAAAGATTAGAATCAAAGTACAACGCTCGTTAAACAAAGTGCCTTGGAGATCTCAAGTCTAAGGATACTTGCACACTTGCTATAATGAGATTCTATCACTGGCACTAAATGGTTATCCAAGTAATTATCTCATAGCTAGGTCATCCAATGAACTTGTTCCAAAATAAGCATCCACACGTTAATCCTGAGTATCCAAATACTCACGGATATGAGAACCACCGCTTGATCCAATCAAGAGATATAACATGTGCCAGTCTTGGCGTATTAATAATGTCTCATCTTATTAATACTATGACTGGGGATTATTTAAGTACAAACACTGCATAGTGTAGTAGGAATCTCACATCATGATCTCTATCATGATTTCCTTAACACTGTGTTGTACTAGGGACTTTATCTAACGGTTTGTACACATATTTAGATATAACAATCAAACTGAAAGATAAAGAATGCCTCTTATTAATTTAATATGCAATATACATGGTACAAGTGATTGCCTCTAGAGCACAACACTAACAATATGAACCCGTCAATAATAAACTACAGTGCAATAAATTCCTTTCACCATACAATTGCTCATTTGGTTTGGAGTACGGAATTAGCGCCAACTCCTTCCAGAAAATATATTAACTCTGGCCTGGATAAATTAGTACTTGTACCAGGAATCCGCTACTCTACATGTGTATTAATTGGAACTGTTTCCAATACACAATCACCTTGGCCAAGGATTTCACAAGTAATAATTCTAACAAGTGGCCGTGAGATATTCTTCCCAACTATTAGGAGTAGTGAATCTTCTATTGACTCTCTCAACTACTTTCGTTTACCCTACATTGTACCTAATATCCATCTCATAGGTGGCCCTCTATTTAGCTCCAGAGATTGAAATCAAAGTACAATACTCAGCAAACAAAGTACCATGGAGATCTCAAGTCTAAGAATACTTGCACATTTGCTATAGCGAGATTATATCACTGGCTCTACATAGTTATCCATGTGATTAACTTATAGTCAGGTAATCCAATACCCTTGTTCTATTAATAAGCATCCACGTGTTAACTTTAAGTATCACAATACTCATGGATATGAGAACCACTGCCTGATCAAATCAGGAAGCCTAACATATGTTAGTCTTAACGCATTAATAATGTCCTATCTCATTAATACTACGACTAAGGATTATTTAATTAATAACACAATACAGTGTAGTAGAAATCTCACATCATGGTCTCTATCAAGATTTTCTTAACACAGTGTTGTACTAGGGACTTTATCTAACATCTATTTTACATGAAAGTAATGAAAATAAACTAAAAGATAAACAATGCCTTTTATTATAAAACAATTATGTCATATACAAAGTACAAGTGATTGCCTCTAGGGCACAACACTAACAAACTCCTACTTACACTAGAGCCAATCATTCACGTATCTAATACCGAATGACTCAACATGCTTATCAAGTTTCTTCTGGGATAGTGCTTTTCTAAGTGGGTCAGCTATGTTCTCATCTATGAGAACTCTCTTTATATTTACATCTTGTCTATCTATGATCTCCTCGGATTAGATGATAGCGTCGTAGTATGTGCTTAGATTGTTGGTGAGTCCGTCATTCCTTTGCTTGTGCCATGGCTCCATTGTTGTCTGATGCGTATTTATTTGGGTATAAAAATCATATAAAAATAAGTACATTCCCAATCAAGTTTAAATTAAAAAGTTAACCCCAAATTAGACATATGAGCAAGCGTACCCATCATTAACGTAGCATAGGGTTCAAACGAGTTTCAATCCTCAAGGAACAAATATGCATTAATCACTTTTCTTTCATTGTTTAACTGACTCAATAAAGTGAAAAAGAAATAAAAAGGAAAAGAAAATAAAAGAATATATATATGTCAAGGATGGAGAAGTATGTAACTTAAACCATTATTTTGACAAACATGGTCTTAAAGTATTCAATCATTATCCTAACTAATTATTCTCTTAGCATCATGAAGGATTAAGATTGATTTACTTCTTTGGTCAATCAATGAAATCACTATCCTCTAGATAAATTAGTATCACTTGGTCTGTCTCAACTAATTGATCCGAAAGACGCATTAAACATAGTCCTTGATTAAATTTCCTTAGTCTGGCAAATTTAAAACATGAAATTAATCAATGAATCCTTGGTCTGGCAGACATCAATTAACCATTACTTACTCAGTCTTCAGCAATTAACCCCCTTGGTCTAGTAAGTTAATCACCAATCAAATATGAAATTAATAAATTGAAACTACCATCAATCCTTTTGGTCTAGTAAGTTAATGAAAAGAGACAATCAATTAATCTCGTAATAAGCACAAGTAATTAAATATCAAGAAGAATAATCAATTAATCAAAAGATCAAATAACTCTAAAAATCATGAATACCTAAAACAATATCAAATTACAATAAAATAATTAACATATCATTGTTCAAGAAAAAGAAAACAAAGTAAAAAAAAGCACTCATAGACAAGCCTCATTCTTCTTCCCTTGTAGACCCTCTTGTACAACTCTCTTTGATTTGAAGAATTCCTCCTTGATTTGAGTGATTTTCTGTTATGATCTATGAATTATTCCCTTTTTCCTTGTGTTTTCCATCTATTTATAGGCTTAGGAAGTGCCTAAACTCATTGGTATAGTGTTTTTGGCCAAGTAGAAGTATAAAGATACTAAAATTCTGTAGATTACCAAAAACCTCATGCAGAAATCAAAACACAGCCTCAATATCAGGTCACAGCTAGCGCCACATTGGCTGCCTAGAGCCGGCACCGGTTGTGTTCTGTTTCTTCAATCGATTTTTTTCTTGATTTCCTCGCAATGTTTTCCAGAGTGCTGCTGGCGCTGGTTCCAACTTCCCAGCCGATGCTGGTTTGGTTTTGTTCTGGTTCGTCTCATTGATTTTTTTGTCACCTGCGAATAGCACGTAACCGGTGCCAGTTCCTCTGTCATAGCCGGCACCGCCTCTGCTCTGTTTTGCGATGTTTTTGTCTTGTTTTACCCTAAAATCTGAAATAATGCACAAGATACATTTCCAAGGGTAAAATTTCAAATATGAAGAAATATGGCCAGCTGTTGAACAAAAGGTATCACAAAATAACCTCAAATAACTAGGAAAAATATGACTAATTTAGGCCCTATCATATTCCCCCACACTTAGCTCTTTGCTTGTCCTCAAGCAAAGTATCAAAGACAAGTAGGAAAAACACAAGTGTTGATTAAATCACTAAATCTATTTCAAAATAGTATTCCAATGGTTTCTTCATTCAAGACAATAAAACACATGATACTACATCATTCATAACAAATGCAAAACTTGTGTAAGTGAATAGTGACTAGTAGAACCATCCTAATACTTAACATTATTCTCAAACCATTGGAAAGAATTTAATTCAAAAAGAATATGCGTTTTAGAAGCTTACTTTTCTTACACTCTCTCCACTAATCTAAGACATACCATGATTCTACTTAGGTCAAGTAAGACTTTTAAGCTTGTAATGTAAGGTTAAAGGCTTGTGATATAGCTTGTCAAACGAAGGATATAGGAAAATCAAATACCAAAGAAGATGAGAGTTCGCAAGAAAAGAATAAACATAATATATCAAGAAATTCCAAACTCTTCTTGCTCTCGTATTCCAAAATCAATCAAAACCCATAACCTTGTATTTCAATTTTAGCATAGGTCAAGCAAATCTTGCATTTTCATCAATCATTCTCAACTCATCAATAATTTTTCTCACAAGATCATTCAACCATTTCATCAATGGTGCCAATGACTTGATGTGAACCCAAGTTTTTTTTTGAAATACTTACAGCTCAACCACCATTCTTGTTGTGATCTTTCTTCTCTCTCTTTTTCAATTTTCCTTTCCTTTTCTCTTCTTCCTTCACATGTTGTTGCTGTTTGGTTGTTAATATTTCTTTTTCAATACTTTCTAGCAGCTTTTATTTTCTCAATCCTTGTTTTCTTTTTCTCCTTTCCCAGCTTCACACAACTATTGATGCATGACTGAAAGTAACAAGTCATGATCTTTACACATGTATTCTCCCTCAACATTCTCCTACATGTACTTTTATCCATCTAGAGCAATCAAAGATTTGGAATACAAAACAAACTCTCAAAAATAAGTAATGGACAAAGTATGACAACTGGTTTTAAGAAAGAAATTAACAATTTATGCTCAAAATAGACACTAGGGATAATGTCAAATAGGTATACTTGAAAAGCTCAAACTATCCAAAAAAGGCCTATTACCGTCATCCCTAAGTTAAATCATGAATGTCTTTCTTATTTCGCCTCGAGAGGTATTCAAGTAAGTTCTAGAATGCTCAATGAATTTTAGTGAAAACACAGGTTTAAGAACAATGTAAAGCATTTGATCAAGAACTACTTAGTCCAAGTGCGTGCAAAAAGTCATGCATCAGCCATAAATGATATAGAACATATGCTCTATGATCTATCACAAAGACATGCATTAAAAATACCTCTTGAAATCTTAAAGAAAATCAGAAAAATTTCTAGACAATTTGCAAAAAATTTGCTCTCAAACAAGGATCCAAAGAAGAATTTCGAGAAGATTAGAGACGAATGAAGAAGATTATAGAAGAATGAAGAATAGAAGAATTCTCAATCTAACCACCTCCCACACTTAAACTAGACATTGTTCTCAATGGCCAAATAAATAGAACAAGGAATTAAATGCCATGGGACCAAAAATAAAGGGGACAGGATAAGAAAGAAATTACTTCCATTCAGTGTGCATGCTTTTATACAAAAGTTGAGTTGCTAGAGAAGGAGGCATTGGAAAAGTACTTAAAAAGAAAAATACAAAAGAGCACACCAAAGCATAAAACTAAAAAAAGAAAAAGAAAAAGAAAAAAAAGAATGATAACCTAAGAAGTTCTCTGCTATAGTGTTGAAGAACATCTCCACCAGCTCGGTGGTGTGAAGATTTTCACCCACATAGCATTTCACGCGATTTTCATTGAAAGTGCCCCTAGTGGGGTGAGTAATTTCAAGGGTGCCAAAGGGGAATATCTTACTTACCATGTAGGGTCCCCACCACCTTGATTTCAATTTACCTAGAAACATTTTTAAACGAGAATTGAATAGAAGTACTTGATCGCCTTTCTTAAATTCATGTTGTCGAGTGATATGCTTATCGTGCCATTTTTTTGACCTTCTCTTTATAGTGCATTGAAGTATCATAAGCATTCTCCCGCAACTCCTCCAAGGCTGTTAGTTGGAGCAACCTTAACTTTTCAGCTGTCTCAAGATCGAGGTTAGCAAGTTTGATAGCCCAATAAGCCTTATGCTCAATCTTAACAGGTAAATGATATGCTTTTCCATAAACTAATTAAAAAGGAGTTGTGCCAATTTGGGTCTTTAAAGCTGTCTGATATGCCCAAAGAGTGTCATCCAATTTTAGACTCCAATTCTTCCTAGTATGGTGAACAGTTTTTTCTATAGATTCATTTAATTTTCCTATTAACCACTTCAATCTGTCCACTTATTTGGGGATGATAAGGGGTGGCAAGCCTATGGTTCACGCCTAGATGTTTGAGAACTTTTTCCATTTGTGCATTACAAAAATGAGTTCCTCTATCGCTAATGAGCACTTTAGGAACACCAAAATAGATGACAAGTTTTTTCAGAAATTTTACCACAACCCTGGCATCATTAGTTGGTAAAGCTTGTGCTTCCACCCATTTAGATACATAATCCACTGCTACCAAAATATATTTATTTCCCAAAGAACTAGGGAAAGGTCCCATGAAGTCTATCCCCCAACAATCGAATACTTCACAAGATTGAAAATTTTGTAATGGCATCTCATTAGATTTAGAAATGTTACCTGCACGTAGACACCTATCACAACTTTAAACAAACCTGTGGGCATCTTTGAACAATGTGGGCTAATAAAATCCAGACTCTAGCACCTTTCATGCAGTGTTGTTGGCTTAGTAATGGCCTCCAGCAAGTCCTTCATGACAATGTCTAAGAATATCCTCTGCGTCCTTAGAGTCCACACATCTTCGAATGATTTGGTCCGCACAACATTTAAATAGATACGGGTCTTCCCAAAAGTAATGCCTTACTTCAGAGTGGAATTTCTTCTTTTGTTGCATTGTGAGAGCTTTTGGAATAATTCCTGCAATGAAGTAATTAGAAAAATTTGCGAATTACGAGGCGTTTGAAATCTCACATTCTATGAGCAAGAGTTGCTCATCCGGAAAGGTGTCATTGATGTCCTCCTCTACCAATGATTCCATATGAGGATTATCCAACCTTGACAAGTGATTCGCAGCCAGGTTCTCCGCACCCTTTTTGTCCCTAATTTTCAAATCAAATTCCTGCAGTAATAATACCTATCTTATCAACCTTGGTTTGGAATCATGTTTGGTTAGTAGGTACTTTAGGGTATAATGGTTTGTATGGACAATGACTTTTGACAAAGTAAGATAAGACCAAAATTTATCAAATGCAAACACTATAGCAAGCAATTCTTTTTCTGTTGTTGTGTAATTTTTCTAATCATCCGTTAAAGTCTTGCTTGCATAGTAGATGGGTTGGAAATGCTTATTCCGCCTTTGTCCAAGCACTGCACCAACTGCAAAATCACTCGCATCACACATTAGTTCAATGAATTTGTCTAGGTGTAATCAAAATGGGTGAATTAATCAATTTTTCCTTAAGCATGGTGAAAGCATTGAGACATTTTTCGTCAAAATTAAACACATCATCCTTCTCAAGTAAAGAAGTAAGAGGTTTGGAAATTTCTGAGAAGTCTAAGATGAACCCATTTAGTCTAAGAAGTCTAAAATTTTTGAGAAGAGGTTTGGAAAGCATTGCGGGCTTTGTGTAGACGGGCAGGATACGGAATTTTAGGCTGAAAAGTAGGATTGCTAATATGATTTTCGGGAGATGGGCAGAGTGTAGCTGGCGCCGGTTGTGATGTTTTAGCTGGTGCCAGTTCAATGCTAACCTACTTGTTCTCGGAGGTATAGGATAGCCGGCGCCAGTTCTCGTCCTCCAGCCGGCGCCGGTTGCAATCTGTAACATCTAGCAACTCTTTTCCACTCTGCAATGTGATAGTAGTTGTTTCCTCTTTGCCTATTAGTGTTAGTTCTTGAGATTTTAACACCATGTCAGTCAAAAACTAGATTTGTCGTTCTATATTGCGGATCATCTCCTCGAACTTCTCAAATGTGGAATCTACTTCTTTGAAGCGCCTCGTGACATGGACGGAAAATTTTCCAATCACAGTTTCTATCTCTACTGATTCTGGTGTTGTAAGTGTTATCTCAGAAGAGTAATGGGGGTACTGCCCCTCATTAAACTTCTGCTGGTTCCCATGTGCCATTTCACCTGAACATAGAAGCCAGTTAGATAATGGAATTCATAAACAAAATTAAAAGAATAAAAAATATAGAACATCGTTAAAGTTAGTAAGTTAGCTTACAAATGTATACATAGGATACATAAGATACAAAAGATGGCACCTTGTTACAAAAAGAATAATTGTACATATTTACATATTTACACGGTTAAATCAACAAAATTTAAGCTTTCATGATATTATATCCCTGGCAACGGCACCAAAAACTTGATGCATATTTATTTAGGTATAAAAATCATATAAAAATAAGTACATTCCCAAGCAAGTTTAAATTAAAACATTAACCCTAAATTATACATATAAGCAAACATACCCATCATTAACATAGCATAGGGTTCAAACGAGTGTCGATCCTCAAGGAACAAGTATGCATTAATCACTTTTCTTTCATTGTTTAACCGATTCAATAAAGTGAAAAAGAAATAAAAATAAAAATAAAAGAAAAGAAAATAAAAGAATATATGCATGTCAAGGATGGAGAAATATGTATCTTAAACTATTATTTTGACAAACATGAGTCCCCCTATCACTAATAAGCACCTTAGGCACACCAAAATGGGTGCAAAGTTTTTTTAGAAATTTTACCACAATCCTTGCATCATTAGTAGGTAAAGCTTGGGCTTCTACCCATTTAGAAACATAATATACTACCACCAAAATATATTTATTCCCAAAGAACTAGGAAATGATCCCATAAAGTCTATTCCCCAACAATCAAATACTTCACAGGCTTGAAAATTTTGTAATGGCATCTTATTAGATTTAGAAAGGTTACCTGTACATTGACACTTATCACAACTTTGGACAAACCTGTGGGCATCTTTGAACAATGTGGGCCAATAGAATCCAGCATCAAGCACCTTTCATGCAGTGTTGTTAGCTTGGTAGGGGCCTTCAGCAAGTCCTTCATGACAATGTCTTAGAATCTCTTCCCCTTCCTTAGAATCCACGCATCTCCGGATGATTTGGTCCGCACAACACTTAAACAAATATAGGTCTTCCCAAAAGTAATGCCTTACTTCGGAGAGGAATTTCTTCTTTTGTTGCATTGTAAGAGTTTTTGGAACAATTCCTGCAACCAAGTAATTAGCAAAATCGGCGAACTAAGGAGTGGTTTGCATCGCACCTTTTATGAGTAAGTGTTGCTCATCTGGAAAAGCGTCATCAATGTCCTCTTCTATCAAGGATTCCAAATTTGGATTATCCAATCTTGACAAGTGATCTGCAGCCAAGTTTTCTGCATCATTTTTGTCCCTAATTTCCAAATCAAATTACTGCAATAATAGAACCCATCTTATCAATCTTGGTTTGGAATCATGTTTGGTTAATAGGTATTTTAGGGCTGAATGGTCCGGATACATAATGACTTTTGGACAAAATAAGAAAAGAATGAAATTTATCAAAGGCAAACACTATGGCAAGCAAAAATTGAACACAACAATTTTTTCAAGTAAAGAGGTAAGAGGTTTTGAAATTTTTGAGAAGTTTAAGATGAACCTTCTGTAGAAACCTGCATGACCAAGAAAGCTTCTTATCGCTTTTACCGAAGTAGGAGGAGGTAGCTTCTCAATTGCTTCAATTTTGGCCCTATTGACCTGTATACCCTTTCTTAAAATTTTATACCCCAACATAATACCTTCTTGCCCCATAAAGTGGCATTTTTCCCAATTAAGCATGAGGTTAGTCTCCTCACACCTTGCTAGCACCTTTTCAAGATTAAATAAACACAAATCAAATGAATCACCAAAAACTGAAAAATCATCTATAAATACCTCCATGATGTCTCCCACGAGTCCTTCGAATATAGCTGTCATGCATTTTTGGAATGTCCTAGGACCATTACAAAGACCAAATGGCATCCTACGATATGCAAAAGTACCATATGGACATGTAAAAGTGGTTTTTTCTTGGTCCTTCGGAGCTATGGGAATTTGTAGGTAGCCAGAAAATCCATTTAAGAAATAATAATACTCATGTCCGGCTAACATTTCTAGTATTTGGTCAATGAAAGGGAGAGGAAAATGATCTTTTCTAGTGGTTTTGTTTAGCATTCTATAATCTATGCAAAACCTCTAACCTGTGACCAATCTCATATGGACTAACTCATTTTTATCATTGGGGCTCACCGTCATTCCTCCATTCTTTGGTACCACTTGAGTAGGACTCACCCAAACACTATCAGAAATAGGGTAAATGATGCCTGAATCTAAGAGCTTAACCACCTCACCTTTTACCACTTCACTCATATGTGGGTTCAATCTACTTTGGGGTTGTACTATAGGTTTTGTACCTTCTTCCATCAAGATCTTGTGCATGCAAAAGGATGGACTAACACCTTTAATATCAGTGATCTTCCAAGCTATCACTCCCTTATATTTTCCCAACATACTTACCAGCTTGGTCTTTTGTTCTGGATCGAGATCTTTGGTAATGATGACAGGCAACTTACATTCTTTAGCCAAGAACACATATTCCAAATGCTTGGGTAGATCTTTTAAGTCCAATTCGGGAAGATCTTTTATAGATGATTTCATTCTCCCTAAACTGTTTTTCTCTATTTCAAATTTTGCATCCCATCCTCCTTGTGACATTCCTCCAAATACGCTATTGATGTTTCCATCAATTCCTCCTCAATGGATTCCTGCATCAACTCAAAAAATGGTTCATCAAGAATATCAATTCTTAGACAAGAATTATCAGAATATACAGGGTGTTGCATACTCTTGCGAATTTAAATGACTACTTCCTCATCCCCAACCCTAAGTGTCAACCTCCCCACATGAACGTTAATTAATGCTTTTGTTGTAGCTAGGAAGGGTCTACCTAAGATTAAAGGGACTTTGGAATCTTTATCCATGTCAAGAATAACAAAATCCACTGAAAATATGAATTTATCAATTTTCACCAACACATCTTCTATTATGCTCCTAGGATATTTGATAGATCTATCTGCAAGTTGAATACTTATCCTAGTAGGCTGTGGTTCTCCTAGGCCTAGCCTTTTGAATGTTTTATATGGCAATAAATTAATGCTAGCACCTAGGTCAGCTAATGCATTATAGACATGAAGAGTGCCAATTAGACACGGGATAGAGAAACTCCTTGGATCTTTTGCTTTATGTGGCAAATTCGAGTTGTCCTGCAGGATGGTGGAACATTTTTCGTTGAGGACTACTGTGGACAACTCCTCCAATCGCTTTTTATTGACAAGCATGCTTTTGAGGAATTTGGCATATTTGGGCATGTGAATTAAAGCTTCACTCAGTGAGATGTTTATGTGCAGTTGTTTGAACACCTCAAGGAATTTGTTGAATTGAGCATCTTTCTGGGCCTTATGTAGATGAGTAGGGTATGGTATGTTAGGCTGAGAAGTGGGTTTTTCGGAAGGTGGGCAGGGGATGGCTGTCGCCGGTTCTAGTTCTTCGGCTGGCGCAGATTCAGTTCTGGGTGGCTGAGTCTCGCGGTTACCAAATAACCGGCACCAGTTCCCTTCTTCCAATCGGCACTGGTTATCATCTAGACTATCTGGTAATTCTTTTCCACTTCGCAATGTGACAGCAACTGTTTTCTCACTGGCTATTGGGTTTAGGTTGTGGGATTTTATCACTATGTCCGTCAAGAACCAAATTTGTCGTTCGATGTTGCGGATCATTGCTTCGAATTTCTCAAATGTGGAATCAATTTCTTGGAAACGCCTCGTGACATGAACAGAAAATTTCCCAATTAAGGTTTCAAGCTCTATTGATCCTGGTGCCGCGAGTGTCCTCTTAGGAGTGCAATGGAGGTACTGCCCCTCATTAGACTTCCTCGGATTCCAGTTTGCCATTTATCCTACACATAGAGGTGAGTTAGGTACTGAATTACTGATGCAAACAAAATTATAGGACTACAAAGTTAGTAAATTAAACAGAGTCCAAGTTAGTGGGTTAGGTTAGGTTACAAGAATACATGAAACATAGAAGATAGCACATTTTTGTGAACAATTATACATATCTTACCTATCTACATATTTACATATTTACATGGTTAAATCAACAAAATCCAAACATTCATACTATTGTTCCCCGGCAACGGTGCCAAAAACTTGATGTGTTCGGACTTGGGTATAAAAATCATACCCAAGTCCGAACACACTTGTTAATCCCAAATCAAGTTTAAATTACAACGTTAATCCGAAATCACAAATATGAGTAAGTGTACTCATCATTAACCGAGTATAGGGTTCAACGAGTGTCGATCTTCCAGGAACAAGTAGACATTAATCATTTTTCTTTTATTGTTTAACCGACTCAATAAAATAAAAAATAAATAAAATAAAATAAAAATATGTACATGTTAAGGATGGAGAAGTATGTAACTCAAACCATTGTTTAAACAAACATGATCTTAAAGAACTCAACTATTATCATAACTAATTATTCCCTTGGCATCATGAAGGATAAAGATAAATTAGCATCACTTAGTCCGTCTCAACTAATTACTACCTTCTAGATAAATTAGCATCACTTGGTTTGTCTTAACTAATTCATCCAAAAGATGCATTAAACACAATCCTTGATTAAATTTCCTTAGTTTGGCAAATTTCAAACATGAAATTAATCAATGAATCCTTGGTCTGGCAAACATCAATTAACCTTCAATTACTCAATCCTCAGCAATTAACCTCTTTGGTCTAGCAAGTCAACAGCCAATAAATATGAAATTAATCAATTGTAACTACCATCAACCTCTTTGGTCTAGCAAGTTAATGAAAAGAAACAACCAATTAATTTCGTAATACGCCCAAGTAATTGAATACCAAGAAGAACAATCATTTAATCAAAAGATCAAATACCTCTAAATATTATAAATATCTAAAATAATGTCAAATTACAATAAAACAATTAACATATCATTGTTCAAGAAAAAGAAAAGAAAGTAAAAGAAAGCACTCATAGACAAGCCTCCTTCTTCTTCCTTTGAAGACCTTCTTGCACAACCCTCCTTGAACTTAAAGAATTCTTCTTTTGATTGAGTAATTTTCTATTATGATCAATGAATTCTCTCTCTTTTCTTTGTGTTTTTCATCTATTTATAGCTTTAGGCAGTGCCTAAACTCGTAGGTACAAAGTTCCTGGCCGAGTAGAACTTGGAAGATACTAAAATTCTTCAGATTACCAAAAACTACGTAGAAAAATCACAGCACCGCCTTAGCTTCAGGGCACAGCCAGCGCCGCTTTGACTCTTGGAGCCGGCGCCAGTTGTGTTCTATTCCTCCACTCGTTCGTCGATTTTTCTTCAAATTTTGCACAAAGTGTTCTAGAATGCAGTCGGTACCGGTTCTAGCTTCACAGCCGGTGCCGCCTTGGTTCTGTTATGCTCTGTTTGAATAATTTTTCCATCACTTCGAAGTTCATGCAACTAGTGCATGGCTGGCGCCGATTCTAGGGTCCTAGCCGGCGCCGTCTCTACTCTGTTTTGCGACGTTTTTGCTTTGTTTTACCCCAAAAATCTGAAATAATGAATAAAATACCTTTCCAAGGGTAAAATCTCAAATATGAAGGAATAGGACTAGTTATTGTACAAAATGTATTGCAAAAGAATCTCAAATAACTAGGAAAAGTATGACTAATTTGGCCCCTATCAAAGAGACTTGGGTTTTAGAAGGGAAAAGAAGTAGGTTGGAAAAATAAGAACAAGAATTAATGTGGTTAAGTGGTTAGAGCTTTGTATTTAATTCTTGAAGTCTTGAGTTCAAATTCCATCAACTCAATATTATTTTTAATTATCCTAACTAATGTTTGAATTTTATTTCTTGCATTCCAAGAAGCTAGGAATGTTGTCTTAGGGGAGACACAATGGTAATATTCTAACTATGTGATCTTGACCTAAAAGAAAATCTAGAGGAGTTTTAATCTTGATTTTTTTAGTAACAAATGTCTAAGAATGTTTGAATTGAAATATTCATATTTCTTGAATTCTTTTAAATTTCCTTATATAATATTTTAGATGATCTTGGACATGATTTTTTAAACGGAAAATTCCAACTCTTGGAGAATTAGTTGGCCGAAATGTAGGAGTGATACTAGTGTGTTTGTTTTCCAAGATTAAATCACCATGATTTCTTCTCTAAAGAACTTTATTTTGTTCATTCTTATTTTGGTGCAAAGTTGGAATTATTTCCGGCTCTTCCTCGTGGCTAAATTTCTGAAAAAATGCAGCAATAATACCTTTTATTTCCTTGATATCAACAGCTATTCCATGTGTGTAGAATGCTGAAAAAATCTCTTGGAAATTCGGAGCTAACATAGCTTCAACAAACTAGAAAAGTTTCGAGCAAACCATAAAGTATTTTAGCCATAGGAGTAAAAATTCACCCCATGCATAAGTTCATCTAAAGTTCTCTTCTTTTCCTTTAAGATGATGGCTGAAAACCACCATTAATAGGCCTTGAAACACTCCTATTTTACAGCTACAAATCCATTCAAAATAATTCAAATTCTTGCTAAGAAACCACCTAGATCTTATCACTTCTTTTAGCTAGCTAACCATAATTTTTTCCAGCTTTTCCAACCTTCAACTAGCTAGCATTTCTCTTCATTTTCTTCTTCAATTCTCCTTCATTTCTTAATCATATTCTCGACCATACTTGGGGCCTAGCTGAACCTCCTTTCTTCTTCACCAACCTTGGCCAACAAAACCCTATTAAAGCACCTCAAAACTCTCCTAGTTTCTCTCCGTTCAAAATACTTTGAATTTGAAAATTAAAACCCACCTTTTGCTCCATCAAACACTCACCTATCTAGCAACCAATCATATCAAACCAAACCGGAAATTTTGCACTCATTTCCACAGGGAATTTCCTCCATACCATCTAAGAACACTCTCTCACTTCATCTAACTTTCTCTCCTATTTTCTCAAGAACACCAAGAATGCACACTACCCACCTTTAACCATTTAGTCATTTCTAAACATACCAAACTCCTCTAAAACCTTCAAATCGAGTGGAGATCATCATATTCTTTCCTTTGGTACACTTTATACCACCAAAACATCCAAAATGCACCATTCATTCGGATTAAAGAAGCATTTTTTTAGCAAAGCAAGAAGAACACTATAAGGTAAACCAAGTCCAAGCTTCCTCTTTCTTTCTCATTTCTTTAGTTCCATTTCTTCTTATTCTCTTCTCAATCTCTCTCTCTCTTGGACAAATTTATTGGGGGCCAACTTGGATTTCTTTAAACCTTGGTCTCCTAAAGGACTCATCAAGGCATTTAAGGCTTCGAATGTCAAAGCAACATTTTCAACTTAGATCGATTATCAAACAAGTATTTTGTCCTATACTCCCTCATTTATTTTTGAACTTAAGATTATTAGGATGATGGCTTATTGATATGATGATAGATGATACAGTGGTGTTGGGGAAAATAAATACATGTTTATATAATATGGATGATTTTATGATGTATATATTGAGATGTGTATTAGGACTATTCTATGAAGTAGATTTAGACTTTGATTTTAACATGAAGGCATGATATATTGTTTGTATATTTGTGAATTGGGTCTATATGACACTAGCATGAGATGATATGGTGGATAGGGAGATTGTTGCTAATATGATTTTGCTAAAGCTTTAATATTTGTTGATCTTGCCATCAATTACCATGCATACATCTATATGGCTAATGATACTACTTTTGCCTTGAAAATTGTTATTATCACTCTACTTGTGTGATTACTACTTTATTTATTAATAGTAGAATTATTACTACCTTTAAATACTAATGGTAATATTATCGCTACTTTTGATACTTAAATCACTATAATTACTTTTATCATTAACATTACTACTAATATTTTTCTTTTAATAATAATATTATTAATAATATTATAAGTGTTATTATTGTTATTATTATAGATAATATTATTAATAATTACTTTTATCATTATTTCTATTTTTAAGTATCTCCAATATTATTAATATTACTAAATATTTTCATTTTAGAGAAATATTAATAAAATTAATATTATTTTTATCGCTATTAGTCATAATATTTTTATTTAATGATATTATTGTTAATATCAATATAATAAATATTATTACTATTCTTTTTATTGAACATTATTATTTTTATTTTTAAAAATAATAAATATAAATAAATACATAATAATATCATCATTACTATTTTATTCTCCTTATAGCAAAAATATTATCTATAAAATTATTAATATTTTATCAATACCATTGACAATGTTACACTCAAGTAATACCTATCTCACTTTCTTTTGTTACTATGTTATCATATTATTTTTATTAACCTTGAGATTATTTTATTAATTAAATTTGGAACTCCTAAATCATGAACATTATATTTGAGAGTTGCTATTGATTATGTCCCTGTAAAGTTGGGAGTTATTTGTACCTATGCAATTTTGGTGCTTAGTTGTGCATTAATGGTGACATTTACCCTGTGTGTACCCCAGACAGGGTTAGGTTGCCTTGAGCAAGACTTGGAGGATTATTTTGCCGACTGGAATCAAAAGTTCAAAGTAAGTCTTGCATAAAGATGTTTGTGAACAAAAGCACTTCTGCAAGTCAAATGCACGGATTGCTATAGGGCTAGGATGTACTTTGGGATGCAATTATGGACAATTTATTCCTTTTGCTAATATAAAATAATTTTAGCCATATAAACAATTTTCCAAGCAAAATAATAAATTTTTCTTAAACAAAATTTTACCTAAGGTTGTTTGAAAACCATAATTGCTACTTCAAAGAAAGCTCTCTATTGATTTTACATTTTCCAAGTGGAATAAACATAACATTGAGTACTCAATCATGGTAGACTACTAGGATTAGTCTTTGAAGGGTACGGTAAGTCTCTCAGTAGGAGGTCACCTCTGAGGGGTGAACCCTGCCTTGATAAGATGACAGTTCTTGTTAGTTAGGCCAGTCTGAGCTAGCAATCACAGTTCAGGTAGACTAACTGGTAAGTTTGGGTGTAGATATAGAGGAGTATCTCACCCGGTAGGCCGTACACCCACCTTGTATCAGAATGCACAAAGTGTGAAATCCGGATCATTCTTTTGTCATGATGCACAAAGTGTGGCATTTTGACCATTCTATTGTCATGATGCACAATATGTGGTGCTATGTCTATTCATGATGCATGGTTTCATAGTCAACTTTATTTGAGTGGTTATTTCTTTAAAAATTGAGCACTTTTACTTTACAAATGCTGATAATACACCACTCAGTGTTCAAAGACAAATTTCTAAACCTGCAGACTTTTTTTGTTGTGATTTGTTCAAAATTTGCATACATGAAATATTTCTTAAATTGTTATGAGCACACATAGGACTTATTGAGAAATATTTTTCACACTTGTTTTAATCATGTCTTCAGGTCGATCCTGCTTTGAAGGTTGATTTACTCATGTTGTCATGAGCATGGAAGATTTACTTTGATGTATTTATTTGTTAGAGATTTTAGTTACCTTCTATTTGTTTTAAGACTTGTACATGTATTGTTTTGGGATTGTAATAAGTTTATTATTAAGTTATTTTCTTATATGTTTTATATTTCCTAGTTATAATGACCCATTATCCTAAGGACGGGGTGACATCCCCACCCTTTTTTGTGATACGTAGGTAGTGGGGTGTTACGAGTGGTATTAGAGCCTAGGTTTAGGTAGCTATTAACAATATTTGGATTTATTACATTAACTTTATAATCTCTAGTTCTAATCTATGTGTTCTGTTTGTAGGATGGTTAGATGATTCACGTCCGTTACCCGAGATTAGCCTTTTATGTGTGGTAGGACACCTGCTCTAGTTCCTGTTATAGACCTATCCTCCTCTGACATGGAACCCAAACCTGAATCAGATTGGTTTGAGTTTGAGAGCATGATAGTGGGATAGAGGTTGTGGTTTTCAACCCTATTGTGCCTAATAATAGTCATGAAGAGAAGATGGAAGTTGAGGTTGCTGAACTAGAGTTACCCCAAAATGAAGGAGGTGTTGAGGATGTACAGGCGGTAGACCCTCCCATACCAGTGGTTGATTTAGTCTCAGATAGCGAAGCTAATGAGGAAGCTCCTGGTCTAAACTTAGGTGGTGAGGGAGGTGAGAAAATGAGTAATGCTAACAATGAGGGAGGAGAAGAGATGGATGATTCTGATAGTGAAGTAGAATTAGGGATGGAAGAGTCTGATAAGGAGGAAGAAGAGGCGGTTGTGCCTTTTTGGACTCTACCAATAGGAGAGTTTGAAATTACCCCTTTTGGCTTTGACTTTAATGAGTTCAGTGATGAGGGACCCAGTTAGAATGATAGACTCACCTCAGGTATGAGAGCACTTCAGGAGTTAGTCTTAGGGGTGAAGGACATAGGAAAAAGGAAAGTGGAGGAAAGTCCTAGGAAGAGTGGAACTAATGGTTGTACACTTATGTTCGGATTGGGAATAGACTGCAGGAAGAGAAGAGAAGGATGGTTCGAAGAATCTATTTTCGACTACTGGAGTGATGACTAGAACAACAAGAAGACTTAGTGATGCAATTTGTTGACTAGGGAATATGTTTGTTGAGTTCATAGCTTTATTTACTTTCTTGTCTATGAGTATCTGATTCCTATAATGGTATTATCTATGATATCGGATTTTTTTTATCTTGAAGTATGATTTATTTTGAATAAAACTTTTGAGTATTTCACTTATTTAGAAAAAAAAAAGAAAAGGAAACTCTCATATGTTCAATAAGTGAGCAAAAGGTATATAGGTTATCTTTGCATTATATGTTTGCATTCATATGTATGCATTTGTTGACCTATAATTGTGGAAATGATGATCAAAGATGGCACTTAGACATAAAATTGCAGCAAAAGGCTGATCTGGCCATGTTAGAAAACCTTCAACATATGAAGACAAGCCAACAGAGCCCTTGTAGCCAGATGTGAGAAATGAGTACGAAGAAGTGCTAGAGACAAAACCTGAGGGATCTTCTAAGGTGATAGTTAGACAGGCCTAATTAAGACCCTACTGCTGAATTCACCCAGCTAACGAAGTGTAGTTATTGGAGGAAATAAGTTAAAGCCATAGGTGATGACTAAGTTGGCTGAGCAGAGAGGTCATGAGATCAAATGTCGCCGTGGTGCCAGATTAATTCTTCATTTCTCCTGAAAGAATATGCTCTTTGATCTTTGTTCTGCATAGCCTATATATATTGCATAGTATGCTATTCATTTGAGTAGTGATAAACTAGACTATAAGAGTCGAATCTATTAACTACGAATAGTTATAGGTTTTCTTATTAATTATTTAAGCATTATTCATCATGCAAAGAAGTAGGGATCTATAGGTTTGATTTGAGAAATGAAATTTTGGATGGAGAAGTAAAATTTATCGAGAATCTAACTCATTTTTCCTTTGAGGATTATGGTAGCATATTAGGTATAGAATGATGGTTGAAGCAAGGAGCTAAGTAGGTTATAGAGATAGAAAAATGCATCTTTGTGGATCAGATGGGTATGATTAAATTTTAAAAGAGGTAAGGTGAAGGAAGTGTAGAGTATAATACTAGGAGCAAAGGTTCATAAACTATTGTTGAAGGAATACTAAGGATATCTAGCCTGGTGTTGTAGCCTGCGGGACCCGTACTAATGGTATAAGAAAAGGATGGAATTTTAAAGCTGTGTATAGACCAGAGAATATTGAATGGTTTGGTTATCAAGGATATATATGGTTACTCCTAAGTTAGACTTGAGATAGGGATAGCATTAAGTGTGAATTTGGAAAGGGGATATACTTAAGATTGCGACTAACATTGGGAATAAGTACTCAGGTTGGGTGGCGATGTCATACTGATCGACAAAGGCTTTAATGCTTATGGAGTAGATGCATAAGATTCCAATCCTGCTTTGATAATTTTGTGGTGACTTTTTAGACAATGCCTAATGTGTTTTGAATGCCATTAAAGACATGGGGAGTTGAAATTAGAGTTAGAAAGTGGAGGTAGCATAAATTTCCGTTAAGTTTACTCAAGCATAGTTCTATTTCTAGAATGAGAGGTAATCAGGGGCGGTTTTAAGGTAGCCCTAGCTAGGTAGGATGTCTTCAAGTATTGTATTCAAGCAGGATCCTAAGTTCATTGCAAGATTTTAGACTATGATTCAAGAGATAATGGGATCAACTTAGAAGTTTTGTACTGCAGTATACCCTCAAAATTGATAGCCAGTCAGAGAGACTTATTCAGATGCTAAAGCATATGTTTAGGGCTTGTATATTGGGCTTTGTTGAAAAATGGACTGAATGCGTGCATCATGCAAGTAGGCCTAGAATAGTAATTATTGATCTTCTATTGTTTTGGCCCTATATGAAGCGTCGCAAAGTCAGACATGTCAAGTACCATTATAGTAGGGAAAAATAGAAGATAGGCAAATTATCAAATCCAGTGAAGTTCGTGTTTAAGAAAAGGCAGACAAGGTAAAAGTAACAAGAGAAAGACTGAAGGTGACTTAGATTCGCCAGAAAAGCTATGCGAATGTTAGGAGGAGAATGTTGGATTTGACACCTATACATTGGACTTACCAGTCATTTTGTTGAGATTATGAGACGTGTTTCATATATCTCAGCTAAAAATGTACGATCCTGATCTGAAACATATTTTAACCATGAGCTTTTGTGATTGCAACCTAATTTGAGTTACATGAAGAAGCTGATTAAGATTCTAAATCGAAGCATCAAGACTCTTTGGCATAAGCAGATACCAAAGGTGAAAGTGTTATGGGAGCACCACAAAACCCAAGAAGTCAGCTGTATTATTGTAGCCATTGCCAATACCATAATAGAAATGGGTGGAGGGAACGATGGATTTCGTCACTGGCTTACCTATGTTAAAGACCCAAAAGGATTCCATTTGGGTAGTGGTTAATTGACTGATGAAGATAGTGCACTTTATCCCTATAAGTGTAAGGGACTTTATGGAAAAGTTAGCTTGGACATATGTGTGGAAAATAGTAAAGCTTCATGGAGTACCTTCAAGTATCGTCTTGACCAAGACCTAGGATCTACATCGTGGTTTTGGGCAAAGTTCCAAATATATATGGGTTTTAATTTGAAGTTCAACATGCCGATGCATAAGATGCCATGTGGGAAGCAGAAGAATGGATGAAGCAGAAATATCCCGACTTGAGATAAAAGTGCACGTTGAATTTCGGGACAAAATTCTTCTAAGGAAGGGAGGATATAAAACCCCACCTAAGACTACGATAGAAATAGAGGAAAGGATTGCATTCTACAACATATTGCATGAATATATTCTTTATGGGTGAAATTGTGCATTTTTAAAACTCCTATATGTGGTTTCGTGAATTATTTATGCTAGATGTGTGTTAGGGGCAATTAGAAAATTTTGCTTAGGGATGAGGGAAGAGGAGATTTGGGTTTTAGAAGGGAAGAGAATTAGGTTGGGAAAATAAGAACATGAATTAATATGATTAAGTGGTTAGAGCTTTGTGTTTAATTCCTAAAATCTTTAGTTCAAATCCCATCAACTCAGTGTTATTTTTAATTATTCTAACTAATGGTTGAATTTTATTTCATGCATTCCAAGAAGCTAGGAATGTTATCTTCGGGGAGACGCAATGGTAATATTTTAACCATACGATCTTGTCCTAAAAGAAAATCCAGAGGAGTTTTGATCTCTATTATTTTAGTAACTAATGTCCTAGTATGTTTGAATTTGAAATATTCATATTTCTTGAATTTTTTAAATTTTCATATAAAATATTCCAGATGATCTTGGACATGAATTTTTAAAAGAAAAATTCCAGCTCTTGGAGAATTAGTTGGCCAAAATGTAGGAATGATACTAGTGTGTTTGTTTTCCAAGATTAAATCACCACGGTTTTTTCTCTGAAGAAATTTATTTTGTTCATTCTTATTTTGGTGCAAAGCTGGAATTATTTCCAGCTCTTACTCTTGGCTAAATTTCTGAAAAAATGCAGCAAAAATACCTTTTTATTCCTTGCTATCAACAGCTATTCCATGTGTGTAGAAAGCAAAAAAAAATCCCTTGGAAATTCAGAGGTAACATAACTTCAACAAACCAGAAAATTTTCCAGCAAACCACAAAATATTTTAGCAATAGGAGTTGAGCATTCAACCCATGCATAAGTTCATCTAAAGTTCTCTTCTTTTCCTTCAAGATAATAGCTAAAAACCACCATTAATAGACCTTGAAACACTCCTATTTTATAGCAGTAAATTCATTCAAAATAATTTAAATTCTTGCTAACAAACCAACTAGATCATATCACTTCTTCTAGTTAGCTAACCAGAATTTTTTCCAGCTTTTCCAACCTTCAACTAGCTAGCTTTTCTCTTCATTTTCTTCTTCAATTCTCCTTCATTTCTTTATCATATTTTCGGCCATACTAGGGACCTAGCTGAACATCCTTTCTTCTTCACCAACCTTGGCCAACAAAACTCAATTAAAGCACCTAAAAACTCTCCTAGTTTCTCTCCATTCAAAATACTTTGAATTTAAAAATTAAAACCCACCTTTTGATCCATCAAACACTCTCCCATCTAGAAACCAATCCTATCAAACCAAACCAGAAATTCTACACTCATTTCCACAAGGAATTTCGGCCACACCATCTAAGAACATTCTCCCACTTCATCTAGCTTTCTCTCCCTTCAACCATTTAGTCATTTGTAAACATCCCAAACCACTCTAAAACCTTCAAATCAACTGGAGATCATCATATTCTTTCCTTTGGTACACTCTATGACACTAAAACATCCAAAGTGCACCCTTCATTCGGATCAAACAAGCATTTTTTTTAGCAAGTCAAGAAGAACACTATAAGCTAAACCAAGTCCAAGCTTCTTTTTTATTTCTCGTTTCTTTTCTTCCATTTCTTCATATTCTCTTCTCAATCTCTCTCTCTTGGCCGAATTCATTGGGGGCCAACTTGGACTTCTTTAAACCTTGGTCTCCCAAAGCACTCATCAAGGCATTCAAGGCTTCGATTGTCAATCCGACAACTTCAACTTAGATCGATTATCAAACAAGTATTTTGTCCTAAACTCCCCCATTTATTTTCGAAATCAAGATTATTAGGATGATGGCCTATTGATATCATGATGGATGAACTAGTGGTGTTGGGGATAATAAATGCATGTTTATATGATATGGATAATTTTATGATGTATATATTGAGATGTGTATTAGGACTATTCTATGAAGTAGATTTAGACTTTGATTTTAACATGAAGGCATGATATATTGTTTGTATATTTGTGAGTTGGGTCTATATGACACTAGCATGAGATGATATGGTGGATAGGGAGATTGTTGCTAATATGATTTTGCTAAAGCTTTAATATTTGTTGATCTTGCCATCAATTACCATGCATACATCTATATGGCTAATGATACTACTTTTGCCTTGAAAATTGTTATTATCATTCTACTTGTGTGATTACTACTTTATTTATTAATAGCAAAATTATAACTACCTTTAAATACTAATGGTAATATTATCACTACTTTTGATACTTAAATAACTATAATTACTTTTATCATTAACATTACTACTAATATTGTTCTTTTAATAATATTGTTATTAATAATATTATTGATATTATTGGTATTGCTATTTTTAAATATCATCGATATTACTAATATTACTATTATTATTATTACTAAACATTTTTATTTTAGAGAAATATTAATAAAATTAATATTATTTTTATTATCTCTATTAGTCATAATATTTTTATTTAATGATATGATTGTTAATTTTAATATAATAAATATTATTAATATTTTTTTAATTAAGCATTATTATTTTTATTTAAAAATAATAAATATAAATATATACAAAATAATATCATCATTACTATTTTATTCTCCTTATAGCAAAAATATGATCTATAAAATTATCAATATTTTATCAATACGATTGACAATGTTACACTCAAGTAATATCTATGCCACTTACTTATGTTACAATGGTATCATATTATTTTTATTAACATTTAGATTATTTTATTAATTAAATTTAGAACTTCTAAACTATGAACATCATATTTGAGAGTTGCTATTGATTATGTCCCTGTAGAGTTGGGAGTTATTTGTACCTATACAATTTTATTGTTTAGTTGTGCACCAACAGTGACATATACCCTGTGTTTATCCCAAACAAGGTTAGGTTGCCTTAAGCAAGGCTTGGAGGATTATTTTGCCATGTGGAATCAAGAGTTCAAAGTAAGTCCTTGTATAAAGATGTTTGTGAACCAAAGCACTTCTGCAAGTCAAATGCACGGATTGCCGTGGAAGATGTATTTTGGGATGCAATTATGGACAATTTATTCCTTTTACTAAAATAAAATAATTTTAGCCAAGCAAACAATTTTTCAAGAAAACCAATAATTTTTCCTTAAGCAAATTTTTACCTAAAGTTGTTTGAAAACCATAATTGCTACTTCAAAGAAAGCTCTCCATTGATTTTACATTTTTCAAGTGGAATAAATATAACGTTGAGTATTCAATAAGGGTAGACTACTAGGACTAGTCTTTAAATGGTTGGGTAAGTCTGTTAGTAGGAGGCCACCTCTGAGAGGTGAACCCTGCCTAGATAATATGATAGTTCTTGTTGGTCAGGCCGGTCTGAGCTAGCAATCATAGTTTAGGTGGACTGCTTATTTTCGGAGTGGACAACCGGTAAGTTTAGGTGTAAAGATAGAGGAGTATCTTACCCGGTAGGCCGTACACCCACCTTGTATCAGAATGCACAAAGTGTGGCATCTGATCATTCTGTTATCATGATGCACAAAGTGTGGCATCCTGACCGTTCTCTTTTCATGGTACTCAATGTGTGGTGCCATGTCTATTCATGATGCATGGTTTCATAGTCCACTTTATTTGAATGGTTATTTCTTTACAAGTTGAACACTTTTACTTTACAAATACTGATAATACATCACTCAGTGCTCAAAGATAATTTTTTGACTTGGAGACTTTTTTTGTTTTGACTTGTTCAAAACTTGCATACATGAAATGTTTTCTTAAACTGTCATGAGCACACACATAACTTATTGAGAAATATTTCTCACGCCTTATTTATATCATGTCTTCAAGTCGATCCTACTTCAAAGGTTGATTTAAGCGTGGAAGATTTACTTTGATGCACTTATTTGTTAGAGATTTTAGTTACCTTCTATTTGTTTTAAGACTTGTACAGGTATTGTTTTGGGATTGTAATTATCTAGTTATAAAGACCCCTTGTCCTAAGGGTGGGGCAACATCCCTGCCCCTTTTGGGGTACGTAGGTAGTGGGGTGCTACAGTTATAACCGCCTTTTGCATGTATAGACATTGGGCCACATAAACCAGAATGTATGAGTTCTAATAATTCTTTTGCCCTTTCTCCTTTTCTAGAAAAAGGAGTTTTAGCCATTTTACCTAGTAAACAAGACTCGCAAGTGCCATATAATTCATAATCAAATAACCCTAAGTCACCAAGCTTGTGTAACTTAGAAACACGATTCTCGTTTACATGGCCTAAATGACAATGCCATAAGTAAGAGGTGTTTGGGTTATCAATATTTGGTTTCTTATTATTTATATTGAGAATTGAATTATCTATATTTAGAACATATAAACCATTTACCAAAGTTGCAGAACCATAGTGGATATCATTCAATGAAACAGAACAACATTTATTCTTAAAATTAAATAAAATTCATATAAATCTAAACATGCAAATGAGATAATATTTTTTAATAAAACTGGTACATAATAACAGTTTTGAAGTTTTATAACTAATACAGAAGGCATGTGTAGTTCGTAAGTCCCCACAGCAAATGCAGCAACCTTTGCTGAATTTGCAATACGTAGGTCCACTTGCCTTTCTCAATCTTCTACTGTCCTTTAGTCCCTACAATTTATTTCATAAATGAGATTCACATCTGATATCCAATACCCATATCTCATTTCTAAATGTAGTTTTTATCTCAATCATAAACATACCAGGAGTAGAAGTAGAAGTGCTCGCAAGCTTCTCCTTCTGCTTTTTTTCCTTCACGGTCTCCAAGTAGACCCTGTAGTTGCGCCTCTAATGGCCCATCTTGCCACAGTGATGGTATGGGCCCTTGGTGGCTGCGTCTTTCTTTTTCACACCACCTTTAGGCTTAGTGGGAGCCTTGTTCTTCTTCTTAGGAAATTTCTGTAGGATTTCTATCATGCATAATCAGATTAAGCGCAGCAGAAAACAACAAGAAATCCAAGCCATGGATCACGGGATTGCAATAGAAACGGGAAAAAGGAGAAGATTGCGTCTATTACCTCGTGAAGCCGGAATTCAAAAATTTCAGAAACAAGAACGCAGGCGCGATCCAAATTATCCAAAACCGTTCACTGTAGCTCAACTGAAGTCCAACAAAGAACTCCCTTTAATGATAATCCACACAAGGTTGAATGCTCACAATCTCACAATTCTATGCTAGTAGAATTCGGGAGGCTAGGGTTTGATCAAGAGAGAGGCAGAGAAACGGTTTCTCTGTTATTGCGTGAATAGTCTGTCTCCAACCCTAAGGAAACCGTTTCCTTATATTTATAGATTTATAATTACCATAAATTGCAACTTAGTCCTTCAACGTCCAATTGTTAACAAATTGGTCCTTGAAGTTTACTTAATTACAATTAGGTCCCATGAATTATAATAAACTTATAATTCACCTATAAATATATTCCCTTCTCTTAATTAACCCTACGATATTATCAAATAATATATTTGAGCATTTAAACCTTCATTGTGTGTGACCCATTAGGTTTCCTGGTCTTATTGGTAACAATATTAGAATTAATAATCCTTAATAAAATAAAGGATTAAATTTATTAATTCTCTAATTAATAAATTCATATTTAGCATATCAAGAGCGACATCTAGCAATGACTCTTGACCACCCACAAGTCCAGAAAGTCAAGTGGCTTGACATGAACCTTTCAATAGCAAATTATCAGTGCAATAAACTCCTTTCGACATACAATATCTCATTCGGTCTAGAGCATGGAATTAGTGCCAACTCCCTCTAGAATATTATTAATTCTGGCCCGAATATTATAGTACTTGTTCAAGAAATCCATTACTCGATATGTGTATCAATTGGAACCATTTCCATCACATAGTCGCCTTGGCCAAGGACTTCATGAGTAATGATTTCTACAAGTGGCCTTGAGATATACTCTCCTACTATTAGGAGTGGTGAATCCTTTATTGACCCTCTCAACTACTTTCGTTTACTTTACGTTGTACCCAATATCCATCCCATAGGCGGTCCTAGATAAGACTCCAAAGATTAGAATCAAAGTACAACGCTCGATAAACAAAGTACCTTGGAGATCTCAAGTCTAAGGATACTTGCACACTTGCTATAATGAGATTCTATCACTGTCACTAAATAGTTATCCAAGTAATTATCTCGTAGTTAGGCCATCCAATGAACTTGTTTCAAAACAAGCATTCACACGTTAATCCTGAGTATCCCAATACCCACGGATATGAGAACCACCGCTTGATCCAATCAAGAGATATAACATGTGCCAGTCTTGGCGTATTAATAATGTCCCATCTTATTAATACTATGATTGGGGATTATTTAATTACAAACACTGCATAGTGTAGTAGGAATCTCACATCATGATCTCTATCATGATTTCCTTAACACTGTGTTGTACTAGGGACTTTATCTAACGGTTTGTACACATATTGAGATATAACAATCAAACTGAAAGATAAAGAATGCCTCTTATTAATTTAATATGGAATATACATGGTACAAGTGATTGCCTCTAGGGCACAACACTAACAATTTCTTCTTAGAAGAAGAAGATTCTACCATTAAGACTGCATTGGATTCTTCTTCATGAAGGACTCCACAGTTTTGAGAAAATTGATCAATTCAGGAATGGTGGACTCAATCTTGTTTATCTGATAGTTGATCACAAATTGCGAAAAATGTTTGTGCAAAAATTGCAGAATGAAGTCAATACTTAATTCATTGTCCATTATAAACCTAAGAGATGCAAGCTTCTCTATCAAGCCCAGCATCTTTAGTCCTTGAGTGGCCACAGATGCACCTCTAGCCATCTTAGATTGGAACAGCTCTTTAGAGATCTCATATCTCTCTATTCTTGCTTGTTGATTGAATAGCTATCTGAGATGAAGAATAATCATTTGAGCATCCATATGCTCATGTTGTTTTTGTAGCTCAGGAGACATTGATGCCAGCATAATATAGGTTGCTATGTCACTGTCTTCTTGGTACTTTTTGTGAACAACATGCTTATTAGCATGAGCATCTTAGGCTAGAGGTGGCAGAATATGAGTATCTAGCAAGTAGAGCAACTTTTTCGATTTGAGAACAATTCTCAAATTTTGATACCAGTCGATATAGTTCGATTTAGTGAATTTATTGGTTTCCAAGATGCTATGAAGGTTTAGGTTGGTTGACATGATACAGATGACCTAGATGTAAAGATAGAGAAGATTAGCTAAGTGTATATGCACATGTATTGCAAATAATTAGGTCTTTTAATTAAGTGCATTATCATTCCACTATTTTACTCAAACTAATTGCTCCTACTATTGATTCGGGAAAGCCCGTTGGAAGCTTTTCTAGTGGACTAGTATCCAAATTCCTCAAGAATAACCTTGGGTTTGCCCAACAAGCCACCCTTTAGTTCAACGGAAGGTATCCAATATCAATTACATCGTATTTAATTACCGGATCATTGGGTGATTAACATCTTTTAACCTCAAAGCCTTTAGGGATACCCCAATATTTCCTCTAATTTTTTTTATACTTGAGTTAGCCCGACCAGGATAAAGAATTTAGTTAAATCTAACCAATTAATCAAGAATTTAATTCCATAAGAATTTAATTCTATAGCTTGAACATGCCCGATGTCGAGTAGGCTTTGGTTAGCCCAACAACCTGGTCTCGAAAAAGGGCTCTCGTTCTTACTATATTAATTGAAGGAATTACGTTTAATGTTCATTGAGTGATTTATTCCGTTTAGTGATTTCATCAAATGACATGCATAAATATGTCAATAAATCACATAAATTGATAAACATGGTAATAAAGTGATTACGTGGTATGGTTATTGAATTTCCCTAAATTAATTTTCTTGAGCGAAAAAGGAAATTAACATGGTTAACCATATGTGTTCATACATGTTTTAAGTGGAAGGTGTTACCATCTCGCCTTATTTTGGTTGCTATATCTAAAATTTAAAATAATTCTATTCCTATCTAATATATGTAATCTTATTATATAAATTTTCTAAATAGAGGAACCTCGAATTACATTCGAGAAGAGTTCGATGAGAAGAGAATTATACAAGAATTTTAGAGAAAGGAGGACTCGTAGGTCTTATTCAATAAAAAACAAAACTGTAAAAATGTATGAACAAATATAATTTGGTTTTAGTCCATAACCATCCATTGTGCTATTAATTATGCTTAAATAAAAATAAAAATAAAAATTTTATTATTCCAAAATCTATATTTTGGAAAAATAAAACAAATTTAGATTTAATTTCTAAAATGAAATTCTAGAAATTAAATTAAGATAAAATATAAAATCAATATTTTAGATTTAATTTCTAAAATCAAATTCTAGAAATTTAATTAGGATAAAATCTAAATTAGAAAATTTATTAATTGCTAAAATCATATTTTAGGAACTAAAAAATAATATATAATTTAAAATTAATATTTTAGAAAATATATTAATTTCCAAAATATAATTTTATCCCAAATCGTGGATCTCAATTAAAAACTAATCATACTTAGATTTAATTCTCAAAACGAGAATTAATAAAAAAATTTATTTTTTTTACATATCTAAAATCACTACTTTAGATAATAGATATTAATTTCCAAAACCCATTTTAGAAATTAATATTAGTTAGTACCAAAACATAATTTCTGCAAGTCTTTGGGCATTGAGTGGAAAAAGAAAAAAAACTTCCGTGGGCCACCAGAAAAATAAACAACCGAAATGGAAAGGAATATTTTTTTCTTATATATAGTAAACCACAAAAAGATAAAGTTCTATGCTGGAGAGGATGTATAATATATATTATATTATATATAATATTATAAATGGGTTTACATGTACAATTATATATTATGCTTATCAGCATTTATAATCGTCTCTGTATTATATTATACATTATACATTATATATTGTATATTATATAATATTTGATCTATTATATTTGATGTATGTTTCTACTTACAAAAGCACTATCCTAGAAGAAACATGATAGGCATGTTGAGTCATTCGGTATTAGATATATGACTGATTGGATCTAGTGCAAGTAGGAGTGTATTAGTGTTATGCGCTAGAGGCAATTACTTGTACTTTGTGTGAAACCCCAACTAAAACCAGCTCTATAGTAAAGAGGGTCGGGATGCATATAATATTTTCTTGCATGAATATATATATTTAAATGATTTATATGTGCTTTGGAATTGTGATTTATAGTCTAGAAGGTTTAGTTGTGCTTATTGAATAGGAAGGGTAAAGTAGTAATTTTACTTGAAGTGAAAATAGGGAGATAGCTTGAGGATTGTATATAATATATGTATAATATATATATTATATATTATATAATATTTGATCTATTATATTTGATGCATGTTTCCGCTTACAAAAGCACTATCCTAGAAGAAACATGATAGGCATGTTGAGTCATTCGGTATTAGATACATGACTGATTGGATCTAGTGCAAGTGGGAGTGTATTAGTGTTATGCGCTAGAGGCAATCACTTGTACTTTGTGTGAAACCCCAACTAAAACCAACTCTATAGTAAAGGGGGTCAGGATGCATATAATATTTTCTTGCATGAATATATATATTTGAATGATTTATATGTGCTTTGGAATTGTGATTTATATAGTCTAGAAGGTTTAGTTGTGCTTATTGAATAGGAAGGGTAAAGTGGTAATTTTACTTCAAGTGAAAATAGGGAGATAGCTTGAGGATTAAATATGAAGAATATTTGAGAGAGAAAATAAGAATAAGAGTTGGTGTGGTTTAGTGGTTAGAGCTTTGGAATTAATCTCTAAGGTCTTGAGTTCAAATCCCACAAATTAAGTTTTATCATGATTAAATTTTATTTTATATGAGATAGAATATTTTCGTCCCTTGCATGCCATAAGTAGAAGTAGGAGTGTTGTCCTAGTGGAGACGTGAAGGGAATGTCTTAATCCTGCTTTTATGCCCTACAAGAATCCTTAAGGTAGTCATACCCTTTTTGTTCCTTAACTTACCTTAAATTCTTCACCAATTAAACTTATGCAATTTATCCAAATCCATATTTTAATTCCAAAAAATTCGGCAAGGTTTATTGACCTTGGAATTTCAAAAATGGCTCATTGAGGATAGAGTTTTGACTAAACATGGGGAAGGAGTTAAGGAAGGTTTCTAAGAGAATTAATCACTATGGTTGAACCTTCAAACTCCACTCCATAAGTGTTCATCTTCTTCATGGTAGCAATTTAGAAATTTTCCAGCTTCTTGGTCAGTCTAGCTTTCGAAAACTTCAGCCATTTTTCTCACTCAAATGCTGCCAAAAAAATAGCCAATTTGTTCAGCTTGAAGACTGAAATCCTTGGCCAAAAATCGGACTGCACAAAGCTGTGCAAACTTGGAAAAATTTCTGGACAATTTCGCAGCATGGCAAACCAAAAACCAAAGCTGTTTCTTCAGCCCTCAAACCAGTAATTCACCTCTGCCTTTCCTCCATAAAGAAGGCTGGAAACCAGCCTTGAAGGGCCCTCCAATACCTCTTCAAACTCACTACAAGTCAGCTGGAACATTGCAGAAAAAACTGCACAAAAAATTCCAGCAAACCATTCGAATGACCAACGAGAAAAATTCCAGCCTTGCTCCCTCTTCAAACCTTGTCCGAAAATCACTTCAACTTTCTGTGAAATTAACCTTAGTCAGCCATGAACAGAGCTTCATCACCTCCTCCATTGAACCGCATGAATGAACACCATAGCTACTCCTTAAATTCCTCCTTCAATTACTCTAATCAAGCTTCCAATTAGAAATCAAAATTTCAGCAAATTGCTCCATGAAAACTTCCATGGATTAAGCTTCAAACAACCAGAAGTTTCCCCACCATTGCACACAACATTTCGGCCACCCTATAACCACTTCAAACCTCATTCATCTTAGCAAAACCTCAGCAAGCCAGTCGGCCATTGAAGCTCCCAAAGAACCTCTATCAATCAAACCATACTATCATATCTTCTATCTTAATTCACTCCATGAATTACTCCATTTGAAATTCAAATGATGAAATTTTCCTCTTCCCCCTAATCTGAAAATCCAATCACAAGAATTACTCTAACTATTCGGCCAACACCTTTCAACAATTTTGTCCAGCATTCTCTCCATTCTATCCATTTCTCCAAGAACACCAAGAACACACACCACCATTCTCCAAGCCTAAGATTACTCCAAACACCTCCAATCCCTTCCAAAAACTCCAGATCATGTCTACTCACCCTCTAGAGACCATTTCTATATTTTATAACATCAAACATTGAAAACAAAATTCTGCTATCGGATAAAAAAGCAGAATTTTTCTTGAAGATTCAAGAACTCTCTCAAGGTAACCAAGAATGATTTTGATCATCTTCTTTCCTTCAATCTTTAAACATGATATACTAATCTCTCTCTCTCTCTCTCTCTCTCTCTCTCTCTCTCTCTCTCTCTCTCTCTCTCTCTCTCTCTCGGCCGAAATGGTTGTTTCAACCATGGCCGTTCTTCTTCTTCTTCTTTCTTGGACAAATTAAGCCTCCTACACGTGTGGATCACCTTGGATCTTCATCAAGATTGTCATCAACCAAGTATTTCTCCTTAACCTTCTCTATAATTCTAAAATCATGCCTCTTAAATATGGATGAAAAGGATAGATTATGATGGGGGATTGAGTATATGCTTATGTATGAAGGAGTTGAGATTGGTGCATGAGGATGGTTTGCCATGGTTAAGTTCTATAGTATTTCTTGTGGATTGATGCATGTTTTTCATGTCTTGAGTAAGTTGGATGGTTAATCATGTTAGATTATTATATCACCTTTGGTGAATAGGGTTTTATATTCTTGTATTCTTGTTGAAGCCATGAATATAATTATGCTTAGTGAAGTTTGGATTATGTGATAGTAGATATAGATTTAAGCCTTTATTCATGAATTGAATATTTTGTTGATTGATGTTGGAGTTTATGTCATGATTCTTGTTAGCCATAGGAAAATTATGATTATGACTTTGTTGATTCTAAACTACTTAGGTTAGCCAATTTTATTACGTTAATCAAAATTAATACTATATTTTCCCTCAATAATTTTGAAAACCCTAGGAAGCCTTGGAGTTAGAATATTAAATGAAATGGTGAAATTTTAGCCAAATAAATGATATCTTTTATTAAAAATAATATATATAAATATTTATATATAATAATAATATTAAATAAAGCCTTTTATATAAATGATAGCAATAGGTAAAATATTAATCTTGTAGGCCATATATTCATAAATACTATTGAAATTTATTTATTATCTTTTGATCAAAATTTATTAAAATTTACATATTATTAATTTTATTTATTAATTATTTTCTAACTATTAGGTTTTAATTAAGAGATTAGTAATAATTTATTATTTACTTTAATCTAGGACATAGGATCCTTTATCAAATAAACCCTAGTTTATTTATTTGAACCTATAACTTATTAGTAGTTATTTTACAACCTCTAGTTATTTTCAAACTAAACTTCTTTTACAAAAACCTTTATCATCTAGCCTTAAAGCTTAGGACATTAAGGTCATGATTGTAATAAGTTGATACGAGTATAACCATATGGCTTGTATTTACCCCAAGCAGGGTTAGGTCAGCTTTGGAAGATTTGTGAAATTGTAAGTAAAGGATCAGGTAAGCTCCTGCATAAACTTATTTAATGTCAAAAGGTTACTATGGCAAGCTAAACGCAGAGTGTATGGACACTCCCTTTTGTAAAGGTAATTAAGGACTGTTACCTTTCTTATTCAGACAAGCAAATCTTTTGAAAACCAAACAAGAAATTTTGCTCAAACACTAAACTCTTTCTAAAAAATCAACTTCGACATAAATTTTAAAAACCCTTAATTGCTGTTTCCAAATAAAGTAATGTTTTACCAGTTTTCTCCCAAGTGGGACAATCAACATTGAGTACTCAATAAGGGTAGGCTAGTAGTACTAGCTTTGAAGAGCAAGAGCGAGTCTTCTGGCAGGAGGCCACCTTCAGAAGATGAACTCAACTTAGAGAAGCGACAATACTACTTAGTTATGCCGGTCCGAGTTAGCAAGTTTCAGTCAAGTGGATTGTGTGTTTTTGGAGTGGGCAACCGGAATGTTTGCGTGTAGAGAAGGAGGAGTATCTTACCCGGTAGGCCGATTACCTACCTTTTTTGTCAGTCTGCACAAAGTGTGGCATTCTGACCGTTATATGGTCATGTGGCCCAACATGTGGTAACCCATGGCTACCCATTTGAGTGGTTATATTTATTGTGCACATGTATAGTTTGAAAAGCAAAACGCCACTCTTTATTTGAATCCTTATTTATTGCTTGTCAGCATTTTCTTTCACACAATATTTACAACTTGCATACATGAACTATTTTACCTGAAACACTCAAAGCACACACACGGACTTACTGAGATTTTTATCTCATCACCTTTCATGCCATGTTTTCAGGTCGATTCTTCTGTGGAGATGAGTAGCTAGTTTGTTGCTTGCTTGAAGACATTGTGTTATTTATTTTGAATGTTGCTTTGAGAGATGATAGTGAATAATTCATTTTGGATTTGTTCTTGAAGAATTTTTTGTTGGGTTGCAATAAGTTTTAATTTTAAAGTATTGTTTTATTTATGTTTGTGTGACCTAGTTATAAAGACCCATTGTCCTTTGGATGCGGTGACATCCCCGGCCCTGTTGGGCCTAGGCAGTGGGGTGTTACACTTTGCATATGACACATTTATTTTATAATACAAGGCTTTATTTATCTTTCAGTTTGATTTCTTTACTTTCATGTAAAATAACTGTTAGATAAATTTCTTAGTCCAACACTGTGTTAAAAAAATTATGATAGTGATCATGACGTGAGATTCTTAATACACTGTATAGTGTTAATACATAAATAATCCCTAATCGTAGTATTAATGAGATATGACATCAATAATATGTTAAGAATAGCACGTGTTAGACTCCCTGATTTGATCAGGCAGTAGTTCTCACATGCGTGAGTATTGTGATACTCAAAGCTGAGAACAAGTGCATTTGATGACCTAAATATGAGATAATCACATGGATAACTATGTAGTGCTAGTGATAGAATCTCGCTATAGCAAACGTGCAAGTATTCTTAAACATGAGATCTCCAATGTACTTTGTTTGCTTAGCATTATACTTTGATCTCAATCTCTAGAGCCAGTTTGAGGGCCGCCTATGAGATGGATATTAGGTATAATATGAGGTAAGCGAAAGTAGTTGAGAAGGTTAATAAAAGATTCACCTTTCCTAATAGTAGGGGCGAATATCTCACGGCCACTTATTGGAATTACTACTCGTAAAACCCTTGGCCATGGTGATTGTGTATTGGAAAGAGTTCCGATTGATAAACATGTAGAGTAGTGGATTCCTGGTACAAGTACTAATTTATTCGGGCCAGAATTAATATACATTTTGGAGGGAGTTGGTGCTAGTTCCATACTCCAAACCGAATGAGATATTGTATGGTGAAAGGAATTTATTGCACTTTAGTTTGTTATTTAAGGGTTTATGTTCAACTAGTTGACTTCCTGGATTCTTGGTGTGTAAGGTATCTCATGCATATCATATATGGCACAGCAGAAAGAATAGGAATAAGATACCATCCCAGTATTCGCATACATGTGGAAAACAGGACATAAAGAGAAGAAGATCATCTTTCTAGTGAGTCCCTGTCGTTAAAATTTTCCTTTCTCATCTGAGGCACGATCCAGCAATCTTCTTGATCAAACACCTCAAGAGTCGAATGTCCAACCACTACAATCACAGTGCGTGATTATCTCTAGCCGAAATCCACACGGAGGATCACTCTCAAGCACCAAGATGTTTCTATGCTAGCAGAAACCAAAAAGGCGGCTAGGGTTTATTATTTTTCTTGTTTGCAGAAGAACAATGAGAGAGAGTGAGAAAAAGAGAAGGTATTGGAGGATGTTATTTGCCGTGAATCACTCATCTAATTAGGTATCATGCATATATCTCATATATATCATGAAAGCCTACTGAAAACACTCCATCTGAGAATTCTAAAACAATTAGAATTCTCTAATTGTAATTGGAACCATCAAGTTCTCACAATTATAATTTGGTCCATAAATTATAACTAATTATAATTTGGCCACAATAACTTATTTTTCTTGCAATTAACCCCACCAGGTTATCAAATTACATCTTGAGTATAGAATCCTCTATTGTGTGTGACCTATTAGGTTTCCCAATCAATTGGTAGCGAATATGAATTAATTCAAATATCTTTGAGATTAAAAATCCATAATTAATTAGAATTAATCATATTAATTCTAATCGAGATTGGTTTATTGATTTATCAATAAATAAACCCAAATTCCGCAGATTATAAGCGGTATCTAGCAACACATCATAACCACCTAAGAGTCCAAGAAGTCAAGTGACTTGATATGAACCTTTCAATAACAAACTATAGTGCAATTAACTCCTTTTACCATATAATATCTCATTCAGTCTGGAGTACAGAATTAGTGCCAACAACCAGTTAGTGTTATGCCTAGAGGCAATCACTTGTACGTTGTATATGGCACATTTATTTTATAAAAGGCATTGTTTTTCTTACAGTTTATTTTCAATTACTTTTGAGTAATATAATTATTAGATAAAGTCCCTAGTACAACACTGTGTTAAGGAAATCATGATACATATCATAATATCAGATTCCTACTACACTGTATAGTGTTTGTACTTAAATAGTCCCTAGTCATAGTATTAATGAGACAGAACATCATTAATGCATTAGGACTAGCATGTGTTAAGACTTATTGATTTGATCAGGCGGTGGTTCTCATATCCGTGAGTATTGAGATACACAAAGTTAACACATGGATGCTTGTTAGTGGAACAAGTTCATTGGATGACCTAGCTATGAGAGAATCACATGAATAACTATTTAGTGCTAATGATATAATCTCAATATAGCAAATGTGCAAGTATCCTTAGACTTGAGATCTCCAAAGTACTTTGTTTTCTGAACCTTGTGCTTTGGCTTGATATGAACTTTTCAATAACAAACTATAGTGCAATTAACTCTTTTTACCATATAATATCTCATTCAGTCTGGAGTACAGAATTAGTGCCAACAACCAGTTAGTGTTATGCCTAGAGGCAATCACTTGTACGTTGTATATGGCACATTTATTTTATAAAAGGCATTGTTTTTCTTACAGTTTATTTTCAATTACTTTTGAGTAATATAACTATTAGATAAAGTCCCTAGTACAACACTGTGTTAAGGAAATCATGATACAGATCATAATATCAGATTCCTACTACATTGTATAGTGTTTGTACTTAAATAGTCCCTAGTCATAGTATTAATGAGACAGAACATCATTAATGCATTAGGACTAGCATGTGTTAAGACTTCTTGATTTGATCAGGCGGTGGTTCTCATATCCGTGAGTATTGAGATACACAAAGTTAACACATGGATGCTTGTTAGTGGAACAAGTTCATTGGATGACCTAGCTATGAGAGAATCACATGAATAACTATTTAGTGCTAATGATATAATCTCAATCTAGCAAATGTGCAAGTATCCTTAGACTTGAGATCTCCAAAGTACTTTGTTTTCTGAACCTTGTGCTTTGGCTTGATATGAACTTTTCAATAACAAACTATAGTGCAATTAACTCCTTTTACCATATAATATCTCATTCAGTCTGGAGTACAGAATTAGTGCCAACAACCAGTTAGTGTTATGCCTAGAGGCAATCACTTGTACGTTGTATATGGCACATTTATTTTATAAAAGGCATTGTTTTTCTTACAGTTTATTTTCAATTACTTTTGAGTAATATAACTATTAGATAAAGTCCCTAGTACAACACTGTGTTAAGGAAATCATGATACAGATCATAATATCAGATTCCTACTACACTGTATAGTGTTTGTACTTAAATAGTCCCTAGTCATAGTATTAATGAGACAGAACATCATTAATGCATTAGGACTAGCATGTGTTAAGACTTATTGATTTGATCAGGCGGTGGTTCTCATATCCGTGAGTATTGAGATACACAAAGTTAACACATGGATGCTTGTTAGTGGAACAAGTTCATTGGATGACCTAGCTATGAGAGAATCACATGAATAACTATTTAGTGCTAATGATATAATCTCAATATAGCAAATGTGCAAGTATCCTTAGACTTGAGATCTCCAAAGTACTTTGTTTTCTGAACCTTGTGCTTTGGTTCCAATCTCCGGAGCTCGATCAAGGGCAGCCTATGAGATGGATATTGAGTACATTGTGATGTAAACGAAAGTAGTTGAGAGGGTCAATAAAGGATTCACCACTCCTAATAATAGGGGCGAATATCTTACGGCCACTTGTAGAAATTACTACTCAAGAAGTCTTTGGCCAAGGCATATGTGTATTGGAAGCAATTTTAATTGATGCACATCTGGAGTAGTGGGTTCCTGGTATAAGTATAATTGTATTCGGGCTAGAATTAATATATATTCTGGAGGGAGTTGACACTAATTCCGTATTCCAAACCAAATGAGATATTATATGGTGAAAGGAGTTAATTGCACTATAGTTTGTTATTGAAGGGTTCATATCATACC
This sequence comes from Voacanga thouarsii, assembly GCA_026120185.1. Classification (NCBI taxonomy): domain Eukaryota; kingdom Viridiplantae; phylum Streptophyta; class Magnoliopsida; order Gentianales; family Apocynaceae; genus Voacanga; species Voacanga thouarsii. The sequence continues at coordinate 677,562 of JANUWF010001001.1, forward strand.
ACTTCCTGAACTCTTGGGTGGTCATGATGTGTTGCTAGATATCGCTCATGATCTGGGAATATGGGTTTATTAATTGATGAATTACTAAACCAATCCTAATTAAAATTAATAGGATTAATTCTAATTAATTAAGGATTATTAATCTCAAAGACGTTTGGATTACTTCATGTTCGCTACCAATTGACCGGGAAATCTAATAGGTTACACACAAAAGAGGAATATATACTCAAGATGTTATTTGATAACATAGTGAGGTTTATTATGAAAAAGAGAAGTTGATGTGGCCAAATTATAATTAGTTATAATTTATGAGCCAATTTGTAAGTCTAAGAATTTGATGGGTTCCAATTGCAATTGGAGAATTGCAATTGTTTGTTTGGAATTGTCGGATGTGGTTATTTTTGTTAAGCTTTTTGGGTGACTTCAAGGGTCACATGAAATAACTCTAAAAGCATAAAACCAAAGGTCATAAGAAGCCTTATATATACATAATGTTCTCTTTTCTCTCTCTCGTGGGTGTGTAAGTCTCTCCAAGACAACACCAAGACTCTTCTACTTCTTTTTCTTCATTCTCTGGTTTTGCTGAACAAGAAGAACAAGGAAGAAAAACCCCAACCACCATTGTTGTTTTCTGCTAGCATAGAAAATCTTGGTGCTTGAGTGTAATCCTCCGTGTGGATTTCTGTTAGAGATAATCACACACTATGATTATAGTGGTTGGATATTCAACTCTTGTGGTGATTTTTGAAGATGATTGCTGGATCGCGCCACAATTATCATACTTGTAGAAGGAAAGTTTTGTTTTCTACACAAACAAAAAAAGGTAAACGTTGTTATCTTTGTTTCTTTGTTTTCTATATATATGTATTGTTTTCCACACATATACAGATCCTGGGATGGTATCTCGTTCTTATTCTTTCGTTGCGCCATATATGATAGGCGAGGGATACCCAACAGTGGTATTAGAGCCATGCTATGTGTGGTTTACAACATATTGTTCCCCTGCGTGAAAGCTGTTTCATGCATGTGTTCATTGTGAAAATTATTTTTATTTTAGTCAAAATCGTTTTGAGCATTGTGAGTTGGGTCTGTAGCATAATATGATTGTGTAATAGTTACAACATATCTATTGCAAAAGATAACGATTCTAGAAATTGTTTCTGAAAAATTTCTGGAAAATTTTCATATAGCAAATTGTAGCCGGTGTCGACTTCGGCTCTCTAACCGGTGCCAGTTGTGTGCTATTTTGTAAAGTTCAGATTTTGTTTCTGGGGAAAACTATTTTCATTAAAATAAACCATAGCTGGCGTCAGCTCTGGCTTCCAAACCGGCGCCAGTTCTGCTTTGTTATGTTCGAGATGTCCAAAAATCATTTCTGGAGACAAATTTTGTCAAAACCAGAACGTGACTGGCGCCAACTCTGGCTTCCAAACTGGTGCTGGTTTAGCTCTGTTTTTCTAAAAAAGGAAAAAAAAAAAACAAGGGGACCGCCGTTATCGTTGCGTGACGGGACCCAATAGGATTTCTCAAACTTAATTTTGAGAAAAACAATTGATGTACTTTTCTAAAATATTAATTTTAGAATCTATTTTATTTCTCCAAAATAGTGATTTTGGAATAATAAAAGTTATAAGTTTATTTTGTTTAAGCATAATTAATGGCATGGTGGATAGTTATGGACTAGAACCAATTATATTTGTTCATGCATTTTGCAGTTTTAGTTTTGTATGAAATCGGACCTGCATGTCCTGCCTTCTCTCAAATTCATATGTAATTCTCTTCTCATCTAACTCCCCTCGAATGTAACTCGAGATTTTCTCTCTTTAGAAAATTATGTAATTAGATTACATAGGTTAGATAGGAGCAAAATAATCTTATTTTGGAGAAGGCAACCAAGACAAGGCGAGAAGGTAAGACCTTCTACTTAAATCATGCATAAACACATAGGGTTAACTATATTAATTTCTTTTATGGTTCAAAGAAATTAATTTAGGGTAAAGTCCATAACCATACCACGTAATCGCTTTATTACCATGATTATCAATTTTGTGATTTATTGATTATTATCCATGTCATTTGTTGAAATCACTAAAAGGAAGAAATTCTTCAATTAATATTAAACCTAATTCCTTCTGTTAATACAGTAAGAACGAGAATCTTTTGTTGAGACCAGGTTGTTGGGCAAACCCAAACTTACTTAACAACGGGCATGTTTAAGATATGGAATTAAATTCCTGATTACTGGGTCGGGTTTAACTAAATTCTTTATTCCGGTTGGGCAAACTCAAGCATTAAGAAATTTAGAGAAAAAATTGGGATAGCCCAAAAGGCTTTAAGATTAAAAGCTGTTAATCACCCAACGATCCGGTAGTTACATACGATGTAATTAGTATTGGATACCTACCAATGAACTTAATGGTGGCTTGTTGGACAATCCCAAGGTTATTCTTGAGGAATTTAGATACCGGTCTTGTAACACCCCACGACTACGTACCCTAAAAGGGCGGGGATGTCGCCCCGTCCCGTAGGACAAGTGGTCTTTAGAACAAGGTATAAAATATAAAGGCAATCTCCAAAAGTATCAACTTAGATAAATAAAGAAATATTCTTATTACATCAGGCTCAACTTGGAGCAAAACGGAATAAAACAAAATATTGTTTAGAAGCATAAGCAATAAATGTCTTCTAGAACGAATAGAGAAAATAGCAAAAGCTCCAACTATTACATGTCCCACTGACTCAGCACAGTCTATCCCCTGAAAACATGATGTAAAACAGTGTGAGAATAAATCTCAGTAAGTCCTGTATGTGCACATGGTGTTTTAAATAGTTCATGTATGCAAAGTGTAAAACATTTGTAGAAATAATTTGGCAAGTCATAAACAATCTCTTTTCGCAAGGAGTGGGTTTTTCTCATTGTCACACTTTGTACAAAATAAATCCTCCACTCGGATAAAAGTCATGTCACCACACGCTGGGCTCCATGAGAACAAATTGGCCAAGGCACCACACTTTGTGCACCTTGTCCGGACCAGATTACCACACGTTGGGCGTTCTAATCAAGGTGAGTGTACAGCTCACTGGGTGAGATACTCCTCCATCTCTACACCCAACAAACCATCCGGGTGTCCATGCCGGGAATATAAATAACACCTTTCAGGTATAATGCTAGCTCGGACCGGCCTGACCAACCAACACTGTCGCCTTTTCAAGCAGAGTTCATCTTCTGGAGGTGGCCTCCTGCCAGAAGACTTACGCTAGCCCTCCAAGACTAGTATTGTTAGCCTACCCTTATTGAGTACTCAACGAACATATCCGTCAATTCCTGATTCAAAATATTTTCAAACATTGGCTTTGGAAAACGTGGTTTTCTTTAAAAGAGATTTCTAAAAATTTAAGGAAAAGACTAGTTTTCTTGCTAAAAATCGTTAGTTTGACAAAACCGTTTAAAGAATAAATATCTACGTTTACAACCCAAGCAAACACAGTTTAACAATAGCTTTACAAAGCTTCACAACATAGACTTGCCATCACAACCTTTAACAAAACAGTTTATAGACGGACTTACCATCACAACATTTAATAAAAGAGTTTATGCAAGGACTTACTTGATATGCCTCAGATAAATGCGATAAATTCACAGCTGGCATTCCTCAATTATCCACCTGATCTAAACCATATAATATCATGATCAGGGTCTCAATTAATTCAAACATGCTCTAATCCCATTTATTTTCACAACAATTCGCAATCTCCTATTTAATTCCAAGTATACTATTCAATCCCCAAAGATCAAATACTACGACCACATGTTTATCTCGCTAATAAACACCATTAAACTTTACTTTCGACATCAAGGGAGGGTATTCCCTTACCTTGCAACTACCGGGTAATGAGGTCTCGATGCTCCTATGGTGATCGTCCCGAGTTCGCTTGAGAAGAAGAGAGAAGCTACCTCCTTTGCTTCAGTTGATCGAAAATTTAGGAAGAAGAGGAAATCAGCCTCTATAGGGCGTGATTTAAGGGTAGAAGAAAGAGAAAAGAATCATTAGAGAAAACGGCATCAAGAGATTGAAAGGATTTGTGCTTACCTTAAGGTGTGTGCGATTTTTGCTTGGAACAACTCTTGTATTTTCGAAAATTTGCAGAGAGAAGTTGCTGAAATTTTCATGTAGAATGGAGAGGATAAATGGTGGTTATGATTTTAAGTTGGAGAAGATTGGTTTAGGGTTAGATGGTGATGTTTAGATAGACTCCTAATGGCTTTAAGTTTCTTGGACAGCAAAGGCGAAATTTCCAGCTTGCGCGCGCCTCCTTGCTGCCGATTTTAGGGGAGTTTTATGGAGGAAAAAATTTCTGTAATTTGCTCCTCTAAGCTAGCCGAAACACTGCTCAAAGGAAGGGCTGAATGTGTTCAGAATTTTGGGCCAAACAAGGAAGAGTTTGAGTGAGTTTTGATGACTGAAAAAATCCTGTGCATGTGCTGTGAAAATTCTGTGCAAGTGTAGCAAGTTTTGGACTGGTTTGGCTGCTATAATTCTACCAAAATTTCCAGAGGAAAATTGAGGGTTTTAGGTGTTGAAAATAGCTTGTTCAGCTGGGGTTTTTCAGTGAAGGATGTGTGCAGAATTTCGGTTGAAATAGGAACATAAAGCTGGCCGAAAATCCTGCACAAAGCTGTCCGAATTTTTTGTGTATATGCTGGACGAATTTCAGTGTTTTTGTGTGAATAAAATTCTGGTTTTGTGCAGCTAAGGTAGTTGAATTGTTAAGGAGTGTTCTAGGTGTTTTAAGCTAGGATTTTCAGAGTTGGATTGTAGTTAAAGATGGCGGAATTTCGGACAGCTTATGTAGATTCAAAGCTGCCGAAATTCAGCTAGGAAAAGGAAGAAATCCTAGTTGAATTTGGATTGAAATAAAATCTGGTTTTATCAAGGATTTGGATAAGATTTCCTCTAGTCCTAGAAGATTTTGGATTACGCTACAAGTCCACCAAGAAGTGGCGGCACTTGCTGGAATTTTTTTTCCAGATTTTTAGCTAACATTCTAGGATTAAAATCAACAAGATTTCCTACTAGGAAAAGGATTCATTAATTCCACCTATCCATGGCAACATCTATCTAAGTAAAATCAAGCTAATATTTTAATTACTAGCTAGGGTTTTTTCGAAAATCCTAAGGAATACAAGTTGAAAATTAAAGGTGAACTTTATTCACATCAAAATCCTTGAATTTAGGAAATAAATATAGAGACTTATTTTCTTGGAGTAAAAATACTAAAATTTCTCTAGGATAGCTAGATTCTTTTTCGGCCAAGATAAGAAATGGTCTAAAGAAAAGAATTTCAAGAAGAGAAACTTACTTCACAAAAGGTAGGACTCGAACTCGGGTCACCAAAGGAAATCAACAACCTCCCTGCTATTCCAAAACAACTCCAATGCTAATTTTTCTACAAGAAATTCTTACCACCCCAATACTCATCCTTGAAAATCTTTGACCAAACCTCCCTTAAACAAGTCTTTAACAACACAACTATTTCACATCAATTAATTCAAATGCAAGAGTAGCGGAAAAATTCACATGGATCCATACAAATAAAATTAGTCTAGCTACCACATAAAATGCAAGATGTTATGCAATGCATGACTTTTTCCCATAGTCAAAGGTGGTTTTGGGCGGGGTATTACAGGTCTACTAGGAAAGCTTCCAACGGGCTTTCCCGAATCAGTAGTGGGGGCTATTGGTTTGAGTAAAATAGTGGAGTAAAAATATGTTTAATTAAAGTCCAAATTATTTGCATTTCATGTGCATATACAAGTATCTAATGATCTCTATCTTGACATCTAGGACACTTGCATCATGTTAACAAACTTAAACTTACGTAGCATCTTGGAAACCAACAAGTTAACCAAATCAAATTACCTTAAATGGTATAGAAATTTGAGAATCGTTCTCAAGTTGGAAAAGTTGCTCTACGTGCTAGATGCTCCTATTCCGCCACCACCAGCTCAAGATGCTCATGCTAATAAGCATGCTATCCACAAAAGGCACAAGGGGGATAATGATACAGTATCGTGTATTATGCTGACATCCTTGACTCCTGAGCTGCAAAAATAGCATGAGCATATAGATGCTCAATCGATTATACTACATCTTCGAGAGCTGTTTGATGCCCAAGCCAGAACTGAGAGATATGAGATCTCGAAGCAACTATTCCATTACAAAATGGTAGAGGGTTCTTCTGTGGCCACTTATAGGTTGAAAATAATGGGCTTAATAGAGAAGCTTGGATCTCTTGGGTTCACGTTGAACCATGACTTAAGTGTTGACTTAATTCTACAATCTTTACCTAATAGTTTTTCACAGTTTATGATTAACTATCAGATAAATAAGATTGAGTCCACCATTCCTGAGTTGATTAATCTTCTCAAAAATGTAGAGTCCTTCATGAAGAAGGATTCCAATGCAGTTTTAATGGTAGAATCTTATTCTTCTAAGAAAGTTCAAAAGAAGAAGAAGAAGGCTCCCATGAAGCCCAAAGGTGGTGTGAAGAAGTAGGATGCAGCTACCAAGGGCCCAAGCCATCATTGTGGTAAGATGGGCCATTGGAGACGCAACTGCAAGACATACTTGGAGACCGTTAAGGACAAGAAGCAGAAAGAGAAGCTTACAAGCACTTCTACTTCTACTCCGGGTATGTTTATATTGAGTTAAATACTGTCTTTAGAAATGAGATATAGGTATCAGATACCGGATGTGGATCTCATTTATGCAATAACTTGCAGGGACTAAAGAGTAGTAGAAGGCTAGAGGAAGGCGACGTGGACCTACGCATTGCAAATGGGGCAAAGGTTGCTGCACTTGCTGTAGGGACATATGAGCTGAATCTGCCTTCGGGATTAATTCTAGAATTACAAACTATTACTATGTACCAGTTTTAATGAAAAACATTATCTCAGTTACATGTTTGGACTTAAATGGATTTCATTTGATATTTAAGAATAAATGTTGTTCTTTTTCATTAAATGATATTCATTTTGGTTCAACAACTATGGTTAATGGTTTATATGTTCTAGATTTGGATAATCCAATTCTCAATATAAACAATAAGAAACCTAGAATAGATAACTCTAACAGCTCTTACTTATGGCATTGTCGTTTAGGCTATGTAAACGAAAATCGTGTTTCTAAGTTACACAAGCTTGGTGACTTAGGGTCATTTGATTATGAATCATATGGCATATGCGAGTCTTATTTACTAGGTAAAATGGCTAAAACTCCTTTTCCAGGAAAAGGAGAACGGCCTAAGGAGTTATTAGAACTCATACATTCTGATGTATGTGGTCCAATGTCAATACAAGAAAGAGGAGGTTATAACTATTTCATAACCTTTATCAATGATTTCTCACGATACGGGTATTTGTATTTAATGAAATACAAAATTGAGGCCTTTGATAAGTTCAAAGACTTCATGAATGAAATAGAGAAATAATTTGGCAAAAGTGTTAAGGCTCTAAGATATGATCGAGAAGGAAAATACTTAAGCCAAGAGTTTCTGATTTATCTTAGAGATAATGTGATATTATCTCAATGGACTCTACCACATACACCTTAATATAATGGTGTATCTTTGAGACGAAATCGAACCCTTCTAGACATGGTACGGACCACGATGGCCTTTGCAGACCTACCAAAATTGTTTTGGGGGTATGCACTAGAGACTTCTGTTTATATATTAAACAGGGTTCTGATAAAATCGGTTGATTCAACCCCATTTGAGTTGTTCTTTGGTAAGAAACCAAAGTTATCTCACTTGCGAGTATGGATGTGAAAACAACTTTCCTAAACGAAAATTTGATTGAGGAAGTGTATATGACATAACCTGAGGGTTTCATATTTAGTGATGGCACAAAGGTGTGTAAGCTGCAAAGGTCCATTTATGGACTTAAGCTAGCTTCTAAGAGTTGTAACATCTGTTTTGATGAAATAATCAAAGTGTTTGGTTTCATTCAAAACATGGATGAGCCTTGTGTATACAAGAAGGTAAGTGGGAGCATAATTGTTTTCTTATTGCTCTATGTAGATGATATATTACTAATAGGAAATGATATACCTGTCTTGCAAACGGTTAAAAATTAGTTGTCCAAACAATTCTCCATGAAAGACTTTGGAGAAGTAACCTATATTCTTGGAATAAGGATTTATAGAAATAGATCAAAAAGGTTGCTAGGTCTTTCCCAGTCCACATACATTGATAAAGTGCTAAAAAGGTTTAGCATGGGTCAATCCAAAAAGAGATTCTTACCCATGTCACTGGTGTAAGCCTTTTAAAGTCGATGTCTCCCAAAACACAAGTTGAAAGGGATAACATGAGTAAGATTCCACATGCTTCGGCAGTTGGATGTATCATGTACGCTATGATATGTACTTGGCCCGATGTATCTTATACTCTCAATTTGATGAGCAGATACCAATCTAACCCTGGTGACGGTCATTGGGCGGCTGTAAAGAATATCCTTAAGTACTTATGAAGGACTAAGGATGTGTTCTTAGTATATGAAGAAGGTGATTTGAAAATAAATGGGTATATTGATGCCAGTTTTCAATCTGAAAAAGATAATTTCAAATCACATTTAGGCTACGTGTTTACATTGTGTAGAGGGGCAATAAGTTGGAAGAGTTCCAAACAAGAGACTATTGCCGACTCTACGTCATAAGTTGCGTCCATAGCCGCTTTTGAAGCAGCTAAAGATAGAAAGAGTTCACATGGATGGGAACATAGCTAACCTACTTACAAAAGTACTATCCCAAAAGAAACATGATAGTCATGTTAAGTCATTCGGTATTAAATACATGAATGATTAGCTCTAGTGTAAGTGGGAGTTTGTTAGTGTTGTGCCCTAGAGGCAATCAATTGTATGTTATATATGACACATTTTATTTCATAAAAGGTATTATTTTTCTTACAGTTTCTTTTGATTACTTTTGAGTAATATAACTGTTAGATAAAGTTCCTAGAACAGCACTGTGTTAAGAAAATTATGATACAGATCATGATATGAGATTCCTACTACAATGTATAGTGTTTGTACTTAAATAGTCCCTAGTCATAGTATTAATGAGACATGACATCATTAATGCGTTAAGACTTCAAGAGGATTGCTAGATTGCGCCACAGTTATCATACTTGAAGAAGGAAAGTTTTGTTTTCCACACAAACAACGAAATGTAAAGTTGTTATCTTTGTTTTCTATATATATGTCTTGTTTTCCACACATTTACAGATCCTGGGATGGTATTTCGTTCTTATTCTTTCGCTGCGCCGTATATGATATGCGAGAGATACCCAACACTCCCACCAGAATATATCTTAGGTCCAGGCTGAATATAATAGTACTTGTACCAGGAACCCACTACTCTAGATGTGTATCAATTGAAACTATTTCCAATATATAGTTGCCTTGGCCAAGGACTTTTGAGTAGTAATTCTTACAAGTGGTTGTGAGATATTGGTCCCTACTATTAGGAGTGGTGAATCATTTATTGACCCTCTCAACTACTTTCATTTACCTCACAATGTACCTAATATCCATCTTATATGTGACCCTTGATCTGGCTCCAGAGATTGGAATCAAAGCACAATACTCAGCAATCAAAGTTCCATGAAGATCTCAAGTTTAAGGATACTTGCACGTTTGCTATATTTAGATAATATCACTGGCACTAAATACTTATCCATGTGATTATCTTATAGCTAGGTCTTCTAATGTACTTGTTCTATTGACAAGCATTCACGTGTTAACTTTGAGTATCTCAATGCTCACGGATATGAGAAACACTGCCTGATAAAATCAGGAAGTCTAACACATGCTAGTCTTAACAGATTAATGATGTCCTATCTCATTAATATTACGACTAGGGACTATTTAAGTGCTAACACTATACAGTGTAGTAGGAATCTCATATCATGATTTTCTTAACATAGTGTTGTACTAGGGACTTTATCTAACAGTTATTTTACACAAAAGTAAACAAAAGATACTGTAGGATAAATAATGCATTTTATTAAAATAAAATATGTCATATACAATGTACGAATGATTGCCTCTAGGGCATAGCACTAACATGGTGGTCATGATGTGTTGCTAGATACTGCTCATGATCTACTGAATATGGGTTTATTAATTGATGAATTAATAAACTAATCCTGTTTTAGAATTAATAGGTTAATTCTAAATTATTAATGATTTTTAATTTCAAATATGTTTAGATTAATTCATAGTCACTACTAATAGACTGGGAAAGCTAATAGGTCACACACAATAGAGAATTAAGTACTCAAGATGTTATTTAATAACATTATGGGTTTAATTGTGAGAAGAATAAGTTACAGTGGTCAAATTATAGTTATAATTTTGGGGCAAAATTGTAATTGTGAGAACTTGTTGGTTCCAATTATAATTAAAGAATTCTAGTTCTTTTAGAATTCATCAGCGGCTAGTTTTCTTGGATTTTTTTCCCCAAAAATAGGTTGTGATTTTTTTTTTCAAAAACAGATGGAGAAAAATTGTTTTTTGGGTTTTTTTTTGTAGACACACGGTTTTTCCCTTCTTCTTCTCTGTGATATTACCCTAGCCATCATTATTTTTCTCTGCTAGCATAGAGACGGTGCATAGAGACGGTGTTCTAGCATCAAGTAAGCATCCTTGTGTGGATTACTATTAGAGTCAATCTCACGTTGAGATTGAAGAGGTGAGACAAATTGTTAAACATCCGGTTGCTGTTGATCGAGAGGTTTACTGTATCGCACCTCAGTTTTCACATATGAAGGAATATTTTAAATGACAAAGGTAAATCCATGTTTGTTCTTTTGCCTGTTTAAATCAAACCCTTTTTTCCACTACTATAAGTGTTATACTATTTATGAAATCCTAACTGTGGTATCAGAGACATGTTGCTTGTGATTTTAACGGGTTTATTTATTCCATGAAAGTGTTTCGAGCATGATTCTGTGCATTCTTTTTCGTTTGTGTGTTCTAAAAAGTGTTTGTAGATTGCACCATTTTTCTGTTCAAATTATTTCTTGAAATTGTTTCAAGGATCGTGGGTCTCTGTTGGGTTCTAAACTTGTTTGATTTTCATGAAAATTAGTTTTCTGAAAAGTTACAGTTTCGTTTCTAATACAGAAAATAGGTTTCTATGTTTTCTGCTTGTGCGGCATAAGAAGTTCTTCTAGTTTGATTTCTTGTATAATAGAATGTCTGTTTTGATTAGAGATGGAAATTGTTTCGTGAGATTTTGAATTTTAGGTTTGTGAATACTGCTATATAAACATGAACAAAATGTCTGTTCTTTGAAAATGTTGCGAAAATCGAAAGAAAATGATCCAAAAATTGTTTCTGGACGATGAAGAAGAAAGGAAAAAAAAAAAAAAAAAGGTTTTTCTCTACCCAAGTCGTGGCTCGCAGGGAGCCAAGCCGCTTCTTGAGGCACAATTGGCCCCAAGTCGCAGCTTGCTTAGGACCTGTTGCCCGAAGCTGGGAGCCATGGGTTGCTCATGGGATTTTGTCCTATATGTGTTTTATGTAATTTTTCTTTAATTTTCCCTTCCATTTCATTGGTTTTGTTTCGGTGGCCCACGGACATGTTTTTTTTTTTCTTTTTCTCTTGCGCCTTACTCTTCCCAGAAATTATGTTTTGGTACAATCCAATATTAATTTCTAAAATAGGTTTTGGAAATTAATATATATTATCTAAAATAGTGATTTTAGATATGTAATAAAAAATAAGTTTTTTTATTAATTCTTTTTTTGAGAATTAAATCTAATTATGATTAGTTTTTAATTAAGACCCATAAGTTAGGATAAAATTATATTTTGGAAATTAATATATTTTTTAAAATATTGATTTTAGCTTATATATTATTATTTAATTCCTAAAATATGATTTTAGGAATTAATAAATTTTTTAAAATATTGATTTTAGATTTTTATCCTAATTAAATTTCTAGAATTTGATTTTAGAAATTATATCTAAAATATTGATTTCAGATTTTATCTTAATTTAATTTCTAGAATTTGATTTTAGAAATTAAATGTAAATTTGTTTTATTTTTTCAAAATAGAGATTTTGGAATAATAAAAATTATATGTTTAATTTTGTTTAAGCATAATTAATGACATGGTGGATGTTTATGGACTAAAACCAAATTATATTTGTTCATGCATTTTTCAGTTTTGATTTTATTAAATAAGACATGCGAGTCCTGCCTTTTTAAAATTCTTGTGTAATTCTCTTTTCATCTAACTTCCGCTTGAATGTGACTCTAGGTTTCTCTATTTGGGAAATTTATGTAATTGTATAAATAGGTTAGATAGGGATAGAATCATTTTATTTTGGAGTTGGCGGCCAAAACAAGGTGAGAAGGTAAGACCTTCTACTTAAGTCATGCATGAACACATAGCGTTACCCATGTTAATTTCCTTTTGGATGAAGGAAATTAATTTAGGGAAAGTCCGTAACCATACTACGTAATCGCTTTATTACCATGTTTATCAATTTATTTTATTTATTGACAATTTTATGCATGTCATTTGATAAAATCACTCAAAGGAATAAATCCCTCCATTAATATTAAACCTAATTCTTTTCGTTAATATAGTAAGAACGAGAGTCTTTTTTGAGACCAGGTTGTTGGGCTAACCTAAGCCTACTCGATATCGGGCATGTTTAAGCTATGGAATTAAATTCTTATAGAATTAAATTTCTAATTAATAGGTCGAGTTTAATTAAATTCTTTACCCCGGTTGGGCTAACTTAAGCATAAAAAAATTTAGAGGAAATATTGGGGTAGCCCAAAGGCTTTAAGATTAAAAGATGTTAATCACCCAATGATCTGGTAATTACATACGATGTAATTGGTATTAGATACCTACCATTGAATCCAAGGTTATTCTTGAGGAATTTGGATACTAGTCTACTAGAAAAGCTTCTAATGGGCTTTCTCGAATCAATAGTGTAGGCTATTGGTTTGAGTAAAATAGTGGAATAATAATACAATTAATTAAAGACCTAATTATCTACATATCATGTGCATATACAATTAGCTAACTTTCTCTATCTTTACATCTAAGTCACGTGCATCATGTCAACTAATCTAAACTTATGTAGCATCTTGGAGACCAACAAACTAATTAAATCTAACTAGCTCGACTGGTATAGAAACTTTAGAATCGTCCTCAAGTCGAAAAAGTTTCTCTACGTGGTAGATGCTCCTATTCCGCCACTAATAGCTCAAGATGCTCATGCTGATGAGCATACTATCCACAAGAAGCATAAGGAGGACAGTAGCATGACATCTTATATAATCCTAGCGTCAATGACTCCTCAGCTGCAAAAATAGCACGTGCATATGGATGCTCAATTGATGATTCTCTATCTTCGAGAGTTGTTTGACGCCCAAGCCAGAACAGAGAGATATGAGATCTCTGAGGAGCTGTTCCAATCTAAGATGGCTAAAGGTGCTTCTATGGCCACTTATGGGCTGAAGATGTTGGGCTTGATTGAGAAGCTTGGATCTCTTGGGTTTGTGATGGACCATGAATTAAATGTTGACTTAATTCTACAATCTTTACCTAAGAGTTTTTCACAATTTGTGATTAACTATTAGAAGAATAAGATTGAGTCCACTATTCCTGAGTTGATCAATCTTCTCAAGACTACGGAGTCCTCTATTAAGAAGGAATCCAATGCAGTCTTGATGGTAGAATCGTCTTCTTCCAAGAAGAAATTTCAAAAAAAGAAGAAGAAGAGTCCTACTAAGTCCAAGGGTGGTGTGAAGAAGAAGGATGCAACCACCAAAGGCCTATGCCATCATGTAGGAAAATGGGCCACTGGAGGCATAACTGCAAAAACTACTTAGAGAGAATCAAGGAAAAGAAGCAGAAGGAGAAGCTTGCGGGTACTTGCACTTCTACTCCTGGTATGTTTATGATTGAGATAAATACTACATTTAGAAAAGAGATATGGGTATTGATACTAGATATGGATCTCAGTTGTGCAATAACTTGCAGGGACTAAAGGGCTGTAGAAGGCCAGAGAAACGCGATGTGCACCTGCGAACAGCAAATGGAGAAAAGGTTGCCACACTTTCTGTGGGGACTTACGAGCTACCCTTGCCTTCTGGATTAGTTTCAGAACTTTAAAACTGTTATTATGTACTAGTTTTATTAAAAAATATTATTTCAGTTACATGTTTAGATTTATATGGATTTCATTTAATTTTTAAGAATAAATGTTGTTCTTTTTCATTGAATGATATCCACTATGGTTCTACTACTTTGGTTAATGGTTTATATGTTCTAGACATGGATAATCTAATTCTCAATATAAATAATAAGAAACCAAAGATTGATAACCCAAACACCTCATACTTATGGCATTGTTGTTTAAGCTATGTAAACGAGAATCGTGTTGCTGAGTTACACAAGCTTGGTGACTTAGGGTCATTTGATTATGAATTATATGACACTTGCGAGTCTTGTTCACTAGGTAAAATGGCTAAAACTCCATTTTCTGGAAAAGGAAAAAGGGCCAAAGAGTTATTAAAACTTATACATTCTGATATATGTGGCCCAATGTCTATATAAGCAAGAGGAGGTTAAAACTATTTCATAACCTTTATCGATGACTATTCATGATATGGATATTTGTATTTAATGAAATCCAAATCTGAAACTTTTGAAAATTTCAAAGACTTTAAGAACGAAATAGAGAAACAACTTGGCAAAAATATTAAGACTCTAAGATCGGATCGAGGAGATGAATACTTAATCCAATAGTTTTAGGATTATCTTAGAGATAATGTGATTTTATCTTAATGGACTCCACCACATACACGTCAACATAATGGTGTATCTAAGAGAAGGAATCAAACTATTCTAGACATGGTACGAACTATGATGGCTTCTGTTGACTTGCCAAAATCGTTTTGGGGGTACGCATTAGAGACTTCTATTTATATTCTAAACAGAGTTCCATAAAAAACGGTTGATACTACCCTATTTGAGATGTTCTTTGGCAAGAAACCAAAGTTATCTCACTTGAGAGTGTAGGGTTGCCCTACTTTTGTCAAAACGCCATAGTCAGACAAACTTGAAGGTAAGTCTGACAAGTGTTTGTTTGTGGGTTATCCAAAAGAATTTTTTAGGTATTACTTCTATCTCCCATCCGAAAATAAGGTATTTGTTTCGAAACATGCTGTCTTCTTAGAGAAGGAGCACATGCTCAAAGGGGATAGTGGGAGTAAAATTGAACTTAGTAAATTTCAAAAAGAATAAACAAACAAGGATCAATCATCTAATCTCACATCTATTGAGAGAATAGATAAACCTTCTACCACATAAGATCCTCGTAGGTCGAGTAGGATACATGTGGCACCTAAGAGATATGAATTTCTGAAAAGTGACCATAATGACGTTTTGCTCATAGATGAAGTTAAGCCTACTACCTAGAAGAAAGTTCTAAACAGTTCAGAATCTAACAAATGGCTTAAGGCCATGAAGTCAGAGATAGATTCTATGTACGACAACCAAGTATGGATTTTGGTTGTTCCACCCAAAGAAACTAAACCTACTGGGTGCAAATGGGCTTTCAAGAAGAAAACTGATATGGATGGTAACATAGTTACCTATAAAGCACTACTAGTGGCTAAGGGTTATCATTAACAATATGGTACTGACTATGATGAAATCTTCTCGTCAGTAGCCATGCTAAAATCTATCAGGATACTCCTAGCAATTGCCTCTCATAATGATTACGAGATCTGGCATATGGATGTGAAAATAGCTTTCCTAAATAGAAATTTGACTGAGGAAATATATATGACACAACCTAGGGATTTCACATCCAATGATAGCATAAAAGTGTACAAGCTACAAAGGCCTATTTATGGACTTAAGCAAGCTTGTAGGAGTTAGAACATCCTCCGTTTTGATGAAACAATCAAAAAGTTTTGTTTCATTCAAAATATGGATGAGTCTTGTGTGTACAATAAGGTTAGTGGGAGCGCAATTATTTTCTTATTGATTTATGTAGATGACATATTGCTAATAGGAAATGATGTACCTGTCCTATATAGAGTTAAAGTTTGGTTGTCCAAGAAAATCGCCATGAAAGACCTTGGAGAAGCAACCTGCATTCTTGGAATAAGGATTTGTAGAGATTGTTAAAAAAGGTTACTAGGTTTTTCACAGTCTACAAACATAGACAAAGTGATAAAAAGATTTAGCATGAATCATTCCAAAAAGGGATTCTTACCCACGTTTTATGGGATAAGCCTTTCAAAGTCGATGTCTCCCAAGACACAAGTTGAAATGGATCATATGAGTAAGATTCTATATATTTTGGTAGTTGGATTTATCATGTACGTTATGATATGTACAAGACCTAATGTATCCTGTGCTCTTAGTTTGATGAGCAGATACCAATTTAACCCTAGTAAGGGTTATTGGATGGCTATAAAGAACATTCTTAAGTACTTACGAAGGACTAAGGATGTGTTCTTTGTTTATGGAGAAGATGATTTGAAAGTAAACAGGTATACTAATGCCAGTTTTCAATCTGACAAAGATGATTTCAAAACACAATTTTGCTACGTGTTTATGTTGTGTGGAGGGGCAAAAAATTAGAAGAGTTCCAAATAAGAAACTATTGTAGACTCTACGACAGAAGCTGAGTACATAGCTACTTCTAAAGTTGCTAAAGTAGCCATTTGGATCAAGAAGTTCGTGACGGAACTGGGTCTGGTCCCTAGTGTTGTTGGTCCAATATCATTGTTTTGTGACAACAACGGAGCTATTGCACAAACAAAGGAACCACGGTCTTACCAACGATCTAAGCATGTGCTACGATGCTATCTTATGATCTTGGAGATCATAGATAGCAAGATATAAAGATAGAGAGAGTTTTCACGAAAGAGAATATAGTTGATCTGCTTAGAAAAGCACTATCCTAGACAAAACATGATCGGCATGTTGAGTTATTCAGTATTAGATACATGAATGATTGGCTCTAGTGTAAGTTGGAGTTTGTTAGTGTTATGCTTTAGAGGCAATCACTTGTACTTTATATATGACGCATTTGTTTTATATTACAAGGCTTTATTTATCTTTCAGTTTGTTTTCTTTACTTTCATATAAAATAACTAGTAGATAAAGTCTCTAATACAACACTATTTTAAGAAATTATGATAGAAATCATGATGTGAGATTCCTAATACATTGTATAGTGTTAGTACTTAAATAATCCCTAATCATAGTATTAATGAGATAGGACATTATTAATGCGTTAAGAGTAGCACGTGTTAGACTCCTTGATTTGATCAAGCGGTGGTTCTCATATCCGTGCGTATTGTGATACTCAAAGTTAACACATAGATGCTTGTTAATAGAATAAGTACAGTAGACGACCTGACTATGAGATAATCACATGGATAACTATGTAGTGTCTATAATAGAATCTCACTATAGCAAACATGTAAGAATTCATAGACTTAAGATCTCCAAGGTACTTTGTTTGCTGAGCATTATACTTTGATTTCAATCTCTGGAGTTAGATCGAGGGCCGCCTATGGGATGGATATTAGGTACAATGTGAGGTAAACAAAAGTAGTTGAAAAAGGATTCACCATTCCAAATATTAGGGGCGAATATCTCATGGCTACTTGTTAGAATTACTACTTGCGAAATCCTTAGCCAAGGTGATTTTGTATTGGAAATAGTTTCAATTAATACACATGTAGAGTAGTGGATTCTTGGTACAAGTGCTAATTTATTTGGGCCATAATTAATATATATTTTTTGAGGGAGTTAGCGTTAATTTCGTACTCCAAACTGAATAAAATATTGTAGGTGAAAGGACTTTATTGCACTATAGTTTGTTATTGATGGTTCATATCAAGCCACTAGACTTCTTGGACTCTTGGGTGGTCGTGATTTGTTGTTAGATATCGCTCATGATCTCCTGTATATATGGGTTTAATAATTGATGATTTAATAAACCAATCCTAGTTAGAATTAATAGGTTAATTCTAAATTATTAAGGATTATTAATCTCAAAGACGTTTGGATTAATCCATATTCACTACAAATAGACTGAGAAACTTAATAGGTCACACACAATAGAGGATTAAGTACTCAAGATATTATTTGATAACATTATAAGGTTAATTTTGAGAAGAAGAAGAAGTTACTGTGGTCAAATTATCATTGTTATAAGTTTTAGGCTAAATTGTAATTGTGAGAACTTGTAGGTTCCAATAACAATTAAAGAATTATAATTCTTTTAGAATTCACCAGCGCTATTTTTATGAGATTTTCCCCCAGAAAATAGGCTGTGATTGTTTTTTCAAAAACAGACAGAGAAAATTTTTTCTTTAGGGTTTTTTTAGACACACGGTTTTTCCCTTCTTCTTTTTTATGATATTCCCCTAGCCGTCATTATTTTTCTTTGCTAGCACAGAGATAGTGTTCTGGCATTGAGTATGCATCCTCATGTGGATTACTGTTAGAGTCAATCTCACGTGGGGATTGAAGAAGTGTGACAAATTGTTAAACTTCCGGTTGCTGTTGTGAAACCCCAGTCAAAACCAACCTTAGAGTAAGGGGGTTGGGATGCATAGCATATTTATTTGCATGTTTAAATATATTTTTGTATGATTTTATGTGCTTTGGATTTGTGTTTTATAGTCTAGAGGGCTTTATTATGATTATTGAGTGAGAAGGGTAAAATGGTAATTTTTGCTTGAGGTGGAAAAAGGGAGATAGCTTGAGGATTGAATAGGAAAATATTTTTAGGGGGAAAATAAGAATAAGAGTTATTGTGGTTTAGTGGTTGGAACTTTGGAATTAATTCTTGAGGTCTTGGGGTTCAAATTCCATCATAGGAGCTTTAGCTTGGTTAAATTTTATTTTTTCTTGGGAAGTATCATTTTCGGCCCTAGTGGTGTTTGGAGTAGGGTAGAGATGTTGTCCTATGAGAGACACGATATGAGTCTTCAAATCCTACTCTTTTGCTCTACACAAAATTTCTAAGGGGAATTCATTTCCTCTTGATCCTTAGTTTTTCCTAATTCTCAATTCATTAGTTTGTTCATTGTGTTCAAGCTAATTTTATTCTAGAAAAATTCCAGCAATGTGTTGTGGCTTTGAAGGTTCAAAATGTCTTAGTAAAAGACATCATATAGACCGAAACAATGGATGAGGGGGAAAGATTTCAAGTAAATTAAATCCCTTAGTGAACTTTCTAAAAATTCACTCTAGCTAGGTTCATTTCCCTTTGTATATAGAACTGAAATTTTTCCAGTTTTGTGTGCCTCAAGGTGTTGAAATTCTTGACCATTATTCCCTCCCAAATGCTGCCAGAAAATGGCCTTTTTGATCAGCTTAGAATCTGGATTTTTATGACTATTTTCGGACTGCACAAAGATGGTGCAAAACCATAAAAAATCCTGTACAAATTGCAGCTTTGGAGGTCCAAAACCAAGCTATTTTCTTCCAGTTTTTGTACAGAACCCTAGCCATGTTTTTTCCTCCATGAACTAGTCTGGAAACCAGCCTTGAAAGCCCCAGAAATTCCCCCTCAAAGCCTCTGCAAATCGCCTGGAAAAGGGCAGCCAAAAACTACCTAGAAAATTCCAGCTTTGCAAAAATCTGTGCAGTAGTTTTTTTTCCAGCTTTGTTTCCTAATTCTCTCCTAGCCGAAACTCCATCCTTTTTTTGCAAAATCCACCCTTAAACCTCCATTAACAGAAATCCATTGTCCTCCCAATGTTCTTCACGAAAATCCAGCCATGGATGCCTAAAAGATTTCCAAAAAAATTCTGCAATCATTCCTTGATTTGGATACCAAAATTTCAGCTACCATGATTTAACAACTTTCTATAAAATATACCTCAAACAACCAGACCTTCTCTCCACCATTATACTCCATAATTTCGGCCACCCTAGGCCTCCTTCAACCAGCTTTCTTTCAACCAAAACACTGCCCAGAAATTCGTCCGTGGCAAATCTCCAAAAGCTCTCCAATAATCAAAGATATTCTTGTGATATCTAGTTTCCAAATTTGCTTCCCAAAAATATTCTTCAAGGATTTTAACAACTAGCCTTTCCTTTTTCCTTCCAAACCATAAAAACCATCTTCCTAAACCCTACAAACAGTTTGGCAGCCCTAATCTCTTCAGAATTTCAGCAGCCTCCATCCAAGAACTCTCTATTCTCTTCAACCTCAAGAACACATAGTACACCAAGAACACCTACTTCTTCCTTTCACCTAATACCCCTCCAAACCACCTTAAACCCTCTCTAAAACTTCCAGATTTGACCTACTCACTACCGTGAGTCCATCAACACCATTCTTAACATCAAACTCCACAAATCATCTTGCTACTTCGGATCAAAACCAGAAATTTCTGTTAAGGTCAAGAACACCTTCAAGGTAAATTTATTCTAACAACTTCATCTTCTCCAATCTTGATCTCTAGTGAGAGCCTATGTGAATAAACATGCTAATGGTCTCTCTCTCTCTCTCTCTCTCTCTCTCTCTCTCTCTCTCATGGCCAAAAATTCCCCTCTCTTGGCCGGATGACTTTTTCTCCCATGAACATGCTTTCGCCATCTCCCATGGACAAAGTTAGACATCTAGGAGTTGAGATCTACTCTAAACTCCTTCAAGGCGTTCATCAACCAAGTAAGTACCATCAACCCTTCTTTTAAACTCTAGAAGCATGCCTCTAGGGTGATATTGATAATAGGTGGATGGTGATAGGATTGGAATATATATATATATATATATATTGTTGAGATTGAAGTATGAATATATGTATGTTTGTGAAGGAGATGGGACTTATGCATAGAAGGATTATCTTGGTTGATTGCATGTTGATTTGAGGTTTGATGCATGTCATAGGTAGTATTTGTGATGAAGTATGCTAGAGATTATGTCACCTTTGGTGAATGGGATTTATATTCATGTTGGATTATTGAAGCCATGATCATATTTATGCTAGTAGGGGTTAGATCATGTTTTGATAAATTGAGATCTATGCTTGTATGCATGATTTGGATGATTTGATGAATTGAAGGGTTGTATATGTTCATGATTGTGGTTAGCTATAGGAATATGATCATGATCTAGTTGTCCCTAAGCTAAATTTTATTTCATTAATAAAATATTTAATAATATGATTTTTCTAGTAAAATTTTGAAAACCATGGGAAAATGTGGATTTGGTCTTTTATATAAAATAGTGATATTTTAGTCAAATAAATAATAGTTTTTGCTAGAAAAATAAAAAAATATATATATATTATTTAAAATAATAAAATCAATTAAAGCCTTTTATGGAAATAATTATAATTAATAAAATATTTATTACTAAAAATTTAATTATTATCTTTTAATCAAAACCCATTAAGGATTTGCTTATTATTTTTCAAGTAAGACTCATTAAATTTATTTTCAACAAATTTTAGCTATCAATTATTTTCTAACAACTAAATTATTAATAAATCATTATTTTACCTAATACCACATTGGACCCTTTTTCAAATAAACCATAATGTATTTTTAGTAAGATTTAAACCTTCAACTTTTTGTACCTGTTTCCCAAACTCTAGTTATTTTAATATCAAACTAGATTTATTTTATAAACCCTTTTTATTTATTATTGAGCCTTAAAGCTTGGGACACTAGGGATATGATTGTAGTAAGTTGAGTTAGTTTTATTTGAGAAAGTGAGTCTTTAGCTTGAGTTTGATTGTGGTTTGTATTTACCCTATGAGAGGTTAGGTCAGCTGTTGGAGACCTTTGTTGTGGGCAAGGATCAGGTAAGCTCCTGCATAAAACCTGTTTGATGAAAAATGATTTTTTTTTTTATGGCAAGCTAAATGTAGAGTGCATGGTCACTCATTTCTGTAAAGGCAATTGAGGATTATTTCCATTCTCATTTCAGACAAATAAATTATTTGCAAATCAAGGGGCGGTTTTACTCAAAACCCTAAACTCTTTCTAAAACCAGTTTTGCCCCAAACTTTGGAAAACCTTAATTGCCATTTTCACGTGGAACTGTGTTTTGTTCATTTTCTCCCCAAGTGGGATATGTTACGTTGAGTACTCAACAGGGGTAGACTGGTAGTACTAGTTTTGAAGAGCAAGAGTGAGTCTTCTGGCAGGAGGCCTCCTCCAGAAGATGAACTCAACTTAGAGAAACGTCAGTACTACTTAGTTATGCCGGTCCGAGCTAGCAGTTTTTATTTCAGTCAAGTGACTATGTTTTGCCAGAATGGACACCTGGTTGTTGTTTGGGTATAGAGAATGAGGAGTATCTTGCCCGGTAGGCCGATCACTTATCTTTAGTCAGTCTGCACAAAGTGTCAGCATTCTGACAGGCAGTATGCACAAAGTGTCGGCATACTGACCATCTGGTTATGGGGCCCAACGTGTGGTAACCCATAATCCTTTCTTTCGAGTGGTTGATCTTATAAATTTTGTATGGCTGGAAAAGTCAAAACGCCACTCTTGCTTTTGACTAATGTTTATTGCTTGCCAATATTTCTCTTATAAAGTTTTTATACTCTGCATCCACGAACTATTTCCACTTAACACCCAAAGCACACACGGACTTACTAAGATTTCTATCTCATCACTTTTTCACCATGATTTCAGGCCGATCCTGCTGTGGGGATGAGTAGCTTGTGTTATCTGCCTTAGAAGAGAATGTTGTCTTTTATTTTTATGTATTACTTTGGGGAGTTGAGAGTGGATGATTTTATTTATGGATTTGTTTTTCTTTTGGGAATTCATGGTTTTATTCGTGGATTTATTCTTGGGTTGTAATAAATTTTAAGTTAAATTATTATTTTTATTCCGCTATTTTAATTGTGTGACCTAGTTATAAAGACCCCTTGTCCTTTAGACGGGGCGACATCCCCGGCCCTGGCGGGCCTAGGTAGCGGGGTGTTACAGCTGTTGATCGAGAGGTTTGCTGGATCGCACTTTAGCCGTAACACACGAAGGAATATTTTGGACGACAGGGGTAAACCCATGCTTGTTCTTTTGCCTATTTAAGTCATATGCATGTGATCTTGGGTTGGGATTTCTATTTTTTCCGCTACTATAAGTGTTATAGTATTTTTGAAATATTATATATATATATATATATATATAATATAATATCTATAATATACTACATGTTATAGTTATATATTAATATCTATAATATATAATATTACATTATTATATTAGTAATCATAATATAATAATATAATATATTAATATATAATAATTATATGATATTTTAATTTTTATAATTAATAATATTATAATTTGATTATTATTTTTTTTTCATATCTAAAATCACTATTTTAGATAATATATTAATTTCCAAAACCCATTTTAGAAATTAATATTAGTTAGTACCAAAACATAATTTTTGGGAGTCTTTGGGCATTGAGTGGAAAAAGAAAAAAAAAACTTTTGTGGGCCACCAGAAAAATAAACAACCAAAATGGAAAGGAAAATATTTTTTTTTATATATATAGAAAACCACAAAAAGATAAAGTTCTTTCCTGGGGAGGATGTATAACATCCTCCCCATGATCACTTGCTGAAACAGAAGCCGCAGATAGGTTTATTAATTGACGAATTAATAAACTAATCTTGTTTAGAATTAATAGGTTCATTCTAAATTGTTAAGGATTATTAATATCAAAGACGTTTGAATTAATTCATATTCGCTAGAAATATATTGGGAAACCTAATAGGTTACACACAATAGAGGATTAAGTACTCAAGATGCTATTTGATAATATTATGGGGTTAATTGTGAGGAGAAGAAGTTACTGAAGTCAAATTATAATTAGTTATAATTTTTGGGCCAAATTATAATTGTGAGAACTTGTAGGTTCCAATTACAATTAAAGAATTCTAATTCTTTTATAACTCATCAGCGGCTATTTTTCTAGGATTTTTTTCCAGAAAATAGGCCGTGATTGTTTTTCCAAAACAGACAGAGAAAATTATCTTCTGAGCTTGTTTTTGAGAGACACACGGGTTTTCCCTTCTTCTTCTCTATGTATTACCCTAGCCGTCATTATTTTTCTCTGCTAGCACAGAGATTATGTTCAGGTTTCATTGAGTAAGCATCCTCATGCGGATTATTGTTAGAGTTAATCTCACATTGAGATTGAAGAAACAAAACAAGTGGTTAAACATCCAATTGCTGTTTGATTGAGAGGCTTGCTGGATTCTAATAGAAATTTCTTTTCAAAGGTATTTTGTTAGGGTAGTATCTTTCAGGGATTGCTATTTGCTGAAAGGCATGATGTTATGCTTTTCATTTGGCCTTTTTATACATTGGCAGATATCAAATGTAGGCTAGATTTTGTTGTTGTGTTTATAAGAATGTTGTGTAACATGTTATCTTCATTCAGCTTTAGATTGTTCAAAAAATAGTAGAATCTTTTATTTCTTACTGATATGTGGTGCAGTAAATTCTTCAAAGTTTGAGCTTGACATTGAAGACTATCTTATTAGTGAGTGGCCTGAAGTTTTTGTTAATCTTTCAATAACTTTCAGTCTTGGGAACAAGATAAACTTGGAAAGACTGGTCTTTGCTTTCTGAATTTTTGTCCAGGCCCTTTTTTTAAATTTTTTTTCCTTCCAGTTTAAAAGGCTAATTAATAGATGAGTAAAATGTTGGTACTAGGGAGTTGTAGCATGCTATTAATGTGTTATAAGTAAAATACTGGTGCTGGGCAGTTTCTTACCCTAGGTACTTAGATTGTTTCTAGCGTGAAAAACCTAAGAAGAATGTTGATGTTTTTATTTGCAATAATTTGATTATTTTTTAGGGGAATATTAAGGGATTTGTGACTCTCTCCTGCTAGATACTTAAAAAGATGTTAAAGCCCCCTATCTTCAACTAATTCTTCTTATTTCCTTCTTTTGGATGGTCTGCTCTTAAAGTATATCCTAATATATCTTTTTCCTTAAATGCAGAAATTTATTTTATGTCCTATGAATTGGTAGGTGCATCATTTAAGAAGCAAAAGGTTCGACTGGAGTTTCTTGTTTTGATTAAAAATCTTTACTTGATGTTGCACTTGAATGACACCTCAAATACATCATTCCCCCCCCCCACCCCCCTTTTCTGTTTCTCTTGAGCTGGGGCATTAAGAAATATACTCTTGTTTGTTTATAATTATTTTCTTCTTCTTTTTTTTTTTTTAACAAACAATGTAGGACTTTACAGAGGTATTGGGTGGTTGATACCAGGGAGTGTACTTGGTGTGGGAGCTTGATTTGGTGTCTATGAGATATTGACAACATTCTCTAAAAGTAGCATGCCTATGTTAGAAGTGTCTATTATCTTTTCAAATTTCTCTTTTTTCTTGAGCAAATTTTTATCTACTCTTTTAGTGTTTTGCCTTTTACAACTTCTGTTCTATTTTAATCAAATATAATAAAGAAGAGATATTGTCACCATGGTTGGGTTTTTGCATTGAATTGAGAGTATCATATGATGCAGTAGACCTAAAAATTTTGACTCGTTGGATATGCTTGCAGGGTCAAAATTTTAGTAACCTGCAGAAATAACACCATTTGCAATTGGTGGAAAGAAAATGATTTCTAGTGTTTTGTCATCTATTGACAATAATTCAACAGAATTTCATTTGACTTCTGAGGTTCCTTAAGCGTGCAAAGTCCTCTGTTTCTTTGGGATTTATGTGAGTTTCAAAATGTCTCCAATTCAACTAGATTCCTTATTGAAATTGTTAGAAGAGATTTACTTTTGTATAATGAATCCATTTAACTTTGGCTAAGTTTTTTTGGGACTGTTTGGACATTAGTTATTCTTTTGGGACTACCATAGGACATTACTGGAATCATGTGTAAATCATAAACTTAGTTATTTTAAAGCTTCACAAGAGGGAAAAAAGCGAGATAATGATATTATTTGATAGCTTCTCTCTTTTTTGACATTTATAAGACCTCTATATGATATTATCAACTCTACTTCCAGTGGTTTGCATTAGCAATGACTGCAAACAACTTTCAGATTTTTCAGTGGGATTGAGTGTGTCATTTTTCTTAAAATTGAACTACTTGTGCAGTTCATTTATTTTTGCATTACCACAAAACTTATTCCATAAATTTGTCTGTGAGTTTTATTATTATTATTATTATTATTTTTTTAACTTGTCCATTCTTCTATTCTTACATATTGGCAGACTAAGATTGTAGGCTGAGTTCATTCCTTATAAACTCTAATAGAGTTTAGAATCCTTTTCCTTGTGTGTACTTTTGACATGAGTGGCACTTTTTTAGTATCGAATCTAAGCATCATGCACTTGAATGGGTTTTTTTTACATAATATTTTGGTATTATTTTGTTATATGTGCTGTCTTTTTACGTACTTTTTGATTTCTATTATGTCCTATAGCAGCATGATGGAAGTATATAATTCTGTTTTGGAAGTTGAGCCAACAAGGGTCTTATGAACTTAGGGTCCATGCATGGGCTGTAGAATGAGACCTCATTTTTTAACATAAAACTAGTCCACTAGGCCTTTTAAAACATCATCAATGGAAGTAGATTTCCTTAGTTTACAGCTCTTCTCTTGTATAAACAAGTTGAACCTTTCCAATGCAGTCTGCAAAAATAAAAAGGACTTGTCATGAAACAATCTTGCTCTTTTTAGATTTCTAATACTAGCATTTGAGCAGTCAACTGGTTCATTATTGTTTGTTTATAGCAGAAGTAATTATTCTATAGAAATTTCATACCTGTCTACTTGCCATGAAATCCAAGAATGTTCTTGTGTACACTAACAACCTCCAATCCAACACCATTTAAAAGTATTAAAGAAGTTAGATTTTAACTAGATAGCGGCCCCAAATCCACTGTGGGGCATGAACTAGAACAAATATATTGCATCATTAATATAAAATAAGGAACCTAGGCTAGACATCCCAGCCTTCTCATTTTTGATTATCTGTATTAGGATAGATAAGTTGATCAAACGACTACTCAGAAAATTCATGCAATCCTCTAAATCTGAACTTAGCAACATAGAATGACCACTATATACACTAATTTCAAAGGAAATAAGAAGAAAATTTATATGATTTCTTAGTAAATCAAGTAGTGTAAAGTTCCATTCCTTTTCATAGACTCCGAGGCTATTTATCAATCTATTTTATGGCAAAAAACTAATTAGTCAGATAAAAGAAAAAGAATTACTGCTCTTTATTTAGCTTGGATTGCTCAAGCAACTTTTTGAGTAGGGGAGACTTTTTGAATCTAGTAGTAGCTAAAACCCATGTAAGAAATGTGCTGAAACTAAATCTCCCTCAATTTGATCATCCTTCATCTTTGGCTTCTACCCATCCCTATTTGGACTTTTATAGTCCAAAAATAGAAATATAAAAATTCAAGCATTAAACCTTTTCCTTTGTCACTGCTCAACATTGGCATCACCTTCAATAAAGCACAAAGCCACACTAATGCTGCAAAATATTTCTACACCACCATACACCTCCTTTTTACCACCATGGTATGATTATTCCACTCTATGGCAGTTATTTCAACATCAAAAGACCTATTATAGTGCGAAAAAATTCTTCATAGAATGTATTTTGCTTCATAAAATTGAAACCTTGAAATAAGTGGTCCATCCTTTATCTTTGGCTTCGACCCATCCCTATTGGATATATTCTGTAATGATTTTCCTTGGTGATCCAATTTGCAACCATATTCGATTTCTTTTGTATAATGTATTCCTAAAAACCATCTAAATGTTTTTGTTTTCCCAATTTGCTTTTCTAGAAAATTTTATGGAGGATAGGAGTTGAATGTATAAGTGGTATATGACTGGTGTTAAAGGAGTTACAGCCAAATTTGTTAGGGGAGTCGATCAATTTTTTCAATATGCTTTATCAAGAGTTGCAACATCTACTAATCCTAATAAAGTTAGATGTCCTTGCGCAAAGTGCAACAATTTATGTCATCATACTACAGAAGAAATTAAATTACACTTGTATAGAAAGTGATTTACCAAAGATTATTATAATTGGACATGTCATGGCGAAAAATTTCAAAATTTCCCACACATGTCCAATACAATTGTGGATGGAGATGCTTTGAGATCAACCAATTGGTATCGGGAAATGATCATAGATGTAGCAGGACCAAATTTTCATTCAGATCCATCCTCCTTTACTATTGAAGAACCTCCTAATTCTGATGCTCAAAACTTTTATGACATGTGTTAGTGTTATGCCCTAAAGGCAATTACTTGTATGTTGTATATGATATATTTTATTTTAATAAAAGGCATTATTTATCTTACAGTTTCTTTTGTTTACTTTTGTGTAATATAACTGTTAGATAAAGTCCCTAGTACAATACCATGTTAAGGAAATCATGATAGAGATCATGATATGAGATTCCTACTACACTGTATAATGTTAGTACTTAAATAGTCCCTAGCCGTAGTATTAATGAGACATGATATCATTAATGCGTTAAGAATAGTATGTGTTAGACTTCCTGATTTGATCAGGTGGTGGTTCTCATATCCGTGAGTATTGAGATACCCAAAGTTAACATATGGATGCTTGTTAATGGAACAAGTACATTGGATGACCTAGCTATGAGATAATCACATGGATAACTATTTAGTGTTAGTGATATAATCTCAATATAGCAAACGTGCAAGTATCATTAGACTTGAGATTTGCAAGGTACTTTATTTGCTGAGCTTTGTACTTTGATTCCAATTTTTGGAGCCAGATCGAGGGCCGCCTATGGGATGAATATTGGGTACATTGTGATGTAAATGAAAGTAGTTGAAAGGGTCAATAAAGGATTCACCACTCCTAATAGTAGGGCGAATATCTCATGGCCACTTGTAGAAATTACTACTCGTGAAGTTCTTGGCCAAGGAGACTGTGTATTGGAAATAGTTCCAATTGATACACATTTAGAGTAGTGGGTTCCTGGTATAAATACTATTATATGTGGACCAGAATTAATATATATTCTGGAGGGAGTTGACACTAATTCTGTACTCCAGTCCGAATGAGATATTGTATGATGAAATGAGTTAATTGCACTGTAGTTTGTTATTGAAGGATTCATGTGAAGTCACCTGACTTCCTGGACTCTTGGGTGGTCATGATGTGTTGCTAGATACCGCTCATGATCTAGGAATATGGATTTATTAATTGATGAATTAATAAACCAATTTTGATTAAAATTGATATGATTAATTCTAATTAATTATGGATTATTAATCTCAAAGATGTTTGGATTACTTTATGTTTACTACCAATTGACCGGGAAACCTAATAGGTCACACACAATAGAGGATTTTATTATGAAGATGTTATTTGATAACATAGTGGGGTTAATTGCGAGAAAGAGAAGTTGTTGTGGCAAAATTATAATTAGTTACAATTTATGGTCTAAATTGTAATTGTGAGAATTTGATGTTTCCAATTACAATTAGGAAATTCTAATTGTTTTAGAATCCTAAAATGAAGGGTTTTTGGTTCCCTTTTTCGGTGACATATAGATATATGCACGAAACTAATTGGGAAGGAGATACACAACAACAAAGAACTCTCCAAAACCCTACTCTTCTTCTCTTCTCTCTCTCTCTCTCGTAGTTCATCATCAAAACCCTAGCCGCCACTTTGGTTTATGCTAACACATAAACATCTTGGTGCTTGAGTGTGATCCTCCGAGTGGATTTCTGTTAGAGATAATCACATACTGTGAAATGGTTGGATATTCAATTCTCGTGGTGTTTGATCAAGACGATTGTTGAATCGCGTCTCGACTTGAAGAAGGAAAAATTTTGTTTAAGTTACGCTCAGCAAAGAAAGGTAAAGTTGTTACCTTTGTTCTCCTTATGTCTTGTTTTCCACACGTATGTGAGTCCTGGGATGGTATCTCATTTTTATTTTTCCACTGTGCCATATATGATGTGATGAGACATACCCAACAATGGTATTAGAGCCTTGCTATGCGTGGATTGCAGACATTATTTTTAGCATGAAAAGCTTTTTTCATGTATTCGTGTTTGTTTTTGTTCAATGTGAAAACTATTTTTACTCGAGTTGAAATCGTTTCGAGCATTGTGGGTTAAGTCCGTAGCACAATATGATTTTGTAAAAGTTACAAAATATTTCGAAAAATGGTTTCTTTATGTGCTGAAAGTTTTTTTTTTTTTTTTTTTTGCAGAAAAACGTTTTCTTGAACATGGTTGTTACCTTCCGTTATATCCTAATTTTCTGTTGTGTTTTTGTTTAAACTAACAAATTGGTTGTTGTTTTGAGCTTCAAAACAGAAAAATTCTACTGAGAATTGTTCTCACCAACTATTGCAGAAGATGAAGGCTCCAGAAATTATTTCTGAAAAATTTCTAAAAATTTTAAAACCCAGTGCCTTTTCTTGACTACAATTGGGGCCGACTCTGGCCTCCCAACCGACGTCGGTTCTGTGCTGGTTCGCAACGTCCAGAAATCATTTCTGGAAGAAAAATTTTCTTAAAACCAGACCACAACCGGCGCCGCCTTTGGCTCCAGACCAGTGTCGGTTCTGCTTTGTTTTCCGCGATATTCTTGCCATTAAAAAGAAATTGAAATAGAGTTTTGAAGGGGAAAAATCTCATTTAATGAGAGACAGGACCCAAAAATATTTTCTCAAAATTAGTTTTGAGATAAATAATTTTATTTTTCAAAATAATGATTTTGAAAATTTAAAATTGATGTATTTTTCTAAAATATTGATTTTAGAATATGTTTAATTTTTCCAAAATAGTGATTTTGGAATAATAAAAGGTATATGTTTATTTTTTTTAAGCATAATTAATGGCATGGTGGATGGTTATGGACTAAAACCAATTATATCTGTTCATGTATTTTATAGTTTTGGTTTTTTATAAAATAGGGCCTGCGTGTCTTGTCTTCTCTAAAATTCTTATGTAATTCTCTTCTCATCTAATTCCCCTCGAATGTAACTCGAGGTTTTCTCTCTTTAGGAAATTATGTAATTAGTTTACTTAGGTTAGATAGGAGTAGAATTATTTTATTTTAGAGATGGCAACCAAAACAAGGCGAGGAGGTAAGACCTTCTACTTAAATCATGCATGACGCATAGGGTTAACTATATTAATTTTTTTTACTGCTCAAAGAAATTAATTTAGGGTAAAGTCCATAATCATACCACGTAATCGCTTTATTACCATGATTATCAATTTTGTGATTTATTGATTTTTATGCATGTCATTTATTGAAATCACTAAAAGGAATAAATCCCTCAATTAATATTAAATAAATCCACACGTTATACTCAGGATTAACGTGTGGATGCTTGTTTTGAAACAAGTTCATTGGATGACCTAGCTACGAGATAATCACTTGGATAACTATTTAGTGCCAGTGATAAAATCTCATTGTAGCAAGTGTGCAAGTATCCTTAGACTTGAGATCTCCAAGGTACTTTATTTATCGAGCATTGTACTTTGATTCTAATCTTTGGAGTCTTATCTAGGACCGCCTATGGGATGGATATTGGGTACAACGTAAAGTAAACGAAAGTAGTTGAGAGGGTCAATAAAGGATTCACCACTCCTAATAGTAGGAGAGTATATCTCAAGGCCACTTGTAGAAATCATTACTCATGAAGTCCTTGGCCAAGGCGACTATGTGATGGAAATGGTTCCAATTGATACACATATCGAGTAATGGATTTCTTGAACAAGTACTAAAATATTCGGGCCAGAATTAATAATATTCTGGAGGGAGTTGGCACTAATTCCATGCTCTAGACCGAATGAAATATTATATGTTGAAAGGAGTTTATTGCACTGATAATTTGCTATTGAAAGGTTCATGTCAAGCCACTTGACTTTCTGGACTTTTGGGTGGTCAACAGTCATTGCTAGATGTCGCTCTTGATATGCTAAATATGAATTTATTAATTAGAGAATTAATAAATTTAATCCTTTATTTTATTAAGGATTATTAATTCTAATATTGTTAGAATTAATTCATATTATGCTACCAATAAGACCAGGAAACCTAATGGGTCACACACAATAAAGGTTTGAATGCTCAAATATATTATTTGATAATATTGTGGGGTTAATTAAGAGAAGGGAATATATTTTTAGGTGAATTATAAGTTTGTTATAATTCATGGGACCTAATTGTAATTAAGTAAACTTCAAGGACCAATTTGTTGACAATTGGACGTTGAAGGACTAAGTTGCAATTTATGGTAATTATATATCTATAAATATAAGGAAACGGTTTCCTTAGGGTTTGAGACAGACTATTCACACAATAACAGAGAAACCGTTTCTTTGCCTCTCTCTTGATCAAACCCTAGCCGTCTCTCTTCTTGATCAAAACCCTAGCCTCCCGAATTCTACTAGCATAGAATTGTGAGATTGTGAGCATTCAACCTTGTTTGGATTATCATTAGAGGGAGTTCTTTCTTGGACTTCAGTTGAGCTGCAGTGAATGGTTTTGGATAATCTGGATCGTGCCTGCGTTCTTGTTTCTGAAATTTTTGAATTCCGGCTTCACGAGGTAATAAACGCAATCTTCTCCTTTTGCCGTTTCTATTGCAAACCCGTGATCCATGGCTTGGATTTCTTGTTGTTTTCCGCTGCGCTTAATCTGATTATGCATGATAGAAATCCTACAGATTAGGGGTAAAGTTTTTCCATGTTTAGAAAACTATTATTTACTGATTTTAATAAACTCCTGTGTTAGGGGTTCATGTACGTTTATTACTTTATTTCAAAATTTTTTGCAAATGAGAGTACCTTAGTGCACTCCAATCTTGAAGAATGCGATTATTTATATACAAAGTGCATATGAATTACTTGTACTTAAGTCCGAATGTGAATGCATGCTTGGATTTAAATATTTTAAACTTTGATATATAACTCATTATTTGGGGGTGATGATATAGAATAGCACCAAAGCGTCGCGTAGCAGCAACCAGCAGAAGGGTCCCTGAAATGGAACCCATGACTCCTAAGTATGATGCTACTCAACTTTTCTTGCCGAATCAGGGGAATAAGAATGAACAAGAACAAGAAAAAGAAGTGGGGTTTGAAGAGCCTACTAATGTGACCATAGGGTAAGCATTTCACAAGATGATTGAGATACTTCAAACTTTGTTAGAGCGAAAGAACCCAAAGGGAGAGGATGAAGCTCTAGAGAGGTTTCTAAATCCAACCTCCCACCTTCATAGGCAAAGTGGAGCAAGACTGGAAAGCAGAGCAGTGGGTGGAGCAGATGGAGGACATCTTTGCTGCACTTTAATATACCGAAAAGAGGATGGTTAAATTTTCTGCTTTTAGGTTGAGAGGCCCAGATCATGCTTGGTGGCAGCGAGTCCAAGAAGATTGGGAACTGATAGATCACGATTGGATATGGGCCAATTTAGTGAAGGCATTTAGAGTAGAATATATCCCTCAGTGGATAGTGGAGAAGAGATAAAATGATTTCTAGAATTTAAAGTAAGGAAGCATGATTGTGGCTCAATATGCTGCTTATTTCACTCAACTATCAAAGTATTGCAAGAGACTAGTGGATTTTAGGCAGAATTGAACTAGGCAGTTTCTCTACCAACAAAGACCTTTTCCGAGGCAGCAAGCTAATAAGTGATCTGCCCACCAGTAATGGTAGAGTAGAGGAAAGGAAGCATGTACGGCACCGACTGGTCCTACACAGAATCTCCTGATATGCCGATATTGTAGAAAAAAGGGTTATGTGGAGAAGAGCTGCTTGTCTAAGGGAGCTGAAAGGAAATGTTTCTATTGCAGAGAACCAACGCATCTTTGAAACACTTGCCCAAAACTTCTTCGAATGGGGCAAGGAAACCCAGCCTAGACAGAGGGAGCAAATTGAGCAAAAAATGTAGGAGCCTCCGAAAGTGGAACCCAAAAGCTGCAAGTGAAAGCAAAGGTTTTTGCCTTTAACCGAGAGGAAATTAGAGCAGATGCAGTAGCGGTGGAAGGTACATTTACTATCCAAGGTCATTTAGTTAATGCTTTAATAGATCCTGGATCCACCTATTCATATCTAAATAAGAATTGTGCATATAATTTTAGTTGGGATAGAATAGAGATACCTTTTTCCTTATTTGTAGGTAAACTATTAGGAAAAATGGTGTAAGCAGACCAGTATGTGCAAAATTGTAGGATTAGATTTGGGAAGGAGAGCTTAGAGGGAGATTTAATAGTCTTAGCTATTAATGACTATGATGTAATTTTGGGTATGGATTGGCTAGCTAAGCATGGAGCTAAGATAGATTGTAAGAATAAGTCTGTCTAGTTCATTAGACCTAGTTGTGATATGTTGGAATTCAACAGCAAGCAAGTAAAAGAATTGAAGTTTTTGATAGTTAGAGCAAAAGTCCAAAAGTTGCTAAAGAAAGGATGCCAAGGATATTTGGCTTACATGATAAACAAACCAAAGGATCAGTGCACCCAGAAAAATATTGAGATGGTGAAAGATTTTCCCGATGTGTTTCCAGCAAAACTCACTTCTCTTCCTCTCACTAGAGAAGTTAAGTTCACCATAGATTTGATTCTAGGAGCGGAACCTATATCCCAGATGTAACACCCCTACTAAAGGTAATAGCAGAAGCATCTCCAATCTGGGTGTCGCCCTGTCCAGTTACCCAGACAAGGGGTCTTTATAACGAAAAATCCATCAGAGTATTATCTAAAAGGGAAATGTCCAAACTTATTTTGCTGTTACTGTGGTATCGTCCTCTATCCGTAGGTTCTTCCAACTCCGGATCCTACAAAAAAGGTAAGATAAAAGACACGTGTGAGTGAAAAATCACCCAGTGAGTCCCGTGTGTGCTATTGTTTTATCAAAGAAGTAGAGTATACAAATCTTTTTGTGAAATAGCATAATATTTGTTCATTAGAAATGATTTCCAAACTCTTTAAGGAAGAGGGTATTCAGAACTCAATAATTTGTGGAAAACTTCATTTCAGATTTCAAAACATTGCCCCAGTTTTTGAAACACAGGCACTTCTTCAATAGAAAGTCGGCATGTATGCAAGTCCCGCAATTCTTACCTTTGGCTACACGATTTCTTGTGCTAGGGACTGCGCCTTACAGCACGTCACCTGTGTCAGCCAGAACGGTGAGCAGCGTACAAATGTACCCCACCATGTACTTAGGGATCTTTTACTTGCTACTATAAGCTAGGGGCCCCAATCCTAATGTCAATCACCATCGAGGTGGCAAGAAGTCAAACACACCGAGTGTACCCGCCCGGTATCCAGCGAATGACTCACAATCAAAGAGCACCCGCAGACGCGGCAATTGCTAGGCTTTAAACAGCTAGCTAGGTATGGCTCATCTCAATGTCCTATCTCCCTATTTGGAGTAAGACAATCCCCAGAACTGATTAGGTTACTTGGGGTTGTCTATCTCTAACATGGGCTAGTACAAAGATCAAATTCCTTGTTGAGTACTCAATGTCACCAACCCCATCTGACTGATCAGGCTAGAGGGTTATCTGATCTTACAGAATTTTCATATCAAAATAGTTTTTGGGGGCAAAACAACATCTTTCCAAAATCATGATGAAACCAGATAAAGGGTTCAATTTACACATCAAAACGTGTTTCTAAGAGTAACTAGGTCATTTTCCCTGTGCTCAGTCAAAAAATTCATTTCCAAGGGTATTCAGGTCATTTTACCAATACTCGATTTCTAAAAGGCTTTTCGAGGGTATTCGAGTCATTTTACCCTTACCCGATTTGAGAAATATTCACAAGAGTTCCAATAAAGATATTTCGGTCATTTACTGAATACCCAAGTTCCAAAGATTTTCATAAAATGTTCCAATAAGGACATTTGGAACATTTTCCAAATGCCTGATTCTAAAAAAGAACTCATTTAAAGAAATCTAGAATTCTAATTCCAAAAGAAGATTAAATTCAATGTTTCCAAACATATTTTCATAAAATGTCCCAAACGGTATATAATATAGCATTTCATGGAAAAATAAAGCACACTAACTTTAGAAAGAGTTTTAGAAATCCATGGGACTCACCTCGTGTCCTAAGTAATCATTTCCATTCATGGCCATTTAACCTTCATTTTTACCGTTTTCGATGTTCCATTGACCATTTATTGCTAAACCTACATCAAACATCGTTTTCGGGTCAATTCGTGTTTGACCAAAAAATAGCCGATGGGTAGCCAACGCCCAGCTGACATGCCTGACGGTTAGCCGATGTTCAACTGTCGTTTAGCCGATGGGGCTGACGGTTAGCTGATAAGGCCGATGGTTAGCCGTCGGTCAAGGAAAACGTTTAACTTTCGTTCGCGTCGTTTGATCAATTCTTTTGTTTTCCTTATTCCACATCCTTCCTCCCTTCATAAACAAGGGATTCACTTCATGTTTCCCCAATTAACTTATCCAAAATCACATAAGTAGTCCCCTTTAAGTCCACTCATTTTCGGACTATTTTCTTGAATTTCACTGGTTTGACACACCATTTTATTTTACACATAACTTTCAATTTACAGCTCCGATTTGGCTCCATGATATACCAAAATGACCATAAGACTCTTATCTTTAATTCAGTATAGGCTGTTTTTAGAGTTCTGGTTCCAGTATTATGGTACTGGGCAAAAACAGCCTCAGTAGTTTTGACTTAGTTTCACTATTCATTCTTTCCTTAACATTCTGCAATTTTCCAGTTTGACACCCTAACTTGTTTTGCCCATAACTTTTAATCCACAAATCTAAATGATGTCAAACCAATTGTAAAATATCCTTAAGACATTCTTTAAAAGTTCCAATTCATGGAGTACCAATTCTATTGTCCATTTTGTTCAGTTTTGAACACAAAGTTCCAGTAGTAAAATCCCGTTACTGATTAGGTACCTTTTACTATTTTCACCATAACTTTTGATCCGTAAATCCGATTAACCTCAAACTTGTTCTAAAATGTCTCTATGGTCCTTAGATACAAAGATATATGCCTTATTTGTTCAAATCCAGAAACGTTACAGATTTACTGAACATAAAACCTTCCAGAATTTTCTGCACACAAGGACAGCTTTCACACAACTTCACCTAACTAGTTTCTATAATTCACACATAAACTTCTCAGTATATATACCAAAATGATCTCCATGCTTTATATAATAACATTACTTCAATTAAGGTAGTTCTTTACCTTTTCTTTGCTGCGTCTGGAGGCTGAACAGTCCAAGCATCTTCTTGCTTTTCTCTCTCTCTTTCTCTCCTTTCTATTTCCGGTTTCTCTCTCTCTCTCTCTCTTCTCTATTTCCTTTTCTTTTCTCTTCTCTCTTTTCTCTCTTGTTTGCTCCAAAAATCTGGCTATCTAAAGCCATTTTAGTTGGCCTTCATGGCCTATATATAGCGGAATATGGTCTTCAAGTCAAAGGTGCATTAAATGGCCTTAACATTTGGAAGCCCTTGATTGGTCCACTTAGCTACTTAGGTGTACTTTGGAATATTCAAGAGTCCTATGGAATTCTTGAGAAAGTTATTGCATGAATGTTCTTGTAACCATTCATAGAATCAACACTTGCTGAGTTTTCATTAGTCCATATGGTGATAAAGTGTAGAAATTCCTAGAATTCTCAAGAATTAATAGATATTTTCTAATCTTGTATGGCCATGCATAATCAACCATGGTTAACTTGCTCAAATCAAGATTAGCTTAATTAAGCTTGGTCAAATGAAGTCAAAAGGAAGTCCAACTTAGTCAAGATTATCATGCTTGTGGGCCATCCTTATTTATTTCTTGTGGGCCCTCTAAATTATCTCAACTTATCACAACTAATAAAATAGAAGCACTTGTCTTCATTAACCAATCACTAAATGACACTTATTTTCATCCACAAATCATAAGAAGCCACACGTCCAATTTCCAACTGTAATTTTCTATTTTCTTCAGAAATGACCAAAATCGGGTCTGTAATGGAAAAATATTTTATTTCACTATCCAACTCCAAAAATTCCATTGAATCCATTGGTAACACTTAAATTCTTCAATTCCCTCTCTACTTGGTCAAATTTGCGGTCAAAGTCACGAACGCAGTCAAAATGACAAAAATGCCCTCGATACCCCGTGTAGCACGTTTTGCACCAAAACTTGCGTCTCATTGTGTTGATCAATATCTCTTTCTAGAGTACCCTAAAATTCTTATTTTGTTAATCTTAATAGCCTTCCAAAAATTTAAAGTACGGGTAGAACAAATCTAATAATTACATCCAAGTCCCCACAAAACTTTATTTTACCAAAGTATTCGTCTCATTATACCGATCAACTTTTGCTCTGGCCGTTGAAATAAATTCTCATCCCATTACAGGTAGTAGAAAATCGGGAGTAAAAAGGTAGGGTGTTACATCGGACCTCCTATCCGATGGCATCAGTAGAATTGAAGGAATAAATGGTGTAGCTAGAAGAATTGGTGAAGCAAGGTTACATAAGGTATAGCACATCACCTTGGGTAGCCCCAGTGCTATTTGTAAAGAAGAAGGACGAGACCTTGAGGTTGTGCATTGACTATCAAGGGTTGAATAATTTGACCATTAAGAATAAATATCCCTTACCCTTAATTGATCAGCTATTTGACCAGTTGCAAGGCTTCAGTTATTATTCCAATTTGGATTTGAGGCAGGGACATTATCAAGTGCGGATTAAGGAGGAGGATACTCCTAAGACAGCTTTTAACACTATATATGGTCACTACAAGTTTGTGGTTATGCCTTTTGGGGGTGACTAATGCACCGATAGCATTTATAGATTTGATGCATCATGTTTTCCAACCATACTTAGATAAATTTGTGGTGGTATTCATCGATGATATACTTATATATTCCAAGAGCCTAGAGGGTCATGCAGAGCATCTAAAGCTAATACTGGAGAAGCTAAGAGAACACAAGCTTTATGCCAAATTTAGCAAATGCAAATTTTGGCTATGTAATACCCCGCCCAAAACCGCCCTTGACCTATGGGGGAAAAGTCATGAATTGCATAGCATTTTGCATTTTATGTGATATTTTAAAATTATATCTTTGCATGGGTGCATGTGATTTTCAAGGTTAGCCTTGCATTAATTTATTTAATGAGAAATAGTTTTGTTGTTTGCATTAATTGAGAATTGTTTTAGGTGAAAGTTGGTAGAGGAGATAGAGGGATGAGAAGTAGGGTGAAACGAATTTCTTAGAGATATATTAACATCGGAGTTGATTTGGATTAATGGTTAGGGCTGGTAATTATCCCTTGGTGACTTGAGTTCCAATCTTACCTCTTGTGAATTTTAGCTTCCTTTTTGAAAATTTCCTTCTAGAGTTCTTCATGCTTTTGGTTGAGAACCCTAGCTAGCCACCACTTTGGAAAGTTTTAAGTGGTATAAGACTCTCCTTGATAAATATTAGAGATAGAAAATATATTAGGTAAAGATCTTGTTTTATTTCTGAAAGAATTTCGGATTTAACCTTTTATTTATTTAATTATTCGTAGAGAAATATTTTAGCTAAAACCTTAGCCACTCTTTGGAATTTCAGCCGCCATTTTCTTAGGAGATAAATCCCCATATTTATTTTCCAAACTTAAGGATTTTTGATAAAGATAGAGACTAATTTTATTCTAGCTATTATTCCTGTAATTTTC
The DNA here is from genome assembly GCA_026120185.1 of Voacanga thouarsii. Classification (NCBI taxonomy): domain Eukaryota; kingdom Viridiplantae; phylum Streptophyta; class Magnoliopsida; order Gentianales; family Apocynaceae; genus Voacanga; species Voacanga thouarsii. The sequence continues at coordinate 717,326 of JANUWF010001001.1, forward strand.
GAAAATCTTAGCCAAGAACAATTAAATTCCAGCTTGTATTTAATTAATCAGATTTTATGTTAGCTAGCTTGAATTAAATCTATTATTTTCCTAGCAAAATACTATGTTGACTTTGAGAATAAAACCCTAGCTAAAAATCTGAAAAATACTTATCCTAAATCCTTTAGCAAATTAGATTTTATTTTATCTCCAAAACAAATCAGGTTTTGTCCCTCTTTTCTAGCAGAATTTCGGTCAGCCTTGTGCATGCATATGGCTCACGAATTGCTGCACTCCTAGGTGTATCCTACACCTAGCTCAAATCATCTAAAACACCTCTCACCAATTCAGGTTTATTTTAGCTACACAAACCAGAATTTTTGTTCCTTCTTTATCAAGAATTTTGGCCAGCTTTGCACACAGAATTTCAGCCAGCTTTGCACACACCATACTACACGAAAATCAGCACTCCAAAGCACACCAAAACTCTTTATTGACTTAGCCAATTGCAGCGCCTAAAACTCTCAGTTTTTCTCTCAGATTTGCATCAAAAGTAGCAGCCAAAATCAGTCCAGAATTTCTCTCTTTTGCTCACAGTTTTTGCATTGTAAAAACATCCACCTTGCACGGAATATTTTGTTGTCAAAACCTGCACAAACTCTTTCATGTCTTGGAGAAAAAAACTAAACACGCACAACCTCTCCTTGTGCAGTGTTTTCGGCCAGCCTTGGAGAACAATTTCAGATTGTTTTTCTTCTCTCAATCGCTCCTAATTTTGGCTAGTAAAAGGGTACACCAAGCTACATGTTTTTCGCCATTGCTGCCCAAGAAGTTTAGAACCATTAGGAGTCCTTCCTAGCATCATCTTCTAACCCTAAATCAAACTCTTCTAACCCTAAACCAGAGTAGCCGTCTATTCCCTCCTTGTTGCACAAAATTTTCAGCAAACTCTCATCTACAATTTTCGAAAAACACAAGAGCAATCATTAGGCTAAAAATCAAAATGCACCCTAAGGTAAGCAAAAGTCCTCTTATTCTTTCCTCCATTGATTCTTCTCTTCTTCTTCCCTTGAACCACACCATATAGGGGCTGATTTTATCTTCCTTTCTTAACACTCAATCAAGAGGAATTAAAGAAGACAGCTTTCACTCATTCTCAAGTGAACTCGTGAAGATCATCATAGGGGCATCTTGATCTCGTTAATCTGGTTGTTGAAAGGTAAGAGAATTCTTATCCTTGGTGTTGAAATTAAGGTTCAATGTGATTGATGATATCTATGGGAGTGCGATAGCATGATGAATGTGGTTAGTGGGATAGATGAATATTTGAGATGAGTATTGTGTTAAGTATGTTCAATGGATAGTAATGTGATGTTATGTTGTGATAATGATGGTTGTGAATTTTGATGGTTAATTCTAGACCTTCTTGATATATTATGCATGATTGAGTTGATTGAGATCCTAATCATGATATTATGTTATTCTAGATCAGGAGGTTATTTGAAGAAGCAAGCAGTTGATTTTATTCTTGTTTATCTGAGGCATACCACGTAAGTCCTTGCATAAACTCTTTTTATTTGATGCTTGTGATGGCAAGACAAATGTTGTAAAGGTTTATGAAGCTATTGTTGAGCTATGGTTACTTGGGTTATGAACATGGATGTTTATTCTCTAAATGGCTTTATCAACTAACGCCTTTATCAAGATCTGTCTTTCTCTTAAATGTTTTAGAAAATCTTTTTTTTTTAAAAAGAAAACCAGGTTTTACAAAGCCAAGGTATGGAAACACTATGAATCAGGAATTGACGAATATGTTCGTTGAGTAATCAATAAGGGTAGGCTAACAATACTAGTCTTGGAGGGCTTGTGTGGGTTTTCTGGCAGGTAGCCACCTCCACAAGATAAGCTCTACTTGAAAAGGCGACAGTATTGATTGGTTTGGCCGGTCCGCGCTAGCATTTGTACCTGGAAAGGTTTTATTTTCCGGCATGGACAGCTGGATGGTTTTGTCAGGTGTAGAGATGGAGGAGTATCTCACTCGGTGGGCTGTACATCTACCTTTGATCAGAACGCCCAAAATGTGGTAATCTGATCCTGTCATGGTGCACAAAGTGTGGTGCCTTGACCGTTTTTCTTATCTTAGGGCCTAAAGTGTGGCGCCATGGCTGTTTATTCGAGTGGATGATTTATTTTGTACAAAGTGTGACAATGGGAAAACTCCACTCTTTGCAAAGAGAAATTATTTATGACTTGCCAATTATTTCAGCAAATGTTTTTAGCTATGCATACACGAGCTATTTAAAGTACCATGTGCACATACAAGACTTACTGAGATGTTAATCTCACACTATTTTTATATCATGTTTTCAAGAGAATGACATTGCTGAGCAAGTGGGATGTCTAGTAGTTGGAGCTTTTGTTGCTTTGTCTATATTTGAGAGACATATGTTCATTTATGTTTTCTTTTCGAATCGATGTATTCATATGTTTAGACTTACTCAAGTTTGGCTTTGATGTAATAAGAGTTATCTTTATTTATCTAAGTTTGACATTCTTGGTTCAGCTTTATATTATGTGTACCTCATTTTAAAGACCCCTTGTCCTCGGGACGAGGCGACATCCCCGCCCTTTTAGGGTACGTAGTAGGGGGTGTTACAAGTGGTATCAGAGCCTAGGTTGGTCAAGAGAGTTGCATCGGCTGTCAGAGACTGGCCCGCTTGTTGCGGAAATCCACCTGCCCCATTATCTATAGCAGATCCACTCTCGTCTGATTTAGAGACAGAGCTTGAGAGAGGTTGGTTTTTGAGTGAGAACGAGATAGAGCATAAGTCGCCTATGCTAGATGACCCGGTTGTTGAGGCAGAGATGGAGGTTGATGGGGGCGTGTGTGAGTACGATAGGGATGATGAGGGTAAGGCAGTTGAGCTTGTTAGTGAGGGTGAGGAAGATGAGGAGATGGCTGAGCTGAGTGAAGAAAAGACAGGTTAGTTTGGGGATGAGGGTGATGATGAGAGTGAGGGAGAGATGGATGGGATAGAGGAGGAGGATGAGGAAGCGAGGAAGGCTCCGCGAACCCCGCAGATAGGTGAGTTTGACAAGACTTCTACTTACTATGACCTCAAGGAGTCCAGTGATGAGGGACTTAGGCAGAGGGATGGAGTTACCCCGGTAGTGAGGGAATTTAGGCAGCCCACTTTAGGGATAGAGGATAAGGGAAAAGGGAAATTAGAAGAGGGTCCTAAGAGGGACGGACTTCGATATGGACTGGGGATAGACGCTAAGTTGAGGAGAGAGGGATTATTTGTCCTAGATGACTCGGAGAATGAGAGGCCTGCACCTAAGAATGCGATTAAATTAGCTTTGGATGAGTTTTATGAGGTAGCTATGAAAGCTAAGAGGGGCAACGAGGTTGATTTAGGTCAGCTAAGTGGGAGTGTAGATTCGATGGGTTTTGCGAAGGATTATGTGGGGAAACCCGATAGCTCCGTGGGGTGGGTCGTGGAACCAACCTCTGACGATCCAGATGCCTCTGCTGACTCTAGCAGCGAGTAGAGTATAGAGGACTAGCAACATTTACTCTCTTTATCTCTTTTGGGATTTACATTCTTTTGTTCATTTATTCTTTTCAAATGAGCATGTTGCTTGTAGGGTTTAATTATTTTACTGAATAAAAGGGTATCGCATATGATAACCCCTTCTTTATGAAAGTATGATTTTTATGAAAAGCATGAGTTTTATTTATTACTTGGCTCTTTTCCTAAATGATATCATCAAACTATGTTTTGAAATAAGTAGACATCATTCTTATTATCTGATCATGTACATGAGCATACTTTTTCCCCTTGGTGACTATCTAACTTTGAGTGAATGTGATCTAAGATAGCATCAACACGCAAGACAGTTGTTCATAGCAGAACCGTTCAAGAAAGTGAGTCTTCCACTCCAGAATTTGCACGGATGCATCGTTCCACATCCGACGCGGAGGAACACTTGCCGCAGGAGCAAGGATTAGCTTCTGAGAGATCGTGGGACGTGACTATAGGACAGGCTTTTGACAAGATTGTGAAACCCCAGTCGAAACCAACCTTAGAGTAAGGGGTTGGGATGCATATCATATTTTATTGCATGCTTAAATAAATTTTTTATATGAAATTATGTGCTTTGGATTTGTGTTTTGTGGCCTAGAAGGCTTAATTGTGAGTATTGAGTAAGAAGGGCAAAATAGTAATTTTTGCTTGGGGTGAAAATAGGGAGATAGCTTGAGGATTAAATAGGAAAAATATTTTAGAGAGAAAATAAGAGTAAGAGTTGTTGTGATGTAGTGGTTAGAGCTTTGGAATTAATTCTTGAGGTCTAGGGTTCAAATTCCATCATTAAAATTTTAGCATGATTAAAATTTATTTTTTCTTTGGAAGGTTGTATTTTCAGTCTTAAGTGCTTTAGAGTAGAGTAGAGGTATTGTCCTAGGGGAGACATGATAGGAGTATCCTAATCCTATTCTCGTACCCTACACAAAATTCCTAAGGGAATTCATTCTTCCTTGATCCTTAATTTTCCTTAATTCTCAATTCGTTAAATTGGTCACATTTGTTCTAGCCAATTTCATTCCAGAAATTTCAATAAAGTGTTGTGGCTTTGAAGGTTCAAAATGTCTTAGTGAAAGATATCTTATGGACTGAAAATGTGGAAGAGATGGGGAAGGATTCCAAGAGAATTAATTCTCCTAGTGAGCCTTCTAAGCTTCACTCTAGTTAGGTCCATTTTCCTTCATGTAATGAACCGAAAATTTTCAGCTTCTTGTGCCTTCAAGGTGTCGAAATTCTTAGCCATTATTCCCTCCCAAATGCTGCCAGAAAATGGCTCTTTTGACCAGGTTGAAATCTGAATTTTTCTGGCCATTTTCAGACTGCACAAATGCTGTGCAAAACCAGAAAAATTTCTGAGCGAAATCGCAGCTTAGGTGGTCTTAAACCAAGTTGTTTTCTTCTAGATTCATCCAGCTTCTTAGCCACGTTTTTCCTCCATAAAGAAGGCTAGAAACCAGCCTTGAAATATCTTTGAAATCCCCTTAAACTCTTTTGTAAAATTGACTGAACAATGGCAGAAATTCTGCACAGAAATTCTTTCCAACTTGCGAAAATCACTAGACAGAATTTTCCAGCTTTGTTTTCCATTCCAGACGTCGCTGAAACTTCATCTTTCTTCTGCACAAACCTTTCTTAAACAGCCATGAACTGAACTCCATTGTGTTCCCCAAGCTTTTGCACAAAAATCAGACATGGCTACCCGAAAATATCTCCAACAAATCACTGCAATCATGCCTTAATTGAATACCAAAATTCCAGCAATATTAATTTAGCAACCTTCCATAAAATGTCCCTCAAACAGCCAGATCTTTCCTTCACCATTGCACTCCTTCCTTTCGACCACCATTAACCTTCTTCACTCAGCTTTCATCCAGCCAAAAACACTGATCAAATAGCCGGCCATCAAAACTTTCAAAAGCTCTCCATTGATCAAGATATTCTCAACATATTTTGTTTCCAAATTTGATTCACTAAATTATTCTTTTAGGATTTCAATAACCAGCCTTTCCTTTTCCTATCAAACTAAAAAATTCAATGGCTGAAACTCCTCAAAGAGTTCGGCCAACCCTAATCCCTAAGAATTTCGGCAGCTTCAACCAAAACTCTCTCCATTATCTTCAACCTTCAAGCACACATAGAACACCAAGAATACCTACTCCTTTTTTCGCCTAATACCTCTCCAAACCACTTCAAACTTCTTTTAAAAATTTCAGATTTCATCTACTCACTTCCGTGAGTCCATCCATACCATTTTTAACATCAAACTCCAAAATCCAACTTGCTCTTTTGGATAAAAAAAATCAGATTTTTTGTGAATGCTCAAGAACACTTTCAAGGTAGGTCTGTTCAATCAACTTCATCTTCACTAATATTTGATCTCTAATGAATATGTATATGAATAAATATGCTAATGGACTTTCTTCTTCTCTTCTCTTCTCTCCCTCAATCTCTCTTGGCCGAACACCCTCTCCCTCTTGGCCGAATGACTTCTTCACCAATGGCCATGCTTTCTTCATCTCCTTTGGACGGATTTAGACATCTAGGAGTTGTGATCCATTCGAAACTCCTTCAAGGTACTCATCAATCAAGTAAGTCCCTTCAACCCTCATTTTAGGCTCTAGATTCATGTCTCTAGGATGATATTGGAAGGAGATGGGCTATGAGTGTGGTTTAAGCATGTGTTGTTGTGATGAGTTGAGTTTGAAGCATGAATGAATGCGTGTATATGATGGAGTTGGAGTTGATGCATGTGATGATTTATCTTGGATGATATTATGATGTTTTAGGGTTTAATGCATGTCTCCATGTTGAGAGTGATATATGTGATCAAGCATGTTAGAGATTATATCACCGTTGGTGAATAGGATTTATATTCAAGTATGATTGTTGAAGCCATGATTATGTTTATGCTAGTAAAGGTTGGATCATGCCTTGATAAATTTAGATCTATGTTTTTATTCATGATTTGGATGATTTGATGAATTGGATGGAGTATATGTTCATGATTGTGGTTAGCAATAGGAACATAATCATGATCTAGTTGTTCCTAAGCTAATTTTATTCCTTCAAAAAAATATTTAATATTATGATTTTTGCTGGTAATTTCGAAAAAAACCCCAGGAAGGGTAGATTTGGATTATTATATATATAATAAGGATATTTTAGTCAAATAAATAATAGTTTTTGCTAGAAAAATAAAATATATAGATATTATATAAAATGATAAAGCCTTTTATGAAAATAATCATATCAAGTAAAATATTTATTATTAAAATTTAATTATTATCTGTTAACGGAAACCTATTAAAATTTATTTATTATCTTTCAATCAAGACTCATTAAACTTTATTTTCAACTAATTTTAATTATTAATTATTTTTCAGCAATTAATTATTAATAAATTATTATTTTACCTAATACCACCTAGAACCCGTCATCAAACAAACTCTACATTATTTTAGCAAGATTTAACCCTTCAACTTATTAGTACCTATTTCCCAAAACACTAATTATTTTAAATATCAAATTAGCCTTGGCTTATAAACCTTTTAATTTATTATTTGGCCTTAAAGCATAGGACACTAGAATCATGGTAGTAGTAAGCTGAGTTAGTTTTATTTGTGAAAGTGGATTTTGGCATGAGTTTGATTGTGGTTTATATTTACCCCATGCGGGGTTAGGTCAGTTGTTGGAGACCTTTATTGTAAGCAAGGATCAGGTAAGCTCATGCATAAAACCTGATTGATGTAAAACTGTTTATTATGGCAAGCCAAATGTAGAGTGCATGGACACTCATTTTGTAAAGGCAATTGAAGAGTGACTTCTTTCTTATTTTAGTCAAATGAATTATTTGAAAATCAATAAGTAGATTTACTCAAACTCAAAACTCTTTCTAAAACTGATTTTGACAAGGACTTTGGAAACCCTTAATTGCCATTTTCAAGTGAAACTGTGTTTTGTTCATTTTTCCCAAGGGGGATACATTTGTTGAGTACTCAATAAGGGTAGGCTAGTAGTACTAGTTTTGAAGAGCAAGAGTGAGTCTTCTGGCAGGAGGCCACCTCTAGAAGATGAACTCAACTTAAAGAAACGTCATTACTACTTAGTCATGTCGGTCTGAGCTAGCAGTTTTTATTTTAGTCAAGTGATTGTGTTTTGCCGGAATGGACACCCGGTTGTTGTTTGGGTATAGAGAATGAGGAGTATCTTGCCCGGTAGGTCGATCACCTACCTTTTGTCAGTTTGCACAAAGTGTCGGCATTCTGACCGATTATGGGACCCAACGTGTGGTAATCCATGACCCTTCTTTCGAGTGGTTAATTTTAATTATTGTGTATGGCGGGAAAAGCCAAAATGCCACTCTTGGTTTTAACTAATATTTATTGCTTGCCAGTATTTCTCTTATAAAGATTTTATACTTTGCATTCACTAACTATTTTCACTCGACACTCAAAGCACACACGGACTTACTAGATTTTTGTCTTATCACCATTTTTTTTTAACCATGATTTCAGGTCGATCCTGCTGTGGGGATGAGTAGCTAGATATTGCCTGCTTTGGAAGATTTTTTGATAATTTATTTTATGTAATGCTTTGGGGAGATGAGAGTGGATAAATTTTATTATGGATTTGTTTTTGGTATTCTTGGATTTATTCTTGGGTTGTAATAAATTTTAAGGTAAAATATCATTTTTATTCCGCTATTTTGATTGTGTGACCTAGTTATAAAGACCCCTTGTCCTTTGGATGGGGCGACATCCCCGGCCTTGGCGAGTCTAGGTAGCGGGGTGTTACAAAGACGGCTTCGATCCTGTAAAATTTAACCGAGAGAGTGGACAAGGTGGCCAAGAGATCACCGTAGGGAGAGGATAAGGCCCTGGAGCATTTTCTGAAGTTCCAACCTCTCATATTTCAGGGGGAGGTGGACCAAGATGAGAAGGCAGAACAGTGGATCGAACAAATGGAGGATATCTTTGCTAATTTGCAATACACGAAAGAGAGGATGGTGAAGTTTGCTGCTTTTCGACTGAAGGGACCATCGCGAGCATGGTGGCAACGAGTGCAGAGTGATTGGGATAGAGAAGAGTAGGAATGGACATGGGATAACTTTACCAAAGCTTTTTGTGTTGGGTACATTCCCCAGTGGGTAGCTGAGAAGAGGGAGGATGAGTTCCAGACCCTCAAGCAGGAGGCATGACAATTGCTCAGTATGCAACCCGATTTATGCAACTGTCTAAGTACTGCAAATGCCTAGTCGACACGGAGCAGAAGCGAAGTCGACAGTTTGTGAAGGGGTTGAGGCCAAATCTGAGAAAGGCATTGGCTCCATCGCCACCAATGTCATACACTACCGCCGTGGACGCAGCATCCCAGACGGAAAATGAAGACCGGTACCGATCGGTGAGCAGGCCCTTCCAACCGACTCGTCCACCCATGAGGCCTCCGAGTAACAAGCGACCTGTTGGCCCTATGCAGTGGGAAAATCGGGGAAAGCAACCTCGAGTGCCTGCGATGGGACCGATGCAAAGTAACCTCAATTGTCAACTCTGTGGAAAACGCAGCCACGCCGAGAGGAATTGCTGGACCAAAGGGGGAGTAAGGAGGTGCTTCAACTGTGGAGACCCGGGACATCTAAGGAACGTCTGCCCTAAACCTCTAAGGATTGGCCATATGGCCTTGACTCAGCTAATTGGAGTCAACCAAGGTGCTGTTGCTGGAACAACTAGAGTGGGATGTCAGAAACCCCAAGTGAAGGCTAAGGTCTTTACCCTGAACCGAGCAGAAGTTGGAGCAGATGCAGTAGTGATTGAAGGTAACCTTTCTATCCAAGGACATCTTGTTAATGCTTTGATAGATCCAGGATCCACGCACTCTTATGTGACTTTAATAATATGAAAAATAGAGTTGAAGACCTCACTATTTGTATTGAGAAATTCATTGATAGACAAGACATTCTAAATAGATTGCTTGAAGTGCAGCGTATAATTGGAAATAGAAATGGTCTCGGTTATAGACATGTGCACAAGGAAGAAAATCACAAACCTCATTTTTGTGAAAGCTAGAAACTCAAATGTTGATCATATATGTCGTTCTTATTATGGTAAACATGGACACAATGCATTTAGGTGGCATATTAGGAAAGGAGCTGAATCTGGTATGAAAGCTGTTTGGAGAATTAAAAGAACTATAACTAACCCCCAAGGACCTAAGAAAATGTGGGAACCAAAAGCTATTCTTCCATCTCATGAATAGGTATATCAGTTGCACAAATTGAGCTCTACAAAATAGTTCTTGAATAGTGGATTCTCAAGACATATGATGGGAAATGCAGCACTAATGTATGTCATTCAAGCTGCAAATGATGGATTTGTTACATTTGGAGATAAGAAAAAGGGATAAATACACGGTATAAGTAATATTGGTAAGGGATCCTTCTTCATAATCAAGCAAGTATTATTAATTGATGTATTGAAGTGCAACTTACTTAATATTAGTCTTTTATGTAAAAAATGTTGCAAGGTTAATTTTGAAAAAAAGGTTCATCCTCTATCATTGATAATTCTAGTGATGATATCATTTTTGTTGGCAATCGCATCAATAATGTCTATGTATTATATTTTGATGATCCTACTGCTCATTATGAACAGTGTCTCTCCATATATGATATTGATGGCTACCTTTAGCATAGAAGGTTTGGACATGTCTCTATTGATTTTTTAAATAGATTGTCATTAAAAGAACTTGAGAAAGGACTGCGCAAAATGATATTTGACAAAAGCCAATAGTGGGATGCTTACCAATTTAAAAAATAAACCGAGACATATTTTCAATCCAAGAAAATAATTTCAACCTCAAAACCTCTTGAGCTAATACATATGGGTTTGTTTGAACTAATAAGGACAACTAGCCTAGATGGTAAGAGGTGTACTTATGTATTAGTAGATGATTTTTCAAGATTCACTTGGACCTTACCTTTTGCACAAAAAGATGATGATGATGTAGGTAGCTTGAAGAAAATTGGCATTGAATATCATGAAGCTCCATCACTTGACAACCATGCAAAAGAAGGAGAACTAAAGGAACAACAAGCTGAAGATAGCAAGTAAAGAAGTGTCAAGCACACTGATCTGCCAAAAGATTAGAAGTATAAAAATGTCCATCCAAAGGAACTAATCATTGGCGATCCCAGCTGTGAAGTCAAAACAAGATGATATATTCACTAAACTACTGGCTGAAGAATGATTCAATCATCTGAGGAGAGGTTTGGAAATTACCAAATTATGTAACTAACGATTTTGCCAGAAATTAGTTGTTTATTCTTTTAGAATTCTTGAAGACCTTCTGATTTTTGATGGAGATATTGGATGCAGTATTTGGACTATATTTTAAGCCAAAATCACAGTATCTTTTGACCACGTGTGACACACTTTTGGACAAGGAAATCGGATGGACAATCTGTGTTCAAATGTTCAAAATTTTAAGTTTTAAAAGTTCCCGCCTTTTTTTTTTTTTTTTACCGCAATACATTCTCTATTCTTATCAGAATATAATTACTTATTTTCAAAAAACCACATTTCTCAAATGTACTAAATTGTACTTATACTCTTCAAAACCTCATAAACCCCAAAAAGAATTTAAATCTATTTGAATTTTCTTCTCATTTCAAAAATTCAAAAAAAATGTCATTTGCCTTGGCACTTTTCTCTTTCCTCTAGCCTTCGTTCCATCTTCAAAACCAGAAAAATCAAACCCTTCAATCCTGTTCTCCATGGGTAAAACTCCAAATCCCAATTAAGAGGCTGAGCCAATAACAAAGGAGATCAAGAAATGCAAGACAATGAAAAAGAAATTAGTTGTTACCTGACTGATATCTACAAAGAAGAAGAAAAAATCAGTTGCCATTGATGAACCAACTCCTTAAATTGCATTATCAAAAAACCTCTAGAAAAAGAAAGCACGGACACTCAGGTACCTCAATTTCTCAACTCAAATGGGTGAATTTGAGTACAGTGATTGGGTGTTTAGAAATAGAACAATTATTGCGGGCTATCGGGGTTTTTCTAAGGTCTTTTGTTGTTGAAGTGTTTTTGAACTTTTTTGACATTCTGAATATGTTAAGAATCTTGGATAAGGGGCTTTATTGTCAAATTGATAAGAATCTGTGCACCTCACTGGCTTGAGAATTCTATGCGAATCTGAGAAATGAATGACATGAGGAAATAGTAAACAGGTTTTCTGTGCAGTGGTATATGTTTAGAATTGGAGAAGGGAACTTCGAGATTGACCACCGTATGTTAAACAGAACCTTTTTATGTTAAGTGATGGTAGACTACGATTTTTTGAAATGAACAAACTACCTGAAAATTTCTGAAATTTCCTTTGAACTAAGTCGATTTGAGATGAAATATACTGGTGCCAAGAGCTTTGAAATTTAAGTGATCGAAATGCCAAATGATTTAAATGGAATGGGGAGATTGCTACATCACATGGTCTCAACCGTGGGCCACAAGACATTTGAAAGTTTTCTGCAAATGGTGTTGATGTCGGCTCTGTCAGAAGGAAAATATATTAGCTTTGGATTTCTGGTTATGAAATTGTTGACTCAATCTCAGAACACATCAAACAAAGCATTATTCTTTGGAAACCTTCTCACCAAGCTATTCAAGTACTATGATGTTGATTTGAGTACGTTTACCCCTGAGCACTGCAAAGTCATATACAACAGAAATTCATTTGAGAAAATAGGAGCCATTTGAGCGGATAATCAATGGATATTACTTAGAGAAGCTACTGAAGAAGAGAGAAAAATTGGTGAAGTCTAAGGAAAATCGGCTATATCAGGATGAACAAAAAAAATTGAGACTAAAATTCAAGGGGAAACATCAAGTAGAGGGAAGCAAAAAATGCAGAAATCAAAGGTAAACTGAAAGATTTGGGAAAAAAATTGACTAACAAATGTGGAAGGAAAGTAATATGAAATTGCAGGCAATTCAACTGAATAAGTTCCTCTACCCATGCCTGAGCCTGAACCTACCATTCCTTCAATATGGGAAGAAACTAATGTTCAACTAGAGAAAGAGAAAGAATAGTGCCCACTGCTGAACCCACAACTGCTGCATCCACTGTTGACAAGAAAGTTCTCATGCAAGATAAACTAGCTGCATTTAGTAGCCAATTTGACCAAAAGCAGAAGCACATCGTGGTAAAATAAAAATCTAGCAGAATTGTTGGACAATATTTAAAGAAGGGTAATCTACGACTATCTTCATCCCATGAAATGTGTCACATACGACAATTGAATGATGCCCTTTTTTGCCAACTTTTATTCTGATGATACACTCTTATTCTTATCAAATTTCATGCTCTCTGCACTATAGTTTTTTTGAACTCCTTTATGCTAGTCTTTAACTGATATTACTACTAGTTTTCTACTTCTTAATTGCTAATATTGCCTATTGATTATTGCTGGCCCTGTTCTGGGCATTCTCCTGATCTTACTATCACTTTACTACTAATTTCTTCTCTGCTGCTTATTGTCATTATTTGTTATTGATGACAAAGGGGGAGAAAATATATTGTTGGGAGATTGTGAAAATCCATATATTATGGTGGGTTGTGGCTGTATGTTAGTTTATGAAAATTATGATTTGAAATTTATGGATTATGATTGTGACTCCTCATGAGGATGATAAATTCATATGACTTACGGTGAATTATGATTATTTATGGCTATGGTTCGAAAATGCTAATTGTGAAAAATTAGGTGACTTGATGGAGTCATAGTGGAGAATGTGTTGAGTCGTTGATTGTCATGGATTAAGGAGATTGAAGTGTGGATATTGGTTTTATTGTGCATATTGAATGATAGAGATTTGATTAATGATTTGTTTCTTGACGATGGTTGTGATATGCACTTTATTAAAAATTCGGATGATAAGAATATTTATACTTATGAAATTTTTCTTAGTTGCACAGAAAATTCCTTGTGTTTGAAATATCTTGAGAAAACTAGGTTGGGTTAAAAACCTCTGATCTATTTTTGTAAAAATTCATTTTTACCCTGCACATACTCAGGGAGAGTTTTGGACTCACATTTCTTCAATCCAAAATAGCAGTCCAAAAATAACTTTTTAAAAGGCTAGCTTCTGCGCCACTTTACCCCATTTTGGATATACATTTTGGAAGTCCAAAACCTTGGAATGTAGCCTTATTTTCAAATGCACTTCAGAGCTCTCTATCTACTATTCATATATGCATATACATAGGGGGAACATTATATCTGATAATTTATCTTCTACACGTCTTCATGTACATATCTCTACATTTTTTTTTTTTTTTTGTGACTACTATTTGCAGCTATTTCCCTATGAAATAGTTCTTTGATGTAAGGAAGGAGGATAAGAAGGTAGGTTAGGCTATAGGCTCATTGAACCATGTTTATGAGTACATGCATTAATTTTCTATTTTAATCACATAAGCACTCTTTGCGTCTTATAATGAGAGATTGCATTTTAATGAAAAATATTCTTATTCTCTAGGTCTAACATGTCCGTACTATACATATCATTGTCTTTTATATCACAATCCCATCAAGTTTATCATCACTCAAAAAGGGAGAAATTGTTAGCTATAAGAGCATTCTTCTTTGTTTTGACTTATGACAAATATTGATAAGGACTAACTTGTATGATCTATATATAATAGGACATGTTCGACCTCAATTCTTTTGAGACATGCAAATGAGATTGCTAAATAACTCTTGAGTAATAGAATCTAAGAATGGGTGACAAAATACAGGACAAGCTTAAGAAACTGCATACTAAAATGCTCTTGAGAAGAATCATAGACTAGGAATCATTTGTTAAAGTATATTATGTAAATTTCTATGTCTTCATTACCTTATGATTCAATTTATTTTACCTTGAAGCACACGAACAAAAAGATTTCAAAGTATTAAGCTTTCAGAATTTTGGATTGAATAGTTTGTATGGATCTACATCCAAAAGCTTCGTCCAAAACTCTGTGAACAGTTTCAAAATGTTTATGCCTAGAAAAGTGCCATTTTGCACTCACCTTTTAGACGCACCCATCTCCGATTCTTAAGTTCAAAACTCTGGAAAACCTGACAATGAGAAACTAGCCATTTCTAGCTGTTTCTAGCCGTTGGTGTCTTACTTTTTGCTTTTATAAAGGCTTTCAAAACTTGATTTTAGAGTAGATTTTTGTACTATCTTTCTCAAAAACACTCTTACACTTTACAAAACAAAAATATCCCTTTTCATTATGCTTCAAAGTGAAATCAAATTAATCCAAAGGTGCAAAGGTAAATGTGCTTAGACTATTTTATATTTGCTCAATCTATGAGCTATTTCTACATTTCTTTCTATGATTTATTTTGTAACAAGGTTGTGGTGTAAAATCCGGTTGAGGTAAGCCTTGTTTGGTGAATGTATCAAGGTTGTGGTGTCAAACCCAGTTGGGGTAAGCCTTGATTGTGTGACTGAAGAGGCTAGGTGTAAAATCAAGTATGGTGATTCTTTTGCGTAAGATTGGTGCAGCCTTCCACCATTGATTTGGGAAAAAGGTTTTATTTATTTTGTTGAAATCCTTAATTGTGTACTTAAGGTAGTAGATGTAGATTAGTTGATGATCAAACCACTACAAATCTTTGGGTCCTTTCTTCTGCATTTTATCTAGACTTTGTCGCTACATTTTCTCTGGTTATCGATCAAAGAATTCTATCATTATCTCTGCAATTGTTGATTAGTTTTAAAGATTTTATTATTCTATAGTAAGTCTGTATTTGTTATCTCAGCTACCTATCTTTAAAACATACCATCTTCTCACCATTTAATGGTGATTTAAAAGATTTCTATCTACACTCCTTCAGCTGCGAAGCAATCTATCATTGTGAACATAAGCATTATACTTCTCCTTGCATTCATTGTCTTAATTAAAGACTTTATGTAGCTTGGTGAATCTGTCAATATTGTTTAAGTTATCGATATTAAATATAGATCTTCTTTCCATCATTTGGCAGAGATTTGAAAGTTCATTGGCAGCACATTTAAAGTTGCATGGACAATATTTGTTTGGCTCACTCACCTTGTTAGCTCCTGCTTTATGATTTTTTGAAGATCCTTAAAGTTTGAAATTGTTTGCCGTAAACTTTATTCACCCCATCTAAGGTTTATCAATATGTTTTCAAATATGACCAGTATGATATAACTAGTATGGCTGGAAGGAGAGCTAACCCTAATTGTTGGATCGTTGAGTTTAACAAAAGAAAGAGATGGCCAAAATATAATCCTTTTGTTTTGGCAAAACAAGGTATCTAAAGATATTATGTACCTTATCCATGTAAAAAGAAAGAAAGAGTAGATTGGTTGGTGGCTTACACTGTCAAGGCAAGGGCCACAATTGAGATTAGGTAGTGATCATGTTTTCCAAAAGGATGAGATTGTTCCATTAGAGAATCTAATTGAGATACTAGAAGAGATAATTCTGGCTAATCCTAGCGATGTTTTAGTATATGTGGTGGATGTGGGAGAAAAAGAAGCCTGATTTCGACCTTGAGGCTATGAGGCAAGAAGAGGTTGAATTTGATTCAAAGGAAAGTGAAAAGGAAGAAGAAGATTCTAATTACAATTAAGAATGGAGTTCTGATTTCAGTGAAGATGGAGACTGAATATATGATTTTTGAGTAGGTTAAAAATTCTGATTTGCTAATTATACATAGCTAAAAGATGATGCCTATTTTAAGGTTTCAATTAAAATTCTTTTCTCTTTTGTATGTGTTTGTAAATGCCAAAAGATGTTTGATAAAGGGAAACTAGTTTAATCAAGTCTTTCTAGTTTCTATTTCCTTTTTATTTCCTAGAATTTCAAGCTATGTAAGAGAGACCTACATGTAAGAAAATACAGTTGGATATTTTTTAGATAATTGCTTGCTTTATTTTTGTTATCATCCTTCTATTGTTAATAGGCCAATAAAAACTTGCATGCTAAATTGGAGGAAGATGTTCAGGAGGAGTGTTCTAAGCTTGGTCTTGTGGATTCAGTCAAGGTATTGCGACTATCATGCTAACCACTTCAGTTGATTATTTTCCTTGCATTCTAGTTTTATGGATGCTAACATTGTTTGGATAGCTTGCAAGGATTTAGAGGAGTGTTTGACCCTTACAACCTCAACCTTACTAAAATAATATGGTAGCCTTATATGATAATGGCTTCACATCCATCATTTTGGTTAAGAGTACGTTTAGTTTAGAAAAGTGGATATTTATTTTGAGACACTCCAAAGTAGAAACATGGACACTAAATTTGAATTAGAGGGAGTATTACTTAGCTATTTGGGTTGCACTCACCTTCAGGTCCTCATGACATTTGGATGGACATAACTTCTTCAAGCTTGAATACAGCTTGAGCATAACACTAACACTTATCATATATGATTTTTTTCTCCCTAGAGTTTTATTTTCTCGACTTCCTTAGAGACCTTTTGGATTGCCTACTTTGTTGTTCACATTGCTGCAATTTTTGCATTTTTTGTGTTGTTAATGGAATCTTGGGTGAAAACGGAATTATATGAACTTAGAAAAGAGTTGTGTAAGTTGACCAACCTTGCTGTCCATATTTTCTGGAAAATGCTTTGATGAACATGTTTTTTTGAGTGGTTTTTGGCTAGACTTAGTACAAACAAGGATTTTATTTGCTTTGAGAAGCTTTGAGGATGTGGACAATCATGAAAACCTATTGATGATTAATTTTGAGAAGACTTTTAAGAAAACTCCTGTACAATGCTATCAATGAAGCTTGTTGATGCGTGTTTTTTAGTGTAGAAAATATTACCAACAAATTACACAATCAGTCAAGCTTTAATTAAAATGTCAACCACTAAAACCACACATATGGGCAAGTATACCCATCGTATAGCTTAGGGCAAGTATCAAATCCACGAGAACTTAGGTTCCCACCTTAGTTTACCTAAATCTTTATTGTTTAGCCTATAAAAAATGAAGAGACTAAAAAGGAAAATTAATAAAGATAAAAATAGGTATAACTCAAGGATGCAATTTCATGTAACTAGACAATTATCTTGAAAATACAATATTGAATTACTTAGCAGTCATCACAATCAATTATTGTCTTAGCATCATGAAGGAATATAAAGATAAATTCCACTTCGTTTGTCAATTCATGGAATCAATACATTTTGATTCATATTAATAGATTTGTTAATGAAGCTAACATAACCAACATATGCATTAAGCTCATCACTATATTTTGATTCAATTAGCAGATTTGTCAATCAAGCCATCCTAGCCAAAATATGCAGAATCTCAATAGCTTAAAAATATGAAATTGGCTAATGACCCTTTTGTCAAGGCGAAATCAACTAATCTTTGATCACTTAGTCCTAAAATCATAATTTTGTCGTTCAAATCCATTAAGATTTAACAAATACAAAATTAATACAATCATTTTGTTGAGTCAATTAGAAGAACTTGCATCAATAACCAATGATAACAAGTAATCAAATACTAAAGATAACAATAGATTGATAAAAAATTTCAATTAACTCAAAATTATAATCTCTAAAACAATATACAATTACAATAAAAACATTCAGCACATCATTGTTAAAGAAACGTAAACAAGGGATGAAAGATAAAACTTATAAACAAGCCCTTCTTCTTCTCTTGAAAACCTCCTTTGAGCAATGCTCCTTTGAGTGGTGATTGAGTAGCTAGTTTGGATCCTTTAAATCACACATTTCTTTTGTGTTTTCTTGTACTTTTATAGAATTCTAGGATGCTAAATTCGTGGCTTAGGAAGTCTTGGCCGAGTAGGATTCAAAACCTACCAAAATCATTAGAGAATTTCCAAATTCGTGTACAGAATATTCGCCTATTAGAGCGTACCTGGCACCAGGTACCTTCAACGCACCTGGCGCTAGGTACACTATGTTCTTCCTCTGGAGTTTGGCTCTATTTTTGGTCTATTCTTATCAGCAGACGAATGGACCCCACACTAGGTACACTTGCCAGACCTGGCGCTAGGTCTATTCTGCATTTGTACTGAAAGTTGCTCGAGTTTTGCTGCTGGACAAGAATGGACCTGGCACCTAGTCCATTAGCAGGGCCTGGCACCTGGTATATTTTGGAATTGTTTGCTTTTTGCTTGATTTTAACTAAAAAATGCACAAATTTTCCAAAAACACTTTTTACAAGAAAAATGTCAAATAGGAATGAATATGCTTAGTTATTATAACAAATGTATCTCAAAACAACCTCAAATAACTAGGAAAAATAATAGTGATTTTAGTCCATATAACATACCCCCACATTTGAACATTTGCTTGTCCTCAAGTAATCAAGAACTAGACACTAAGCATTTAGAACAAGATAAAATAATTTAGCAAAGTTTTCCTTAGCAAATCCATCTACAATGAAGACATAACCTTCTTCTAACCTAAAACATAAATTCATCATTCATTCAACCCTTTAAAAACCTTGTAAACTCACATATTAAATCAAACAATCCTAAAGCCATCAAAGTTAAGTTAAACAAGTTTATATCTAGTACAAAAAAATTATCCTACTCCTCAAGCAAAAACATAGATAACATAAATCATACAAGTTAAGCCATTTGACCAATTTCAGCATTATAAACTTAAATTTACACAACTCAAGTTAGTAAAATAAGGAAAACACTCAACTCTTCTTCTTTTTTTTTTTTCTATGACTTTGGGAGTTGATAGTCTCAAGTGCATGGATTTTTCTTTGCACTCCGTATTGGCCCCTTATAATCATCATCTTTTTTTCAAAAAATTTCTTTTTTCTCTTTCTTGCCTTTTCTCTTTCCTTACCTTTTTGCCTTCGGGATAGCCTCAAGAGAGTGTGAGGCTTCTTTGTTTTTTCTCTTCCACTCGCCGTATTGGCCCCCTTTTCAACAAAATGTCTCTCTTTCTTTTGTTTTTCTTATCAGATGAAAGCAATTTTTTTCAACTCACATTCTTTCTTTTTCACTCAAAAATATTTTCCCTCACATTCCTTACTCCTAACTCATAATCAAGCAAACTTTAATCGATAATACAAGAATTAATTAACAACTCTTCCCATATTTCATCATATCATCCACATTCAAACTCAAAGAATAAAAGTCAAATACCCAATATAACCAAGGTTAACTTAAATTCTCAAGACTTAGCAAAATCCAACTTAATAGACAAGTTTAATTTTTAAATAAAAATCAAACCATATCTCAAGCTAAAAAAAAAAAAACATCACAACTCCATTACTGACAAATAAGCCCAGTTTAGTTCCAAAATTTCTAAATTCTCAATTATTTAAAATTTCAAAATTTCCAACAATTGTTTGATACTATGAAAACACCAAGATAATTGATAAAAACTTAGACAAATAATATTACTAAACCACTCTCCCACACTTAAACTGGACAATGTCCTCACTGGCAAAAAATTAACACAATAAAGCATCTCCAAAGGGACCAAAAATAATAAAGGGGTAGAAAATTTAAGTAATACTCCCCAAGTACAATAAAGTGGCAATAGATATAAAAAATAAAACTAGAGAGAAGGGCTTGTTCAGGAGGACTTTATTCCTACCTACAAAACAAAACACAAATAAAAGTACAAGAAAAATAATAACAAAATAAAAACACACCTAAATAAAAGAAAACAAACTAAAGAAAAATACTAAAAATCCTAAAAAAGTAAATAAAGACATGACTTACTCCCCCTCACTTAACATGGAAAATATTTTCCTTATTACTAGGAGAAATAACACCTAACAACTCCAATCACAAAACAAAGATACAAACTCTTTCCTCTCATCATGCTTCCTCATCAAACCTTTGTAGAAGAAATTTAAGCTCATTGAAAAAGGTAGGTACGATGAATGTAGAGAGAAGGAAGGTTTTTGAAAAAGGTCATGTTCATGAAAACACTTTTTCTCAGTAAAATAAAACACAGTAACCTTATTCTCTAATATTCCTTTAGATACACAAATATTTTTTCCAGCATATGAGTGCTCTTGGTATCTAAAGAATTCATTAATCTCGAAATCAAAATTTGTCCCTTCAAAAGATATGTCATAATGAAAATTCCTTCTTAAACTTAGCAATTGAGTTCTTAATGATGAGATCAAAAAATCCATACTTTGCAATGCATCTACAAATACCAAGTTACCTCCCTTTAAATAGGGTGAAGGGTAAAAATTACTACATTATCCAAGGACTTCTTATGATATAGTGTTGATAGATCCAACTCCTTGAGGCATGGTAGATTCAACACATCATCAATCATATCAGTAGGCTTCGTGACTTGAGAGGGACCGATAAATTCATGTGATAAAGAAAAATTAGAAATATGAGAGTATAGATTAGAATCAATTTTTTCCTATCACATTGGGCAATTGTTCCTCATATCCCCTCTTCTCTTCTTAGGGGTCCTCTTGCATAAGTGTATGGGCATTTATGGCATCTTCAACCAACTTGTCTAGTTGTGTTCTTTGATGGCTCATTCATTGGGAAGATTCTTCGTACCCCCTAATAGAGATGTTTGTGTTGGCAACAAAGGATTTGATTGAAGCTTCAAGTGACGTCTCACAAAAAGCGTTAATTCGAGCTTACAAACTTGCCAATGTAGCATCATTATAGCTCCTCTAACATTGTGCCCATGAATAATTATCTATAATGATGTTAATCTCGCACTTAAAGAAAAATAAAGATCAAATAAAAAATTAAAAAATAAACAAAAATAATAGAAAATAAGGAAAATAAAAAAAATACATAAATTAGAAATATTCACAAACTACCTAAAAATAAAAGTTAGCAATATGTACAAATATAAAAAAGGCTAAATCAACAAGATTCAAATGTTTCCGATAGTGCCCATCCCCGGCAATGACGTAAAAAACTTGATGCGTGTTTTTTAGTGTAGAAAATATTACCAATAAATAACACAATCAATCAAGCTTTAATTAAAATACCAACCACTAAAACCACATATACTGGCAAATATACCTATCATATAGCTTAGGTAATAGCAAGTATCAAATCCACGAGAACTTAGGCTCCCACCTTACTTTACCAAAATCATTATTGTTTAGCCCATAAAATAAGAATAGATTAAAAAGGAAAATAAATAAAGATAAAAATAGATATATGATAGGGGTTAAAATCACCATTATTTTCTTAGTTATTTGAGGTTATTTTAAGATACATTTGTTGTAATAACTAGGCATATTTCTTCCTATTTGACATTTTACTTGTAAAAGGTGTTTTTGGAAAATATGTACAAATTTAAGTTAAAATCGAGCAGAAAGTGCATAGAACCAGAATGTACCTAGTGCTAGGCCCAGCCAGTGGACTAGGCACTAGGTCCATTATGTCCAATAGCAGAGTTTAAGTGAGCTTCAGGAGTTTTTCCAAAATAGACCTGGTTCCAGGTTTGGAAAGTGTACCTGGCGCCAGGTCCATTTTGCCTGCCAAGGAGAGATGGCCAAAAACAGAGTAAAAATAGAGGAAGAACAGAGTGTACTTGGCGCCAGGTGGGTCGAAGGTACCCAGTGCCAGGTAATTCTATACGCAAAATTAGGGCTTATCCAAGGATTTAGGTATTTTCCTATTCCTACGCGGCTAAGACTTCCTCAGCCACAAAATTAGCATCCAAGAGGCCTATAAAAGCATAAGAGAACACAAGAGTTAGATATATAACTTAGAGAGGTAAATTAAAGGGCAAAAATTCTAATTCTCTCATTGAAGGAGGTGTCTAGCCAAGTCAAGGAGGATTGTCAAAGAGATTCTTTAAGGAAGAAGAAAGAGGCTTGTCTATGAGTGCTTTCTTTTCTCTTTGTTTTTTTTTTTTAACTTTAATAATGATATATTCAATTTTTTCATTGTAATTTAAAAATATTTTGGGATTCATGATTTATACATCAATTTAACTAATTGATTAATTGATTATTGTTCTTAGAATTTGATTACTTGTTCTCCTTATGGAGTTGGTTGTTGGGTTTTGTTATTAAGTTGCTTGAAAAAGAGGTTGGTAATGACTTCAATTAATTAGTTTCATATTTGTTATCTTTTAACTTTCTTGAAAAATGGGTTAATTATTTAGAACATTGGTAATCAAAGGTTAGTTGATGATTGCAAGAATATGGATTCATTGACAAATTCCATGCTTTAAATCACCTGGAATATGGGGGTTTATATGATGATTGATTTTAATGCATCTTTTGGATGAGTTAGTCGAGATAGAATATGTTAACTAATTTAACTAGAAATTAGTGATTCCATAGATTGCAAATGAAGTGGGTCTATATTAAATCTTTCATGAGACCAAGATAATAATTGATTGTGATATTGGCTAAGTGATTCATTGTCATGTTTTCCAAGATAATTGTCAAAATTGCATGAACCTACATCCTTGAGTTGTATATATTTCTTTGGTTTTTCTTTTTATTATTTTCTCACTTTATTTAGGTTAGTTAAACAATGAAAGGGAAATATTTAGTGTGTACTTATTCCTTTGAGGATCGATACTCGTTAATTCCCTATACTATGCTTAGGATGAGTATACTTGCTCACATGTATATTTTGGGATTAATGTTTTAATTAAAACTTGATTAATGGATGAATTTAAAATTGATGATTTAATATACCCAAAATTTACGCATCAAGTTTTTGGCTCCGTTGCTAGGGAACAATATCATGCTTGCTTAAATTTTGTTGATTTAACCATGTTATCTATGTATATGTCCATATGTCTATATGTAAATATGTATATTTGTTCTTTGTGTAAATCAATATTATATCTTGTTGTTTGTAATATTGTGTGACTTAATTGACTTTCTTATTTCATGTTGTACCTGTAAATACCACTACCTTTTTGGTTTAGGCAGTTTGTGAATACATCTAATGTGCGTATTTTTCTTTTCTTTATTTTTTCTATTATTTTCTTTTACCTTTTTGTTTTTTTTCTTTTCTTTGTTTTTCTATTCTTTTTGTTTATTTTTATTTTTATTTTCAATTTGATTTTTGTGCAAGGTTGACACCATCATGGACAACCATTTTTGGGCACAAAATCAAAAGAGTTACAATGATGATAGATTAGCAAGATTACAAGCCCGCATTGATGTTTTTAGTGCCACGTCATTAGTAATAATAGTGAATTCTTTTGTGGCCAATACAAATTCATCAACTGAGGGAAACAAAGAATCTGCCCAATGAATGCGCTCTAACAAGACACAACTAGCAAAGTTGGTTGATGAGATCTTCAATGGGGAATTGAAAATAGAAGACAAATAGTGTACCTCTCGATTCATGGAGTCCATTGATGCAATTGATGATGTGTTGAGCTCACCATTCCTTAAGGAATTAGATCTTTCAACGCTATAGTATAAGAAGGGTTTGGAGAATGGTGGTAATTTCTACCTTTCATCCTAATTTCAAAGATGTAACATAGTTTTTGTAGACCATGCCTTAAAAGGTAAGGATTTCTTGATCTCATCTTTGAGAACTTAGATACTAAGTTTAAAGAAGAATTTCAATTCTGACAAATCTTTTGAAGGGTCAAGTTTGATGCATTCTTTAGAAACCATGTGCACTTATATGTTGACAAAACTATTTGTGTGTCTAAAGGAATGTTAGAGAAAGAGGTTTATGTATTTTTCTTTAGTTAGAAAAATTATTTTCATATACATTCTATTTTTCAGAAACCTCTCTTCTTTCAATATTCATCTTGCCTACCTACTATTTTGAGCTTTAATTTCTTTTGAAAATGGTTTGATGATGAAGCATGATGAATGGAAAGAGTTTTTTTTTTTTTTTTTTGGTTTTGTTAAGTAGTTTGTTTTTCCTCTCCCAAATAAGGAACATATTTTCCATCTTAAGTGTGGGGGAATGAGTCATGTCTTTATTTGCTTTCTAAGGATTTTTTAGGTCTTTTTCTTTAGTTTGTTTTCTTTTATTTAGGTATGTTTTTATTTTGTTATTATTTTCCTTTGTGCTTTTATTTGTGTTTAGTTTTACAAGAATAAAGTCCTCTTGGACAAGCTCCTCTCTCTATCTCAAGTTTGGATATCTATTGGAGCATTATTTCACTTGGGAAGTATTGCTTAAACTTTCTACCCTATTATTATTTTTGGTCCTTTTGGAGATGCTTTCTTGTGTTTATTTTTTGCCAATGAGGACATTGTCCAGTTTAAGTATGGGGAAGTGGTTTGGTGATTCTGTCCAAGTTTTTATCAATTATCTTAGTTTTTTCTTGGTATTGAGCTACTTTGGAAAATTTCAAAATTGAGAAACAATTTAGTTTTGAGCGCAAAGTTTGGAAAATTGGAGCTACTCCATCATGACAATATCTTCTTTACTTTCTTCTCCTTCTTTATTCATTTTGGTCTTCTTAGCTGTACTTTTATTATTTTATCTTCGGCGGCCATTGAGGACAACGTCCAATTTAAGTATGGGGGTGGGGGGGGGGGGAGAATGAGGTTGAAGAAATATTTTCATATAATTTTTGTGAAAAATTTTCAGAAATTTTAGTGGTTTTCATTGTCAAGCCAGGTTGTAATTCTTTTTCTTACTCGGATATGTGTTTTGTCATTCATGTGGTGGATTTTGATTAAATTGGTTTTATTGGAAAAGATATTTGTCAAGACATGAGAATTTTAATTAATCTTGCTTACGCATTAGTGTTTGAATGTTATTTGACTTATCTAGTTGAAATATAGAAGATATGATGATTACGGGAAGAGTTTATTGGCTAACTTTTGTATTATAAGTTTAAATTTTGCTAGCTTTGAGTTGTGAAAAAAAAAATGTGAGTTGAAAAAAAAGATCTTTGAGAGGAAAGATTAAGGAGAATGTTGAAAAATATGATTATAGTTGCGAGAAATATAATGAGTGGAAGAAGCACTATTGTTGATGTGAATTGAAAAAAAAAAAAAAAAAGTCTCTTATTGATGATCTTGGAAGACCTTTAGCTAAAAGGGGGGTCAATATGGGGAGATGTAGCAAATGAATTCGATGCATTCTCTTGAGGCTATCCTGAAGGCAAAAAGGCAAGGAAGAGCATAACGGAAAAAATGAATTGTTGAAAAAATGATGAGTGATGAGTATAAAGGGGGCTAATACAGTGCGTGAAGAGAAACCTATGCATTTGAGACTATCAATTCCTTAAGTCATTGAAAAATTCTGAGAAAAAAATTTTGAGTGCTCTCCTTAATTAAAACTTGAGTGTGCAATTTTTGGATTTATAATACCTGAGTTGGTGGATAGCTTGACCTATGCGATTTATGTTATCTATATTTTTACTTGAATAGTGAAATAATTTTTTTAGACTAAGGTATGCACTTGATTAATTTGACTTCAAGAGTTTGGTGATGTGTTGGCCAATATTTCAAAGTTTAAAATTGTTTTCAAAGGATATAAATGACAAGGGTTGTATCTAAAGTTTAAAAGGAAGATATGATCTTTGCCATGATATAGAAACTTTCGAACGAGAAGAAAAAACCTTATGTTGTCTTGATAATTTTTCTTAGACTAAAGTGTTTTGCTTGAGGACTAGCAAATGTTCAAGTGTAGGGGAATTGATAGGGGTAAAAATCACTATTCTTTTTCTAGTTATTTGAGGTTATTTTAAGATATATTTGTTGCACTAACTAGGCATATTTCTTCCTATTTGGCATTTTGCTTGTAAAAGATTTTTTTGGCATATATGTGAAGATTTAAGTTAAAATTGAGTAGAAAATGCACAGAACCAGAATGTACAGGGCGCCAGGCCCAACCAGTGGACCAGGTGCTGGGTCCATTCTGTCCAGCAATAGAGTTTTAGTGAGCTTCAGGAGTTTTTCCAAAACAGACTTGGCGTCAGGTCTGGCAATTGTACCTGGCACCATGTCCATTCTGCCTGCCAAGGAGAGACGGCCAAAAATAGGGCAAAAATAGAGGAAGAACAGAATGCATGTGGTGCTAGGTGGGTCAAAGGTACCCAGCGCTGGTAGGCTCTGGAGGCGAAAATTTTGTACTTAGAATTAGGGCTTATCCAAAGATTTTGGTATTTTCCTATTCCTACTCGGTCAAGACTTCCTCAACCACGAAATTGGCATCCAAGAGGCCAATAAAAGCATCAAAGAACACAAGGGTTGGAGATACAACTTAGAGAGGTGAATTAAAGGGCAAAAATTTCGATTCTCTCAATGAAGGAGTTGTTTACCTAAGTCAAGAGGGATTGTTAAAGAGAGTCTCCAAGGAAGAAGAAAGAGACTTATCTACGAGTGTTTTTTTTTCTCTTTGTCTTCTTTTACTTTAACAATGATGTATTCAATTTTTTTATTGTAATTTAACAATATTTTGGGATTCATGATTTATGCATCAATTTAACTACTTAATTAATTGATTATTGTTCTTGGTATTTTATTACTTGTTTTCCTTACGAAGTTGGTTGATTTGGTTTTGTTATTAACTTTCTTGAAAAAGAGGTTGGTAATACTTCAATTATTTAGTTTCATATTTGTTATCTCTTAACTTGCTTGAAAAAGGAGTAAATTGTTTATAACACTGTTAATCAAAGGTTA
The DNA here is from genome assembly GCA_026120185.1 of Voacanga thouarsii. Taxonomy (NCBI): domain Eukaryota; kingdom Viridiplantae; phylum Streptophyta; class Magnoliopsida; order Gentianales; family Apocynaceae; genus Voacanga; species Voacanga thouarsii. The sequence goes on from JANUWF010001001.1 coordinate 744,495, forward strand.
GTTGATGATTGCTAGAATATGGATTTATTAACTAATTTCATGCTTTAAATCACCTAGAATATGGGGGCTTATATGAGGATTGATTTAATGTATCTTTTGGATAAGTTAGTCAAGATAGAATATCTTCACTAATTTAACTAGTAGGCAGTGATTCCATAGAGTGCAAATGAAGTAGATTTATATTAAATCCTTCATGAGACCAAGATAATAATTGATTGTGCTATTGGCTAAGTGATTCATTGTCATGTTTTCCAAGATAATTGTCAAAATTGAATAAACCTACATCCTTGAGTTATATATATTTCTTTATTTTTTTCTTTTTATTATTTTCTCACTTTATTTAGATCGGTTAAACACTGAAAGGAAAATAATTAGTGTGTACTTGTTCCTTTGAGAATCGATACTTGTTAATTCCCTATACTATGCTTGCAACGACTATACTTGCTCACATGCATGTTTTGGGATTAATGTTTTAATTAAAACTTGATTAAGGGATGAATTTAAAATTGATGATTTCATGTACCCAAAATTTACGCATTAAGTTTTTGGCTCTGTTGCTGGAGAACCATATCATGCTTGCTTAGATGTTGTTGATTTAACCATATTTATATATGTATATGTCCATATGTCTATATGTATAAATATATATATATATATATATATATATTTGTTCTTTGTGTAAATCAATATTATATCTTGTTGTTTGTAATATTGTGTGACTTAGTCAACTTTCTTATTTCATGTTGTACTTGTAAATACCACTAACATTTTTGTTTATGTAGTTTGTGAATATATCTAATGTGTGTAATTTTCTTTTCTTTATTTTTTCTATTATTTTCTTTTACCTTTTTATTTTTTTAATTTTCATTGTTTTCTATTATTATTATTTTTTTTCAATGTGATTTTTGTGTGAGGTTGACATCATCATGGACAACCTTTTTTGGGCACAAAATTAAAGGAGTTACAATGATGATAGATTAGTAAGATTACAAGTTCGCATTTATGTTTTTAGTCTGACGTCATTAGTAACATTAGTGAATTTTTTTTGTGGCCAATACAAATTCATCAACTGAGAGATACGAAGAATCCGCCCAATGAACTAGCTCTAACATGACACAACTAGCAAAGTGGGTTGATGAGATCTTCAATAGGGAATTGAAAATAGCAGACAAATAGTATACCTCTAGATTCATGGAGTCCATTGATACAATTGATGATGTGTTAAGCTCACCATGCCTTAAGGAATTAGATCTTTCAACGCTATAGTATAAGAAGGGTTTGGAGAATGGTGGTAATTTCTACCTTTCACTCCAATTTCCGGGAGGTAACTTAGTTTTTGTAGACCATGCCTTGAAAGGTAAAGATTTCTTGATCCCATCTTTGAGAACTCAGATACTAAGTTTAAAGGAGAATTTCAATTGTGACAAATCTTTTGAAGGGTTAAAAGGTGATTTCAAGTTTGATGCATTCTTTAGAAACCATGTGCACTTTTATGTTGACAAAAATATTTGTGTGTTTAAAGGAATGTTAAAGAAAGAGGTTTATGTATTTTTTTTTAATTTAATAAGAATTTTTTTTTTCATAAATCTTCTATTTTCAAAACCCCTCTTCTTTCTACATTCATTATGCCTATCTTCTATTTTGAGCTTTAATTTCTTTTTAAAATGGTTTGATGAGGAAATGTGATGAATAGAAAGAGTTTTTGTTTTGTTTTGTTTTTTTTTTTTTTGTTAAGTAGTTTGTTTTTCCTTTTCGAAATAAGGAAAATATTTTTCCTCTTAAGTGTGGGGAAATGAATCGTGTCTTTATTTGCTTTCTTAGGATTTTTTTAGGTCTTTTTCTTTAGTTTGTTTTCTTTTATTTAGGTATGTTTTTATTTTGTTATTATTTTCCTTGTGCTTTTATTTGTGTTTTGTTTTACAAGAATAAAGTCCTCTTGGACAAGCTGTTCTCTCTATCTTAGGTTTGGATATCTAGTGGAGCATTATTGGACTTAGGAAGTATTGTTTAAACTTTCTACCCTATTATTATTTTTTGTCCTTTTGGAGATGCTTTCTTGTGTTTTTTTTTTTTTTTTTGCCAATGAGGACATTATCCAATTTAAATATGGGTGAGTGGTTTGGTGATTTTGTCCAAGTTTTTTTCAATTATCTTGGTGTTTTCATGCTATTGAGCTACTTTGGAAAATTTCAAAATTGAGAAACAATTGTTTTGAGCACAAAGTTCAGAAAATTGGAGCTACTCTGTCAGAACAATATCTTCTTTACTTTCTTCTCCTTCTTTATTCATTTTGGTCTTTTTGACTGTAATTTGATTCTTCTATCTTTGGCCACTGAGGATAACGTCCTATTTTAGTGTGTGTATGTGTAGGGGAGGGGGGGGGGGGGGAGAATAAGGTTGAAGAAATATTTTCATATCATTTTTGTGAAAAATTTTCAAAAATTTTAGTGGTTTCATTGTTAAGTAAGGTTGTAATTCTTTTTCTTACTTGGATATGAGTTTTGTCATTCATGTGGTGGATTTTGACTAAATTGGTTTTATTGGAAAAGATATTTGTCAAGACATGAGAATTTTGATTAATCTTGCTTATGCATTAGTGTTTGAATGTTATTTGACTTATCTAGTTGAAATATAGAAGATAAAATGAATATGGGAAGAGTTTATTAGCCAACTTTTGTTTTTTGAGTTTAAATTTTGCTAGTTTTGAGTTATGATGAAAAAAATGTGAGTTGAAAAAAAAAAAGATCTTTGAGAGGAAAGATTGAGGAGAATGTTGAAAAATATGATTATAGTTGAGAGAAAAACAATGAGTGGAAGCAACACTATTCTTGATGTGAATTGAAAAAAAAAAAAAAGAAAGAAAGTCTCTTATTAATAATCTTGGAAGACCTTTAGCTAAAAAAGGGGGTCAATATGGAGAGAAGTAGTAGGTGAATTCAGTGCACTCTCTTGAGGCTAACCTGAAGGCAAAAAGGCAAGGAAGAGCAAATAGGAAAAAAAGAATTGTTGAAAAAATGATGGGTGATGAGTATAAAGAAGGCCAATACGGTGCATGAAGAGAAATTCATGCACTTGAGGCTATCAATTCCCTAAGTCATTTAAAAATTCTAAGAGAAAAATTTTGAGTGCTTTCCTCAATCATAACTTGAGTGTGCAATTTTTGGATTTATAATGCTTGAGTTGGTACATAGCTTGACCTATGTGATTTATGTTATCTATATTTTTACTTGAAGAGTGAAATAATTTGCTTAGACTAAGGTATGCACTTGATTAATTTAACTTCAAGAGTTTGGTGATGTCTTGGCCAATGTTTCAAAGTTTGAAAATATTTTCAAAGGATATAAATGACAAGGGTTGTATCTAAAGTTTGAAAGAAAGATATGATCTTTGCTATGATAAAGAAACTTTTGAATGAGAAGAAAAAAACTTGTGTTGTCTTGATAATTTTTCTTAGACTAAAGTGTTTTTCTTGAGGACTAATAAATGTTCAAGTGTAGGGGAATTGATAGGGGTTAAAATCACCATTCTTTTTCTAGTTATTTGAGGTTTTTTTAAGATACATTTGTTGTAATAACAAGGTATATTTCTTCCTATTTAACATTTTTCTTGTAAAAGGTTTTTTTGGCAAATATGTACAGATTTAAGTTAAAATCAAGTAGAAAGTGCACAGAACCAGAATGTCCTGGCACTAGGACCAACCAGTGGACTCCTCATTGGGTCCATTTTGTCTAGCAACAGAGTTTGAGCAAGCTTCAGGAGTTTTTCCAAAACAAACTTGGTGCCAGGTCTAGTAATTGTACCTGGCGCCGGGTCCATTCTTCTTGCTAAGGAGAGACCGCCAAAAACAGAACAAAAACAAAGGAAGAATAGAGTGCATCTGGTGCCAGGTGGGTCGAAGGTACCCGGCGCTAGGTAGGCTCTGGAGGTAGAAATTTTGTACGCAGAATTTGGGCTTATCCAAGGATTTTGGTATTTTCCTATTCTTACTCGGTCAAGACTTCCTCAGCTATGAAATTGGCATCCAAGAGACCAATAAAAGCATAAGAGAATACAAGGGTTGGATATACAACTTAGAGAGGTGAATTAAAGGGCAAAATTTCTAATTATCTCATTGAAGGAGGTGTTCACCCAAGTCAAGTAGGATTGTCAAAGAAAGTCTTCAAGGAAGAAGAAAGAGACTTGTCTACGAGTTTTTTCTTTTCTCTTTGTCTTCTTTTACTTTAACAATGATGTATTCAATGTTTTTATTGTAATTTTACAATATTTTGGGATTCCGGATTTATGCATCAATTTAACTACTTGATCAATTGATTATTGTTCTTGGTATTTGATTACTTATTTTCCTTACAGAGTTGGTTAATTGGGTTTTGTTATTAACTTGATTGGAAAAGAGGTTGGTAATGACTTCAATTAATTAGTTTCATATTTGTTATCTCTTAACTTGCTTGAATAAGGGGTTAATTGTTTAGAAGATTGGTAATCAAATGTTAGTTGGTGATGGCTAGAATAGGGATTCATTTAGGTTGGTTAAACAATGAAAGAAAAGTAATTAGTGTGTACTTGTTCCTTTGACGATCGATACTCATTAATTTCTTGTACTATGCTTATGAAGAGTATACTTGCTCACATGTATATTTTGGAATTATTGTTTTAATGATAACTTGACTAAGTGATGGATTTAACATTGATGATTTTATATACCCAAAATTTATGCATCAGTGTAACTTAAGGATGCAATTTCATGTAATTAGACAATTATCTTAAAAACATAATATTGAATTACTTAGCATTGATCACAATCAATTGTTGTCTTGGCATTACGAAGGAATATAAAGATAAATTCCCCTTCGTTTGTCAATCCATGGAATCACTTTATTTTGATTCATATTAATAGATTTGTCAATCAAGCTAACATAACTAAAACATGCATTAAGCTCATCACTATATTTTAATTCAATTAGAAGATTTGTCAATCAAGCTATCCTAACCAAAATATGCATGAATCTCAATTCCTTAAAAATGTGAAATTAGCTAATAACCCTTTGTCAAGGCGAAATCAACTAATCTTTGATCATTTAGTCCTAAAATTATAACTTTATCGTTCAATTCCATTAAGATTTAACAAATACAAAATCAATACAATGAAACTCCTAACATCATTTTGCTGAGTCAATTAGAAGAACTCGCATCAATAACCAATGATAACAATAGATTGATAAAAAAAATTTCAATTAACTCCAAATTATAATCTCTAAAGTAATATACAATTACAATCAAAACATTCAGCATATCATTGTTAAAGAAAAGTAAACAAAGGATGAAAGATAGAACTAATAGACAAACCTTTTTTCTTCTCTTGAAAGCATCCTTTAAACAATGCTTCTTTGAGTGGTAATTGAGTAGCTAGCTTGGTTCCTTCAAATCAAACCTTTCTCTTATGTTTTCTTGTGTTTTTAAAGACTTCTTGGATGCTAAATTCATGGCTTAGGACGTCTTGGCCGAGGTGGATTCGGAAACTACCAAAATCATTAGAGAATTTCAAAATTCATGTACAGAATATTCACCTTACAGAGCGTACTTGGCATCGGGTACCTTCAACCTATCGGGCACCAGATCCACTCTATTCTTCCTTTAGAGTTTAGCTCTGTGTTTGGTCTGTTCTCATCAGCAGAAAGAATGGACCCAGAGCTAGGTACACTTGCCAGACCTGGCACCAGGTTTATTCTACTTTTGTACTAAAATTTGCTTGAGTTCTGTTGCTAGACTAGAATGGACCCAGGACCTAGTCTATTGGTTGGGCCTGGCGCCAGGTATATTCTAGAATTGTTCACTTTTCGCTTGATTTTACCTTAAATATGTGCAAATTTTTCAAAAACATTTTGTACAAGCAAAATGACAAATAGGAAGGAATATGCCTATTTATTATAACGAATGTATCATAAAACAACCTTAAATAATTAGAAAAATATTGGTGATTTCAACCCCTATCACTTGTTACTGCTGATATTTTAAGCTCATTTCAGTGTTAATTCCCAATGAAATTTTGGATGAAATTTGGTTTTGTTTAACTCCTTAAAGTGTTATAATGAATTGGGGTGCATTATGATGTTTTAAAATGCAAAAAACAACTTAAAAACTAGGTAACAATTCTTACCCTGTTGTTGTTAAAATTTTGTATGAATTTGAGAGAAGTTATTGGTCAAATGTTGATCTTGGGGATGTTTTTGGTAAATTCTTGATTGGATATATATACTAAGGTATTTTTGAAAAGTCTATTTGAGTTGGATTATATTGTACATCCTTGGATATGTGAATTATCCGCTAAAACTACTTGAACTCTTAGCTTATCAAAGTTGGAATTTTCGTTTCCTTATGTGTAGTTGCTTTGAATGAATTCTTTTTACTTTATTGGATAGTTTTGTATAAGAAAAGAGGGGCTACAATATGACCTGTTGTTTTAGGTTGAGGTTATTTAAAATGTTCGAAGTTTATCCAAGCTGGAATTTTGATTTCCTTTTGTGTGGTTACTTTGAATGAATTCTTTTTGCTATGTTGGATAGTTTTGTATAAGAAGAAAGGGGCTAAAATTTGACGTGTTGTTTTCGGTTGAGGTTATTTGAAATGTTTGAATTATACTTGGAGTTGGAGAATGATTTCATTATGATTTAAAACATGAAGGCATGATGTTTACAAAATATTCCCTCAAATGCTTTTCTAGAGATGGTAATAATTAAACTAAACCCTAATATATATTATCCATAGAGGTTTACTATGAAATGAATACTTACTTTTACACCCACAAAAAAGATTTGGAAATGTACAGCAATCATGTTAATGACATTGGTCTTTGGCAACGCAATATGCTCTTGAATTGCTAACTGATTCAGGTTATCTTGGATGCAATTTATGGTCACTCCTATTAACAGTAAATATAAACTTCATCTTGTTGATTTTGTACTATTAGCTAATGCTCTTTGATTGTCCTACTACCCTTCATATGCAAGTTGCTTATGTCATTCTGAAATATATTAAGCAACCTCTGGGTCTTTGATATACATGAATAGAGAAAGGATTCCTAAGAGTCCCAAAAGGCAACATCAAACACAGGATAGCTATGACATACCTGAAGATGATGAGTAATAGAGATTGTAGTAATATCTCTACAATTTTTTTGTAAACCTTTTTGGTACTATATTTTGTTTCTAATATTTTGTAATATTTCACATTTTATTAGGAATATTGAATATACTATTATTTTTATCTCTAAAATAGAACCACATATTTTTGTCTCTATGTTCTATCAAAGAGAGTCAGAGTGGAGACAAAAAAATAGTCTTCAAGATATTGATGGACAAATTAGTTTATGATTTTTGTTTCTAAATAGAGACAAAATATTATTTTGATTGGTCTAAAAAACTTGTCTCTAAATGGAGTAAAAAAATACTGACAAAAATTCGTCTTTGTGTTAGAGACAAACTATTTTATATTTATCTCTAATCAATGACCGACTAATTGGTCTTCAATTTTTGTTTCTAAATGGTGACAAAAGATAATTTTGATTCGTCTAAAAAATTTATCTTCAAATTGAGTGAAAATAGTGCCAAAAATCGATCTCTATGTCAGAGACAAAATATTTCAAATTAGTGTCTAATCAGTGTCGGAAGAATTGGTCTCCATTTGTTTTGTTTCCAAATGGTGAGAAAAAATTATTTTGGTTGGTCTAAAAATTTTTCTCCAAATTGAGTTAAAATAGCGACAAAAAGTTAGTCTCTATTTTAGAGACGAAATATTTTACGTCCGTCTCTACATTAGAGACGGCTTAGAGACAAAACTTTTGACTCTAATAAAGCATTGTCTTCTTTATTTAACCTGATAATTTAGAGAGGGACACCAATATCTTAGAGACAAATTATTTTCATCTCTAAATTTTAGCGACCAATATTTCTGTTCGTCTCTAATTATAGACACCATGTTTGGCAATAAAAGCCAATTCATCTCCGTTTTGTCTCTAAATGCAATTAGAGACAAGTTTTGTCTATCACTAAATAGTTATTTTCCTTTAGTGCTTGTTTATGTGTTTAGATGAATCGAAGTTTATGAACATCCTTATATTGCAATGTTAAAACTTCTTGTAATTATATAGAAATAAATTTGCATTTGTTGATATATATATGAAGTGTTCTTATAAGTATTTGTGTATATAATTACTTGATATATTTATATGTCATAAATATATAGCAAGCATATATAAGGACATATTAGACATAATACTGACACGATTATTGTATTTGCGGTGCAAAAGATGCCTCCAAAGACATGGTTGATGACATGTACTAATGGAGCATCCATCGTGGAGTAACCTACTTGGGAATTATTCCAATAGCAAACCAACCACCTAGTGTGTATGCTGAAGAAAAAGTAGTGGAGAGAACTAAGGAAGCTTTAGTTAATCATCTCTTTGGGAAAATGCAGAGATCTTATAGATCTTGTTAGAAAAGAAGGGACCATAAAGTGAACCTGAAATTTCAATCTCAAATGTTCATGGGTGAAACCGAGCAAGACCAAAATGCTGAAGTGCAGTTTGAAAGCTTAGAATACATTTTTCGAACCTTGAAATACTCTGAGGAAAGAATGGTAAAATTCGCTACTTTTCGCCTACGAGGGTTAGCACGTGATTGATGGACCCGTGTTCAAGAAGTTTAGGAGCAAAACGGGATGGATTTGAGTTGGGACACGTTTGTGATTATGTTCCTAGTTGAGTACATACTACAATGGGTGGTTGAGAAACATGCGGATGAGTTTTAAAACGAGAAGCAAGGAAATATGCCGACACTACAGTATACCACTCAATTCAACCGTCTATTAGAATACTATTGCCATTTGTGGACACTAAATGAAATTGAACTTGATAATTTGTGAAAGGATTGAGACTAGAATTAAAAAGAGCACTTGCACTTTTCTTGCTAAGTATCTATTCTACTATTGTTGATTCAGTAATGAGAATAGAGAGTGAAGATAGAAATCGATTTGCAACTAGAGTTGCACCTTTTGTTAAGAAATTTTCGACAAAGAGGCTATTTGGACCACAATAGAACAATAAGGGGAAGCAAGCTCGCATCAACCTAACGAGAAGTTTCGGAATGAGATAAGATATTATGCTTGTGAAAAAAAGGGACATTTAGAGAAGGACTATTGGAGTCAGGGTAAATGGTAGAAATGCTATAACTATGGCGATCCAAATCATTTGAGAAACATTTATCCAAAGCTAAATCATATTGCTCCAAGGAATCGTAACCCACCAGAGAACAAAGCTAATGAATGAAATGGGGCAAATATGAAGGACCACGGGAAAATAAAACCATGTTGCTGAAGCCTAAGGATTAAAAAATCTTCCTTAGTATAGTCTAGAAACACTTAGTTTTTTCATGTTTAGGTTGAACAACAGGAACTAGATTGGTATTTAACGAAGCTTCTTGAACAAGAACTATGACTTGTTCCATAGGGATGCTGATACGCATTTTTGAGTGTAGAAAATATTACCAACAAATAACACAATTAATCAAGTTTTAATTAAAATACTAAATGCTCAGCAACATCTATAGGCAAGTATACCCATCATATAGTATATGGAATAGAAAGTATTGAATCCATAAAAACTTAGGCACCCATCTTATTTTACCCAGATCTTTATTGTTTAAGTCACAAGATAAAAAAAAAAGAAGTAAATAACCTATTAACCTAATATACAAGAGAACAAAATAAGTTCACATAAGAAAAGTCACAAGAACAATTAAGTGATAAGAATAAAGAGAAAAGGCATGTAAGTAGCTAGAAATCATTGAAGAGATGATAATGATTAATTACCAATTACCACAATTAATTACCATCATGACATCATGAAGAAATAAATAGAATCTAATTCTTTCCCGAGTCATGGACTCACTATCTTTTTATCCGATTCAGTAGATTTTCCAATCTCACTAAATCAACTAAAAAGATACATAAAGAACAATTTTTTAGGAAATATCGCCATTCTCTAGGTGATAATAAAGTATGAAATCAATTAATATCCCTATGCTCTAGGTGACATTAACCAACTTTATATCACTTAAGTCTAATTTTTAACCTCCTTTCCTAAGTTAGTAAAGAGAACAAATAAAGAACTAATTAAATTGAATCTTTTTCTAATCTTCTTTCCCAAGTTAATTAGAAGGAAGAAACAATCAATCAATTTACCAAATAAATCAAGTAACCAAATACCAAGAATAATAATCAGTTGATCAAATAGCCAAAATCAATACAAAATTATGAATCCAAAAATGTCCTCCAAATATAATTAAAATAATTAAATCTCAAATTTCCAATAAATTATAAAAAAGAAAAAAAGAAACCACTCATAAACAAGTAAACATTTTTCTTCTTCCTTCAAACCATCTTGATCAACCTCCTTTCCATCTCCAAAAGTCTCATTGATCTTCCTAAAGTTTAGTTCTTTTCCTATAGTTTCCTATGGGTTTTCAAGTCCTAAGGATGAAAACTAGTTTAGGGATTGTTATTCCCTTACATTTATAGGAGTTTAGATTGTAAAAAAGTATATACAAGAGTCCTAATTTGTTTCCCAATCAATTCCCAAAAGATCTGCATCGCAACTTCCAAATTATGATACAAAAAGGATTCTTCACCGCCATAATTCTAGTATACAGCCAGTGCCAATTGGAATAGGTGAGCTGGTGTCGGCTCACTTCTATTCCAACTTCGAAATTTCTCTGTCTTGCCTATTTTTCCAAAACTGAGCTAGGGTCGGTTCAGTCTCCTTGGGCCTGCTCCTGATCTGGTTTGGAATCATATAATTAAGCTCCAAATTCTTCAATTTCTATATAAAATAAAAGAAAAATCTTTATATCGGAAAAACATCAAATTACAAGGGAATTGACTAGCTATGGCAAAAAAAAAAAAAAAAAAAACATCACAAAATCATCTCAAGTAGCTAGGAAAATATTGGTATATTTAGGCCTTATGACATTCCCCCACACTTAAGGTATACTTGTCCTTAAGCAAATAAGAACTAAACACACCAAGGAAATAGAATATTTACCAAAATGATTTTTGTGAACATCACCATTATAGTAAAGGCATTATCTTTCTTTTAGTTCAAGAATTCAATCCAACCCCTATTCAACGAAGCTAATATAATGTAAACTCATGTATTTAGATAGACATAACCCAGGCCATTGAAGTTGAGTTAAACAAGTTCATATCCATTTCATGTGTTTCACCCCATTTCATAAGTCAAGAGTGCAAATAATATGAATCATATGAGTTAGGAATAATTAATCAACTCAAATTCTACAATTTTCAAACTACTATAATCCAAGCAGCAAACTGGGGGCATCACATTTTTTCTTGGGATTTCATAGCCTCAAATGAATGAATTTCTCTTCACTCACTGTATTGGCTCCATTTATTTGTTTACTCATTTTTTCCCATTTATATTCTTCTTTTCTCATGTCTTATATGTCAAACTATTTTTTTATCCTTTTTTATCCTTGTTGTATTCATTTTCAACATTATTTTTTGCTACTTTTCACTCGTTATTTTTTGCCAAAAGACATGCATTTTGCATTCCCAGACTTTCTCCTTTAGAATGGGTACATACATCCCCTCGGACTCCCTTTTTTTCCAACTCTCATTCTCAGCTCTCACCCTATTTATATAAACTCAAAATAAGGACTAGTTCAGAAAATCATAGCACCAAAATCAACCAAAATTCCATACTTATATTTTATCACAAAATCAACATCAATCTTCAAGAAACAAAATATCACAACATCTACTAAAATGTAAACAAGGTTAATTGAAATTCTCAAGATTAGATCACACTTAGTATACAAGTTACAAAAAACCAAACTCAGTAAAATAAATTTTAAACTAAATTCTCATGCCAAAAGAAGAACAATAACAATACCATAATAGTCAAAATTTACAATTTCACTCCAAAAAAATTTCAATTTATCTTAAATTAGATCAAAATGTCAAGAAACACCAAAATTGGCTTAGAGTTCAAATTAGCCCAAAATTTCAATAAAAAC